>OY804575.1:115250332-116450332 GCA_963680875.1 Bathymodiolus brooksi
AGTTTGTCAGTGACTTGCTGCAGGTCGGTGATTTTATCGGGGAATCTGGTTTCCACCACCATTGAAACTGACCGCCACGATATAACTGAAATATTGTTGAAAGTGGCGTTAAACACCACAAACAACAACAATAAAATATTTGAAGGGATAAAGTCATTTTCATGTGATTGTAGGGGACGTCGTATTATAACTAACTCTATCATGTGATAAAGTTTGCCATCGACTTCCGGTAGATCACTGGTTTTCTCCGGACACAAATCTATAGTAAAATTTACATAATACATATAGAGACCCTGCTGTTATTAGGAACTAATATACGTACACAAAATGTATTAAGAAAATCAATTCTAAAAAATGAGTTTAACAATTCATATCTTTTTGGTCCAAGGTTCAATCTGAATCAATATGAACGATGGTAGTTGACACGTGGAAACAATGGAGTCAGTTTTTATATTAACCCTGCATGAATACGAGAAAAAGTCTTATCGCAATCATTTGTATCGGCCATCTTGTTTTTCTTTAGCAAATCAGATAAGTTGATGTAACGTCATACATTTGTAACATGTTGTGTTTTAGAAAGTATCGAGACTAAAACTCTTATCTAAGATATCATCAAGACGAACAAATAAAATGGAAGTCGGAAGATTGAATGATTGTATAAGTTTAGTTACGTCATCGATAGACATCACGAGAACACGCATAAAAACCATACATGATCATGTAGGTAAAGGATAGCGGTGAAATTGGCCTATGAACGGATGTTTTGATTACCAAAAGGAAATTTGGAGATGATGGATAGGGGCAGAAGGAATTGCCTTGTAACCTGTAAAACGTGTGGCGTTTATTGACGCCCAATCCTGCGGTCGAGTTGTGCATTTGATTTGTACTGCACTACCAGTGGACCCCCCTCCCCCCGTCCAGAGAGCGTTACATACAATCGCAGCGAATAGAGACGATAAATATCCTGGTATTCCCTGACAGTGGAGCAAGGTGCAACAATAAACTCATGTTATGCAAAGTACACACATTGATGTTCAAAATATATATGGATGTCGTATACGATATCTATTCAGTTTTCCTATCGCGGGTTCCAGCCTCGATCAGGGCAACCCAAACACTATTAAACACAGTACACCCCTGCCAAGCACACAGAATCAAAACACCAAACCAAGAGACTGATTGGTTTCGAAGAAATTACAATTTGGCGGAGTGGATATAAAAAATGCAATGTCCGAAAGAAAACTAAAGATTGAGCAACAAATGCGCTAAGTGTACGGAAGGGTGGAACATTCCTGCTCTACTAGTGACACCAGTCGTTTCAATCCAGATAAAAGATCAGGTGATTAGTCGTAAAAGGGTAAAGACTGGTGGGATTGTGACTACGGTAACGGAAAATATCCGTGGTCATCTGTGAGACAGACATTCCGTAACGATTAACACATTCGTGATGGCGACCTAAATATTTTACAACTTTGAACCCTTAGCTCAGTGGATTCTTTGTTAGAAGCAACCATCCACAAGGAAATGCTGATATGAACCACACATTCTGGAATATACACTGAAACTGAGAGATATATACGTCCTAAGCATGCGCAACTTTATTTCATAATAATGTACAAATATTTTAGGAAGAGGCAAATCTCATATTGTAAAGATAACACTCTGACCCCTCACACAGAAATTTAACTGACACTGACATTATCAAATTGCTCCAGTTGGGATTGAAAACGTATTGACAAAACCGGAAATAGTCGTTCCCGGTTCCGGAATCCGATTCCGGTATTTAATTTTCGAAAATTCCGGTAAAATGACGAATTATGCAGTTTTTCTACCTTCTTTGCTCTCAATTTCGACAAAAAGCTAGCAGTTGAATAAATAAAACATTGCTGCTGGTTAAACAACAAAAATGGTTATCCGAATTCTGTGTAAAAATGCATAGGGTCGCTAGCAAAAATTAGGGTAGGTCGGGTGACCGTAAACACACATATTTTTTTTTTTTGCCTAATGTTCTTTCAATGAATAATTCAAAATTTGTTAACTATATTGATAGCATTTATCTGATTGCACTTGAAATAAATGAATAAAAGCTAGAACTGTTTCTTGTCCTGACCTATACCAAGAAATTGTCACTAAAATTTAGTAACGATCTGTTGATAACGAAACATTACAAAGAAATTATTTCAATTTTCCCATTGTCATTCTTCCATTAATATGTAATAGTATGTTCTAGCAGCACCTGCATATAGAATACAAATAGCTCAGTTAGTAAGACACCAGAGCTTGTGCTTCCTATCAGGATTTTCTAGATTGAAGATTGCTGTTAACAAGGAAGTTACAGAACCAAGACTTCCTAACATAAAGTTGAAGTCATCACTTCAAAGTTTTACTATCGCCATCATGATTTGGTCAATCGTTACGGAATGTCTATGCCACAGCAAAGATCATGGATTTATTCCGTTTATTATCCTGAAATATAATCCTTTTGCTCGTTCATGGCTTGTCACCGGACTTTTAACAAGAATAAAACGACAGTTGCCACTAGTGGAGCAGGATTCTGAGCACCTGCGTTCACCCCGTTTTTGTTGGCGTTCGTGTAACTCAGTTCTTAGTTTTCTGTATAATGTTTTATAGACCGTTGTTTGTCTGGTCTTTTATTCTTTCTGTCATGATATTGTCTGTCCTTCGATTTCCTGCTTCTCATTATCCATAATTTCCTTATTCGATAGATTTAACTCATATTTGAAGGAGCAATGTTGTCCAATGGTTCGTCGATGAGATATATGTTCACACATTGCTCACCTTTCTTTACGCCAGGGGTTTTCTTAGAAAGGAGACCATATATGGAGTACATGTCCTGGAAATTTAGATTAAAACCCTGTTTTGTCAAACTAAAAGTATTGTTCTTTTCCGTAAAATATCCAACTTTAAAATGCGAACATTTAAAGGCACAGGCCGTTATTTTAATAAAATAATGTTTCCCAATATATAGACCTAAACTTTGATTTAAAAAATCATAAAGATATATTGCAGTTGAAATTTTTCATAACATCATATATAAATAGCCTAGAACGAAGGAAATACGTCGCTGTTTGATTTTCTCCCATCCAGGAAATAATTCAATGTTGACCCGCCCAATGCGAAACATTCGAATTCTTTTCACTAATTACGACATTATAACAGATTTTTTAAACCTGGCTTTTTGTTCAGAACGTCATAGTTTATTAGTATAAAACATCGAATATTGGCAACTTCTAATATAAACAAAAAATTCAATTCTGACAGCCTGTGTGCCTTTAACATCTGTAACTGAGATATATCTATACTGTAATAACTTGCATAGAAAAGAACTTGATTAGTCACCATTTGTATATATAGTAATTATGAAAAATAATGTTAAGCAATGATGGTCATCAATATCAACAAAACGTACAATCATCTCACATCTTGGTAGCTGAACTATACTACGACATATGACATTTGGAAATTCAGGTCCTAGTTTGGGACAGGCATTAAAATATGGCGGGTTAAACCGTTAATGGGGTTCCAACCCTCCTCCTTGATAACTGGATCTCCATGGAACCCTCCCCTTGATAACTGGATCTCCAACGACAATACATATTACTATACATGTCTAAACAAACGAAAATAACTGAACAGAATCGTTTCCAGTCAAAAAGATCACATGCTATCGCAAAAATGAATGACAACATAAACATGGACAATACAATAGCAGGGTCAATAAATGCTCTTAGTTAACTGACTACTGCCTATATATATCTAAGAAGGTAGAATATGTTGGTTAAAGACAGTTACTCTTTTAGACAACACAATCATAACTGATACTCCTAACAGATTTAATATTGATCAATAAGTCATGCATATCCAAGAAATATTGTGGCGTTAAACACCATAACCATAACCCTCCAACGAAACTAATGGTCTTCGTGGGAGACCAGAATAAGTATGTCATCAAACTGTTGGGATTAAATATTGAACATCAATATAATACGGAATGAAATATAAATTACTAATTAGACCTATCATGTATACTAGCAGATTGTCAATATGTTTACCAAAGTAAACCTGCTTCAAAGAGTGAACAATAGTTGCTAAGTCATAGTATTTACGAATAAGCTTTTTCATGGCTTTTACAATTCTAGATGTGTTAGGTTAGATTCAACTTTTTAACTTTGTTTATTACGTCTCCATAAAACATGGATGGGACATACCCATTTTGATCAGACCTCTGCATGTGGAATTGCATTTATATACAAGATCTGCATAACGGTAATACATTTTGTGAAAGTTTTCAATAATTTGTGAAAACTGTATCCTTCGTATAAAAGTTTTACGGTCATTTTTGAAGTAAGACACATTTTTACAAATACGTACAAAACGAACTATAATTGAGAAAAGTAAGCATGCTTTTCAGTTAAACATGAGTTATTACAGACACATGGACATGTACAGTAAAGTCCTATTTTGAGCCAGCTCTTCCTGCATTCGTCAATCGATTAAGAATCCACTACCGTGATGGATACTATCAAGCTTGGAATAAATGTCCCTATTATATAATTACATTATATATTCCCCCGACTTTAAAAAAAAACATTATTTACTTTGATGATTCTCAATTTGAACTTTTTTGTCATAAAAAAAGTTTTTAGTTGCAAATCTGTGATTTATGTGCAACTTTGCAGTTTTACACACAAACAAATTTTGAAGAATGAAAAGAGGGAATTATTGCCATTGGTGTTACTGTTTGAAAGATATGAAGTCTGTGAAAGTGTGAGACTCTTAATTTAAATAGTGTTTCAAAGTGTCGACTTAAACTTTGCGTCAAGAAAGAACCTACTATTTTCAATTTATGAAATGAACATCTACGAAATTAACGATAGGTACTTTATTTTTTTCAGTATAATGTATGGAATATAAAAAAAAGTTTATATCATTAACTAAGATCTTCTATCAAGTGCATGACGTGTAATCCAAATTAAGATTTTCTATTAAACAGTAACAAGAGACGTTATTCTGAAATGATTGACTTGGTTTAATATTGAACTTTTTTTTTAAATTTTATGCCACAAGTTTAAACTTAATTTCATTTACATTTTTTAAATAGATGAAATAGAGGACAATTTTTATAAGCTTACAAGCTTATTACACAACAGCGACATTTTTTTGGCTCCGTGGTGGGGCATCTTTAATAATAACTGACAAGAAATTGACGGGTGTAACTTACGACCCATACCTAAAATCCTCTGTGGGTATACAAAATAAGAATAAGAATATTTATTATTCCAATCAATGGGCCCACAATAGGGGCAAACAAATTGCATACATTGATTATTATCCCCTCGCCAACGAAGTTGCGAGGGGATATAGTAACGCTACCGTCCGTCCGTCCTTCCTTCCGTCCGTCCGTCCGTCCTTCCGTCCGTCCGTCACAATCCTTGTGAACACTCTAGGATCAACATCCTTCAATGGATTTTGACCAAACTTGGTACATATTTAGTCCTTAAGAGAATCTGGAACCCTATTGATTTTCAAGGTCATAGGTCAAAGGTCAAGGTCACAGGGTCAAATTTTTACCGCATAACATCCTTGTGAACACTCTAGAATCAACATCCTTCAATGGATTTTGACTAAACTTGGTACATACTTAGTCCTTAGGAGAGTCTGGTACCCTATTGATTTTCAAGGTCATAGGTCAAAGGTCAAGGTCACTGGGTAATTTTTTTACCGTGTAACATCCTTGTGAACATTCTAGAATCAACATCCTTCAATGGATTTTGACCAAACTTGGTACATACTTAGTCCTTAGGAGAATCTGGAACCCTATTGATTTTCCAGGTCATAGGTCAAGGGTCAATGTCACCGGGTCAAATTTTTACCGCGTAACATCCTTGTGAACACTCTAGAATCAACATCCTTCAATGGATTTTGACCAAACTTGGTACATACTTAGTCCTTACGAGAGTCTGGAACCCTATTGATTTTCAAGGTCAAAGGTCAGTTTTCTTGTCTCAAGGCACTCTATTATACACGATAAAACATATCCTAATTTACCTACATACTATATATGTATTGTGTCCTAAAAGTATCAGCTAAGTCGGTGAATATTATCACTCGTCGACTATTGAAATTACTAAAAAAAAAAAATAAAAAAAAAAAATAGGGAATTTGTATTAGGTTTCGCCCACATATATATTACGTAGTTTAATCAGATATTTTTGTTTATCTATCCTTTCTATTCATTTTTATTAATATTTCAAATTTTGAAATATTGTATACTTAATTTCGGTGTACTTTATAACTTTACGAGTTTCCTATTATAACACCCTATATTGATTCATTCAATGTATGTATATACACACAGAATATTTACACAACGGTGAACATTCAGAATGGTTTTATTGAACGGTATATAGAGTCTAAAAATGTTCCCATTAATATAATAATCCACAAACTATCAAAATTCCATCCACATTCTGGTAAAGAAAATATCTATATTATTATATTACTCACCATAATACGTTGTCCATGAAATCAGCACCAGCAGACAAAGCGGGAAATATTGGTCCGCCATTTTCTCCATCCCAGGACGACTTTGTAATATTTGAGCTGCTGATCCTGCAGCTTACCTGTACGGTAAAAGTCTGTTGTTTAGCAACCAATGGATAAGTCTTCGAAGATATATTACATTATCATATTGAAAATTTTAACATGAATAATACATCAAAATAAGTGAAATGATGGAAATTTAAAATCAATAGGACTAAGGTGGAAAACAATATTGCTGGATCGATTTCTACCTTACATTTTATATGCATATTTCTGAGAATTTCATTTTAAATCCATTTCAAATACTGTGTAGGTTTAATCAGAAACTATTTCAAAAATCGTTAAAGGACATGTTTATTGTTGTAACTGTTACTAGATTTATCGATGTTTTATTAGAAGTGTATAATTTGATGTGAATTAATTTGCCTGCAAATGTATAAATTGGTTTTGTATAAATGTTACTGATTTAAAATCTTTGTTTTCCAATTTTTTTGGGGAAAACTTATTTATTTTCAGTTGGTTAGTTGGTTGGTCTTAGGATGTTTAACGCCACTTAATACAACAATATTTCAACTATATCGAGGCGGTCAGTTTTTTTTTTTGGTGGAGGAAACCGGAGTACCCTGAGAAAACCACAGACCTGCCGCAAGTCAACTTCACGGGCAGCAATTCTCCTCATCAGAGACTGCGCATGCGCCATTTTTACCTTGATTAATTAGTCGGTCATTACTATAGAAAGTAATGGGAAACTTTACTTCTATTCTGAATAACCATTTTATTATGTTGAATTTTATAAAGAAGCACATATACACATATTCTTGAAAGTTTTATCTTTTATTTGGTGTTAAGATATTTAAAATTGGTTTTGATTTACATATTTCCTTTTTTATTTGAAATTTATACGGTCGTTTGTATATAAAATATAGGGTTGAAATTGAAAAACAACCTTTTGACGGTTTTCAGAGGTATTTTCCTATTTTATCGTTTTTATTTCAAATTAGAAGCACATACTACCATGTTCATCGTAGCACGCACTTATAGAGTATATAAGTTATTCTTATGTTGGTAGAGGTCTTGCTATTCCCATTTTCATTTAAAAATACAAATTTGCAACTTTTTAAAACAATCCGATAAAATGTCCGATAAGTCCGTACAGGTATTAAATAAGTCTAAGTGTCAAAATCCATATTACGCAATAAATAGACTTGCTTCGTGTTTTTTTAATAATTAACTAATTAAGACATGCTGTGTGTTTGTACACGACAATAATCTGTTTATACAGAACTATATAAAATACAAATATATCGATAAGGAAAGCTTTTTACGTTTTGTTTTTTTTTTTTTTTTTTTTAGATTTTCATATTAATCGATCATTTTATGCATTTTTGAAAAATAGGTATTTTTTTCCCAAAATATGCTTTTGTAAAATATAGAATTAAAATGACTTTATTTTTCTTCCTTTTTAAATTATAACTCCTGTTTTGTTTAAAACCCTAATGAAGGAAATAAATATGATGAGAAGTTTTTAAAAACATTACAAATCTTAATGAAATGTAGATACCATACTTAATCTAATTGCCTTTCAAATGGTTCGTGAATAGTTTTCATAGTTATTTCGTCGAATAAAAAATACGCGCCAATTTGAATACATTTTAAAACTATTTTAAACAATCACAATGGCATTTAGGCGCTTAAGAGAAAAGGAGACAGTTAATTATAAGGAACTGCACTGTGGTAAACCAATTGCATTTGGAAAGAGAGAAAGAAAAGCAGAAGTACTTTAAATGAATTATTTGAGGTTGAGCGGATAATAGCTCAAAGAACAAAATACAGAAAGGTAATTATTTGTTTGATTTACTTCAGATCGGGTAACCCGTTCAATTTCTAGGGAAATGAACTTCAATTTTGAAATTTTGAAAAAGGTCGCCAAATCCATAATTTTTCAAATAATTCGATGTAATTTAATATTGCATCGAATTATTTGAAAAATTTGACAGGCAAGTTTTTTTTTATCAATTTTAGTGAAAAATGATGTAAAATTTTAAAGAATTTCATCAAAACTTGAAATCAGTTTTTTGTGGGGGATGGTGAGAATCTAGGATTTCATATATTTGACCGAACTTATACATGTGTCGAAAAATATGTGACAGGCAAAAAATTAAAACCAAGACCAAAGTTTTAAAAAGATTTATCAAATAAAAGAAGGATATGGGGTAAATGCCAAAGAAACAACCCGTATATATATAACAGAAAAGTTTGATTCCCTGGACAAATATTGACTAGCTTGTATATCAAGATATAGAAAGGTACAGTTGAATCAAAACCCTTTACATATCTGAAACATGTTAAACTTGAAAATGTATTTAAGCATGCCGCGTCTTTCACTGCAAACCCTACTGAGCTAGCTAGCCTTGAAGATAAAAACAACACTTAAATTTACTGGAAAATGTGATCAATGGTACCATGCTAAATGTATTAACATGTCATCACAAGTTTATCATGGTTTAGACATGTCCACTAATTGGTATTGTAGTAAATGTGAGACACCAAATGACATAAGTGCATTATACCAATCAGTTTTGTTAGATAGCACACATACAGGCAGTTACATGTCAGGTGACAGCAAACATATAAATAATAACAGTAGTATAAACTTGCAACACCAAAATCATAACATCACAAATATAGAAAATGTTGGTAGTCCAATCGCAGCATCATCGCCAAAGGTGAAGAAAACACAAACAAATTACAAGCGAAATGCAAATAATATGAGAGTGCTAAACATTAACTTTCAAAGTGTAAAATCTAAAGTGCATGAACTATCACTCTTATTAGACTCAGCCAAACCTGACATCATAATAGGTTGTGAAACATGGCTTAAGCCAGAAATACACAATTCCGAAATAATGCCACCAAACTACACAATTTATCGGAATGATAGGAAAGATGGTTATGGAGGGGTGCTGATAGGGGTCCGATCAGACATAATAAGTACTGAATATGTAAACAGCAAAAACATTGAGCTAGTTGCTGTTAAGGTACAACTTTCAAAGCAAAAACCCCTAATTGTTGGTAGTTATTATAGACCACCAAACCGTACAGATAATGAATATGTGAACAACTCCATTAATGAGCTGTCAGAGCTCTGCACAGGTAGTAACAATGCAACTGTCTGGATAGGTGGAGATTTTAATCTCAGCGACATATCATGGTCAAGTTGTAACATCACTAGTTCAAATCACACCAAAAAACTACTGAATAGAAGCTTCCTTGATACATTCAAAGACTGCTTATTAGAACAGATCGTAAATTTTCCAACTAGAAAAAACAAGACTCTAGATCTATTTATAACCAACAAACCATCATTGGTCAGTAAATGCAAACCACTGCCTGGCCTGTCAGACCATGACATTGTTATGACAGACAATACAATATTATGCACACGACAAAAACCTATCAAAAGGACAATATATTTGTGGAAAAACGTAGACATTGTCAACATGAAAATAGACACCAATACGTTAAGTTCTAACATTCTTAAGCACAAGCATGATTTACAGAAAAATATAGAGAACATCTGGAATCAACTAAAACAGGGGATAGACAATATCATCAATAAAAATCTTCCATCCAAACAGTCTAGTGCCACCTTCATAAACCCCTGGGCAAATACTACGATCAAGAAACTATCAAGACGCAAAAAGAAAGCATATAACAAAGCCCGGAGATCTAATTCTGAACAAGACTGGGCAAAATACAAGAGACTAAAATCACTATCTCAAAAAACCACCAGACAGGCAGATAACAAGTACTTATACGACATCATCAGTCCAAAGCTAAAAGACAACAATAAACAATTTTACAGCTATATCAAGAGCAAAAAAACAAGATGCATCAGGTATATTCTCATTAAGAGACAACCAAGGATACCTACACAGTGAAGCAAAAGACAAAGCAGAAATACTAAATGCACAATTTAAATCTGTGTACACACAGGAAGACTATACAAACATACCACATAAGGAACCATCACCGTATTCTGCAATGCAAAATATCACAATCACTGAAAATGGGGTATATAAATTGCTGAGAAACATTAAACCTCACAAAGCCACAGGACCAGACAACATACAGGCTAGATACTTAAAAGAACTGGCACTAGAACTCACCCCGGCTATCACCTTCCTATTCCAAACATCTTTAGAGCAAGGTAAACTGCCTAATGACTGGTTACAAGCACACATAGTCCCTGTATTTAAAAAAGGTGACAAAAACACTGCATCCAATTATCGACCTGTGTCATTAACATCTATACTATGCAAAACACTCGAGCATATAGTAAATTCAAGTATCATGAAACATCTAGATATCCATAAAATACTAACAGATTCACAACATGGGTTTACACGGCTGGTAATCGGCACAAGCAGAACAGTTGGTTCTGCAAAGAAATTCGTGAGGATAACTTCCGGTTTTGGTGGAGGAGAGTTCACGAAGACGCTTCGCAAGGTATGTACATATCAAAAATTGAAATTTCCTTTTTTACTGCTCGAATATTGCAAAATCAGAGAATGCTATGCTGTGGCGAATGCTATCACGATTAGAAACATGTATAGTTTATTCTTGTATATGAAGTGTAACTCTCGCAAAATCAATCGTCCCACGAAAAACATGACGAAAATTGTGACACTCTTACATTTCTAAGTTGTTCTTGACAAAGATGCAAGTTAAATTTTCATTATTTTTTCATCATGGGAGTCTAAATGTAATCGGGGATAAATTCCGATTCGTCAGAAGTAAATTGAAGTCTAGATAAATCTACAGGCTGTCAATTTTCTCGTTTTCCTGCTTGAGGAGATCGGTTCTGATAGAGCACATTACGAATGCATGAGGAGATTTGTTAGTTTTGTTAATTGTTTTCTGCAAAATTGTTAAATTGACACTTTTAAACACAAAACTGATAAATACTCTAACCAAAATAAACTATTCTCTGTCCACTTTCAGGAGATGCCAGGATTCAAGGGAAAGATGAAAAGGGGACTGACATTGACTCTTTACAAAAACCCATTTCGATATAGATTGCCTGTATCACCGCCAAGGAAACGAACAAAAACAAGTACTAGTACACCAAATTTAAAATCTCCATCAATCAGGACACCAAGTTTATTTAAAAAAATCTCTTTCAATTTCAAAATATTTATATCCTTTCAAACGGGTTTACACATCTCTTCGGCGTAACCTTTTTACTAAAGACGACGGAAACTTCACCGCAGATCTACACAAGTTATAATATTACATGATTTCAGCACATACATAGGTCTAACGTAAATAAACATTCACTTAGTGCTAGTAGTCATGAATAAATTAAACACAAGATGTCAATTAAACTGTGGACATATCCTTAAAATCGGTAAAGCGCTTTACATCTTGTAACCACTACTAACAGAGATCTTTTTTTATTTACAAGTGTGTACACATAACACACTACATAATAGAAAATAAGGGTAATAACAAAATTACCGAACTCCGAACAATCTAACAAAGGGAAAGTCAAAACTCATAAGTATATAAACAGACAAAATCAGTCAACAACCGGAAAACTGTGAAAACCGTAATGACCCTGACTTGGTACAGGCATTTCTAAAGAAATGGTGGGTTGAATCAGATTTTAAAGCGCCAAACCTCCCTCTTTCATTACGGCTCAAAGTTTCCGGCTGTCACTATAACAGTATTTACAACAATACTTGAACAAAACAGGTAAAACAGTTGTCAAATCAGCGCCGAATGTCAAAAACACTTTTACGTCACACATTGATAAAAAAAATATTTTTGACATTGTTGTTGAAACCTTATCTTTATACATTTTCACTATATGAAAATCCATCGTTTATAATCTTTTCTGCAGAGACGGAATATATTTCGACAAGATCTTGGTATCGGAATATAAACTTTTTAAGAGATCGAATAAGGCGAATCTTTTTATAGCCCTGGTCCAGTAGCCTGTTTCTCAGATGAAGATGACGTTTCAGGAAATCAGAATAATTGCTACTGGCCCTTGCATAGCGAATCAATTGCGAGATGTAAACACCATATGCAGGTGAAGCTGTTATTTTGCTGCACATATTTGGAAAATTTATGATCTTAAAATTGAAGTCGTCCCGTTTATCATAAATTTTAGTACTGATTTGACCACTGTCGTCAAAGGAGTAGGTATGATAAGGGCAGAAATTGGCCTAAAAAATAGACAAATTTTAAATGAAACGTATAGCTTTCGTTGTTTCTTGATTTTATAAGACCTTTACCCCAACTACTATTTTGGTAACAATTTTCCATATTTGCACGTGCGATGACGTCACACTAGTCAATGAAAAGTCTATCGTTTCGTGAAAATATATGAAATCTAACAAGAAATGTGTATTTAATGTCAATTTTCAGTATAGCCACAAGCAGGTACCAACGGCATATTTTAGTATGATGTTTAATATACATAAACACATATCTCATTTAATTTTTGTGTTGGTACCCGAGAGTATGAAATCTGCAATAAAAAAATAATTTTAAGGTCGATTTCTCGTCAGCGGCCATTTTTTATTGACCGTTTTCATTCGTAATAAACAGAAATAGAAATCGACCTTTTAATCTCATCCAAAATAAAGTTGGTTATCGTAGTTGTTTTGCTACGGGGGTAAAACTTGAACAGTTTTCATGAAACAGTTTTGACGTTAAATAAATTTTGGAGGTGATTTACTGCCGACCTGATTGTGCATTGAGTCCGACGTGTTTTTTTTCTAACCCTCAGTGGAATTTCATGTGTTACTATACTAAAGTATACTTTAATATTATCCCCACATTTCACAAGAAAGTACAGAAAACAAAACAAGCAACCAAAAAGAAAATTAGTACGTCAGATTATCTTAGAAATTAATTCATTGGACATGCAAACACATCGGAACTTTCTATTTTTAGTAGTCCCTTTACTTTTTATTATTATTTTATTTTCTTTAACAAATATATTTTATTTGGCTCTTTCGCAAAGTGAATTCCCGATGAATAATTGTATTAACGTAAATTTGATTTATATATTATAGTATTATTACGTGATGTTTTTCATATTGGCCTAGTTATAGGTCCGAGGCCTGCTGTATTGGCCTGAGGTGCAGCCGAATGCCAATACAGCAGACCGAGGACCTTTAACTAGGCCAATATGAAAAACATCATGTAATGATACCTTTATTAATTAACCAGTCCAATATCTCTCGGGATTTTTCCTTGCAATTGTCGAAATGTCTAGCGGATTCCGATCTAGTTGTTATTGGACTGACTGGAATTGGGCCAATACGGAAAATATCCGTATTGGACTAGTTTTTGCCGTATTGGCACAATGAAAGTTTTTATATTGTATTGACAGATTTGATCATATAAAGGCTAATAAATCAAAGTTAATTAATAAAACTTAATATTAACGTTGCGGTGGCGTAATTGTTTAGCACACATAACTGCCGATAACAACATCGTGAGATCAATATTTTATTCTTACTTATTTCAATAAAGTTTGGAAAAACAACATTATATTTGATAATTCATAATTCATCTAATACAGTACATATAACGATATAACGTGCATGTTTTAACATAGTACACGGATGTCAGGTTTGATTTACATATTCGGTGTTTTGTTTACAATGGTCCTTTTGTTATCCTTACTAAGAATGTCATTGATATAGTCTATCGTTTATGAGTCAGTGCTAAATGTGTAGCATTACTTGGAGTTTTAGTGGTATGATTTTACTTTAATGGGCCATGACCGATAATACAGTATTACCAAGCATTCTATTTATATAATCTATCACGTTTTACTTTTCTCAACAAAAAAAGTTTGAAGATACCGTAAATATAAATTACCGTCTTCCAATCAAAGAATACCACCGTAGATGTACTCTTAGACATATCAGAATCGAAATAAATCATGGAAGCCAGAATGTGTTTGGAGTTTTAACATGGATTGGCGGATATTACTAAATTGTATCCCTCGCTTCTGGCTCGGGATAAAATACTATTCTCTGATGTGCTCCTTGCAAGTAGAATTTCGATTGGCTAAAAGGGTACTTTTAAAACTTCAGGGAAGCCGTGCAGTGACAGAAAATCAATAATCGCTCTCACCTATGTGCTGTCCATTTATATTGTGCACAGCACACGACACACATTTCACAAGATGACAGAAAATCAATAATCGCTCTCTGTGATCTTTGTCCAAAGATACACGTATTTATGTTTTTCCTATAATAAGGACATACTTATTAATGTTGGAACATTCAGATAAAAATGTTATCAGTCTCTAGATGTTATATATCCCGTTTTAAAGGGATATATAACATCTCGAGACTAATAACGTATAATATCCGCTAATCCATGTTAAAACTCCCAACACATTCTGGCTTCCATGATTTATTTCTTAATTATTCAACATGGATTACATCCTCTCTTGCCGCTGTAGCGCTGCTTTACCATGTTATGCAGTTGACTTGGTTCCTTTGACATTCTAATTACTGAGAATAATTTCCTCTCATGATTTAAAAAATAAAAAGATCAACATTCGGTTATAAAAAGATTTAAAAAAAGCAATTTACAGAGCTCAGCATTGACGAGTTTCTGCGGTTGCTAGGGATAATACCGTATTTCTTCTAATTAAAGCCCCCCTTCTAATTAACGCCCCCCTCCCGTATTCAGGCCTATAGAACATTTTGACTTCTAATTAAAGCCCCCATTTCATAAAATGTAAACTCCACCTATCGGTACCTAATCAACAACACAGCGTGTTAAAGTTCCCAAAATAGTTACAGCGTTTGAAGAGTTTTACGCATCACTAATCAGCAATAATTGTCCAGGTAAACAAACACGTTTTCTGTCAACATTAAAGAACTTGGCTGCCGCATGTTTTCCCTTTTCTTCGGCAAATTTAATTACTCTCAACTTAAAAGAAAAATTATATTTTTGTCTAGCTTTATTCTTAGATTCCATTTTAAATAGCAGTGGGTTTTAGTAAAGTTCTTAATTTTTCAACATCAGCAGCTTGTCCCGAAAATGTGTACGTACACGGTAATTATAATCCTATATTGAAAAACTTGTTGCCGGTTACAGTTGCAAATAGTTTGCCACCTCTTTTAAGAAAAAAATTAAATACTTTGCTGTGTTCGATGGGCACATGTCCTACACATTGTTCTTTATTTCCATCATTTCGAACGAGTTTCACAGCAGATTTGTCATTTGGATTATTTTCTTCTCTGTCACAACGAAGTTTCTCGCCGATCTCGTATGTCCAGATTGATTTATATACGTGATAACCTCGAATAGAACTTTCAAAATTAAACTCCATTTGCTGCTCCATGCACGTTTCTAGATGGAATTTATAAATTAAGGTCAGACCAACCCAACACACACTAATTTACCGATATCAAAGTCATTTCATTAGGTAATGTATATTGACATTGCACGTGTATATTTCTATAGTCTGTTTCATCAAATTAACCTCATCTAACGACTATAAAACTCGGAAATTCGTTTCTCTAATAGACGCCCCTATTTTAAAAATGCATTCGCCCCCGGGGCGTTTATTAGAAGAAATACGGTATTTGGTTACTAGGGACATTGTAAGGTTTAAGGAATTCTTATAATATATATTGGTTAGTAAATGATAAGATGTCTCTAGATCTGCTAAGGTGCTGTTGTAGAATTTTTTTTCTTGATTAAATAAAAGGTCCATGAAGATCTACAGGAAAATACTGTGCATAGGGAAACCTGTTGCTATGGACGGGGCATAACTATGAATACAAATATCAAAATGTATTTTTGAAATATGAAATGACATTTGTAGTGTGAATAGCTTGACAAAAATGTACCGCTTAATCAAATATCAAGTCAAAAGATCGTAGTTGTCAAAATTCAACCATTAATTGCAATAATATAGGCTAATTTAATGTTTACAAAACCGTTGCTAGGGTGACAAAACTACACAAAAATACTATATGCTACCAGAGAGAATTGGAATATTATTTTTAGAGTGTACATACACAGAACATAACATTTTGTCGAAAAGACTATGCAAGATATGTAAAATAAAACCACCATTTTTGAATTTCCAATGATTATTTGGACCCTCCTTCATTTACGTTGCTAAGCAACAAAGGACAAAGTGAAATCATCAAAAAAAAAAATTCTTACCTTTCAATGATTGTGTTTAATATTATATCTATATAAACAGTTTCTGAGATTGGGCCAAAATATACCCTTATCATACCCACTCCTTTACCACAAATTAATATTATTCTCAACTGTATGATATTTAATTTAGAGTGTATCATTTGTATTAGAAATTATAAAGATATGATTCACATTAAGTTTAAATATTCTTGATTATAAAATTATCTTAGTGCATTTTCAATTTTTTCCAATGTAAGGGAAGTTAATCTTGTGTATCCAATACACAATGGAAGTTGTCACAAACAACAAATGATCAATAATGACAAGTTAAATCATGGGAAACCGCAGTTACAATTATGAATTGATTCCTTAAATGAAATGTTTCTTTCTAGGTGGACATACCATGAACAATGAAATATTAATTTTATACTTTTAAAAACCCGACGGGAAGAAGGGCATCAGTTCGTGAATTTATTACCAGCCAGACATGCAAAATTTGTGATTATACATGTGTCCTACCAAAACTAGCAAATCTCCTCATGCATTCGCAAGGTGCTCTATCAGAACCGATCTCCTCAAGCAGGAAAACGAGAAAATTGACAGTTTGTAGATTTATCTAGACTTCAATTTACTTCTGACGAATCGGAATTTATCCCCGATTACATTTAGACTCCCATGATGAAAAAATATTGAAAATTTAACTTGCATCTTTGTCAAGAACAACTTAGAAATGTAAGAGTGTCACAATTTTCGTCATGTTTTTCGTGGGACGATTGATTTTGCGAGAGTTACACTTCATATACAAGAATAAACTATACATGTTTCTAATCGTGAAAGCATTCGCCACAGCATAGCATTCTCTGATTTTGCAATATTCGAGCAGTAAAAAAGAAAATTTCAATTTTTGACATGTGCATACCTTGCGAAGCGTCTTCGTGAACTCTCCTCCACCAAAACCGGAAGTTATCCTCACGAATTTCTTTGCAGAACCAACTGTTCTGCTTGTGCCGATTACCAGCCGTGTTTAGAGCTAGAAGATCCTACGAAACCCAGTTGTTAGAGACCCTTGATGACATCACCAAAAGGGCAGCAAATAACAAACAAATTGATATAATTCTACTGGATTTCTCGAAGGCCTTTGATAAAGTGCCGCACAAAAGACTGTTAAACAAGCTAAACTACTATGGCATTCGCAGCAACACACTGCAATGGATCTACTCATTCCTACATGACCGCAAACAACTTGTACTTTTAGAAGGGGTCAAATCATCTACAGCCACAATTGACTCAGGGGTTCCCCAAGATACAGTCTTGGATCCATTAGGGAACGACCATTTAACTTGAAGGGGGGGGGGGGGGGGGGGGTTATGTTTTTTTCTAAAGAAATATTCTGATTCCCAATGTTGCTGAAAAAAATATTCTGATTTTGGTGGAGGAAATAAAAATAATCTGATTCAGAGTTTTTGTCATATAACCTAATGTTAAAATCTGGAAAAAAATTTCGCGCTTTGCGCGACAAAAAAAATAAATATTCTAACTCTTGTGTTGTTCGAAAAAAAAATTCTGAACGAAACAAAAAACCATAACCCCTCCCTTCAAGTTAAATGGTCGGTCCCTTATTATTCCTGGTCTACATAAACGACCTACCTGAAAACTTACACTCTCCAGCCAAGCTCTTCGCAGACGATTGTTTATTGTATAGGGAGGTAAATACAACATCAGATACCAATAAACTCCAGGAAGATCTTGACATGTTACAAAAGTGGGAAAGCAAATGGCAAATGGCTTTTAATGCAGATAAATGTTTTGTCATAAGAGCTGGTACAAAACGCAAAACCATCAAACAAGATAATACCATCCACAATCACATATTAGAAGTTGTTGAAGAAAGCAAATATACCTAGGCGTTACCATAAGTAAAGATCTCACTTGGAAAGCACACATCAACAACATCACTAACAAGGCCAACAAAACACTAGGTTTTATTAAGCGAAATATTCATGGGTGCACTCAGAAAGTAAAACAACACACTTTCACTACAGTGGTAAGACCAACATTGGAATATGCATCCACATGCTTGGATCCTCATAGCAAAGATCTGATTGAGGACATAGAACAAGTGCAAAAAAGAGCAGCACGTTTTGTGTACAATAATTACAGGAGTAAAGAACCAGGGTGCGTTACAAACATGCTAGACACACTAAATTGGGAGCCTCTGAGTCAACGAAGAGCCAAAAACAGAGTCACTATGCTATACAAGATCATCAATAACCAAGTGACTATAGACCCAAGCACATACTTAAACAAAAGTGACACACGTACTAGAGGGGAACATAAATATAAACAAATTGCAACTTCAAAAAACATATATAAGTATTCTTTTCCCCCCCGCACCATCAGAAGTTGGAACTACCTCCCGGCAGCAGTAGCACAGACTACAGACCTTGACAGCTTCAGGTGTGGTTTGGAGGGTATACAATTCCCTCCAGCCTTCATGTAATTCCACTTGTAAATATGTAATTATATAAATATATTTTTATCAATCTATAAATTCAAAATTTATAGTCTCCACGCCGGGATAATTTCACTCGATCCTTCGAGTCTATCCTGTATTTGGAAGAAGAAGAAGAAGAAGAAGAAGAACAAATAATTATGGGTCATCAGTGTGTGACAGCTTTGAATGTGGTCAACTATTGCAGTTTTAAAAGTAGTTGCAAAGGTCATAAAAAACATGATACACGGGAATGTACAGTATTGATTTATGTATTTTACGGAAACTCAACAGATATGTTTTTGATATTATCTATTATATGTGTAAAACGTCATGGTAATCACGGTATACAACCGGAAGTCGACGAGATGGACGAAAATCATCAACGAAAAGGTTTCAAAGAACATATTTCTAAATATGATCTTTTTAAATATGCAATTTAATTCGCAATATTTCCAAAATTAGGTTTTCAATCATATATATCTGACCTGTTCATGCCAGTTGTTCGTATGGCCAGAAACTTGACATGAAAATTGTCCATACGGTTTCAAGTTTTTGACTCGGTTCATCACGTCATCACAGATATCACATATGCTGAGTTCCACGGCAATATATCGCTTATTTTATTATGGTCGTAATCATGTTATCGCAGATATCACATATGCTGAGTTCCACGACAATATATCGCTTATTTTATATATGGTTGTAATCATGTTAGTTTACAATATTTCCGTATTTTCATTCGGGCATATGCATATCAGTTGTAATTGCTGTCAGAAATTTGAAATGAAAATTGTTCATACATTCGGATTCAAGTAATCAATACTGGGTACTGCTACTGGTGAAGGTTCCAATGGCTAAAACCCACAGAGCTGCTCAGCATGTCAATGGGTGGTAGGTAGGGGGAGCTCTTGCGACTGGGGGTTGTTGGTTATAATATAGATACAATAACGTAACCCTCATTCCGCTTGTGCTCCAGTTAGGATTACGAATCGGTCCCATTCAACGTATGGGAGCAAATTCAAATTTTAGTTAAGTGAATATTTCAACTTTCCTTTTGCATATCTGGTCATAACTTATTATTCCCTACAATTTTTAAGTTATGGCGATACGAAATAAGTGTTACAATACTTGTTTCTACCTTCACGATCGGTTTAGTGTTCGAAAATTGTTTCTTGTCCACCACGGCACCTTACGTACAGGGTTCCAGATTAACTTTTTGTGCATAATAGCCCTATTCTCCCTCCCCCCAAGAATTTTTTTTTTTTTTTAAGTCAAATCCTGCATTTTACACACATTTTTGAAAGAAATAAAACTGGTTGAAAAAGTGGATTTTCCCCAATATATAAACATTTGGTACATTTTTCTTGATTTAAAAATAAAATCAACTACCAGAATAGTAGTATGGTCTTATTATCTTAATTTGTGTGATTGCAAATAGAAAATAAATAAATAAAACACATAAATTTAAACGAGTAATGAACTTTTTTTTTTATTGTTTTCAGAGCAGAATATCAAACATTTTCATGATCAGAACTGTCAACACAATAAATACTCAGTCTCTAGAAAAGTCAAATAGTTTGCCAAACACTCTATCTTCTTCCAGATCACTTTCAATTTCACTATCACTAAGGTCTATCTCATTCTCCATTTCATACTGACTATCACTATCCACATCCTCATCAATTACCATACTCACTTGGCTCTCTTCAATATCTCCCTCATTTTCATTCTGTCCCTTCTTTTCAATGTCTTCCTCCTTTTCTTTCTCTTTTACAACATTTAAACTTAGAGACATCACTAACTGCTAACTTTAATTTTTGATAGACTTAACACGGATGTTGATAAAAGATCAAAGATAAAAAAACAATTCTGGAATTGGCTCGATTTAATTCTGTGTTTTGGTACATTTTAATATATTAACGACATAGTAATTACTATAATCTAAACAATAACAATTAATTAATTACAAAATATAAAAAAAAATTGCCTTTTCTCGAATCCTTCCGTAAGCTTTACCACCGCACTGGTATGTTTTGAACTTTGGAAAATGACCGAAATTTAGAGTGCTCCTTAGCCAGAGGATTATTCTATAAATTACGCATTCTGGATCCCTGTTAGTGTTTGAAAAGCCATAACTGATGTTCCTTTGAGTTAGAAACATTTCAGTTGAACAGGTAACAGAAAAACGATCACGATACAAACGGACAAACGATAGTTAAGGGATACAGGGCTACTGGAATTTTTAATAGCCAGCTGGGCTATCTTTCTACGTTTTCAAGTCGCCCAGGTGACATTTTGGTTGCCATGGGCGACTGGGCGACCGCTAATTTGGACCCCTGACGTATACTCTCGTGATGGGCGGAGCCTATCCATATATGGATCTGAATGCCAAATATGAAAAACATTACTACGATGTTTTACTACGATTGATCCAAATAAGGATATCTCCAAAACGAGGCAAGTGCACGTGAAATAGCAACTTGTAAACAAAATGTAGGACAGAAAGAAGATTTCATGCATTCAAATTTTCAGATGGATATAAGTCTACCATGGATCGATGCAGCGTTTACTTAACACCTCAAGGTTTACCTAAATAATTTATCTTTCACCTCCGTTAATTTTTCCAACCACTTACAACTGAATTAGGACAAAAAACCGCCCGGTGTGATTCACTTCGGGCGCTGCTCCCATACGTTGAATGGGACCGATTCGTAACCCTCGCTGGGAGCAAAAGCGGACTGAGGGTTACGTTATCCTATCTAGTTATAATACGGAAAGCCTGACTGGACCATATCCATAGACGACATAGTGGGTAACATTTGTAGGAGAGTGCCACACTCCCTGCATGCTAATGACCTCTTTTGTAGATTTGAGTATGTGGATTGTTGCTGGTACAAAGGACTAAATCTTTGGCCCCTACCTCAACTCTCCATACTTACGTGTTTGACCTTATTGATCCATCCCTTCCTCCATTTTTATCTAGTTTTTATACATTTATATATTATTAAACTTTTTCTTGTCCTGAACATAGCTGAAATTTTGCTTGCTGTACGTTAATCAATAATTAATCAATCAATCAGTATCAATACTATTAAGAACAGGTGGGATCCGAGAAGCGAGCTATAGGTAGGCTAGTCATAATGTCATAAGACTTTCGATTATGCCGAAATATAATGTACCTATGTAATGTGTAGATAGTACTGAATGGAACATGTTGATATTTTTGTTTCCAAAATTTCTGTTAATCTTGTAGGAAAAATATAAAAATAAAAAATAAAACCACATTGTCCTGTATAAAAAATCTTTTTATAATATAGCAAGAATTCCATTTTGATTTTGAGGTAAAACTGTTATAAAACTGAATCATAAAGAGCTGTAGGTATTGCAAACCTAAATGTTGTGATTGACATTGTGATAATGAGTTGATTGGTCTAGAACAGCCATAAACTTAAATTCTGTGAAAAGCATATGATATCTTTACACTACAGCGTAAACGTCAATAGTAAAGATTGACGTCATAGTAAAGACAATATGTCACATGTTTGCTTCCAGAGTATATTTCCGATTCAAATATAGAATAGATTTGTCACAATACTTCAGAATCACTCATCTTGGTGATTTGGATTTGGATTTGGATTTGTTCTATTAAATATATCTTCAAAATTTGTTTTACAATTAGAGTGTTACTTTAATACATGATACATGTATGCCTCTTGGGTGATAGTAAGTAAGTAACTTAAGTAAGTAACTTACTATCACCCAAGAGGCATACATGTATCAAAATAAGTCAATAGATTAAACAGACCAGAAGATATATCAGTATCACTAAGAAGAGTGATACGTTTATCACAGTAATCTATCACGCTATATGTCTCTGACTACTGCAGACCAAAAACGTGCAATATTTACATTATGCTCTGACGTTGTTTATATGACGTCGTGTTTTGTCTGCTGGACTTTTAAAGAGATAAAAAAAATTGTTGCTCACAGATGAATGTGATGCTCAAGGATAAGGAACAGTTTAATTTATATGTTGCCTATATACTTTTAACAATATTTCATGTATGTTCTCTTTCATTACAGGGGCAACTATGGTAGAGAAAGAAGGTGTGTTTGATGGATCTGGGGATAACAGTATAAATAAATCTCAACTTTCAGACAGTACAGTTATCACAGACAGTACAGTAATCACAGACAGTACAGTTATCACAGACAGTACAGTAATCACAGACAGTACAGTTATCACAGACAGTACAGTAATCACCGACAGTACAATCATTGTTGAAGGTCCTATAAATTCTGATGATGAAGGTAAGATTATTTACTCCTTGTAGCTAAGCATTAATAAGCAGTATATGTGTAACTGTAATCTCTATTTGTCAATTTTTGTGGTTGGCTGAGTTGGATTTTTATAGTGCTAACTCACTGAAACAAACAGTCTGCGGCTAAACATGTCCCTTCACTCGGACACATCATTCTGATTCCGAGCCAACCATTCTTTGCTCTTTCTCCTTAATGCTGCATGCTTAGCGAAGCAACAAATACCAATTTTATAGTCTTTGGTTTGACCCGACCGGGGCTCGAATCCACGATCTACTGCACTGGAGGCGAGCACGGTAACCATTACGCCACCGATGCAGTCTTTGTGGTTTGAATGATGTTCATAGGTACTTAAATTTATGTATTACCATTTGTTCTTTGATAGCACAAAAGCATGTGAATCAGTCAAGGTTCTCACTACTTTCAAGCTAGAGGTAGAAGTGACATGTAGACAAAGCCCTGATGGAAAGAAGTGGGAGACAATATGGAAAACTTTGTTTTGCAACCCCTTTAGTGTTTATACAATGTTCGAATTTAGTTAACCACATTCGTGGGGTAATTGTTGGCATGCTCGACTAGAGTGGTGTAGATCGTTGGTTCGATCCTTGTTCGGATCAAGCCAAAGACGATAAAATTGGTATTTATTGCTTCTCCGCAGAGCATGCAGCTCTAAGGAGTCGGAACAAAGACTGGTTGGCTGGAAATCAGAATAATGTGTCCGAGTAGAGCTACATATTTACCTGCAGACTGTTGTGTCAGTGAGCTTGTACTATAATAAAAATCCAACCCAATGTGTTGATCTAGTACAAAGCTGACATCATTATCTCATCAACATGTAACTTGTTCTTGTCATGATATAGCTGAAAATTGCTCATTTGACATTAAACAATAATCATTCACTCACTCACAGTCACTCAAATTTAGTAAATGGTGTTAAAACATTGTGGTTTGTTTTTGTCCAGTTTGTGTAACTTACTCTTATACATCCTCTCCCTTTCAAAAACTAAAGAGCATTAGACCTAGAACCACATTAATTGCACCTATATAAACCTAGGGCATGAACAAATATATTTTAAGTCACTTACCCAAGGGAAAGTGAAGTAAACAATTTACTTTCCCTTCCGAATTTCTATTTTCCCGAATATTCTAGGTTTGGGTGCAAATCTCCCTTGAAAATTTTGAAATATATATGATATGAATATACCTTGAAATTTCTTCTGAATAAATAGGAAACTTTGACTACAGTGATGATTTTGAGGATGATGAAGCCAGTGAAGAGGGAGATGAATCAGACATAGAGGATAATTTAGAACCACAGTTTACAGTACGAAGACAATCGGCCAATCCAGACCTGCCAGATACAGTTACAGTGTTAGATACGGGCTGGGGTAGTAAAGTTTATCTTGTAGGAACTGCACATTTTAGTGAAGAAAGTCAGCAAGATGTAGCTAAGGTTTGTTTTATTAATTAATACTGTTATGTGAGTAGCTTATTTTAAGACTGTGTTTTCATATATTTTTTTGCAGATGCAGGGATGATGCAACAGTATAAATTGGGCTGGTCAAAAGACCCTTCCCCCTTCCTGCTCCCCTATTTCCGAAATCCAATAAATTCCCAATAATGACAACCGTCGTTATTGTTCGAGATCATGTCCCTTTGTGATTTTGTATGTGTTAAGTCCAATCTTGCTAGAAATGAAACTTTTCTTCATACTGTCAGTTTATCATTCACTTGTGTAACGTAACAGCAGTGGTCATTGAAATATATATACATGTATGGATATAAAGAAGAGTTCAATTGTATAAGGATGTTGATTAAAGAAATACTAAGCCGTTTTTTGGCGAGACAAATTGCAAAAGCAAAAGTACTGCATTTCGTTCTGATAATAATAAAATGATTTTTCAAGATCATAATTCATGTAAACTAATAGTATTAGAAAATGGCCCAAACGAGAAATAGTGTATTATTTTATGGAACAACATTCCATTGATATATTATTAGAAAACAAAATCTCTGAATAGGTAGATTGTGATGATATAGCTGAAAAATTGCTCATTTGGCACTGTAGATGTGGTTTAACACTCCAATAAAAGAAGAAAAAAAATCCAACACAACAGAAATAAAATGGTGGCATTTATTTATACCTTACATATAATGATATATATATAATTATATGATATTGCTCATTGTTTGTACACTCATTACATAATGCAAATGGGGACCTTTGTGATCGTATGGTAGTTGGATTTACAACTACATATGCAGTAAGTGCCTATCATCACTTTAAGTTGTGGGTTCGAATTCCACTCATGTTGAGATGTACTCCAGATACTCCGGTTTTCTCTGCCAATAAAACTGTTATGAATTTGTCAAGATATACTCTGTTGACCAATCATGAAAATGGTTGTGTTAATTCTTAACCTTATACACTACTATCTATAAGTTATTTTTACAGAAGGTAGTTCTAGAAATTAAGATTAAGACAACACAAGTTGTTTCACTTCTAAGCATTTTAAATGTGATATTATATAACCGTTTTATTCTAGCTAGAAAAGCCTGATGCTTGAAATCGATAGACGATACTTATGTTCTCATCTGAACTGAATTAAGACTTGCCATTCTCAACCATAATGGTAAAATAAGTTATTAAAACAGGTTTAACACCAATTTCAAGATTATCATGTAACGCTTAACATCTTTCCGGCATCTCCGAAACCATTGTCTATTAATAGGAAGTGAAAAATAAGGACATAAACGTTTTCATGAGAGCAAAAGGTAAAATATTTTACTTACACTCTACTGGTACATATAATATAAGTCATATAGGGTCAAACCTGTACTAAGAGGTCACCTTTGGGGGAAAGAAAAAGTGGCCTAATCAGACAGGTGACAGTGACCTCTTAAAAGAGGTTCAATTCATATGAAATTTTCTATGACAGGACAAGAAAAATGTAACCTTTTAATACAGGTGACTGCTTAATAGAGGTGACTGACTGCATGGGCGGGTTTGACTGTAGTTCGTTCAAAATCCATTTCATGCTGCAATTTTTATTAAATATAGCATTTTTAAATTTTAGGTGATACAATTGGTTAAACCCAATGTTGTGATGGTAGAACTATGTGTTGGTCGAGTCAATATAATACATTTAGATGAAGAGACATTACTAGAAGAAGCCAAAAATATTAACATGGAAAAAATTAGACTATCAATAAAACAGGTGAATTATCCCAAAATAAAATATTACATTCTATTAAAATTGAAAAAGAATCAACAAATACTTATCATGAATACATAGACAATATATGTATAATGTCGGCAATTATCAAATTAATTTTTGTGAGTGTTATAAAAACGAAGAAAGGCAAGCCTCTAACGAGCTCTTGTGAATGTTGTAATGAGGAAGAAAAGCTAGCCTCTAATGAGCTTTTGTTAGTGTTATAATGAGGAAGAAAAGCAAGCCTCCAATGAGAATTTGTGAGCGTTATTATCAGGAAGAAAAGCAAACCTCTAACGAGCTTTTGTGAGTGTTATTATCAGGAAGAAAAGCAAGCCTCTAATGAGATTTTGTGAGTGTTATTGTGAGAAAGAAAAGCAAGCCTCTAATGAGTTTTTGTGAGCATTATAATGAAGAAAAAAAACAAGCCTCTAACGAGCTTTTGTGAGAGTTATTATTAGGAAGAAATGCAAGCCTCTAATGAGCTTTTGTGAGTGCTATAATGAGGAAGAAAAGCAAGCCTCTAATGAGCTTTTGTGAGTGTTATTATGAGGAAGAAAAGCAAGCCTCTAATGAGCTTTTGTGAGTATTATTATGAGGGAGAAATTCAAGCCTCTAACAAGCTTTTGTGAGAGTTATTATGAGGAAGAAATGCAAGCCTCTAATGAGATTTTGTGAGTGTTATGAGGAAGAAAAGCAAGCCACTAATAAGCTTTTGTGAGTGTTATAATGAGGAAGAAAAGCAAGCCTCTAATGAGCTTTTGTGAGTGTTATTATGAGGAAGAAATGCAAGCCTCTAATGGGCTTTTGTGAGTGTTATTATGAGGAAGAAATGCAAGCCTCTAATGGGCTTTTGTGAGTATTATTATGAAGAAGAAAAACAAGCCTCTAATGAGATTTTGTGAACGTTTTAATGAGTAAGAAAAGCAAGTCTCAAATGAGATTTAGTGAACGTTTTAATGAGTAAGAAAAGCAAGCCTCTAATGAGATTTTGTGAGAATTATTATGAAGAAGAAAATCAAGACTCTAATGAGATTTTGTGAGCCTAAAAATGAGTAAGAAAAGCAAGCCTCTAATGAGCTTTTGTGAGAATCATTATGAAGAAGAAAAGCAAGCATCTAATGAGATTTTGTAAACCTTATAATGAGTAAAAAAAGCAAGCCTCTAATAAGCTTTTCATTCCTGGTTTGAGGCAAATACATTTACATTTTATTACAATGTACATATATTGTATTTATATATCATAAGACTTGTACCAGATTTCAGAAGTGAAATAACTAATTTTTAAGATAATATATATAAAGATAAGTAGAAGATAAGACAGAGGACAGAGTTTGAAGATTATTTCTAAAACATTTGTAATGTAAGTTGTTTTGATACTTTAAATGTCTAAATATATTTATTTAGGTTGGGTAGGCAATTTTAAATTATCCATGAAACTGAAACAGGCAAATCTTGAATGAAATAGGGATTAAACATTGAAACAAGTTTTAAGCTATAAATGCAATATAATATGATAAAATTTAATTTTATAGAGAGGATTAGTTCAAGTTTTAAGCTACGAATACACTATTTTATTATACATTTTATTTTTATAGAGTGGCTTAGTTCAAGGAATAATGCATTTGTTGTTGTTGAGTATGTCTGCACATTTAACCAAAGAATTGGGCATGGCTCCTGGAGGAGAATTTAGAAGAGCATTCAATGAGGTAATGGCTACAAGAGCAGAATAACAATCTTACATTCTACATAATGTGTTAAATTGTCCATCATTCTTCATTCTTCTCTTGCTATACTGTATGTATCCTCCACCAATAAAACTGATCGCCACGATATAACTGAAATATTATATTGTTGAAAATAGCTTTAAACACCATAACACTAACCCTTTCTTGCTATACATTTAGCACAATACACATGAATTTGTAATTGCACGTTATTTACAAATTATTAAACATTGCTAGTAGTAGATATATACTCAAGAAATCGATTTGATGGTGTAATGGCTAGTGTGCGTGTCGGTAAGGTGTGGAAAGTCATTGATTCAATTTGTATTCAGGTCAAACGAAAGACGATAAATTTGGTATTTGTTGCTCCTCCACAGAGGACACAGTAATATGGAGTAATTGCGACATGTTGGATTCCACAGGTTACTCATGTGTCCTCCACCAGTAAAACTGACAGCCATGGCGTACTCTGATACCTATAACTGAAATATTGTTGATAGTGGAGTAAAACTTCCGTAACCCATGACTTCATAGTCGCATGTAGAAGAAAAATCAACTAATTAAGATAAAACCTAGTTAAGTTTGATGAAAGAAGGAAAAAGTTGGAGAAAGTCATTTGAAGGGAAACCGCATCGGTGGTGTAATAGTTAGCGTATTCACCTCGAGTGCGGTAGATCGTGGGTTCAAGCCCTGTTCGGGTCACACCAAAGACTATAAAATTGATATTTGTTGCTTCTCCGCTAAGCACGCAGCATTAAGGAGTAAGAGCAAAGACTGGTTGGCTCGGAATCAGAATAATGTGTCTTGAGTGGAGCGACATGTCTATCAACCGACTGTTGTTTCAGTGAGCTAGCACTATAAAAATCCAACTCAAACATGTTGGTCTAGAACAAAGTGGACCTGATCATCATCTCATTTAGAATTAACTTGTTCTCACCATGATATAGCTGAACAATTGCTGAGTTGGCGTTAAGCAACAATCACTCACTCATTTTAATGGATATATATAACTTTTATGAAATAGTGAGTGATTGTTCTTTATCTCCAAATGAGGATTTTTTTACAGCTGTATCATGTCGAGGAAGTGTTTTGGCAGGTATTTCATTAATTTAATTTTGTACATTGTAGGCTAAACAGATCCCAGGTTGTAGACTATTCCTGGGAGACAGACCAATACAAATAACATTAAAGAGGGCGTTGTCCTCTTTATCTGTGTGGCACAAGTTACGGTTAGCGTGGTATCTAATTATGTCAAAGGACCCTATCAGGTAATAATAAGAGATTATTACATGACATTTTCCATATTGGCCCTGGTATCAGCCCTCGACTCATATCACGGGCTGATACCAGGGACAATATGGAAAATTTCATGTCATAATCTATTTATCACATATTTTACATTGACTTTTTTCAAGAATTGACTTTTTCATTGCAGAAAAGATCTTTGAACTGACAAATTGCGAAAATAAATCCTTAAGAGAGTTGCCTTTGTTCAACTTTCAAATATTTCAACTATTCAACACGACATATACATTTGATCTAATTATTCCGTTTCAAGTTATTTAAAATTTATTCCAATATTTAGAAATACGATTTTATGCATATCTTTATGCACCATCTTTTCTTGTACTTTGACATCATCTTTGAGACCACTGCGCAGATAGCGGAAGTTGAATTCGGGGGCAAATACGGATATATTTGCCCCGTATTTGCCCTGAGGGTGGGCAAATAACCAACACTGACTTCTAGCTATTATTGGACATGCAAAAACGAACATATTGCAACAAAATATGTGATAAATACTCTAAAAATAGTCATTTAATATTTAAGCATAAAAAAAATGTTGTATGCAAATTTTTATTTCTCTCGTAAATTCAAAAAAATAAGTCATTTAATATTTAAACATAAAAAAATATTGTATGAAAAATTTCATTTCTCTCGTAAATTAATAAAAAAAATGTGTCAGCTCATGTGATCAGAACCACAATCTACATGTATGTTTTTTTTACCTATAATTGCTTGTATTTGGAACGGTCAGAAATTTGAAACATGGGTGGCCTGAATGGTTAAGATCGTGGATTTCTAACCACCAGCCTGCCACCCTGATACACCCCAAGTGTTGAGGTTTCTAGACATCCTTCCCTTAGCTGGATGTTTCATTAGTCATTTTATAATAACCTATCTGGGTTTTCCTCCCTCCTATTATGTTAGGTGGTCATGATATATAGCTGAAGTGTAACCTAACCAGAAATCTAAGCTTATATGCTTCTAATTGGCTAAACATTTTAAAAGCCTTTCTTTTCAGAAGTAACTTTGTTGCTTAAATAACAATTTTGTTCAGCATGTTCTTGGACAGACATAAAACAAATGTTATTACTTTTGGTATGCGTGGCGTGGTCTGAAATGCAATATGCTTTGTCACCTCTGACCTTTATTTAAAATACAATGTATACTTTATTGAAATAGGTGAAAACTCTGTCCTTTATTTAAAATGCAATGTATGCTTTATTGAAATAGGTGAAAAACCTGTCATTTATTTAAAATATAATGTATACTTTATTGAAATAGGTGAAAACTGTGTCCTTTATTTAAAATGCAATGTATACTTTATTGAAAAAAAAAAGGAAAATGGCTACAATCTTAAAATTGGCCATTAAAAATATATATCCGAATTATCAGCATTATACCGATATCGATCCAAGTGTTAATACCCGACCTCATATTTCATGTTTATAAAATAGATCGTGAACAAAGTTGAAAAAATGTTTCTAAGGAACATTTGAAGATACCAAAGAGGTATTCAGAAGCCGTAGTCTTTGAGAACTGTCTAAAGGATTAAATAATTTTTTACGATAAAGGCCCACTTTACTGTGCATCAGTTATCATAGCGTAATGAAATTGCCCGGGTCAGAACCAGATTTTTTTCTCTCTAAAACTACGCGACTTCGGTGGCTCGAACTACCGATAGCTAGAACAGATTTTGACAGTCCCTTAGAGTTTGAGCCATCAAAGTTCTACTGTGCGATTTTCAAAAGGGGAGGTAATTCTGCATTGTTTCTCTTAAAACGAACGATGCCTATAATGAACTAAGATCGAGATTCCCCTGGACTTCGTTATAAACGAACTCTACTGTAGGTGAAAACTCTGTCCTTTATTTAAGATAAATGTATACTTTATTGAAATAGGTGAAAAACCTGTCATTTATTTAAATACAATGTATGCTTTATTAAAATACTGTAGGTGAAAATAATTTGTTTTCTCCGAAATTACAGAAACTTAAGAGTTAAGTTAGCAAGAAGATATTTTTTGAGGTTTTTGACAAATTAGGCATTATTATTCCTGGTTTCTGAATTTTAAATAACATTGGATTTATTTGTTCTGTCTCTAAAATGATAATGTATGTCAACTAAGAGAGAATTAATCAAGTGTGGTGAATCATTGATATCTATCTTATTTTATAATATAAGAATGAAAAGAAGTTATCCTTGTGTTTCCGCCTATTGTGATGCTCTTTCACATTAATGCTGCATACTTAGCGGAGAAGCAACAAATACCAATTTTATAGTCTTTGGTTTGACCCGACCAGGACTCGAACCCACGATCTACCGCACTTGAGGCGAACACGCACATGCACATTTTATTTGATATCTACATTGTTATTACAGTAAAGAAGAAGTAGAAAAGTGTAAACAGAAAGATTTACTAGAACAGATGTTAAAAGAAATGACAGGAGAGTTTCCTGCTCTGTCTGAAGTATTTGTCGCTGAAAGAGATGTATTTTTAACCAATTCATTAAAAACTGCTTCCATACCTGTACGGTCTCCTGAAGAACCTTACGGTAAGGATATAAAAGTATCAAGGAAAAACAGTGAGCTGACAAATGGGTAAATTGAAGATTTTCAGTCTGTGCCAAAAACCACTAGCACTATGCCTCAGTCTAGTGAAAATTGCATAAAATTTGCTTAATCGAATAGAAAAAATTCCTCTAAAATGCTGTTCGGGCTAGTTAGTCAAAATGTCTTTAGCAGACTGTTTTCATTTGTTTATGCTCTTTTTATAAACTATCAGAGGGGCCACTGTGACTGTTAACGATGGTGGTTGGATTTACATCTATTTATGTAATCAATGCTTATTACCAGTAAGGTTGCTTTTGATTCCTGTCTTGTGAGGAGTATTAGATACAACATCATGAGAAAAATTTGTCATTGACTTACAGCAGCAGGTTGGTAGTTTTCTATGTGTACTTCAGTTCCCTCCACCAATAAAACTGACTTCCATAATATGTCTGAAATATTGTTGAAAGTGGCTTTAAACAGCATAACCCTAACCTTGCCTGTAGTGAGGTGTACTGAATACAACATCATGTGATAATGTTTGTCATTGACTAGCAGCATCAGGTTGGTTGTTTTTTACCAGTATTTCAGTTCCGTTCACCAATAAAACTGACTGACATGACAGTGGTGTCAGTAGAATTTGGAATAGGTGGCAGAAAAATCAGGTGGGAGTCTGGGAGCCGCCCAGTCCCCTTGACCTTGATGCCTAAATGATGCAAAATTCTGCATTCTGGGCATTTCCTGGGGCTAAAATTACTTTATTTATTTGTCCCATTTTTTTACTGCATAAACTTGAATTATTGTTGCTTAATTAATGTCCATTGTGATTGAGTGAGCAAATTTTTTAGTAAAAAAAGATTAAAAGACACTACTTAACTAAAGTAGGTATGATTTCATAAAAAAAAAAGCTATTTTGGGGATTAAAGTAATATTACACCAGTTTTGGGTGAAGAAAATCTTTCCCTGAAAATTCATTTGTAATACGGTGGTACCTTTACTAAGCTATTCATGCATGTTTCAAGTCAAAATATGTTCCCAACAACTAGAAATCTGCAAATCCGTGTGCATGTTTTTCGTCCTCGCCATTGTTGTGGAGACTAATTAACTTTTGGTTGTTTTGTTCCGATGATTGCCGATCATTATACCTCGTGAAGAAAATTTTTGGTCCGATGATTGCCGATCAAGAAAAGATAAACGGGTGTGTTCGATTTGCGTTTCAATTATCTCCCTTTTTGAAACCTGGCTGTCAAAAGTAGACATTTATTTTTATGTTGATATGTTTAATTGATACATTTTTTGTATATTTTGTAATAATAAGGCTATTTGTAATATATTTATTGTATTTAAACATTGACAACCTTCTTCAAATAAAATTTGTTAAGAAATTTGCAGAATTAAAATAATAACCATACCATTGTCAAGGCGACGAATGTTTTTTATAATGTTTAATATTTACATTTTCAACTTGTTTAAGGAACCATTGGCTATTAACAGTATGGCCTACAATATTATTTATGAGTGACATATTTTTGATAAGGAAACTCATCAATTAGTTATAGTATTTATTATATAGATAAAAAAATGTTTCGAATCAAATTTAATATAAAATGAGCTTAACTGCACTATATTACGTGTGTAGCGTAGAATTACAGAATTTTCCGATAATTTCACTTTTGCTATATTTCGCACCATTTCGTTGTTGGAAAAGTAGTTCCGACAACGAAATGGTGCGAAATATAGCGAGAGTGAAATTGAAAACGATAATTTCACTGTGAAATTATCGTTTTTATTTAACTCGGAAAATTCTGTAATTCACAGCTATCTATATAATATTGAAGGTTTAAAGTTACCGGGTTCGCCCGAACAATGTAAAATTGTTGTTTTTTCTGATGACAGCACTGGTATTTTAACCACTGACAAGAGTATTAATAAATTTTTGTATTTAATTAATTTATTTGGTAGACTAGCGTCAGGGTCTAAATTGAACAAAAATAAAACAAAAGGTTTATGGTTAGGAGCATGGAAAGATAGAAAAGATAATTAGAATTTTGGTATTGATTTTGTAGAATGTATAAAAATTGTTGGTTTTAAAATTGGTAATAATGTAACTCAAGATGATATTTGGCATCATATTTATGTACAATTCGAAAAAGTATTAAATTTATGGAAATCCAGACATTTGTCTTTATTAGAAAAATCTATTGCTGTTAATGTTTTAGCTTCGTCAAAGATAGGGTATATTGGTAGTGTATTACATATGTCAAAATATTATATTTATAAATTTCAACGTCTCATTTTTAATTTTGTGTGGAACTCTAAATCGGAGCCGTTGGCCCATAAAACTATATATTCAACTGAAAATTCAGGTGGTTTAAATATTGTTAATATTGAATATAAATTATATGCTTTACGTTTAAAACATATACAACATATTATTGTCAATAGAAATACAAAATTTGTAAACTTTTCAATATATTGGATAGGTTATCAATTAAGGGATTTAAATTTTAGTTTAGCGTCACTATCTGTTCCACATAGTGACCTTGTATCACCTTTTTATAATAAATGTTTAAAGGCACTGAATATTTTTAAAGATAAATGTAATGATATCGTATTAGGACAATATAATACGAAAACTTTGTACAACTTAGTATTAGATAATGATAAGCATGTAATTAGAATAGTAGAGCGAAACGTTAATATTGATTATTCTGTTGTATTTAAAAATGTTTTTGATAAATTTATAGACAAGTTTTCTAGAGATGTTATGTATAAAATTATACATGAAATTCTACCAGTTAATATTTTAATGTTTAAATATAATATTTCTAAATCGTATAAATGTGTATATTGTCATGAAGTAGAAACTTTAAGACATTTGTTCTTTGAATGTACTTTTAATTCACAACTGTTATTATTAATTAAAAATTGGATATTTCATTATTTGCTTTGTCTAATGGCATAATTTGTTTAAATTTTAAAAAGTATTGTACTTCAAGATATTGATATCAGTAATAATAAAATAAAAAGTGTAATTTTAATGATTATATCTCTATTTTGTAAAACTGTTTGGCTAAATAGAAATGTGAAAAAATTTGTTAAGAAAAATGTAAATTCAAATATAATACAGTAAAACCTGTGTAAACCGGTCACCATTGGGGCCACGTTTCACGGCCGGTATTGATAGTGGGCCGGTTTATTCAGTGTCTACTCTCTGACTACCGTATAAGTGGTTTTTTCATGGGAGCCAAATTTCACGATTTTCTTCCAAATTGGTGGATTTTTTTTAGCGGTACTTAATTTTTGCGATCCCGAGTTTTAACCAAAATCTAATTTTAGCGGATAGACCATTATATTAGAATTACATTCAGATTGTCTGAATTGCTTAACTAACAATTCAAAATAGGAATTGTTTTGAAATAATTGAGTATCGTAATTTCTTATGCATAATGCACGGGCTTTTGTCCAGATTCTTTATTTTGCAGGAGGGTGCACATTTACTACTGTCTAATATTTTCGTATTTCTTTACTTGTTTGGACACTATTCCACAAAATCATTAAATGCGTATAATACTTTTTAATTATTCAGAGAATTACATTTATTGTAATACTCTCTAGTGGAGTTGTGTTTTGAACCAGTAAACGTTGATACGAAAATAAACTAAAAAAAAAGTGTGACTATCTAACCGTGCGTAAAATAATCAATAATGCTGTTGATAAGATTGAATGTGTGTATGTATGAAAGGTGTCATAATTACTTAGTGTATAATTAGACTGCCAGACTGTGTTTACTTAAGCTTTTAATGATTGAAATAAAAAGAAAATAGGAATCAAATGTATTTGTCACTTTTTATGTCAAGTCTGGAAGTTTGATTACTCCCAGCTGTGATGACTATAAAGTATAATCCGATTAACAATAAATTATCTCAAGTTATGATTATATGGCTTGGATGCTAGTTCATCACTTAAATAATAAGGCATTGTTTGTTGTTCATTTATGATCAGTGTCAACATATGCATTGTTTTCGGGAAGGATTCCCCCATGGCCATGTTGGATATTTTAAAAGCGTCCCGGCGAAAAAAAAACACTTATAAGTTATACGGGGTATTTCACTTTGATTAAGCTTTCGTGTTTTAGGTGTTGATTCCATGTTTGTTTAACATTTAATGAACATTTAAACATTAACCACATGAGTTACCAGTGATCACTAATTACAGGTGTGCTAATATACACACTTCGATAAACACTTTCAATACGTTTCCCCTTACTATCGATCGATATTCACATATATGTAAACACACGCTTGATTGATCTGATCAATACCGGTTTACGGAGATAAATTATAACAGTAATTAGTGTATTGGGACCGCAAGTCAAGGCCGGAATTCGGAATGTGCAGTGTCCGGTTTATTCAATGATTTTTAACAAATATTATTAAGGAAAAAACTGGGGACTTGAAATTTAGATCGGAATGGACAGTATTCCGGTTTACTCAGGGTCCGGTTTCATCAGGTTTCACTGTATATATAATTTTTTTATCTCAATTAAAATTGAGAATTTTGGCAGATTTTGAAAGGTTACCAATAATGAAATTCAATGATTTGTTTTGTAATGTGAAAGATAATATATTAAATGTAACCTTTTATTGAAAACGAAAATTATAATTATATTATTAGCTCACCTGACCCAAAGGGTCATGTGAGCTATTCTCATCACTTGGCGTCCGTCGTCGTCGTCCGTCGTCCGTCCGTCGTCCGTCGTACGTCGTAAACTTTTTCAAAAATCTTCTCCTCTGAAAGTACTAGACCAATGGAAACCAAACTTGGTCTGAATCATTACTAGGGTATCTAGTTTCAAAATTGTGTCCGGTGATGCCGTGCACCAACCAACATGGCCGCTGTTACTAAAAATAGAACATATGGTAAAATTGCAGGTTTTTGGTAATATCTCAAAAACCGTTAGTAATATCAAAAATCTGACATGGGGTAAAAATGATCAGCACATCAAGATCTACCTACCCTGCAATTTTGAAGTAAATCTGATTACCCATCTTGGAGTTATTGCCCTTTTTTCATCAAATTTGTAAAATTTTAATGCTTTTCGTCTTATATTTCAAAAACTATAAGAGATAAAGGTTAACTTTAAATTGCAAAAATGTGCGGCATATTAAGATCTACCTACCCTGCAATTTTGAAGTAAATCCCATTACTCATTTTGGAGTTATTTCCCTTTTTTCATCAAATTTTCAAAATTTTAATACTTTTCGTCCTTTATTTCAAAAACTATAACAGACAGATGGTAAGTTGAAACTGCAAACATGCTCAGCATGTCAAGATCTACCTACCCTGCAATTTTGAAGTAAATTTGATTACCCATCTTGGAGTTATTGCCCCTTTTTCATCAATTTTTTTTTTTCCTTTTAATACTTTTCGTCTTATATTTCAAAAACTATTTAGAGATAGATGTTAAGTTTATTGCAAAAATGTGCAGCATATCAAGATCTACCTACCCTGCAATTTTGAAGTAAATCCCATTACCCATTTTGACCGATTATGCAAATTAGAAAAAAGGGGGGATGAAATTAAAAAAAAATCTTCTCCTCTGAAACTACTGAACCAATCTCAACCAAACTTTGCTGAAATGATCCTTAGGTGGTCCCCTTTCAAAATTGTGTCCATTAGCCCCGTCCTGTATCCAAGATGGCCGCCATTACTAAAAATAGAAATTTCTTCAAATGGTCAAAACTGCTCTATTTTAAGCCAGAAAGTGCCCAAATTTGAACTGTATAAGCATAATGATGAACTTTTTAACATATATTACGGGATTTTTTTATGAACTTTGAACTTTTACCGATTTTGACCGATTATGAAATTTAAAAAAAGGGGGGATGAAATTAAAAAAAAAATCTTCTCCTCTGAAACTACTGAGCCAATCTCAACCAAACTTTGCTGAGATGATCCTTAGGTGGTCCCCTTTCAAAATTGTGTCCGTCAGCGCCGTCCTGTATCCAAGATGGCCACCATTACTAAAAATAGAAATTTCTTCAAATGGCCAAAACTGTTCTATTTTAAGCCAGAAAGTGCCCAAATTTGAACTGTATAAGCATAATGATGAGCTTTTTAACATATATTACGGATTTTTTATGAACTTTGAACTTTTACCGATTTTGACCGATTATGAAATTTAAAAAAAGGGGGGATGAAATTAAAAAAAAATCTTCTCCTCTGAAACTACTGAGCCAATTTCAACCAAACTTTGCTGAGGTGATCCTTAGGTGGTCCCCTTTTAAAATTGTGTCCGTCAGCGCCGTCCTATATCCAAGATGGCCACCATTATTAAAAATAGAAATTTCTTCAAATGGCCAAAACTGCTCTATTTTAAGCCAGAAAGTGCTCAAATTTGAACTGTATAAGCATAATGATGATCTTTTTAACATATATTACGGATTTTTTATGAACTTTGAACTTTTACTGATTTTGACCGATTATGCAAATTAGAAAAAGGGGGGATGGAATTAAAAAAAAATCTTCTCCTCTGAAACTACTGAGTCAATCTCAACCAAACTTTGCTGAAATGATCCTTAGGTGGTCCCCTTTCAAAATTGTGTCCGTCAGCGCCGTCCTGTATCCAAGATGGCCACCATTACTAAAAATAGAAATTTCTTCAAATGGCCAAAACTGCTCTATTTTAAGCCAGAAAGTGCCCAAATTTGAACTGTATAAGCATAATGATGAGCTTTTTAACATATATTACGGGATTTTTTATGAACTTTGAACTTTTACCGAGTTTGACCGATTATGCAAATTAGAAAAAAGGGGGGATGAAATTAAAAAAATCTTCTTCTCTGAAACTACAGAGCCAATCTCAACCAAACTTTGCTGAGATGATTCTTGGGTGGTCCTCTTCCAAAATTGTGTCCAGCATTTCAGAACACCGACCAAGATGGCCGCCACAGCCGAACTTAATTTAACATAGGACCCTATGGGAAATTCCCATAAAAATCTTTTTGTCTGAAACCATTTGCTCAATAAGAACAAAATTTTGATGAAATAGTCATTGAATGGTTCTCTTCCAAAAATGTGTCTGGCGGTTCGACCCTTCGATCAATTTTTATTTACCTGCAATTTTGAAGTAAATCCGATTACCCATCTTGGAGTTCTTGCCCTTTTTTCATCAAATTTATAAAAATGACGAAGGCTACAATTGTTAATTTTTTTTACCGAAGTTATCAAGTTTTATTGACTGATGTTATTATTATACCCAGGTGAGCTATACAGGCTCCTGGGAGCCTCTAGTTATGTTAATTTATCTGTGATATTGCTACTACTTATGTAGTATTTTATTATGTATATATGTGATTTTATTTGAATAAAGTGTTTAAAATATAAAAAAAAAATATAATTTTGATCCTGCTTCTATAGGATAAGTACCCAATCTATTTGTTTTTGGGATAGCTTAAAATGGGAGACTAAATTTTGTTGATTTTCGGCTTTAAATTTAGATTAGCTTTAACCCCAGAATGCTTTAAAATATAAACTTTTTGTTAGTTGCTCGTCACATCATGTTTTTCTGGGTTGATTTTTTACATTTGAACCTCAGTGCTACCTAGGTTATTTTTTATATTGGTATTTTACAGCCGTTTTTGCATCTATTTTTTGTGCAGTATTTATTTGAAGCCTTTACAATTGTTGATTTTTATGTTCTGTTATATCATGCCTTTTGTTGACTATATAAAGTATTGAACACTTATTAACCTTAATTCCTATTGCGATAAGCTGGAATACCAGTGGAACAAATCTGGATATGTCTAAATCTCATTTTGTATCCATCGTTAACTATTTCAATCACTTTCTGTAACAAGAGCGTGTTTGGATATGTCTCACTTGGTGGTTGCCAATCAAAAAGCTCAGACAGACAGACACAGGATCAAAAGTTATACTTTTTTATATTTCAAACATCAAAGTTATACTAAGTAGGCCATACGGGTTAATAGCCAATGGTTCTTTGAACGAGTTGAAAATGTAAACGTTAAGTATTATATAAAACATTCATCACCTTGACAATGGTATGATTATTATTTTGATTCTGCAAATTTCTTAACAAATTTTATTTGCAGAAGTTTGTCAATGTTTAAATACGATAAATATATTATAAATAGCCTTATCATTACAAAATATATCAATAAAACATATCAACATAAAAATAAATGTCTACTTTTGACAGCCAGATTTCCAAAAGGGAGATAATTTAAACACAAATCGAACACACCTGTTACTCAATCTCCCCAAAAGAGTTCAAATCTTGGGTCACGCTCATATCATTTGCATTACTGTTGTGCACAACAGAATTATCTGCTGTCAAAATATTTTGCGATTTGCTCATAAATTCTGCTTTTGAGCGGATTTTTAATGTTATGCAGTTGATTTTAGTTAAATTAAGTGGCATATTAAGTAAAAATATTTAATCCAAAAATTCCACGATATTCGCCTTTCATATTACTCTAAATTCCAGACAAAGTTTCAATAAGCAATAAGTTTTATTAATAAATTTCAGATTTTTTGTTTTGGCAATGTATCTTTTGTAATAGACATTATGTAGCAGAAAAATACTTACAATAATGTTCAATTTGAAGCATACTATTTTTATCTTGTTTTAACTTGCATTTGGATTTATTAAAATTTTACCCAAATTAAGATTATTGTGTTTATTCCTTGTACAGACTGATAATTACATTTCTTTTGTTAACACTTTCGTGTATTTTCTTGTTGGTGCGTGTTTTGGTTTGATCTGACATTCATAGGACCCTGTCCATTGCTGTCTATACCGAATGTTTCACTAAATATTTATTGCATGCACAAAATTTTATAAATAGCGGCTAAATATATACTGAAAGGGATTTCCAAACGGGAGCTGATATAATTGATAACGTTGATTTATACTATGTAATAATTGATATATATTGGAATATGGATTTTTCTGTCACATTATTTTTTAGCTATTCAATAATAATTTAATTTGATTTGAATATTTCAATCTGATTGGCTAATCCGCCTGGACAAAATTTTGGTTATACTCGATAACCTGGGTTGGTATTGTGACGTCACCAACCTGTTCGTCTGCCAATGACAAATTCAAATAGTCACATGAAATAATCGTAATTAAAATCGAGGAATCATTAAATTTTGTTGTAAAAATTAAATTATAAGGAATATTTGAAATTGTTGAACAGGTTATACTTGCATAACCTGTTTTGGGTCAGTTTACGCTTTTCATAAACCGCTTCACTTTTTATTAAGCGTAACCTGACCCAAACCAGGTTATGTGGTATAACCTATTCAACCATTTCAAATATTCCTTAAATAGTCGGCAAGGAAAGGACAATTACCGACAAAATTCGCCGTCTGTCGGCTTTTAATTGATATAGCTGAAATATTGTTGAAAGTGCCGGTTACTTAAGATAAAACTGAGTATGGTGGTGCTGCTCGAGTTTGAAAAGTGCCTCTCAGTCATATATTCCCTCAGCATGATAACCATACTCATGCATATATTTGATGTATGAAAACTATAACCCATTCATATAGTATTCAGTTATTAGTATCAAACTAATTAAACTTAGCTCTGGGGAGCCGTCATGGTTGTGATCGTATGGTAGTTGGATTTACAACTATCAGTACCCATCACCACTAACATTGTGAGTTCTAACCCTGTTCATGGCAAAATGTACTCGATACAACATTAAGTGATAAAGTTTGTCAGCGACTTGCGACAGGTTGGTGGTTTTCTCCAGGTACTCCGGTTTTCTCCACCAATGAAAGTGGAATTAAATACCATAACCCCTAACCTCTAACCTGTAATTGGTTTCTATCATAATCATCATTGGATAGGTTCAAAATTTCTATTATTATGGGGAAATAAAGCCAAGAAAAAGTATAAAAAATTTACAAAAGACATAATACTATTTTATTCTTTGATAATGATAGCAAAAATTGATGACGTGTAGTTAATACTGTACTGCTCTAGATATTTTTCCTCCTCCTATGAGATCATCTTGCAATGGTCAAAGGTCAGTTATTATTTGTAAATATCAGCTGTGTTTGGTTTTTTTGCAGAATTACAACCAATGACAGTTGTAGGTGTAGTGGGTATCGGTCATGTACCTGGTATAATAAAGAATTGGCCAAAAGAAAAACATGATCTCAAAGAAATAATGACGTAAGTATTTTTGTCTTATTAATAAATAAAATATGAAGATGCCATCTTGCCATATAAGATTAACATATACTGATGGGTATGAATTGTCATATACAGTAAGTGAACGTAATTGTTCGTCACTTCCGATTTTTCCCTGTATATTTCATATAAAAACCACAAGTTTAAAAAAAAAATATACACAGGTCATTTCTTGACCAATTTTGCTGAAATTTACACCCATAATAGTGAATTGTTTTTCTTCATAATCGTCATATATAGACAAATATAATTTTCCTACCCATGTTAAAATAAGCATAGAGCTCGGCATCCGAGAATTATTTCGATTCTAACAGGGCATTTACAGTAATTTTATGCATTCAAGCGTACCTAGACAGAGGTTATTTTTGGGCGCTGTTCCAGTTACCTCCCGCTATTATTTACAAGAATATATAACGCTACAGAAGCTGTTCCAATTACCTCCCGCTATTATTTACAAGAATATATAACGCTACAGAAACGTTATAAAAATTGATAACGATCAAAAAATAGTTTCATCTGATTTTTTTGTATATTTATTATTTTTATTCTTTTAATTTAACATACATAAAGTACAAATATACAAAATACGCTGTCGATTAGATATGCCTTCTGCGCATGTGCTAGGGGTGTTCTGTGCTATTTAGAGCCCTCTATTGTTTTCAAATCGAAAGTAGCACGCCACGTTAGAATTGTGATTTAAGATTTCTAGAAAAACACAACGTAAACACAAATCTTAAGTTGAAACATACTACTGTGTAAGTATAGTAAGTATAGTAGTTTTGAATTTCAAGAATTCAAAACTGTGTATAAATTGTGAAAAGTTGTAAACTAACCATGAAAAAATGATGAGAAGATTATGGCAAAAAACTTCATAATATTTTGCATTTGTGGGTGAAAAAAATGTGGTTTTACATGAAATACATAAGGAAATATCGGAGGTGACGGAACAATTACATCCATTTACTGTGTATTAAACCATAAATAATGTTTGTCATATGTAACAGGTCAGTAGTAGCCAGGATTGTTTTTGTATACTCATGAAGTGTGTGCCACCTCGTGATGTGAGTTGGTTTTGCAACCGGGTGTCAAAATGTTGACTTTAGTAATCATAATTCTACCAAAATCCTGACATTAATAGTCCTTGGTTTTCAAAGGATGGAGGAAGGGGGTGTTCAGATAAATCCCCCTGCCTAAGGGTGTGCATACTAATGTATCTCCGTCATATTGTAATAATTAAGTTGTTGTAAATGACAAAATGTATCAACTATTCTAAGCCAGGACTGTTGTTTGAATTAGTAAATACATATGAAAAATACACCATTTTACACTGATGCACACTGATGCATTTGACATGGGATCTAAGAATAATGCAAATTTTAGCAATTGAATTTTGATTTTTATGTCGTTTTTTTTTTCTATAGAAGCTGAATGATTACATAAAAAGGGGTTATGATTATTAACGCCACTTTCATCAATATTTCAGTTATATTGTGGCAGTCAATTTTATTTGTGGAGGAAACCGAAGTTACCCAAAGAAAACCACTTACCTGTCACAAGTCACTGACAAACTTTATCACATAATGTATCGAGTACACCTTGCCATGAGCGAGATTCTAACTCACAATGTTAGGGATGATACTGATAGGCACTGATTGAATATATAGTTGTAAATCCAACTACCATATGATCATGACAACGACAGCCCCTTGACTACCTAAAAGGAATCATTGAACTTTGAATTTGATAATAAAACAAATGTTGAGGTATAAATAATGGAACAATAACTTTTATCATATGTGTTAAATTTACCGTAAAAAAGGGATATGACAAAATCAAAAGATTTACTGGTTGCTTGTTTTATTAGTCTTATTCAGTCTATGTTCCTTGGAATACAATTGTTCAGCAAATGTAAGAAATTCTAGATTATTCACAAATATGTTATGTACACTATACTAACTCACGATCACCCATATTGGCTGTTTAGTATATACTATTAAGGTGAAACAAATATACTATATTTGATTATTTCCCTTTAATAAAGCTGTTGTAAATATATACCATAGGGAGTCATTGCATCATTGGTAATCCACTGCTCCTAGCACTCTCAACTCATCACCTGTAGGTCAACTGGCAGAGAAATCCTGATAGTCTTGTCGTTGTTTTAAAACACTAATACGTCCTGACAACTGTCTTTATAACTAAACAAATCACAGCTTTTAAATGTACATGTATCTAAATTAAAAAAGGAATTCCTTGAAAATTATGGAAGCCAATTGTATTGCTGTAAAGCTTTTTCACCTCCAAGAAGGAGATTAACAATATCAAACGATTTTGGTTGGTATCAGATCTATGAATAACCTTTTTTTCAACAAAACAAAGATTTCTCTACCAACTGACCCAGAGGTGATGAATGGAGAGTAATCAGAGTGTGATGAACTGTGTGTTACCAAAGATTGAGTCATTGATAAAATGTCTTTTCTATTTCAGTGTGCCAGAAGGTTCAATCATAGGAAAATTGTTTGTATGGAGCTTCCGTCTTACTCTAGTAGGACTATTATCTTATGGGTGCTACAGAGTGTATAAGTCGACTTATCCAGTTATTTTCAAGTTAGCATAATGTTAACTTGTAGATATATACATATAAATATGAATATAAATATGTGCATGATGTTATTTAATTTTTAAGATATTAAAATATTATGGTTAGATTTAATAAGGTTATGAAACGTTGATGTGGCCTTTTACCGGTTACGATGATGGATGCATTGTGTTTTGATTTAAACTGATGTGATGTCATTTAGATAAACAAAAAATCAAACTTACTTCCTGGTTTTGTCTGGAAAATAAGTGACAAAATCTGTAATGTACACTTACCCTCGTTGTATATATAAGCACGTTTTTCCCTGTTGCATAAGCACATGTCTTACTAAAAATTGAACCAGTATTTATATTTCTTTTTGTATTGTGTGAAGAAGATTTAATCTCTAAAAGAAATGTTTTGTTGTACCAGTCTAATTTATGATCTGATTCAATGTTTTTGGGGGTTTTTTTGTTTTTGTTTTTTGGTTTTTTTTTGTTTTTTTTAAATGATTTATATTGTTCTCTTTAAAAAACCCAATGAATACACCACAAATATCTTGTCATTAAAATGGAAAACAGTAAATACTCTGTTCAAGCTGCTAAAAGTTTATATGATCTTAGAAAATTACAAAGAAGCTATCATTTTTGTTAATGTTTGTTGGTAGAGAATCTTATGTTTTGATATGTTTTACTAACATTTTTGTAACAGGTTTTTGGTTTATTCAGGTTAATTTAACATGACTTTCTAACATTGTGACTTTATTTATAGTTTGGTTTTTACAGGATATGGCTTTATTTAGGGTTTGGTTTGGACAGGTTTCGCTGTACATTTATGCTTGAATTTGCAGCTTTGACTTTCAAGCTCTTTGATTTTTCAAGAAATTATGTTTTTATGGAGATGACAAAAATTGAATGAGTTTTCTTCATCTCTAATTTGAGGAGGATTTTCTTCTACTTCAAGATCATTCGTTTTTGTTAGATATCAATTTTTGTGAATTTCATAAATCATGGCAAACCTAGAATTCAAAAATTTTAACGAATTAAATATTGAAGACTAAATCAATTAATACAAAATTTCTCTGCTTATTTTTAATTGTACAGAGAATAGTCTTCATTATAAAGTTCTTGTCTATTAAACAAGCCCGAAAAAGGATTTTATTAAAGTAATTTTCAACATTATTTTCCAAGGGGCTCTGGCTTAAGTGTGAAGAATGTTCATGTAAGCGTATGTTTATAATTGTCTGTGTTTAAAGCCTATATGATAAAAATAAGCAGTTTTTTAATGTTGATCAAGGAATCTCTTTTCAGTTATAGAAAGTTAAAATATTTTAGTTTTATTATATTATTATTTCTATGTAAGTTATATAGTGGAAACCACATTGGTGGTGTAATGGTTAGCGTGCTCGCCTTGAGTGTGGTAGATTGTGTGTTTTAGCGTGCTCACCTTGAGTGTGGTAGATTGTGTGTTAGCGTGCAGGTCAGGTCAAACCAAAGACTATAGAATTAGTATTTGTTGCTTCTCCGCGAAGCACGCAACATTAACAAATAAGAGCAAAGACGGGTTGGCTCGGAATCAGAATAATGTGTCAGAGTGGAGCGACATGTCTACCTGCAGACTGTTGTTTCAGTCAGTAAAATCTACGAAAATCCAACTAAGCATGTTGGTCTAAAGCAAAGTGGACATCATCATCTCATCAAATGTAACATGTTCTCGTCATGATATGGCTGAAAAATTGCTCATTTGACATTAAGCAATAATAACTCACTCATTCACTATATAGTCTAAAATTAATTTAATTAAACTAGCTGTTGATAACATTATACACAAATTTATGTTTTTGTTTATTGTTTATTTGTTTACTGATCAAAATGATAATATGTGACAATTATTCTTGAATGTATTTTTTTTCAAATGCTTATAATTTGTCAAATTATTTCATGGTGTGATTTGATTTGTTAATTAAATAAAAGCAATTTTTCTATTTAAAAAATAGAGAGAATGGCACTGTAAAAGTCTGATATATTTAGTTATTGAATAATTTGTATGATAAATATTGTATTTAATGTGTGTAGTACACTAAAAGAAATGTGTACGATAATAATTTATTTTGTGTGTGTAACACACTAGAAGATGTACAGTGTACCCGGAGATCCTTGCAACTTGCCTAAATGAGTCCTGGAGTTGCCATTTTCAGTTGGAACTCACCAAAGTTTTCAAATTTTAGATTTTTAACAATGGCGGGACTCATCAAAATTTTCAGAAATGTCTTTTGGACTCGTTAAAATATATTGCTACAAGGATCCCTGGTATTGTTAGATTTCTTATCAGACAAGTGAAGGAAGAAATAAAGTCATCAATGGTATTGATGGCAAGGGAAGTTCATGTTAATATTATTTGTTATTCCTGAATGTACTGTAAACGTTGATGACTTAAACAATTGTGCTATATGTTTGTGGTGTTTTAATGGTATGTTTTTCATAGTGTTTAGCTCACTTGACCAACAGAGTTATGTGTAGTATTGTCATCACTTTGCATCCGTCGTCTTGGTCATCATTTGTAAGCTTTTTCATTTTAATCTTCTTCTCTGAAACCACTGGGCCAATTGGAACTAAACGTAATAGAAATCTTCATTGGATGGTCCTCTAAAAAATTTATGTTTTTTGTTGGTCAGAAGTACACAAACAAAGCAAGAGGCCCAAAGGTTTCAAAAAGCATGTTGTTTGTTCAGACTTGCTAGGCATATTCATTTCATTATTTTTTTAGTAGTTTTTTGTTTTGTTGATCAGAAGTACACAAAAGAAACCAAGGGCCCTAAGGTGTCAAAAAGGGTGTTGTCTGTTTTTAATCTTCTTCTCTGAAAGTTCATAGGATGGTTCTTAAAAGTTTGTTTTTTAGCTCACCTGGCCATAGGCCATGTGAGCTTTTGTCATGGGTAAGCGTCCGTCGTCCATCCGTCCGTTCGTTAGCTTTTCACATTTAAATCTTCTTCTCTGAAACCGCTGAACAGATTTCAACCAAACTTGCCAGAAATGTTCATTGGATGGTCCTCTACCAGATTTGTGTTTTTGGTGTTGATTTGAAATCCAACATGGCTGCCAGGGCCCATAATGTGTTCTCATTGGCTGAAATTTAAAAAAATCTTCTTGTCAGAAACCACCAAGCCAATTGAATTGTGACTTTGCAGGAATGATCATTGGGTGGTCCTGTACTAAACTGTGAATCATTTGCCGATCGGAAATTCAAGATGGTCGCCATGACTCGACTTAGTTTAACATTGGACCCTATGGGAATTTCACATTTTCATCTTTTTTTCTGAAACCACAAAACAGATTTGAACCAAACTTGGCAGAAATGTTCATTGGATGGTCATATACAAGATTTTTGTTTTTGGCGCTGATCGGAAATCCAACATGGCTGCCAGGGCCCATAATGTGTTCTGATTGGTCGAAATTTAAAAAATCTTCTTGTTAGAAACCACTAAGCCAATTGAATTGTGACTTTGCAGGAATGATCATTGGGTGGTCCTGTACTAAATTTGTGAATCGTTTGCCGATCGGAAATTCAAGATGGCCGCCATGACTCGACTTAGTTTAACATTGGACCCTATGGGAATTTCGCATTTTCATCTTTTTTTTCTGAAACCACAAAACAGATTTGAACCAAACTTGGCAGAAATGTTCATTGGATGGTCATATACAAGATTTTTGTTTTTGGTGCTGATCGGAAATTCAACATGGCTGCCAGGGCCCATAATGTGTTCTGATTGGTCGAAATTTTTAAAATCTTCTTGTTAGAAACCACTAAGCCAATTGAATTGTGACTTTGCAGGAATGATCATTGGGTGGTCCTGTACTAAACTTGTGAATCATTTGCTGATCGGAAATTCAAGATGGCCACCATGACTCGACTTAATTTTAACATAGGATCCTCTGGAAAAAATGTTTAAAAGTCTTCTCCTCTGAAACCAGTAAGTCAATTTAAAGCAAACATGGTATGAATGGTCCTTAAATGGTCAACTTTCAAAATTATATCCAGTGACCCAAACCTCCATCCCAGATGGCCACCATCAGCGGACATAGTTTTAACATAGGACCCTATGGGAAATATGTTTAAAAATCTTCTCCTCTGAAACCAGTAAGCCAATTTAAAGCAAACATGGCATGTTAAGTGGTCAATTTTCAAAATTGTGTCCAGTGACCCTGACCTCCATCCAAGATGGCTGCCTTCAGCAGACGTACTGTAGTTTTAACATAGGACCCTATGGGAAAAAATGTTTTTAAACTTCTCCTCTGAAAACAGTAAGCCAATATAGCAAACATGTCATCGGTGGTCAACTTCCAAAATTGTGTTCAGTGACCCTGATCTCGGTCCAAAATGGCCACCGTCAGCGGACATAGTTTAAACATAGGACCCTATGGGAAAATTGTTTAAAAGTCTTCTCCTCTGAAACCAGTCAGCCAATTTAAAGCAAACATGGCATGGATGGTCCTTGGGTAGTATACTTTCAAAATTATGTCTGGTGACCACGACCTCCATCCAAGATGGCTGCCATGAGCAGACATAGTTTTAACATAGAACCCTATGGCAATATGGGATTTGAATAGTAACTTAGATGTATTCAGCATGCAGACATTCTTAAGAGGACTTATTTATGTCAGGTGAGCGATACAGGCTCACCTGAACCTCTAGTTTGTTGATGGGAAGTACAGAAAAGAAACCAGAGGCCCTAAGATTTCAAAAAGGGTGTTGTCTGGTTTTGTACTATTTGGAGTGTTTATTTTTTAACCAGTTCTGATGAAGTTTTTATCTTTATGTTCCTTACCCATTCTCTTTATTTGGTATGCCAGCAGATTGTTAATGGATATAACTGGTTCAAAATGGAATTCCATTTTTTTTCTTTATATTCCTTACAAAATTTCCTGCCTGCATTTTCACCTAGCTCTTGTGGTTAACTAACATCCAACATGATAACTTTTTTATTTTAAAGCAAATTTTTATGCAATTTTTTTTCCATTGAATTCCTTTGAATAATTCCTGTCGGCAGTATAGCAACAGATTTGTTTTACTTTTTACCAATATCAGAGATATTAGAGGGCCAATAGATTAAACATTAACATGGGACCATATGTCAAATGAATAAAACTTTTTTTTCTGAAAATCAGGACTTGATTGAACTTAAATGGTATGAATGAAGAGGTGAGTGATACAGACTCGGATGAACCTCTAGTTGTAAATATGATGAAACAATAATTAAAAATGAAATGATAGTTCATCAAATTATGGAATATAGAGTATTGGAGGGTATTAGGGCACTTCTTTGTTTAACTTCCATAATCAGAGCTAATCCATAGAAATCACTATTCATTGTCTTGTGTCTTCAGTTTGTGACTCCTTAATAGCATGCTTTATATTGAATATTTATAATGCCATTATATCGTCTTGTAGGGTCAGATGTATATTGTTCTTTGTTTTTTAGCTCACCTGGCCATAGGCCATGTGAGCTTTTGTCATGGGTAAGCGTCCGTCGTCCGTCCGTCCGTTAGCTTTTCACATTTAAATCTTCTTCTCTGAAACCGCTGAACAGATTTCAACCAAACTTGCCAGAAATGTTCAATGGATGGTCCTCTACCAGATATGTGTTTTTGGTGCTGATTTGAAATCCAACATGGCTGCCAGGGTCCATAATGTGTTCTCATTGGCTGAAATTTTAAAAATCTTTTTGTCAGAAACCATAAAGCCAATTGAATTGTGACTTTGCAGAATGATCATTGGGTGGTCCTGTACTAAACTTGTGAATCGTTTGCTGGTTGGAAATTCAAGATGACCACCATGACTCGACTTAGTTTAACATTGGACCCTATGGGAATTTCACATTTTCATCTTTTTTTCTGAAACCACAAAACAGATTTGAACCAAACTTGGCAGAAATGTTCATTGGATGGTCATATACAAGATTTTTGTTTTTGGCACTGATCGGAAATCCAACATGGCTGCCAGGGCCCATAATGTGTTCTGATTGGTCGAAATTTTAAAAATCTTCTTGTTAGAAACCACTAAGCCAATTGAATTGTGACTTTGCAGGAATGATCATTGGGTGGTCCTGTACTAAACTTGTGAATCGTTTGCTGATCGGAAATTCAAGATGGCCACCATGACTTGACTTAATTTTAACATTGGACCCTATGGAAAAAATGTTTAAAAGTCTTCTCTGAAACCAGTAAGTCAATTTAAACCAAACATGGCATGAATGGTCCTTAGGTGGTCAACTTTCAAAATTATGTCCTGTTACCCCGACCTCCATTCAAGATGGCCACCGTCAGCAGACATAGTTTTAACATAGAACCCTATGGGAAAAATGTTTAAAAAAAATTTCCTCTGAAAGTAGTAAGCCAATTTAAAGCAAACATGGCATGAATGGTCCTTAAATGGTCAACTTTCAAAATTATATCCAGTGACCCAAACCTCCATCCAAGGTGGCCACCATCAGCAGACATAGTTTTAACATAGGACCCTATGGGAAATAAGTTTAAAAATCTTCTCCTCTGAAACCAGTAAGCCAATTTAAAGCAAACATGGCATGGATGGTCCTTAAGTGGTCAATTTTCAAAATTGTGTCCAGTGACCCTGACCTCCATTCAAGATGGCCACCTTCAGCGGACATACTGTAGTTTTAACATAGGGCCCTATGGGAAAAAATGTTTTAAAATCTTCTCCTCTGAAACCAGTAAGCCAATATAGCAAACATGTCATCGATGGTCCTTAGGTGGTCAACTTCCAAAATTGTGTTGAGTGACCCCGATCTCGGCCCAAAATGGCCACTGTCAGCGGACATAGTTTTAACATAGGACCCTATGAGAAAATTGTTTAAAAGTCTTCTCCTCTGAAACCAGTCAGCCAATTTAAAGCAAACATGGCATGGATGGTCCTTGGGTAGTATACTTTCAAAATGTGTCCGGTGACCACGACCTCCATCCAAGATGGCTGCCATGAGCAGACATAGTTTTAACATAGAACCCTATGGCAGTATGGGATTTGAATAGTGACTTAAATGTATTCGGCATGCAGACATTCTTAAGAGGACTTATTTATGTCAGGTGAGCGTTAAAGGCTCACCTGAGCCTCTAGTTTATTTAGACCAAATTCCCATTAAATTAAGTGTTTCCATTATATAGTGGTATTCATATACTCTAGATATTTTGCGATCAGTTTAACTGCACAAATAGTTCTTCACAGATTCACAATACAGATAGTTTTATGAGAATTGTATCCATGAAATGGTTTTGCATGGGACTTTCCCTCCACCGTACATCAATTTATACTATACAAGAAGCCATATTTTTTTATTTTGTTGGAATAGATAATTATATATTATATATATATATAATACAACGTTAACCTCTAGTCTTTTTATAGGTCACATTAATGTCATGACAAATTCTCCTATTTTGAATTTTTGAGGAGAAGTTCAATGACAAAGAATGAAATATGGATAAAAGAAATGTTTGAAAGAAAGTTCATGTAAGAGAATTTATTTAAAAGAAAGAACGTTTTGTTTGTAATGTCAGTAATTGTGCTCTATGGTTTTGTTGTTATATGTAATAATAATTTTGTTAGTTATTGTTTATATAAGTATTTTTTACAAACAAATATAATTTAGGTGGTTGTTATATATTTTAAAAAAAAGAAGAAGAATAAAGAGAAATATGATTCTTTACAAAGAATCTGTTTATCATGCTATCATGTTTTTATGACTTGTCTTGATTATTTTTTTTTAGCTCACATGACCAATGGCGAAAGGCCATGCGAGCTTTTGCCATCAGATGGCATCCATCATCTCTCCATGTCTATTACCTTTTCACATTTTAATCCTCTTCTGCAAAAGTACTCAACTAAATGGAACCAAATTTGTCAGGGATGGTTCTTGGGGAGAGGAAATTCATAAAGGTACACAATTAAGTGGATCCTCCTTTGGAAGGGGCTATTAATGAGCATAAAAGGGGAACATTAAGTTATTTTTGAAAAAAATTCTTCTCAGGAACCAACAATAGAAATACTGCAGTTTGTCAGTGACTTGCGACAGGTTAATGTTTTTTTCCTGGTACTCCGGTTTCCTCCACCAATAAAACTGACCACAATATAGCTGAAATATTGTTGAAATTGGCATTAAACACCATAAACCAAACCAACTAGAAATGCTTCAATATTTGCTTTGCAACATCATTATTATATGTAGATGTAGGATTTTTACAAACAAATGGCTCATCTTCTATGGAAACAAATGTCTCATCTTCTGTGGGTTCAGAGCATTTGGGGTCAGAAGAGGAACATTGAGATAAATTTAAAAAAACATGATTTTCTTGAACTAGTAATTAAAATGCTAGTATAAAAGTTTTTACATGAATCATCATTTTAATATGCAGATTCAAGCTTGTACAAATACAGATTTCAGGATATGTGGGGTTCCAACCATTTGGATCCAACATTTTATTAGCGTTAATTTTGAAATGTTATTCTCAAGAACTAGAAATTGAAATGTAATTGTAGTTGGCATGAAATAGCCTTATGATATGTAGATTCAAGATGGACACAAAGGTAGACCTCAAGGTCTGTGGGGTCTGAACCTTTGGGATCAAAATTGGACATACAATTAGAATAAATTTTAAGAGCTAAGAATGGAAATATAATTGTAAAGGATATTAAATAGCATTTCCATATGTAGATTAAATATAGTATAAAATAATACACCAGGGTGTATAGTGTCAAGAGTCTTGAGGGCCCAAATATTAGCATGGGCTGTAATGAGCAAACTACCCAGTGCCTTCATATTTTGTATGTACATGAACTGAGACAGGACGTAGTGTCAAGTATAAGAATGGTATCACTGTGACCTAGAACTTGATGTCTAGGTCAGACAATTTATCTTTTTACCTAGTATAATGCTCAGACTCAAAGTTTGATGTAGTTTGTACTAGATTGACTGTATGTATGAGTAACAAGGTCTTATAAGAAGCAGGAACTTCTTACCCTTTGCAAGCACCTGAGTTCACCTCAGGTTTTTTTGGTGGGACCGTGTTGTTCATTTTTATTTTTGGTTTTTTGATGTTGTCCTATTATGTGTTTTTATGTTCTGACTTTCGTGTCGTGATGTCCCTTACGATTTCCGCATATAAACGATGTTCGGTTCGTCTTTATCTCCATTTGTTTGTAGGAGGGCTCATGTCTTATTTGTGTTTGTTTGCGGATAGTAGTGTCCAACACATATTGTGTTCTGATTGTGTTTTGTATTTCTTCGTCTTGTGTATCCTTTAATTTTGTTTCCAGTTTCTCTGGGCTGTCCATTTGTGATTGGCTCTTCGGTATTCTCTAACGTTTATTCAGTATACGTACATGAAGTGTCAAAACATTTGTATTCCCACTTTGGTTAATATCCTGGAAGACACTAGACACTATTATTTTTTGGAAAGGTACATAGAAACAGTACTGTTCTAGGACCAGACGAAAAACGTGACATGAAACATTGGGAATTCTAAATTTTGTAAAAAAAATGAATCAACAATTTAAAGATGCTAAGATATGCAACAACAAATAAAACAAATAAAACAAATCGTCTTTACCAGGTGAGAATTCAATCTCACGTGAGCCTTTTGTTTTATTTCACAATAAAATTATATGAATCGTGGATGTGCGATTGTATGCCATATTGTCTTGTCTTCAAATCAAAAATCAAATCAAATCAAATAAGTTTTATTTAAAGTCGAAATATCTATAACACATAACATAAGCTCTTGGAGAACTACTACTCGCCTTGGTTCTATCTTTAGTTAATTTCTTCTTGAACAAACATATTTGGTTACCAGTCTTTCCCGACTTTTAATGAGTTTGCCTTAAGTGTAAAATATGATCGATTTTTCTTCAGAACTTAATGATACAAATATGTATTATATGATCACATATGGCTTGTGGTGTTCTGCTATAACATGCATTACTTCTTTGATATTATTGATGAAAATACATAGAAATATGGATTCCCGAATTACATAACCGGCATAATATTTTTTAATAAAAAAAAAACCAACAAATAATGCCACACTGTCGGAACAGTCCCAAAATATAATAGGAAAATAGTAGAAAAAAAGTAAAAACCTCTGAAGCACAAATACATAACAACTCACTTTCCTGCCTTGGTTACAGGTACTTCAATAAATAGTGGTAGGGTTATTTTAATTTTATTGGCCCATTCCTAATGAAATTCACAACTAACAGATATTCACAAAACTGACTAGCATTCAAGGACATTTTCTCGATTGACAAATATACTACTTTTGTATTCTTTAATAATGCACGTTTTCTACATTGTATGTTATCTGATATTTTCAAATATCGTCTCAGAAACAACACGTTTGATGGAATTGCAGAAAAAATTGTAAAAAAATAATTAGTGTTAAAAAGGGCAACCAACGACAACATATACTGTTTTCAAACAACACAAAACTTTCAAGATGAACATGTCCTAGCAACCCCGGATTTTAGTGGGATTCGTGTTGCTCGATCTTTAATTTTCTGTCTACACGGTATTTGCTTGTACTTTTTCTATGGGCCATTGTATTGTCTGTTCTTCGATGTGCTGCTTCTGATTATCCATCTGGTATCTTCAAATTGTCTATAATAATGCAATGTATATAGACAATTTCTACACATAAGATATAAATAATATTATACATATATTATGATGACTTTTATTTTACGAAGAATAAATATATTGTGTAAAAAGCTCTAGATTAGGACTGGACACTGCTCACCAGTTATATATGAGAGTCGGAACTGTACTCCCATGTAGAAAACACTTGCGTCACCGTATTATTTCACAATATGTGTATCAGGGGTATTACCCCCCCACCCCAATTTCTACGATTTCCCTATTAGATATGTTTTTGTTTTCGTTCTGTGTCATGTGTACAAAATATTGCTAGTGACACTGGATTGTCCAATCCATTCTTGATTGCATATTCGATTTTCTCTAAGGTTTACTTAAAGCGCACACATCTTGGTCAGCTAGCTGCTAAATATAAATTATTTGTAACTTGTATTGATGATGTCGGGATGTTGCATAAAATGTCATTGGATTATATTTATACAGTTAATGATGAAATACTGCAAATATTAAGAGCGAGAGGCAAAAAGAAATGCTAAGATTTGGTAAGATTTTCTTTAATTATCTCTAAAATTAGAGTTGTGTAAAAATAGTTATTGATTAATAGATGAGAGTTGTCTAATGCGTTATAACAAGAAGACCGTGTGTTTGGTGTGTAGTATTTGAAATATAAATCAATACATACTAATATGTATGTAAATTGTTGTTTGGTTGATGATAGCTTTCAGGAATTAACGTCTCCGAGATCATTTTTTACAAGAATGGAATAGCAATTTAGAAATTTCTCTAAAGGCATTGAACTACAGACTTTATAAACAAATATTCGAATTTGAAAACTATTTTAATATTTTAGAAAATGAAGACATTTGCACTTTTTGCAAATTTAGAACCACCAATACAAAATTACCCATATAAATTGGAAAATGGAATAATATCGCAAGGGAAAATAGAAAATGTCAACTCTGTCAAGAAAATCAAATTGGGGACGAATTTCATTATATAATGCGATGCAGTTATTTCCATGACAAAAGAAAATCATGCATTGAAAAACGGTACTTAACTAGAATTAATGTTTTGAAATTTAAAGAAATAATAAGTAGTAAAACACAATCAAAATTAAGGAAACTCTGTCAGTTGATCAGAAACATTAATTCTAGTTTACTACCTCCTGGGTAATTACTATTGTTATTATTGTATTTATTGTTTTTATTTATTTTCTGTATATATTGTATATATTGTATCTCTATACCAATGTATTACGATGGTTTATGAGAATAAGGATTGATATATATATTGATAATTTTACATTTTGGTTTAGAAGATTACCAGAAACCATGTTGACAGAGAATATATTTATAATAACAGTTATACTGATGCCTATGGCAATATCGTGGACAGAAAAATGCAAGTATTATTTTAGAAAATTGGCGATTTTTATATTATCATTGCATTAAAAGTTTGAAGATACTAAAGAGGTATCAGAAGTTGTAAATCGAAGAAGAACATACAAAACAATGGCCAAATGGATGACAAATCATCTACAAATCACTACACAGAAAAACAAAAGACCGGAACAACATTAATTCCATTAAAAACCGGAGGAGACAGCAGTTCCTTTATGGCATGTAAATATTTAACATTCATGTCAGCTGCTTCGCATATAATTTGGAATATACACGAGCACATTTTCTTGTATGCATGTGTCATCAAATAATACTATGAAAAACTGAAGTTGCAAATTTTGGATAACGAAACCAAATATGGGTTTCATGGGGTTCACAAAACCGACGTTTGACATTTTTACAGGGCATTCTGTTCTTCCAGAGGGAAGGCGAGGCGTCACATGTGGTCTCCCGCATGAAATAATAATATAGATGATAAATATGTATGTAAAGCATTATTAAAACACTCGTATTTTTTTATTTTTTTTTTATCCTACTGATTGTGATGCATTTAAAATAACCATGACAAATAGTATGTATATGTATCTAATAAAATGAGAAACAAAAAATACCTACACTGTTCAAAAATCCAATAGAAAAATCATAGACAGAGGCAAAATTGATATCCCTTACACACAAATACGTGACCGCTCACATTCCTGGCATGGTACAGGGTGTTCAATAAAAAGTGGCGGGGTTAAACTAGTTTAATGGACCCAAACATGTTTCCTCTATCCACGACAATTGGCAGAAAGGAATGTAAATGATTTCACAATAGAAAACACAATTCAGGTATCATTGATTGAAACATGCATTATAACGTTCTATAGATAACTCTTGTGTTTTAGTAACTTTCGTGGATTCTGCTGCGGCTTGTTTGAAAACTAATTATGTCAATGATGATAAGAGTGTCCGAGTTGAATGGAATGGAGAACAGCTACATTCTACTTGTAACCTAACTTTTCATGGGTTTGATCCGAACAACATTTACAGGAAATATAAAGTTTGTGTTCGGGTTACATCTTGGTTCATTAATAAATCTAGAGCAATATTGAAATACTACAGTGGTGGACGCTACCAATATTACACCAATGTGCAGGTATACATAATTTATATGAAGCCAATGCTAATCTAATGACATGCGGTTTTACACCAATGCTAATCTTATAACATGTGGATTGGCATCAATGCTAGTCAAATTACACATGGCTTTACACCAATGCTAATCTTATGACATATGGCTTGACACCAATGATAATCTTATGACATGTGGTTTGACACCAATGCTAATCTTATGACACATGGCTTTACACCAATGCTAATCTGATTAATTAACAGGTTAAGCGCAGTTGTGTAATAACTAGCGTGCTCGTCTCGAGTGTGATAGATCTTGGGATCGAGCGCCGGTCCGATCAAATTAAAGACTATCAAATTGGTATTAGTTGCTTCTCCGCTAAGCACACATCATTAAGGAGAAAGAGCAACAACTGGTTCACTCGGAATCAGGATAATGTGTCAGAGTGGAGCAATATGTCTACCCGCTTACTGTGTCAGTGATCTAGCACTAAGCGTGTTGGTCTAGCACAAAGTGGCTATCACCATCATCTCATCGAATGTAACTTGTTCTCGCCATGATATACATTTAGCTGAAAAATTGCTCATTTTGGATTTAACCAATAATAACTCATTCACTTAGCGACCAGGTTAGTAAACGAGATCTTAACAAACACAGTAAATTGTCAATACTTTTGAAAATTCATTTAATTATCTAAATAGTATTTTCTCTTGTGTTTATATACATTCATAATCCCTACTTCTGTGTTGAATTAGAACAAAGTGATATGAGTACGAATTAGTTGGATTCGCAGATAAACTAGTACAATTTTATATCTGCAACAAAAAAAAAAAAAAATTATTTGTATAACCTGTTTGAAATAATGAATATCAAATAATTGTTTACCAAATGTAATAGAATATGGAACAATAGTATTTCTTCTTATCTATCCGACTCAAAGAGGTACACCCGATAAAACATGCGACTGCGTCCCATAAGCAAACTGTCAGTGGGAATCACATAAGTACAACGACATCACAAGTTAAGTTTGAAGATATCAAAGGGACAATCAGAAGCCCTAAATCGAAGAACAGACAATACAATTAAGGATTGATCGCAATTTTTGTTCGGTTCATGAAGAAAATGAACCGAACACATAATTTCGATCAATCCTTATAAATTAATTCAAACTTTTTTTGTTACAATATTGAAAAATATATTTATTTTTTCAAAATAAGGCAAATAATTGGAAATAAATTAAAAAAAACCCAAAGGTGCCTCATTTAAAGAAAATCACATGATGACAACGGCACGCGACGCCTTGAGAACGATGTCTATTTCTAGATTCTGTTCATTGACAAATAACCTCAACTTTTTAAACCAATCAAAACACGTATAAAATGACATGACTCTAAAATTAATTTATTACCCAAGCGAAAAAGAACAAACCACTACACAGAAAACTAGAACGAGCAACTTGAACCCCATTAAAAACCGAGTGAACTCAGGTGTCCCGGAAGGATTAGCAGTTCCTGCTCCACTAGTGACACCCGTCGTGTTACCATTAAACGACAGGAACATCATCTGATAGGTAAGTAACGCAACCGAAATAGCAATATATATGAATTCAGAGTTTTATTATCAAAATAAGCATTTACATGGTAGATATATTGACAATAATATACGACAAAAATTCTTAATACATTGTGCAATTATTTGACTCATGATGTAGACTTCTACGTATTGCCCCTTAAAACTAAACATTGCTCAACCCGAGATGGAAACCACATCTATAATTTCAATATGACCAAAATGAAAGAATATGTTATTCTATTTATAAGGTATATACAAACGGCTTGACGTTGTCACCAATGATAGAATGGTGTTCTTACGCGAAAGATTTTGTTGACGTTGAACTAACAATTACATCTTCATATGGATCAAGTCGGAATAGTATTACGTTAGAGGTAAAGGCAATGAGAATGTATAAACGTAAGTATTAAAGAAATTTGTTTTGTGTAAAAATCCAAAATTATATAATTCTGTAAAAGTTTAACGCTTTCATTAATACTTAAAGAATTGAAAATTATGTTTTTAAAAATGAATGTTGTAATATTAAATCGGACAATTTTCTTACTAACGATTAAGTTAAACTCGGAATTTGTGATATGTTCTTTGGCTTAAATTAATTATAATCTGTTCTTTCGTATCAAATGTTTGTATGAGTGAATAATTTATAGAATTAGCACCTCATCCGAAGATCAATACGGTCTTAATTGATTTAGATCTCAATTACCTAGATTATATATTGAATTCCTATCCGCTTCCTTTCTAATATACTTGTACATAAATTATTGGGTATAGGGTATCCTCACGAAAAGAGTGGGGAATATTTCATATTGGACCCAATCCGGTGTATTGAGACAGCGGGGACTTTCTAGCATTATATAGTGATTCAAATGTTCATGAAAACATAATTATTTTTTTTCCGAACTTGGATGTTCTCACACGAAAAGTTCACAAACCGTAAATCGAAGAAGGACAGATAATTCAATGTAAAACAAACTATCGAAATATGAGGGAAAGGGAAGGGTCAAAAGAGTCAGCGACTTTTGACTGCCACTGAAAAAACGTGGAGAGTTGGGTATTGACGAAAAATATGACCCTTTGTAGCGGCTACAATGCGCTTATTCTATTTCGGAATCTACAAACGAGTTCTGTAGCGTGCATGGAATGGATCGTGACACTCTCCAAACAAGTTACACAATATGGTCCACGGTCAGGTTTACCGTATTACATTTTTTGTATAACCTGACACACTCCGTCAAAGGGGCTCCCCCTATCCGCCGCCATGTGGTGCTCTGGGTGGCTCTGTAGATGTGAGCCCTGGGATCCTTCACCAGTACCCAGCGGGTAGAAAGAGCAATGACAATTATTCAAAGGGCAAATCATGATTCACATAGAATATGTTAGAACAGTCGAATAAAAACAATATAACTAATATTTTGTCTTTTGCTTAACACACACATAGTGCAAAATCAGTTGTAGAAGCGATATGCATCTCTTGCTCAAATAGTGAATAGACAATGGATAATGAATATTCTAAGCGATTTACATATATTAAAAATAACAATAACAAAAAATCCTAAGCCAAACATTTTTATTTTTCCAATACCTTTCGTGTACTAATAATATATTACAGTGGAATTTAATGACTGCGCACCAGTACAATACGTTGATATCAACAAAAGTTTTCAGTTGGAATGGCATGGTCGTGATATAGATTCACGAAATAGGGTGACTTTCAAAGGGTATGACGAGGCAAACATTCTTGACAAATACAAAGTGTGTCTACTAGCAACGGAATGGGCCATTTCGAATCCAGATGTTAAATTGAAATACTACAGCGACAGAAAAGTTATACAAGATAATTTGAAAAAGGTAACGGAGATATTAGATTGTACCATATGATCAGTCATACTTATCACATATAATACACTTCATTATTAAGTTGATTAAACTTCCCTCATCGAAATAAATGCTGGGGAAAACCGAAGGGGCAGTCGAGAATGAATAATCCAGAGTCAATTGCAACATGGGGCACACAAGACTCAGGGGACGAAGGCAAGAAACGAAAACCACCGACCATGGGCAAGCAACTGGTAAACTTTATCACTTGCGGCTGCGAGTCGAGTGCACCCTTTTTTGTAATTTACAAACCCGGGCGCGAACCCACGCCGTATTGGTGATAGGCTTATATGAGTTGCTAGGTAATCCAACTACCTACAGTCAATTGCCATAAGTATTCGTCAATCTCGATTTTACGCTATATATTTCATATAAAAAAGCACATTTTTCAATTTTTTCTAACCGGATTTTTATCAATTTTGCACCAGAAGAAGCAGAAATATTTAAAGATTATTAGTTTATTTTAGCATGATTTTCCGTTTGATTGCCTTTATTTTCTTATGATTTAAAGACAATTTCTGTTATTTGACGTCAAATTTGCTGTATATTTTAACAAAAATTAAATCGGAAAAATCAACATTTGTGTTTAAATCACCAGTAAGCAAAAACTATGCAGACAAAAATGATTATTAGATAGACAAATAAAACTCAAAGAATTCTGCGTGTTTTGAAATAAATTTCATAAAAATCTGCTCAGAAATAGCTTTAAAATATCTTTTTGAAAAAATGTGGTTTTCTATGAAATATATAGTAAAAAATCGAAGGTGACGAATACTTATGGCCATGGACTGTAACTCATTGAGCCACCCGGGCCCTCTGATTGCAATGAGCATAAGTGGTGAAGTTTATTCCAGAAACTCATAGAGTATACTAAATTAAATATATAGGTTGTTATTACCTGACATATTTAAGTAATGAGCGATCAGGCAATGAAAACCCATGTCAAGCCATAATATAATAGAGTAATATTGTCCAAGAAATAGGGACTATCGTGATTCCATTCCGTGAATAAAAATGTAGATATCAAATTTAGTGCACACGGCACGTTTCTGGAATAAACTTCATCAGGTACACTCAAAGTCGAAAGACTTGAAAACCAAATAATTTTAACCATTTAGAGTGCAAACAAACTCGATATAACTTTATGTGATGAATTGTCAGCTACAAGTTTTCTCTAGATATTCCGTTTTTCGAATAAAACTGATTGCCATGGTTACATGATCAATGAAATACAGTGTAACCTGTCTAAACCGAACTCTGAATAAAACAGAATGCTGTATAAACCGATCTTAGAATAAAGCCACAGTGTAGGAAAATCGGTATAAATCGAACACCTGTCTCTTCGGAACACAAAAGTTGGTCCCAAAGCGGTTCAGTTTAGACATGTTGCTCTTTATTGTTGAAAGATGGGTTAAATATCCGTAATAAACGTCAATGTAATAGGGCGAGTTGGTTGTTAACTTAATATCAGTATCAACACACGTTTGTGGCTTATATATATTACATTGTCACGATAAAATATTTGTTTGTAAGTATTCCCCAAGTTTGGTGAACCATATGTGATTATACCAATAAATGACGTGCATTTGGAGTAATTCTCAAAACACATAATTAGTTTTCTCCTGCATTACCTCTTCTAGGCGAAAGTAATCATGTGGAAAACCGCAGAATCCGTAAGAGGAAATCTATGTTCAGATGAGAACGTGAAGTTTTGCCTTCTATTATCCTTTCGTGATCGCATGGTAGTTGGATTCACAACTACCTATACGATCAGCAGGGGCGGATCCAAGGGGGGGGGGGGGGGTGGCGCATCCGGCGCGCGCTCCCCCTAAAATTTGAAAAAAATATGATGTTTCACACGAAATACCCCAAAAATGTTCGCGCCTCTCTCGGCTCGGCGCAATATTTTTAAGTGCGAGCCCCCCTAACTTGAAATCCTGGATCCGCCTCTGATCAGTGCCTATCACAGTTAAAGCTATGAGTTCGCATCTCATTCATGGCGAGGTATATTCGAAAAAACATTATGTGATAAAGTTTGTCAGTGACTTGTGACAGGTCGGTGGCTTTCTTCGGGTACTCTTGTTTCTTCCACCAATAAAATTGAAGGACATGATATAACTGAAATATTGTGAAAGTGGCGTTAAACACCATACCCCACTCTTCTAGTATTAAAATGAAATAAAATAGCATACTGTTGCAACAGTTCCAAAATCTAATAGAAAAATCGTAGAAAGACGCACGTTCACTTTCCTGAATTGGTACAGCTACTTCGCTAAAACAATGGCGAGGCTAGACTAGTTTTCGGGCCAAAGCCTAACCTCTTAGTGAAATGATACCGTCATGCAAATGTCTATTACATATAAATAATTCGAATAAAATCAATACCCCATTATCCAGCCAACTCTTTAGCAATTAGCAATATATGTAATTTAAATGGTATATGCATTACGAATTATCTCTTGAATACAATCATTACATATAGGAATATACTGGAGATTCATTGGTTGCACCTACCACGATGTGGTGTTCTGATCCTGACGAATACGTTGATATTGAACTTATTACTCTTCCTGGTGGATCAAATCAGGGACACATACGTCTGGAAGTTACAGCGGTCATGACATACAACGGCAAGTTTTACATCTAACGCATTGCTTAACTAGCATTACACATCTGAATATCTTTATTCAATTTCTCTTTGTTTTCTGTTGTTCTACACCCAGTTAAACCTGGTATGCCTACATATGTACATCACATTCAGTTATGGAATGAATAGTTTCACCGAGTTTATAACTAGATTAACACGACAGGTGCCACTAATGGAGCAGGAACTGCCCACCCTTCCGGAGCACATGAGTTCAGCCCCGGTTTTTAGTGTGGTTTGTGTTACTCGATCTTAAGCATTATGTGTATGCTTTGTAGATCATCGTTTGTCCTTTTGTTTTTTGTTTTTGTCATTTTGTTGTCTGATTATGATTACCCCTTTGCTATCTTCAATCTCTTCTTCTGTTTATTAAACGTAAAAATACTGCATTTAGACTTACTTTCAATATACGCTTGTTTAACTTTCCCTTGTCGACATGGTGTGGTGATATCATGCTTCGCTCTGCGTATCCCTTTAGTGTAACACATTTAAGCACGATATACTCATTGATGACTCTTTCTATGGGTAATTTATGTTTTTGATGCTTTCCCAAGAGCAAACGGAGTCCTTTTCGGAACTTTGTACCAACCTTCCCTGGAATATGTCATATTTCAATACCTTGGGATTCCTGTTTGAGTAAATTACTATAAACAATCCCGTCCTTCTTATCATCGGATTTTTAACAAATATAACGACGGGTTCCATCTGTGGAGCAGGAGCTGCCCTTGCGTTCATTCGCGGTCTTTGTGGGATTGCTCAATCTTTCGTTTTCTGTGCAGTTTTTTGTGGATCATTGCTTGTCTTTTTTAACATTTGTTTTCTTTTGGACACTGTCTTGCCTTTGATTTACAGCTTGCAGCTTCTGTTTACATTCAAGCTTTTCTCGACACAATACGATAGACGTATGATATTATAAATTTCCTTTCAGCTTTTGAAGCTTATGTTTTTGCAATATCAGGACTAACAGGAGGAGTGGCTACTATCGGCTTCATAGGATTACTTGTATGTGTCATATGTTGTGGACGGCGAAAACAAAACGTTGGTACAGTCATAAGAACCCAAACGACATGTTCTAATGAGTTGAGCATGGGAGAACAGTTTGCATTACAACACTCGACAGGTAAATATACTGGAACTATTCAAATATTATATTGGAACTGTTCATATAATATACTAGAACTATTCAAATATGTAGCTTAATACTTGTCTTTCACAAGTTTAAGAGCACTATAGAAATCCAATTCACCGTGTTGGTCTAGAACAAACCGTACCTCAGTATCATCCTATTGAAAATTAACTTGTTCTCCCCATAATATAGCTGAACAATCGTTGAATTGGCGTTAAACAACATTCACTCACTCATTCGCTCACTCACTCACAAGTTTAACATACCAGGGGCGGATTCAGGGGGGGGGGGGGGGGGCACCCGGCGCGCGCCCCCCCTAAAATTGGAAAAAAATATGATTTTTTGGCGTAAAATCGTGATTTTTCACACGAAATATCCCAACAATTTTCGCGCCTCCCTCCGCTCGGCGCAATTTTTTTAAGTGCGCCCCCCCATAGCTTGAAATCCTGGATCCGCCCCTGCATACGTATTATTATATATGCTTGCAGACCTGCAAATTAGAACATAACCTTCTGTGATGGAATTTATACTGTACATCAGCTGTGTAAATGAGGATTGCTTGACGGATGCCATGCATAGAATAGGAAACGTTACACCAATTCGAAAGATTTGATTTCTCCGCCCCTTTTTCTTTTACTGGAGTAGTTCACGATGTGCCCGTACATGTTGATTCTGTAATCCGTAGAATTTTAATATTCACGGCGATTTCCATGTAAAAATGATGGAACCAGTGCCTATCACCATGTTAGTCGCGAGTTCGATTCCAACTTATTGTTAAGTGTACTTGATATGATCAAATTTGTCATTTAATTTTCGTAGGTCAGTGTTACCATCCGGGTACTCCACTTTTTTCACCATTAAGTATTAAGCACCAATAATTATGATAATACGAATTAATGATGGGCATTCTATTCTATTCTATTCTATTCCAACTTTATTTTCATCCGTAACACGAACACAAGTAATTTATTCATATTCTAAAAAACAACAGCAAAAAAATGGATTTTGAGAATGTTCCTACATTGTTTTTCATTATATATCTTATTTTCTTTTCTATGGAACAGGATATAACTCTACACAAGCTACAACTTATTCACCACCATTTTATTATCCGTTAACTAATACTAGTACAGAACAGAATAAGCAAGATCCACCGGTAATTCCACCATCATATACAGAGTCTTCAGTCATGGAACATAAGCCAGTTCTACATCCACCAAGACAAGAGAAAGATCAGAAATGTTAATTTCAAATTGTGACAGTATCCATAGAATAAATTGGAACTTACATGTAATAGATTGATGTTCATGTCGTTTACATTAATCTTTAATTACTACTTAGGGATCGTCGTGGTCGTGATCGTACGGTGGTTGGATTTACAACTACCTGTGCAATCAGTGCCTATCACCACTAAAGTTGTGAGTTCGTACCCCGTTCAAGGCGAGGTGTACTCGATACAACATTATGTGATAAAGTTTGTCAGTGACTTGTGACAGGTCGGTGGTTTTCTCCGGGTACTCCGGTTTCCTTCAACAATAAAACTGACGTCCACGATATTACTGAAATAGTGTTGAAAGTGGCGTTAAACACCATAAACCCGAAACCCATTTAACTACTACATATACTTACCTTTTTTTCACTGTGTTACCGATTATGTTTCCTGTTTAGTTGATCATGCGCAGCACGGATGGTTGTAATGTAGACAACGATACGGATGATTTAACATTTGATTGACAAAAAAGACATGTGCTTGTGTATACCGGTATGTAATCGGGTGGTTATAGGAACACATGAGGAAATGATTCTAGTATTATGATTTTGCTAAATTTACGCAATAAATTTTGACTGTTATTTATTAAATGTGATTTAGGTTTTATTGTTGGTTATTATATGAACTTTAATATTGTATTGTTGGTTTTTTTATACTAAATTATAAATGTCGGCTTCAGGCGAACAACATCAGTGGTGTAATGGCTAGCATTCCGCCTCGAGTGCGGTAGATTGTGGGTTTGAGACAATGTCGGGTCAAACCAAAGACTATGAACTTGGTATTTTATTTCTCCTATGCTAAGCACTCAGCATTAAGGAACAAGAGCAAAGACTGGTTGGATCGGAATCAGGATATTGTGTCCGGTTGGAGCAACATGTCTATCAGCGGACTGTTGTTTTAGTGAGCTAGCACTATAAAAATCCAACTAAGCATGTTGGTCTATTACAAAGCGGACATTATCATTATCTCATCGAATGTAACTTGTTCACGCCATGCTTAGCTGAACATTGCTCACTTGGCGTTAAACACAAATCACTCACTCAGTTTCTTACTAAAGAAGCCAATGTTAGTAGTAAGCGTAACGTTGTTCAAGCTGAAAGTGATTCTTAAAACAACCATAAAACGTGAACCTACTTAGACAAAATATTTGACACCTATGGAAGAAATGCAATTATTTGTTCTGATGTCGGATATCAGTGAACAACTTGGGTATTCTGGATATGTGCAACTTAATTGAATGTCAAGATATGAAGAACAATGCATTGATAATGAACAAAGTAAAACACCTGATAAATAGTTGACGTGATTTAATCGTCACTGTTCAATATTTGAGCGACACTGGGAACTGATCAAACCTTGCAAGATAATACCATAGTAAGAAAAGGTTTGAAGACACTAAAGAGGATTCGGAAGCCGTAAGTTAAAAAAAATGACTAGAAGAAAATGGACAACAAGACAGATGATTCAGTGAAACAGTACATTTTGTTTAGTACCATGAAAACTCAAGATTGAGCACTGCGAACGCAGCTAAAACAGGAATTGAACTTAGGTGTTCAGGAATCATAATTAACCGGTTCCTGTTCCACTAATAGCATACGTCGTGTTACTCTTGTATACATTTTGTTATGTTTCGTGATAAATGACAGAAGGACGGAATTGTTCCAAAATAAATATGAAAAATAACAGCATTTCTCGACAACCATCAATAATAACGTACTCAATTGAATATAATTTTACAACCTGCAGTCTCAACTACTTAGACGTGGAGATATATATATATAAATAACTACCAATTTTATTGCTATATAGCAATAACGTCATTTATTTGGAATAGCGTGTTGGAGGTAACCACATGAATGGTCAACACCTACTATATGAATTACAAATAAAAAAAAATCAGAAAAAAGCCAGATATATATATTTTTTTATGAGAAAAATGACATAGTTCAGTTGTATGTGATTTTGTATTATAGTCTGTTAATACCACCTCTCTCACTTTTATCACATTCTGACTCATATGTAAAAATGTATAGCATTTTTTGTATTTTTAATTAATTTGAAAACAAAACTTAAAAAACATCGGAAATCCATAGACAGTAATATGAAACAGGCACCGCCTGAAAAGCTCGCGAAACCGGTATCAATCATGACTACTCGGCAATTTCCGCTACACTAGGCGTAGCGAGAATGGCCGAGTAGTTACGATTGGACCGGATGCTCTGCTCTTCGATACCTTTCGTAAGTTCTCAATGGTTCTCGAAAAGCGGTAACCCGGATGTGTTGAAGCTTTTTCATAGGCATAGTGTATGGATGATAAGGATTTCTGTTTTAGTCAAAGTAAATGGTATTATAGTCAAAGTAAATGGTATTCGTCATTATTCCTTTATTGATTGAATTTTACCATGCTTCAGTCATAAAAAGCTCGCTTCGCGAGCTTATTATGGACATTTTCCTTTTACAAAACACGTATTAAAAGGTATAAATAGCAAAGTGGTATTTTTTTTTAGCAAAATATATACTATAAGTGAGGTTTCTTTTCAAATAGATTATTGTGATGGATGTCGTAGGTACGAGCAAATTATTGTAGAAAAAAGGATAAGTCTATTATTTAGATGAATAATAGTTTATGAAATATTCTTCAAGTCTAAAATGATGTAAACAGTGCATCCATTCTAGTTTTTATTGATTGATTGATTGATTATTACTTAACGTACAGCGAGCAGTATTTCAGCTATATTCAGGACGAGAACAAGGTCAATAATATATAAATATTAGAGAAACCGAAGGGACAATAAAAAATGGACAATCAAGAAGAACTGGCAACATAGGTACACAAGACGAAGAAGAACAAAAACACAACACAATATGTGTTGGACACCACTATGCGCAAGCAACCAAAAATAATGTGAGACATGATCCCTCCTACAAAGAACTGGAGGTAAAGACGAACCAAACATCGTTTATATGCGGAAATCGTAACGGACATCACAACACGGAACACAGAACGTAAAGACAAATAATATGACAACACAAAAAGCTAAAAAGATGAGCAACAAGGACCCCACCAAAAACCGGGGAAGAGCTCAGGTGTTCGCGAAGGGTAAGCAGTTCCTGCTTCTTATAAGACACCCACCGTATTACTCATATATACAGTCAAGTCCAGTAAAAGTCTTGCTAGTGATAGAGGAAAGAAAACATCTACGTAAAAAGTAAAAGATCCATTGTCATTTGAGATGTGGATATTTCGTCAGGGTCAACCAGATTGTGATGACGACCGTAACATTTTTGTAGCAATGACTTCAACTTAGGCTAGGAACAACGTAGCCTTGCTTGAGTAGCTTTTGCGCCAGCAGCTGAGCTCTGTCCAGAAAATCACTGTACTGGACACAAGCTCTAGAATTACGTATGAGTTGTGAAATGTAAACTCCATACGCTGGTGATGCTGGATTATTGCTACTGGTGAAGGGGAAGTTGACTATTGGTCATCGCGTTTATCGTAGAGTTTTGTTTTTGATCTTCCTCCTTTGTCGATTTCAAGAAGAAGGCCAAGGTAAGAAGCATACATTTGAGTATCAGTAGTATCATTAACTTTTTGAAATGAGGTAATAGATGGACTAATTGGGTCAACGACTTTTTACTTTCACTGAAAAAGTGTGGGGAGTTCGATGTGGACAAAACAATTAAGCCTTTGTAGCGGCTAAAATGTTCCTGCTCTCTTTATCCTCGAAATTTACGCAATAGGTCTTTAGCATGAAGAGAGCAGGCCACTCTCCAAATACGTTATCCACTATTGTCCATGGTCAGGCTTTCCGTATTATATGCTATCGCGGAATTATATGTTATATGTTAGACACTATTTATGTAAAACAATAACATTATTTTGACAAACAAAAAAAGTTGAATTAAATAAAAAAAATTTAGAAATATAACAAAATTATGTTTTTACTATCTACATCTATATGTATTTAATATCTAAGAAAAAAACCAACAGATTTTTATCGTGCTAAATCACTGAAAAAACAGTCCGTGGGTAAAGCATGTCTCTCCACTCGGACACATTATCCTGATTCCGAGCCAAACAGTCTTTGCTCTAACTTCTTAATGTTGCGTGCGTACCGGGGAAGCAGCAAATACTAATTTTATTGCCTTTGGTTTGACCCGACCGGGGTTCGAACCCTCGATCTACCATACTCGAGGTGAGCACGCTACGGGGTTCGGCCAAAACGCTAACAAATAATCCATCGATCCGATTAAATAAAATGACAAATATAAAAACGCAAATATTTTTTACCAACAATTGTACTTTGTAAGTGGATATAAATACAGTCCTTATGTTTTACGCAATTAACAAGTACTAGCAAGTACTAGCTCAACTAACCACAAGAACGGATAGGATTTATAATTTGTTTGCACTGCTTATTGTATGACCTTCGATGTGTCAGATTTCGTCATTTCTTTTGGGAGAACGACACGATTCTTGCACGTAAAAAGTTAAGGTACAGAGCTTCCAGTGAGTTCTCGTTAATAGCCCGTTGGCAGGCAAACATTTCATATCATTTCCATTATATAAACGATAGAGAATATCGAAGGGGTCAATCAAAAATGGACAATCCAGAATAATTGGCAACATAGTGTACATAAGACGAAGAAAGACAAAACAAAAACACAACACAATATGTGTTGGACATCACTATGAGCTAACAAACACAAATAACGTAAATAAGACATGAGCCCTACTACAAACATAAATAACGTAAATAAGACATGAGCCCTCCTACAAACATAAATAACGTAAATAAGACATGAGCCCTCCTACAAACATAAATAACGTTAATAAGACATGAGCCCTACTACAAACATAAATAACGTAAATAAGACATGAGCTCTACTACAAACATAAATAACGTAAATAAGACATGAGCCCTACTACAAACATAAATAACGTAAATAAGACATGAGCCCTCCTACAAACATAAATAACGTAAATAAGACATGAGCCCTCCTACAAACATAAATAACGTAAATAAGACATGAGCCCTCCTACAAACATAAATAACGTAAATAAGACTTGAGCCCTCCTACAAACACAAATAACGTAAATAAGACATGAGCCCTCCTACAAACATAAATAACGTAAATAAGACATGAGCCCTCCTACAAACAAAAATAACGTAAATAAGCCATGAGCCCTACTACAAACATAAATAACGTAAATAAGACATGAGCCCTACTACAAACAAAAATAACGTAAATAAGACATGAGACCTACTACAAACATAAATAACGTAAATAAGACATGAGCCCTCCTACAAACATAAATAACGTAAATAAGACATGAGCCCTACTACAAACAAAAATAACGTAAATAAGCCATGCGCCCTACTACAAACATAAATAACGTAAATAAGACATGAGACCTACTACAAACATAAACAACGTAAATAAGACATGAGCCCTCCTACAAACATAAATAACGTAAATAAGACATGAGCGCTACTACAAACAAAAATAACGTAAATAAGCCATGAGCCCTCCTACAAACATAAATAACGTAAATAAGACATGAGCCCTCCTACAAACATAAATAACGTAAATAAGACATGAGCCCTCCTACAAACAAAAATAACGTAAATAAGCCATGAGCCCTACTACAAACATAAATAACGTAAATAAGACATGAGCCCTACTACAAACAAAAATAACGTAAATAAGACATGAGACCTACTACAAACATAAATAACGTAAATAAGACATGAGCCCTCCTACAAACATAAATAACGTAAATAAGACATGAGCCCTACTACAAACAAAAATAACGTAAATAAGCCATGCGCCCTACTACAAACATAAATAACGTAAATAAGACATGAGACCTACTACAAACATAAACAACGTAAATAAGACATGAGCCCTCCTACAAACATAAACAACGTAAATAAGACATGAGCCCTACTACAAACATAAATAACATAAATAAGAAATGAGTCCTACTACAAACATAAATAACGTAAATAAGACATGAGCCCTACTACAAACATAAATAACGTAAATAAGACATGAGTCCTACTACAAACATAAATAACGTAAATAAGACATGAGCCCTCCTACAAACATAAATAACGTAAATAAGACATGATCCCTACTACAAACATAAATAACGTAAATAAGACATGAGACCTACTACAAACATAAATAACGTAAATAAGACATGAGCCCTACTACAAACATAAATAACGTAAATAAGACATGAGCTCTACTACAAACAAAAATAACGTAAATAAGCCATGAGCCCTACTACAAACATAAATAACGTAAATAAGACATGAGCCCTACTACAAACATAAATAACATAAATAAGAAATGAGTCCTACTACAAACATAAATAACGTAAATAAGACATGAGCCCTACTACAAACATAAATAATGTAAATAAGACATGAGCCCTCCTACAAACATAAATAACGTAAATAAGACATGAGCCCTCCTACAAACATAAATAACGTAAATAAGACATGAGCCCTACTACAAACAAAAATAACGTAAATAAGACATGAGACCTACTACAAACATAAATAACGTAAATAAGACATGAGCCCTCCTACAAACATAAATAACGTAAATAAGACATGAGCCCTACTACAAACAAAAATAACGTAAATAAGCCATGAGCCCTACTACAAACATAAATAACGTAAATAAGACATGAGCTCTACTACAAACAAAAATAACGTAAATAAGACATGAGCCCCCCTACAAACATAAATAACGTAAATAAGACATGAGCCCTCCTACAAACACAAATAACGTAAATAAGACATGAGCCCTACTACAAACATAAATAACGTAAATAAGACATGAGCCCTACTACAAACATAAATAACGTAAATAAGACATGAGCCCTCCTACAAACATAAATAACGTAAATAAGACATGAGCCCTCCTACAAACATAAATAACGTAAATAAGACATGAGCCCTCCTACAAACATAAATAACGTAAATAAGACATGAGCCCTCCTACAAACATATATAACGTAAATAAGACATGAGCCCTCCTACAAACACAAATAACGTAAATAAGACATGAGCCCTCCTACAAACATAAATAACGTAAATAAGACATGAGCCCTCCTACAAACAAAAATAACGTAAATAAGCCATGAGCCCTACTACAAACATAAATAACGTAAATAAGACATGAGCCCTACTACAAACAAAAATAACGTAAATAAGACATGAGACCTACTACAAACATAAATAACGTAAATAAGACATGAGCCCTCCTACAAACATAAATAACGTAAATAAGACATGAGCCCTACTACAAACAAAAATAACGTAAATAAGCCATGAGCCCTACTACAAACATAAATAACGTAAATAAGACATGAGACCTACTACAAACATAAATAACGTAAATAAGACATGAGCCCTCCTACAAACATAAATAACGTAAATAAGACATGAGCCCTACTACAAACAAAAATAACGTAAATAAGCCATGCGCCCTACTACAAACATAAATAACGTAAATAAGACATGAGCCCTACTACAAACATAAACAACGTAAATAAGACATGAGCCCTCCTACAAACATAAATAACGTAAATAAGACATGAGCCTTACTACAAACAAAAATAACGTAAATAAGCCATGAGCCCTACTACAAACATAAATAACGTAAATAAGACATGAGCCCTACTACAAACATAAATAACATAAATAAGAAATGAGTCCTACTACAAACATAAATAACGTAAATAAGACATGAGCCCTACTACAAACATAAATAACGTAAATAAGACATGAGTCCTACTACAAACATAAATAACGTAAATAAGACATGAGCCCTACTACAAACATAAATAACGTAAATAAGACATGATCCCTACTACAAACATAAATAACGTAAATAAGACATGAGACCTACTACAAACATAAATAACGTAAATAAGACATGAGCCCTACCACAAACATAAATAACGTAAATAAGACATGAGCTCTACTACAAACAAAAATAACGTAAATAAGCCATGAGCCCTACTACAAACATAAATAACGTAAATAAGACATGAGCCCTACTACAAACATAAATAACATAAATAAGAAATGAGTCCTACTACAAACATAAATAACGTAAATAAGACATGAGCCCTACTACAAACATAAATAATGTAAATAAGACATGAGCCCTCCTACAAACATAAATAACGTAAATAAGACATGAGCCCTCCTACAAACATAAATAACGTAAATAAGACATGAGCCCTACTACAAACAAAAATAACGTAAATAAGACATGAGACCTACTACAAACATAAATAACGTAAATAAGACATGAGCCCTCCTACAAACATAAATAACGTAAATAAGACATGAGCCCTACTACAAACAAAAATAACGTAAATAAGCCATGAGCCCTACTACAAACATAAATAACGTAAATAAGACATGAGACCTACTACAAACATAAATAACGTAAATAAGACATGAGCCCTCCTACAAACATAAATAACGTAAATAAGACATGAGCCCTACTACAAACAAAAATAATGTAAATAAGACATGAGCCCTCCTACAAACATAAATAACGTAAATAAGACATGAGCCCTCCTACAAACATAAATAACGTAAATAAGACATGAGCCCTACTACAAACAAAAATAACGTAAATAAGACATGAGACCTACTACAAACATAAATAACGTAAATAAGACATGAGCCCTCCTACAAACATAAATAACGTAAATAAGACATGAGCCCTACTACAAACAAAAATAACGTAAATAAGCCATGAGCCCTACTACAAACATAAATAACGTAAATAAGACATGAGACCTACTACAAACATAAATAACGTAAATAAGACATGAGCCCTCCTACAAACATAAATAACGTAAATAAGACATGAGCCCTACTACAAACATAAATAACGTAAATAAGACATGAGACCTACTACAAACATAAATAACGTAAATAAGACATGAGCCCTCCTACAAACATAAATAACGTAAATAAGACATGAGCCCTACTACAAACAAAAATAACGTAAATAAGCCATGAGCCCTACTACAAACATAAATAACGTAAATAAGACATGAGCCCTACTACAAACATAAATAACATAAATAAGAAATGAGTCCTACTACAAACATAAATAACGTAAATAAGACATGAGCCCTACTACAGACATAAATAACGTAAATAAGACATGAGCCCTACTACAAACATAAATAACGTAAATAAGACATGAGTCCTACTACAAACATAAATAACGTAAATAAGACATGAGCCCTACTACAAACATAAATAACGTAAATAAGACATGATCCCTACTACAAACATAAATAACGTAAATAAGACATGAGACCTACTACAAACATAAATAAAGTAAATAAGACATGAGCCCTACTACAAACATAAATAACGTAAATAAGACATGAGCTCTACTACAAACAAAAATAACGTAAATAAGCCATGAGCCCTACTACAAACATAAATAACGTAAATAAGACATGAGCCCTACTACAAACATAAATAACATAAATAAGAAATGAGTCCTACTACAAACATAAATAACGTAAATAAGACATGAGCCCTACTACAAACATAAATAACGTAAATAAGACATGAGTCCTACTACAAACATAAATAACGTAAATAAGACATGAGCCCTACTACAAACATAAATAACGTAAATAAGACATGATCCCTACTACAAACATAAATAACGTAAATAAGACATGAGACCTACTACAAACATAAATAACGTAAATAAGACATGAGCCCTACTACAAACATAAATAACGTAAATAAGACATGAGCTCTACTACAAACAAAAATAACGTAAATAAGCCATGAGCCCTACTACAAACATAAATAACGTAAATAAGACATGAGCCCTACTACAAACATAAATAACATAAATAAGAAATGAGTCCTACTACAAACATAAATAACGTAAATAAGACATGAGCCCTACTACAAACATAAATAATGTAAATAAGACATGAGCCCTCCTACAAACATAAATAACGTAAATAAGACATGAGCCCTCCTACAAACATAAATAACGTAAATAAGACATGAGCCCTACTACAAACAAAAATAACGTAAATAAGACATGAGACCTACTACAAACATAAATAACGTAAATAAGACATGAGCCCTCCTACAAACATAAATAACGTAAATAAGACATGAGCCCTACTACAAACAAAAATAACGTAAATAAGCCATGAGCCCTACTACAAACATAAATAACGTAAATAAGACATGAGACCTATTACAAACATAAATAACGTAAATAAGACATGAGCCCTCCTACAAACATAAATAACGTAAATAAGACATGAGCCCTACTACAAACAAAAATAATGTAAATAAGACATGAGCCCTCCTACAAACATAAATAACGTAAATAAGACATGAGCCCTCCTACAAACATAAATAACGTAAATAAGACATGAGCCCTACTACAAACAAAAATAACGTAAATAAGACATGAGACCTACTACAAACATAAATAACGTAAATAAGACATGAGCCCTCCTACAAACATAAATAACGTAAATAAGACATGAGCCCTACTACAAACAAAAATAACGTAAATAAGCCATGAGCCCTACTACAAACATAAATAACGTAAATAAGACATGAGACCTACTACAAACATAAATAACGTAAATAAGACATGAGCCCTCCTACAAACATAAATAACGTAAATAAGACATGAGCCCTACTACAAACATAAATAACGTAAATAAGACATGAGCCCTACTACAAACATAAATAATGTAAATAAGACATGAGCCCTCCTACAAACATAAATAACGTAAATAAGACATGAGCCCTCCTACAAACATAAATAACGTAAATAAGACATGAGCCCTACTACAAACAAAAATAACGTAAATAAGACATGAGACCTACTACAAACATAAATAACGTAAATAAGACATGAGCCCTCCTACAAACATAAATAACGTAAATAAGACATGAGCCCTACTACAAACAAAAATAACGTAAATAAGCCATGAGCCCTACTACAAACATAAATAACGTAAATAAGACATGAGACCTACTACAAACATAAATAACGTAAATAAGACATGAGCCCTCCTACAAACATAAATAACGTAAATAAGACATGAGCCCTACTACAAACAAAAATAATGTAAATAAGACATGAGCCCTCCTACAAACATAAATAACGTAAATAAGACATGAGCCCTCCTACAAACATAAATAACGTAAATAAGACATGAGCCCTACTACAAACAAAAATAACGTAAATAAGACATGAGACCTACTACAAACATAAATAACGTAAATAAGACATGAGCCCTCCTACAAACATAAATAACGTAAATAAGACATGAGCCCTACTACAAACATAAATAACGTAAATAAGACATGAGACCTACTACAAACATAAATAACGTAAATAAGACATGAGCCCTCCTACAAACATAAATAACGTAAATAAGACATGAGCCCTACTACAAACAAAAATAATGTAAATAAGACATGAGCCCTCCTACAAACATAAATAACGTAAATAAGACATGAGCCCTCCTACAAACATAAATAACGTAAATAAGACATGAGCCCTACTACAAACAAAAATAACGTAAATAAGACATGAGACCTACTACAAACATAAATAACGTAAATAAGACATGAGCCCTCCTACAAACATAAATAACGTAAATAAGACATGAGCCCTACTACAAACAAAAATAACGTAAATAAGCCATGAGCCCTACTACAAACATAAATAACGTAAATAAGACATGAGACCTACTACAAACATAAATAACGTAAATAAGACATGAGCCCTCCTACAAACATAAATAACGTAAATAAGACATGAGCCCTACTACAAACATAAATAACGTAAATAAGACATGAGACCTACTACAAACATAAATAACGTAAATAAGACATGAGCCCTCCTACAAACATAAATAACGTAAATAAGACATGAGCCCTACTACAAACAAAAATAACGTAAATAAGCCATGAGCCCTACTACAAACATAAATAACGTAAATAAGACATGAGCCCTACTACAAACATAAATAACATAAATAAGAAATGAGTCCTACTACAAACATAAATAACGTAAATAAGACATGAGCCCTACTACAGACATAAATAACGTAAATAAGACATGAGCCCTACTACAAACATAAATAACGTAAATAAGACATGAGTCCTACTACAAACATAAATAACGTAAATAAGACATGAGCCCTACTACAAACATAAATAACGTAAATAAGACATGATCCCTACTACAAACATAAATAACGTAAATAAGACATGAGACCTACTACAAACATAAATAAAGTAAATAAGACATGAGCCCTACTACAAACATAAATAACGTAAATAAGACATGAGCTCTACTACAAACAAAAATAACGTAAATAAGCCATGAGCCCTACTACAAACATAAATAACGTAAATAAGACATGAGCCCTACTACAAACATAAATAACATAAATAAGAAATGAGTCCTACTACAAACATAAATAACGTAAATAAGACATGAGCCCTACTACAAACATAAATAACGTAAATAAGACATGAGTCCTACTACAAACATAAATAACGTAAATAAGACATGAGCCCTACTACAAACATAAATAACGTAAATAAGACATGATCCCTACTACAAACATAAATAACGTAAATAAGACATGAGACCTACTACAAACATAAATAACGTAAATAAGACATGAGCCCTACTACAAACATAAATAACGTAAATAAGACATGAGCTCTACTACAAACAAAAATAACGTAAATAAGCCATGAGCCCTACTACAAACAAAAATAACGTAAATAAGCCATGAGCCCTACTACAAACATAAATAACGTAAATAAGACATGAGCCCTACTACAAACATAAATAACATAAATAAGAAATGAGTCCTACTACAAACATAAATAACGTAAATAAGACATGAGCCCTACTACAAACATAAATAATGTAAATAAGACATGAGCCCTCCTACAAACATAAATAACGTAAATAAGACATGAGCCCTCCTACAAACATAAATAACGTAAATAAGACATGAGCCCTACTACAAACAAAAATAACGTAAATAAGACATGAGACCTACTACAAACATAAATAACGTAAATAAGACATGAGCCCTCCTACAAACATAAATAACGTAAATAAGACATGAGCCCTACTACAAACAAAAATAACGTAAATAAGCCATGAGCCCTACTACAAACATAAATAACGTAAATAAGACATGAGACCTACTACAAACATAAATAACGTAAATAAGACATGAGCCCTCCTACAAACATAAATAACGTAAATAAGACATGAGCCCTACTACAAACATAAATAACGTAAATAAGACATGAGACCTACTACAAACATAAATAACGTAAATAAGACATGAGCCCTCCTACAAACATAAATAACGTAAATAAGACATGAGCCCTACTACAAACAAAAATAACGTAAATAAGCCATGAGCCCTACTACAAACATAAATAACGTAAATAAGACATGAGCCCTACTACAAACATAAATAACATAAATAAGAAATGAGTCCTACTACAAACATAAATAACGTAAATAAGACATGAGCCCTACTACAGACATAAATAACGTAAATAAGACATGAGCCCTACTACAAACATAAATAACGTAAATAAGACATGAGTCCTACTACAAACATAAATAACGTAAATAAGACATGAGCCCTACTACAAACATAAATAACGTAAATAAGACATGATCCCTACTACAAACATAAATAACGTAAATAAGACATGAGACCTACTACAAACATAAATAAAGTAAATAAGACATGAGCCCTACTACAAACATAAATAACGTAAATAAGACATGAGCTCTACTACAAACAAAAATAACGTAAATAAGCCATGAGCCCTACTACAAACATAAATAACGTAAATAAGACATGAGCCCTACTACAAACATAAATAACATAAATAAGAAATGAGTCCTACTACAAACATAAATAACGTAAATAAGACATGAGCCCTACTACAAACATAAATAACGTAAATAAGACATGAGTCCTACTACAAACATAAATAACGTAAATAAGACATGAGCCCTACTACAAACATAAATAACGTAAATAAGACATGATCCCTACTACAAACATAAATAACGTAAATAAGACATGAGACCTACTACAAACATAAATAACGTAAATAAGACATGAGCCCTACTACAAACATAAATAACGTAAATAAGACATGAGCTCTACTACAAACAAAAATAACGTAAATAAGACATGAGTCCTACTACAAACATAAATAACGTAAATAAGACATGAGCCCTACTACAAACATAAATAACGTAAATAAGACATGATCCCTACTACAAACATAAATAACGTAAATAAGACATGAGACCTACTACAAACATAAATAACGTAAATAAGACATGAGCCCTACTACAAACATAAATAACGTAAATAAGACATGAGCTCTACTACAAACAAAAATAACGTAAATAAGCCATGAGCCCTACTACAAACATAAATAACGTAAATAAGACATGAGCCCTACTACAAACATAAATAACATAAATAAGAAATGAGTCCTACTACAAACATAAATAACGTAAATAAGACATGAGCCCTACTACAAACATAAATAATGTAAATAAGACATGAGCCCTCCTACAAACATAAATAACGTAAATAAGACATGAGCCCTCCTACAAACATAAATAACGTAAATAAGACATGAGCCCTACTACAAACAAAAATAACGTAAATAAGACATGAGACCTACTACAAACATAAATAACGTAAATAAGACATGAGCCCTCCTACAAACATAAATAACGTAAATAAGACATGAGCCCTACTACAAACAAAAATAACGTAAATAAGCCATGAGCCCTACTACAAACATAAATAACGTAAATAAGACATGAGACCTACTACAAACATAAATAACGTAAATAAGACATGAGCCCTCCTACAAACATAAATAACGTAAATAAGACATGAGCCCTACTACAAACAAAAATAATGTAAATAAGACATGAGCCCTCCTACAAACATAAATAACGTAAATAAGACATGAGCCCTCCTACAAACATAAATAACGTAAATAAGACATGAGCCCTACTACAAACAAAAATAACGTAAATAAGACATGAGACCTACTACAAACATAAATAACGTAAATAAGACATGAGCCCTCCTACAAACATAAATAACGTAAATAAGACATGAGCCCTACTACAAACAAAAATAACGTAAATAAGCCATGAGCCCTACTACAAACATAAATAACGTAAATAAGACATGAGACCTACTACAAACATAAATAACGTAAATAAGACATGAGCCCTCCTACAAACATAAATAACGTAAATAAGACATGAGCCCTACTACAAACATAAATAACGTAAATAAGACATGAGACCTACTACAAACATAAATAACGTAAATAAGACATGAGCCCTCCTACAAACATAAATAACGTAAATAAGACATGAGCCCTACTACAAACAAAAATAACGTAAATAAGCCATGAGCCCTACTACAAACATAAATAACGTAAATAAGACATGAGCCCTACTACAAACATAAATAACATAAATAAGAAATGAGTCCTACTACAAACATAAATAACGTAAATAAGACATGAGCCCTACTACAGACATAAATAACGTAAATAAGACATGAGCCCTACTACAAACATAAATAACGTAAATAAGACATGAGTCCTACTACAAACATAAATAACGTAAATAAGACATGAGCCCTACTACAAACATAAATAACGTAAATAAGACATGATCCCTACTACAAACATAAATAACGTAAATAAGACATGAGACCTACTACAAACATAAATAAAGTAAATAAGACATGAGCCCTACTACAAACATAAATAACGTAAATAAGACATGAGCTCTACTACAAACAAAAATAACGTAAATAAGCCATGAGCCCTACTACAAACATAAATAACGTAAATAAGACATGAGCCCTACTACAAACATAAATAACATAAATAAGAAATGAGTCCTACTACAAACATAAATAACGTAAATAAGACATGAGCCCTACTACAAACATAAATAACGTAAATAAGACATGAGTCCTACTACAAACATAAATAACGTAAATAAGACATGAGCCCTACTACAAACATAAATAACGTAAATAAGACATGATCCCTACTACAAACATAAATAACGTAAATAAGACATGAGACCTACTACAAACATAAATAACGTAAATAAGACATGAGCCCTACTACAAACATAAATAACGTAAATAAGACATGAGCTCTACTACAAACAAAAATAACGTAAATAAGCCATGAGCCCTACTACAAACATAAATAACGTAAATAAGACATGAGCCCTACTACAAACATAAATAACATAAATAAGAAATGAGTCCTACTACAAACATAAATAACGTAAATAAGACATGAGCCCTACTACAAACATAAATAATGTAAATAAGACATGAGCCCTCCTACAAACATAAATAACGTAAATAAGACATGAGCCCTCCTACAAACATAAATAACGTAAATAAGACATGAGCCCTACTACAAACAAAAATAACGTAAATAAGACATGAGACCTACTACAAACATAAATAACGTAAATAAGACATGAGCCCTCCTACAAACATAAATAACGTAAATAAGACATGAGCCCTACTACAAACAAAAATAACGTAAATAAGCCATGAGCCCTACTACAAACATAAATAACGTAAATAAGACATGAGACCTACTACAAACATAAATAACGTAAATAAGACATGAGCCCTCCTACAAACATAAATAACGTAAATAAGACATGAGCCCTACTACAAACAAAAATAATGTAAATAAGACATGAGCCCTCCTACAAACATAAATAACGTAAATAAGACATGAGCCCTCCTACAAACATAAATAACGTAAATAAGACATGAGCCCTACTACAAACAAAAATAACGTAAATAAGACATGAGACCTACTACAAACATAAATAACGTAAATAAGACATGAGCCCTCCTACAAACATAAATAACGTAAATAAGACATGAGCCCTACTACAAACAAAAATAACGTAAATAAGCCATGAGCCCTACTACAAACATAAATAACGTAAATAAGACATGAGACCTACTACAAACATAAATAACGTAAATAAGACATGAGCCCTCCTACAAACATAAATAACGTAAATAAGACATGAGCCCTACTACAAACATAAATAACGTAAATAAGACATGAGCCCTACTACAAACATAAATAATGTAAATAAGACATGAGCCCTCCTACAAACATAAATAACGTAAATAAGACATGAGCCCTCCTACAAACATAAATAACGTAAATAAGACATGAGCCCTACTACAAACAAAAATAACGTAAATAAGACATGAGACCTACTACAAACATAAATAACGTAAATAAGACATGAGCCCTCCTACAAACATAAATAACGTAAATAAGACATGAGCCCTACTACAAACAAAAATAACGTAAATAAGCCATGAGCCCTACTACAAACATAAATAACGTAAATAAGACATGAGACCTACTACAAACATAAATAACGTAAATAAGACATGAGCCCTCCTACAAACATAAATAACGTAAATAAGACATGAGCCCTACTACAAACAAAAATAATGTAAATAAGACATGAGCCCTCCTACAAACATAAATAACGTAAATAAGACATGAGCCCTCCTACAAACATAAATAACGTAAATAAGACATGAGCCCTACTACAAACAAAAATAACGTAAATAAGACATGAGACCTACTACAAACATAAATAACGTAAATAAGACATGAGCCCTCCTACAAACATAAATAACGTAAATAAGACATGAGCCCTACTACAAACATAAATAACGTAAATAAGACATGAGACCTACTACAAACATAAATAACGTAAATAAGACATGAGCCCTCCTACAAACATAAATAACGTAAATAAGACATGAGCCCTACTACAAACAAAAATAATGTAAATAAGACATGAGCCCTCCTACAAACATAAATAACGTAAATAAGACATGAGCCCTCCTACAAACATAAATAACGTAAATAAGACATGAGCCCTACTACAAACAAAAATAACGTAAATAAGACATGAGACCTACTACAAACATAAATAACGTAAATAAGATATGAGCCCTCCTACAAACATAAATAACGTAAATAAGACATGAGCCCTACTACAAACAAAAATAACGTAAATAAGCCATGAGCCCTACTACAAACATAAATAACGTAAATAAGACATGAGACCTACTACAAACATAAATAACGTAAATAAGACATGAGCCCTCCTACAAACATAAATAACGTAAATAAGACATGAGCCCTACTACAAACATAAATAACGTAAATAAGACATGAGACCTACTACAAACATAAATAACGTAAATAAGACATGAGCCCTCCTACAAACATAAATAACGTAAATAAGACATGAGCCCTACTACAAACAAAAATAACGTAAATAAGCCATGAGCCCTACTACAAACATAAATAACGTAAATAAGACATGAGCCCTACTACAAACATAAATAACATAAATAAGAAATGAGTCCTACTACAAACATAAATAACGTAAATAAGACATGAGCCCTACTACAGACATAAATAACGTAAATAAGACATGAGCCCTACTACAAACATAAATAACGTAAATAAGACATGAGTCCTACTACAAACATAAATAACGTAAATAAGACATGAGCCCTACTACAAACATAAATAACGTAAATAAGACATGATCCCTACTACAAACATAAATAACGTAAATAAGACATGAGACCTACTACAAACATAAATAAAGTAAATAAGACATGAGCCCTACTACAAACATAAATAACATAAATAAGAAATGAGTCCTACTACAAACATAAATAACGTAAATAAGACATGAGCCCTACTACAAACATAAATAACGTAAATAAGACATGAGTCCTACTACAAACATAAATAACGTAAATAAGACATGAGCCCTACTACAAACATAAATAACGTAAATAAGACATGATCCCTACTACAAACATAAATAACGTAAATAAGACATGAGACCTACTACAAACATAAATAACGTAAATAAGACATGAGCCCTACTAAAAACATAAATAACGTAAATAAGACATGAGCTCTACTACAAACAAAAATAACGTAAATAAGCCATGAGCCCTACTACAAACATAAATAACGTAAATAAGACATGAGCCCTACTACAAACATAAATAACATAAATAAGAAATGAGTCCTACTACAAACATAAATAACGTAAATAAGACATGAGCCCTACTACAAACATAAATAATGTAAATAAGACATGAGCCCTCCTACAAACATAAATAACGTAAATAAGACATGAGCCCTCCTACAAACATAAATAACGTAAATAAGACATGAGCCCTACTACAAACAAAAATAACGTAAATAAGACATGAGACCTACTACAAACATAAATAACGTAAATAAGACATGAGCCCTCCTACAAACATAAATAACGTAAATAAGACATGAGCCCTACTACAAACAAAAATAACGTAAATAAGCCATGAGCCCTACTACAAACATAAATAACGTAAATAAGACATGAGACCTACTACAAACATAAATAACGTAAATAAGACATGAGCCCTCCTACAAACATAAATAACGTAAATAAGACATGAGCCCTACTACAAACAAAAATAATGTAAATAAGACATGAGCCCTCCTACAAACATAAATAACGTAAATAAGACATGAGCCCTCCTACAAACATAAATAACGTAAATAAGACATGAGCCCTACTACAAACAAAAATAACGTAAATAAGACATGAGACCTACTACAAACATAAATAACGTAAATAAGACATGAGCCCTCCTACAAACATAAATAACGTAAATAAGACATGAGCCCTACTACAAACAAAAATAACGTAAATAAGCCATGAGCCCTACTACAAACATAAATAACGTAAATAAGACATGAGACCTACTACAAACATAAATAACGTAAATAAGACATGAGCCCTCCTACAAACATAAATAACGTAAATAAGACATGAGCCCTACTACAAACATAAATAACGTAAATAAGACATGAGACCTACTACAAACATAAATAACGTAAATAAGACATGAGCCCTCCTACAAACATAAATAACGTAAATAAGACATGAGCCCTACTACAAACAAAAATAACGTAAATAAGCCATGAGCCCTACTACAAACATAAATAACGTAAATAAGACATGAGCCCTACTACAAACATAAATAACATAAATAAGAAATGAGTCCTACTACAAACATAAATAACGTAAATAAGACATGAGCCCTACTACAGACATAAATAACGTAAATAAGACATGAGCCCTACTACAAACATAAATAACGTAAATAAGACATGAGTCCTACTACAAACATAAATAACGTAAATAAGACATGAGCCCTACTACAAACATAAATAACGTAAATAAGACATGATCCCTACTACAAACATAAATAACGTAAATAAGACATGAGACCTACTACAAACATAAATAAAGTAAATAAGACATGAGCCCTACTACAAACATAAATAACGTAAATAAGACATGAGCTCTACTACAAACAAAAATAACGTAAATAAGCCATGAGCCCTACTACAAACATAAATAACGTAAATAAGACATGAGCCCTACTACAAACATAAATAACATAAATAAGAAATGAGTCCTACTACAAACATAAATAACGTAAATAAGACATGAGCCCTACTACAGACATAAATAACGTAAATAAGACATGAGCCCTACTACAAACATAAATAACGTAAATAAGACATGAGTCCTACTACAAACATAAATAACGTAAATAAGACATGAGCCCTACTACAAACATAAATAACATAAATAAGAAATGAGTCCTACTACAAACATAAATAACGTAAATAAGACATGAGCCCTACTACAGACATAAATAACGTAAATAAGACATGAGCCCTACTACAAACATAAATAACGTAAATAAGACATGAGTCCTACTACAAACATAAATAACGTAAATAAGACATGAGCCCTACTACAAACATAAATAACGTAAATAAGACATGAGACCTACTACAAACATAAATAACGTAAATAAGACATGAGACCTACTACAAACATAAATAAAGTAAATAAGACATGAGCCCTACTACAAACATAAATAACGTAAATAAGACATGAGCTCTACTACAAACAAAAATAACGTAAATAAGCCATGAGCCCTACTACAAACATAAATAACGTAAATAAGACATGAGCCCTACTACAAACATAAATAACATAAATAAGAAATGAGTCCTACTACAAACATAAATAACGTAAATAAGACATGAGCCCTACTACAGACATAAATAACGTAAATAAGACATGAGCCCTACTACAAACATAAATAACGTAAATAAGACATGAGTCCTACTACAAACATAAATAACGTAAATAAGACATGAGCCCTACTACAAGCATAAATAACGTAAATAAGACATGATCCCTACTACAAACATAAATAACGTAAATAAGACATGAGACCTACTACAAACATAAATAAAGTAAATAAGACATGAGCTCTACTACAAACATAAATAACGTAAATAAGACATGAGCCCTACTACAAACAAAAATAACGTAAATAAGACATGAGCCCTACTACAAACATAAATAACGTAAATAAGACATGAGCCCTACTACAAACATAAATAACGTAAATAAGACATGAGACCTACTACAAACATAAGTAACGTAAATAAGACATGAGACCTACTACAAACATAAATAACGTAAATAAGACACGAGCCCTACTACAAACATAAATAACGTAAATAAGACATGAGCCCTACTACAAACATAAATAACGTAAATAAGACATGAGACCTACTACAAACATAAATAACGTAAATAAGACATGAGTCCTACTACAAACATAGATAACGTAAATAAGACATGAGTCATACTACAAACATAAATAACGTAAATAAGACATCAGCCCGTCTACAAATAAACACAGACAACGTAAATAAGACATGAGCCCTCCTACAAACATAAATAACGTAAATAAGATATGAGCCCTACTACAAACATAAATAACGTAAATAAGACATCAGCCCGTCTACAAACAAACATAAATAACGTAAATAAGACATCAGCCCGTCTACAAACAAACATAAATAACGTAAATAAGACATGAATCCTCCTACAAACATAGATAACGTAAATAAGACATGAGCCCTCCTACAAACATAAATAGCATAAATGAGACATGAGCCCTACTACAAACATAAATAACGTAAATAAGACATGATCCCTACTACAAACATAAATAACGTAAATAAGAAATGAGACCTACTACAAACATAAATAAAGTAAATAAGACATGAGCTCTACTACAAACATAAATAACGTAAATAAGACATGAGCCCTACTACAAACATAAATAACGTAAATAAGACATGAGCCCTACTACAAACATAAATAACGTAAATAAGACATGAGCCCTACTACAAACATAAATAACGTAAATAAGACATGAGACCTACTACAAATATAAGTAACGTAAATAAGACATGAGACCTACTACAAACATAAATAACGTAAATAAGACATGAGCCCTTCTACAAACATAAATAACGTAAATAAGACATGATACCTACTACAAACATAAATAACGTAAATAGGACACGAGCCCTACTACAAACATAAATAACGTAAATAAGACATGATCCCTACTACAAACATAAATAACGTAAATAAGACATGAGACCTACTACAAACATAAATAACGTAAATAAGACATGAGTCTTACTACAAACATAGATAACGTAAATAAGACATGAGTCCTACTACAAACATAAATAACGTAAATAAGACATCAGCCCGTCTACAAATAAACACAGACAACGCAAATAAGACATGAGCCCTCCTACAAACATAAATAACGTAAATAAGATATGAGCCCTACTACAAAGATAAATAACGTAAATAAGACATCAGCCCGTCTACAAACAAACATAAATAACGTAAATAAGACATCAGCCCGTCTACAAACAAACATAAGTAACGTAAATAAGACATATGAGCCCTACTACAAACATAGATAACGTAAATAAGACATGAGTCCTACTACAAACATAAATAACGTAAATAAGACATGAGTCCTACTACAAACATAAATAACGTAAATAAGACATGAGACCTACTACAAACATAAATAACGTAAATAAGACATGAGCCCTCCTACAAACATAAATAACGTAAATAAGACATGAGCCCTACTACAAACATAAATAACGTAAATAAGACATGAGACCTACCACAAACATAAATAACGTAAATAAGACATGAGCCCTACTACAAACATAAATAACGTAAATAAGACATGAGCCCTACTACAAACAAAAATAACGTAAATAAGCCATGAGCACTACTACAAACATAAATAACGTAAATAAGACATGAGACCTACTACAAACATAAATAACGTAAATAAGACATGAGCCCTCCTACAAACATAAATAACGTAAATAAGACATGAGCCCTACTACAAACAAAAATAACGTAAATAAGCCATGCGCCCTACTACAAACATAAATAACGTAAATAAGACATGAGACCTACTACAAACATAAACAACGTAAATAAGACATGAGCCCTCCTACAAACATAAATAACGTAAATAAGACATGAGCGCTACTACAAACAAAAATAACGTAAATAAGCCATGAGCCCTACTACAAACATAAATAACGTAAATAAGACATGAGCCCTACTACAAACATAAATAACATAAATAAGAAATGAGTCCTACTACAAACATAAATAACATAAATAAGACATGAGCCCTACTACAAACATAAATAACGTAAATAAGACATGAGTCCTACTACAAACATAAATAACGTAAATAAGACATGAGCCCTACTACAAACATAAATAACGTAAATAAGACATGATCCCTACTACAAACATAAATAACGTAAATAAGACATGAGACCTACTACAAACATAAATAACGTAAATAAGACATGAGCCCTACTACAAACATAAGTAACGTAAATAAGACATGAGCTCTACTACAAACAAAAATAACGTAAATAAGCCATGAGCCCTACTACAAACATAAATAACGTAAATAAGACATGAGCCCTACTACAAACATAAATAACATAAATAAGAAATGAGTCCTACTACAAACATAAATAACGTAAATAAGACATGAGCCCTACTACAAACATAAATAACGTAAATAAGACATGAGCCCTCCTACAAACATAAATAACGTAAATAAGACATGAGCCCTCCTACAAACATAAATAACGTAAATAAGACATGAGCCCTACTACAAACAAAAATAACGTAAATAAGACATGAGACCTACTACAAACATAAATAACGTAAATAAGACATGAGCCCTACTACAAACATAAATAACGTAAATAAGACATGAGCTCTACTACAAACAAAAATAACGTAAATAAGCCATGAGCCCTACTACAAACATAAATAACGTAAATAAGACATGAGCCCTACTACAAACATAAATAACATAAATAAGAAATGAGTCCTACTACAAACATAAATAACGTAAATAAGACATGAGCCCTACTACAGACATAAATAACGTAAATAAGACATGAGCCCTACTACAAACATAAATAACGTAAATAAGACATGAGTCCTACTACAAACATAAATAACGTAAATAAGACATGAGCCCTACTACAAACATAAATAACGTAAATAAGACATGATCCCTACTACAAACATAAATAACGTAAATAAGACATGAGACCTACTACAAACATAAATAAAGTAAATAAGACATGAGCTCTACTACAAACATAAATAACGTAAATAAGACATGAGCCCTACTACAAACATAAATAACGTAAATAAGACATGAGACCTACTACAAACATAAGTAACGTAAATAAGACATGTGACCTACTACAAACATAAATAACGTAAATAAGACATGAGCCCTTCTACAAACATAAATAACGTAAATAAGACATGAGACCTACTACAAACATAAATAACGTAAATAAGACACGAGACCTACTACAAACATAAATAACGTAAATAAGACATGAGTCCTACTACAAACATAGATAACGTAAATAAGACATGAGTCCTACTACAAACATAAATAACGTAAATAAGACATCAGCCCGTCTACAAATAAACACAGACAACGTAAATAAGACATGAGCCCTCCTACAAACATAAATAACGTAAATAAGATACGAGCCCTACTACAAACATAAATAACGTAAATAAGACATCAGCCCGTCTACAAACAAACATAAATAACGTAAATAAGACATCAGCCCGTCTACAAACAAACATAAATAACGTAAATAAGACATGAATCCTCCTACAAACATAGATAACGTAAATAAGACATGAGCCCTCCTACAAACATAAATAGCATAAATAAGACATGAGCCCTACTACAAACATAAATAACGTAAATAAGACATGAGTCCTACTACAAACATAAATAATGTAAATAAGACATGAGCCCTACTACAAACATAAATAACGTAAATAAGACATGATCCCTACTACAAACATAAATAACGTAAATAAGACATGAGACCTACTACAAACATAAATAAAGTAAATAAGACATGAGCTCTACTACAAACATAAATAACGTAAATAAGACATGAGCCCTACTACAAACATAAATAACGTAAATAAGACATGAGCCCTACTACAAACATAAATAACGTAAATAAGACATGAGACCTACTACAAACATAAATAACGTAAATAAGACATGAGACCTACTACAAACATAAGTAACGTAAATAAGACATGAGACCTACTACAAACATAAATAACGTAAATAAGACATGAGCCCTTCTACAAACATAAATAACGTAAATAAGACATGATACCTACTACAAACATAAATAACGTAAATAAGACACGAGCCCTACTACAAACATAAATAACGTAAATAAGACATGATCCCTACGACAAACATAAATAACGTAAATAAGACATGAGACCTACTACAAACATAAATAACGTAAATAAGACATGAGTCTTACTACAAACATAGATAACGTAAATAAGACATGAGTCCTACTACAAACATAAATAACGTAAATAAGACATCAGCCCGTCTACAAATAAACACAGACAACGTAAATAAGACATGAGCCCTCCTACAAACATAAATAACGTAAATAAGATATGAGCCCTACTACAAAGATAAATAACGTAAATAAGACATCAGCCCGTCTACAAACAAACATAAATAACGTAAATAAGACATCAGCCCGTCTACAAACAAACATAAGTAACGTAAATAAGACATATGAGCCCTACTACAAACATAAATAACGTAAATAAGACATGAGTCCTACTACAAACATAAATAACGTAAATAAGACATGAGTCCTACTACAAACATAAATAACGTAAATAAGACATGAGACCTACTACAAACATAAATAACGTAAATAAGACATGAGCCCTCCTACAAACATAAATAACGTAAATAAGACATGAGCCCTACTACAAACATAGATAACGTAAATAAGACATGAGTCCTACTACAAACATAAATAACGTAAATAAGACATGAGACCTACCACAAACATAAATAACGTAAATAAGACATGAGCCCTACTACAAACATAAATAACGTAAATAAGACATGAGCCCTACAACAAACATAAATAACATAAATAAGACATGAGCCCTACTACAAACATAAATAACGTAAATAAGACATGATCCCTACTACAAACATAAATAACGTAAATAAGACATGAGACCTACTACAAACATAAGTAACGTAAATAAGACATGAGTCCTACTACAAACATAAGTAACGTAAATAAGACATGAGCTCTACTACAAACAAAAATAACGTAAATAAGCCATGAGCCCTACTACAAACATAAATAACGTAAATAAGACATGAGCCCTACTACAAACATAAATAACATAAATAAGAAATGAGTCCTACTACAAACATAAATAACGTAAATAAGACATGAGCCCTACTACAAACATAAATAACGTAAATAAGACATGAGCCCTACTACAAACATAAATAACATAAATAAGACATGAGTCCTACTACAAACATAAATAACGTAAATAAGACATGAGCCCTACTACAAACAAAAATAACGTAAATAAGACATGAGCCCTCCTACAAACATAAATAACGTAAATAAGACATGAGCCCTCCTACAAACATAAATAACATAAATAAGACATGAGCCCTACTACAAACAAAAATAACGTAAATAAGCCATGAGACCTACTACAAACATAAATAACGTAAATAAGACATGAGCCCTCCTACAAACATAAATAACGTAAATAAGACATGAGCCCTACTACAAACAAAAATAACGTAAATAAGCCATGAGCCCTACTACAAACATAAATAACGTAAATAAGACATGAGCTCTACTACAAACAAAAATAACGTAAATAAGACATGAGCCCCCCTACAAACATAAATAACGTAAATAAGACATGAGCCCTCCTACAAACACAAATAACGTAAATAAGACATGAGCCCTACTACAAACATAAATAACGTAAATAAGACATGAACCCTACTACAAACATAAATAACGTAAATAAGACATGAGCCCTCCTACAAACATAAATAACGTAAATAAGACATGAGCCCTCCTACAAACATAAATAACGTAAATAAGACATGAGCCCTACTACAAACAAAAATAACGTAAATAAGCCATGAGCCCTACTACAAACATAAATAACGTAAATAAGACATGAGACCTACTACAAACATAAATAACGTAAATAAGACATGAGCCCTCCTACAAACATAAATAACGTAAATAAGACATGAGCCCTACTACAAACAAAAATAACGTAAATAAGACATGAGCCCTACTACAAACATAAATAACGTAAATAAGACATGAGACCTACTACAAACATAAACAACGTAAATAAGACATGAGCCCTCCTACAAACATAAATAACGTAAATAAGACATGAGCCTTACTACAAACAAAAATAACGTAAATAAGCCATGAGCCCTACTACAAACATAAATAACGTAAATAAGACATGAGCCCTACTACAAACATAAATAACATAAATAAGAAATGAGTCCTACTACAAACATAAATAACGTAAATAAGACATGAGCCCTACTACAAACATAAATAACGTAAATAAGACATGAGTCCTACTACAAACATAAATAACGTAAATAAGACATGAGCCCTACTACAAACATAAATAACGTAAATAAGACATGATCCCTACTACAAACATAAATAACGTAAATAAGACATGAGACCTACTACAAACATAAATAACGTAAATAAGACATGAGCCCTACTACAAACATAAATAACGTAAATAAGACATGAGCTCTACTACAAACAAAAATAACGTAAATAAGCCATGAGCCCTACTACAAACATAAATAACGTAAATAAGACATGAGCCCTACTACAAACATAAATAACATAAATAAGAAATGAGTCCTACTACAAACATAAATAACGTAAATAAGACATGAGCCCTACTACAAACATAAATAATGTAAATAAGACATGAGCCCTCCTACAAACATAAATAACGTAAATAAGACATGAGCCCTCCTACAAACATAAATAACGTAAATAAGACATGAGCCCTACTACAAACAAAAATAACGTAAATAAGACATGAGACCTACTACAAACATAAATAACGTAAATAAGACATGAGCCCTCCTACAAACATAAATAACGTAAATAAGACATGAGCCCTACTACAAACAAAAATAACGTAAATAAGCCATGAGCCCTACTACAAACATAAATAACGTAAATAAGACATGAGACCTACTACAAACATAAATAACGTAAATAAGACATGAGCCCTACTACAAACATAAATAACGTAAATAAGACATGAGCCCTACTACAAACATAAATAACGTAAATAAGACATGAGACCTACTACAAACATAAATAACGTAAATAAGACATGAGCCCTCCTACAAACATAAATAACGTAAATAAGACATGAGCCCTACTACAAACAAAAATAACGTAAATAAGCCATGAGCCCTACTACAAACATAAATAACGTAAATAAGACATGAGCCCTACTACAAACATAAATAACATAAATAAGAAATGAGTCCTACTACAAACATAAATAACGTAAATAAGACATGAGCCCTACTACAGACATAAATAACGTAAATAAGACATGAGCCCTACTACAAACATAAATAACGTAAATAAGACATGAGTCCTACTACAAACATAAATAACGTAAATAAGACATGAGCCCTACTACAAACATAAATAACGTAAATAAGACATGATCCCTACTACAAACATAAATAACGTAAATAAGACATGAGACCTACTACAAACATAAATAAAGTAAATAAGACATGAGCCCTACTACAAACATAAATAACGTAAATAAGACATGAGCTCTACTACAAACAAAAATAACGTAAATAAGCCATGAGCCCTACTACAAACATAAATAACGTAAATAAGACATGAGCCCTACTACAAACATAAATAACATAAATAAGAAATGAGTCCTACTACAAACATAAATAACGTAAATAAGACATGAGCCCTACTACAGACATAAATAACGTAAATAAGACATGAGCCCTACTACAAACATAAATAACGTAAATAAGACATGAGTCCTACTACAAACATAAATAACGTAAATAAGACATGAGCCCTACTACAAACATAAATAACATAAATAAGAAATGAGTCCTACTACAAACATAAATAACGTAAATAAGACATGATCCCTACTACAGACATAAATAACGTAAATAAGACATGAGCCCTACTACAAACATAAATAACGTAAATAAGACATGAGTCCTACTACAAACATAAATAACGTAAATAAGACATGAGCCCTACTACAAACATAAATAACGTAAATAAGACATGATCCCTACTACAAACATAAATAACGTAAATAAGACATGAGACCTACTACAAACATAAATAAAGTAAATAAGACATGAGCCCTACTACAAACATAAATAACGTAAATAAGACATGAGCTCTACTACAAACAAAAATAACGTAAATAAGCCATGAGCCCTACTACAAACATAAATAACGTAAATAAGACATGAGCCCTACTACAAACATAAATAACATAAATAAGAAATGAGTCCTACTACAAACATAAATAACGTAAATAAGACATGAGCCCTACTACAGACATAAATAACGTAAATAAGACATGAGCCCTACTACAAACATAAATAACGTAAATAAGACATGAGTCCTACTACAAACATAAATAACGTAAATAAGACATGAGCCCTACTACAAACATAAATAACGTAAATAAGACATGATCCCTACTACAAACATAAATAACGTAAATAAGACATGAGACCTACTACAAACATAAATAAAGTAAATAAGACATGAGCTCTACTACAAACATAAATAACGTAAATAAGACATGAGCCCTACTACAAACAAAAATAACGTAAATAAGACATGAGCCCTACTACAAACATAAATAACGTAAATAAGACATGAGCCCTACTACAAACATAAATAACGTAAATAAGACATGAGACCTACTACAAACATAAATAACGTAAATAAGACATGAGACCTACTACAAACATAAATAACGTAAATAAGACACGAGCCCTACTACAAACATAAATAACGTAAATAAGACATGAGCCCTACTACAAACATAAATAACGTAAATAAGACATGAGACCTACTACAAACATAAATAACGTAAATAAGACATGAGTCCTACTACAAACATAGATAACGTAAATAAGACATGAGTCATACTACAAACATAAATAACGTAAATAAGACATCAGCCCGTCTACAAATAAACACAGACAACGTAAATAAGACATGAGCCCTCCTACAAACATAAATAACGTAAATAAGATATGAGCCCTACTACAAACATAAATAACGTAAATAAGACATCAGCCCGTCTACAAACAAACATAAATAACGTAAATAAGACATCAGCCCGTCTACAAACAAACATAAATAACGTAAATAAGACATGAATCCTCCTACAAACATAGATAACGTAAATAAGACATGAGCCCTCCTACAAACATAAATAGCATAAATGAGACATGAGCCCTACTACAAACATAAATAACGTAAATAAGACATGATCACTACTACAAACATAAATAACGTAAATAAGAAATGAGACCTACTACAAACATAAATAAAGTAAATAAGACATGAGCTCTACTACAAACATAAATAACGTAAATAAGACATGAGCCCTACTACAAACATAAATAACGTAAATAAGACATGAGCCCTACTACAAACATAAATAACGTAAATAAGACATGAGCCCTACTACAAACATAAATAACGTAAATAAGACATGAGACCTACTACAAATATAAGTAACGTAAATAAGACATGAGACCTACTACAAACATAAATAACGTAAATAAGACATGAGCCCTTCTACAAACATAAATAACGTAAATAAGACATGATACCTACTACAAACATAAATAACGTAAATAGGACACGAGCCCTACTACAAACATAAATAACGTAAATAAGACATGATCCCTACTACAAACATAAATAACGTAAATAAGACATGAGACCTACTACAAACATAAATAACGTAAATAAGACATGAGTCTTACTACAAACATAGATAACGTAAATAAGACATGAGTCCTACTACAAACATAAATAACGTAAATAAGACATCAGCCCGTCTACAAATAAACACAGACAACGCAAATAAGACATGAGCCCTCCTACAAACATAAATAACGTAAATAAGATATGAGCCCTACTACAAAGATAAATAACGTAAATAAGACATCAGCCCGTCTACAAACAAACATAAATAACGTAAATAAGACATCAGCCCGTCTACAAACAAACATAAGTAACGTAAATAAGACATATGAGCCCTACTACAAACATAGATAACGTAAATAAGACATGAGTCCTACTACAAACATAAATAACGTAAATAAGACATGAGCCCTACTACAAACATAAATAACGTAAATAAGACATGATCCCTACTACAAACATAAATAACGTAAATAAGACATGAGACCTACTACAAACATAAATAAAGTAAATAAGACATGAGCCCTACTACAAACATAAATAACGTAAATAAGACATGAGCTCTACTACAAACAAAAATAACGTAAATAAGCCATGAGCCCTACTACAAACATAAATAACGTAAATAAGACATGAGCCCTACTACAAACATAAATAACATAAATAAGAAATGAGTCCTACTACAAACATAAATAACGTAAATAAGACATGAGCCCTACTACAGACATAAATAACGTAAATAAGACATGAGCCCTACTACAAACATAAATAACGTAAATAAGACATGAGTCCTACTACAAACATAAATAACGTAAATAAGACATGAGTCCTACTACAAACATAAATAACGTAAATAAGACATGATCCCTACTACAAACATAAATAACGTAAATAAGACATGAGACCTACTACAAACATAAATAAAGTAAATAAGACATGAGCTCTACTACAAACATAAATAACGTAAATAAGACATGAGCCCTACTACAAACAAAAATAACGTAAATAAGACATGAGCCCTACTACAAACATAAATAACGTAAATAAGACATGAGCCCTACTACAAACATAAATAACGTAAATAAGACATGAGACCTACTACAAACATAAGTAACGTAAATAAGACATGAGACCTACTACAAACATAAATAACGTAAATAAGACACGAGCCCTACTACAAACATAAATAACGTAAATAAGACATGAGCCCTACTACAAACATAAATAACGTAAATAAGACATGAGACCTACTACAAACATAAATAACGTAAATAAGACATGAGTCCTACTACAAACATAGATAACGTAAATAAGACATGAGTCATACTACAAACATAAATAACGTAAATAAGACATCAGCCCGTCTACAAATAAACACAGACAACGTAAATAAGACATGAGCCCTCCTACAAACATAAATAACGTAAATAAGATATGAGCCCTACTACAAACATAAATAACGTAAATAAGACATCAGCCCGTCTACAAACAAACATAAATAACGTAAATAAGACATCAGCCCGTCTACAAACAAACATAAATAACGTAAATAAGACATGAATCCTCCTACAAACATAGATAACGTAAATAAGACATGAGCCCTCCTACAAACATAAATAGCATAAATGAGACATGAGCCCTACTACAAACATAAATAACGTAAATAAGACATGATCCCTACTACAAACATAAATAACGTAAATAAGAAATGAGACCTACTACAAACATAAATAAAGTAAATAAGACATGAGCTCTACTACAAACATAAATAACGTAAATAAGACATGAGCCCTACTACAAACATAAATAACGTAAATAAGACATGAGCCCTACTACAAACATAAATAACGTAAATAAGACATGAGCCCTACTACAAACATAAATAACGTAAATAAGACATGAGACCTACTACAAATATAAGTAACGTAAATAAGACATGAGACCTACTACAAACATAAATAACGTAAATAAGACATGAGCCCTTCTACAAACATAAATAACGTAAATAAGACATGATACCTACTACAAACATAAATAACGTAAATAGGACACGAGCCCTACTACAAACATAAATAACGTAAATAAGACATGATCCCTACTACAAACATAAATAACGTAAATAAGACATGAGACCTACTACAAACATAAATAACGTAAATAAGACATGAGTCTTACTACAAACATAGATAACGTAAATAAGACATGAGTCCTACTACAAACATAAATAACGTAAATAAGACATCAGCCCGTCTACAAATAAACACAGACAACGCAAATAAGACATGAGCCCTCCTACAAACATAAATAACGTAAATAAGATATGAGCCCTACTACAAAGATAAATAACGTAAATAAGACATCAGCCCGTCTACAAACAAACATAAATAACGTAAATAAGACATCAGCCCGTCTACAAACAAACATAAGTAACGTAAATAAGACATATGAGCCCTACTACAAACATAGATAACGTAAATAAGACATGAGTCCTACTACAAACATAAATAACGTAAATAAGACATGAGTCCTACTACAAACATAAATAACGTAAATAAGACATGAGACCTACTACAAACATAAATAACGTAAATAAGACATGAGCCCTCCTACAAACATAAATAACGTAAATAAGACATGAGCCCTACTACAAACATAAATAACGTAAATAAGACATGAGACCTACCACAAACATAAATAACGTAAATAAGACATGAGCCCTACTACAAACATAAATAACGTAAATAAGACATGAGCCCTACTACAAACAAAAATAACGTAAATAAGCCATGAGCCCTACTACAAACATAAATAACGTAAATAAGACATGAGACCTACTACAAACATAAATAACGTAAATAAGACATGAGCCCTCCTACAAACATAAATAACGTAAATAAGACATGAGCCCTCCTACAAACATAAATAACGTAAATAAGACATGAGCGCTACTACAAACAAAAATAACGTAAATAAGCCATGAGCCCTACTACAAACATAAATAACGTAAATGAGACATGAGCCCTACTACAAACATAAATAACATAAATAAGAAATGAGTCCTACTACAAACATAAATAACATAAATAAGACATGAGCCCTACTACAAACATAAATAACGTAAATAAGACATGAGTCCTACTACAAACATAAATAACGTAAATAAGACATGAGCCCTACTACAAACATAAATAACGTAAATAAGACATGATCCCTACTACAAACATAAATAACGTAAATAAGACATGAGACCTACTACAAACATAAATAACGTAAATAAGACATGAGCCCTACTACAAACATAAGTAACGTAAATAAGACATGAGCTCTACTACAAACAAAAATAACGTAAATAAGCCATGAGCCCTACTACAAACATAAATAACGTAAATAAGACATGAGCCCTACTACAAACATAAATAACATAAATAAGAAATGAGTCCTACTACAAACATAAATAACGTAAATAAGACATGAGCCCTACTACAAACATAAATAACGTAAATAAGACATGAGCCCTCCTACAAACATAAATAACGTAAATAAGACATGAGCCCTCCTACAAACATAAATAACGTAAATAAGACATGAGCCCTACTACAAACAAAAATAACGTAAATAAGACATGAGACCTACTACAAACATAAATAACGTAAATAAGACATGAGCCCTACTACAAACATAAATAACGTAAATAAGACATGAGCTCTACTACAAACAAAAATAACGTAAATAAGCCATGAGCCCTACTACAAACATAAATAACGTAAATAAGACATGAGCCCTACTACAAACATAAATAACATAAATAAGAAATGAGTCCTACTACAAACATAAATAACGTAAATAAGACATGAGCCCTACTACAGACATAAATAACGTAAATAAGACATGAGCCCTACTACAAACATAAATAACGTAAATAAGACATGAGTCCTACTACAAACATAAATAACGTAAATAAGACATGAGCCCTACTACAAACATAAATAACGTAAATAAGACATGATCCCTACTACAAACATAAATAACGTAAATAAGACATGAGACCTACTACAAACATAAATAAAGTAAATAAGACATGAGCTCTACTACAAACATAAATAACGTAAATAAGACATGAGCCCTACTACAAACATAAATAACGTAAATAAGACATGAGCCCTACTACAAACATAAATAACGTAAATAAGACATGAGCCCTACTACAAACATAAATAACGTAAATAAGACATGAGACCTACTACAAACATAAGTAACGTAAATAAGACATGTGACCTACTACAAACATAAATAACGTAAATAAGACATGAGCCCTTCTACAAACATAAATAACGTAAATAAGACATGAGACCTACTACAAACATAAATAACGTAAATAAGACACGAGACCTACTACAAACATAAATAACGTAAATAAGACATGAGTCCTACTACAAACATAGATAACGTAAATAAGACATGAGTCCTACTACAAACATAAATAACGTAAATAAGACATCAGCCCGTCTACAAATAAACACAGACAACGTAAATAAGACATGAGCCCTCCTACAAACATAAATAACGTAAATAAGATACGAGCCCTACTACAAACATAAATAACGTAAATAAGACATCAGCCCGTCTACAAACAAACATAAATAACGTAAATAAGACATCAGCCCGTCTACAAACAAACATAAATAACGTAAATAAGACATGAATCCTCCTACAAACATAGATAACGTAAATAAGACATGAGCCCTCCTACAAACATAAATAGCATAAATAAGACATGAGCCCTACTACAAACATAAATAACGTAAATAAGACATGAGTCCTACTACAAACATAAATAATGTAAATAAGACATGAGCCCTACTACAAACATAAATAACGTAAATAAGACATGATCCCTACTACAAACATAAATAACGTAAATAAGACATGAGACCTACTACAAACATAAATAAAGTAAATAAGACATGAGCTCTACTACAAACATAAATAACGTAAATAAGACATGAGCCCTACTACAAACATAAATAACGTAAATAAGACATGAGCCCTACTACAAACATAAATAACGTAAATAAGACATGAGACCTACTACAAACATAAATAACGTAAATAAGACATGAGACCTACTACAAACATAAGTAACGTAAATAAGACATGAGACCTACTACAAACATAAATAACGTAAATAAGACATGAGCCCTTCTACAAACATAAATAACGTAAATAAGACATGATACCTACTACAAACATAAATAACGTAAATAAGACACGAGCCCTACTACAAACATAAATAACGTAAATAAGACATGATCCCTACTACAAACATAAATAACGTAAATAAGACATGAGACCTACTACAAACATAAATAACGTAAATAAGACATGAGTCTTACTACAAACATAGATAACGTAAATAAGACATGAGTCCTACTACAAACATAAATAACGTAAATAAGACATCAGCCCGTCTACAAATAAACACAGACAACGTAAATAAGACATGAGCCCTCCTACAAACATAAATAACGTAAATAAGATATGAGCCCTACTACAAAGATAAATAACGTAAATAAGACATCAGCCCGTCTACAAACAAACATAAATAACGTAAATAAGACATCAGCCCGTCTACAAACAAACATAAGTAACGTAAATAAGACATATGAGCCCTACTACAAACATAAATAACGTAAATAAGACATGAGTCCTACTACAAACATAAATAACGTAAATAAGACATGAGTCCTACTACAAACATAAATAACGTAAATAAGACATGAGACCTACTACAAACATAAATAACGTAAATAAGACATGAGCCCTCCTACAAACATAAATAACGTAAATAAGACATGAGCCCTACTACAAACATAGATAACGTAAATAAGACATGAGTCCTACTACAAACATAAATAACGTAAATAAGACATGAGACCTACCACAAACATAAATAACGTAAATAAGACATGAGCCCTACTACAAACATAAATAACGTAAATAAGACATGAGCCCTACAACAAACATAAATAACATAAATAAGACATGAGCCCTACTACAAACATAAATAACGTAAATAAGACATGATCCCTACTACAAACATAAATAACGTAAATAAGACATGAGACCTACTACAAACATAAGTAACGTAAATAAGACATGAGTCCTACTACAAACATAAGTAACGTAAATAAGACATGAGCTCTACTACAAACAAAAATAACGTAAATAAGCCATGAGCCCTACTACAAACATAAATAACGTAAATAAGACATGAGCCCTACTACAAACATAAATAACATAAATAAGAAATGAGTCCTACTACAAACATAAATAACGTAAATAAGACATGAGCCCTACTACAAACATAAATAACGTAAATAAGACATGAGCCCTCCTACAAACATAAATAACGTAAATAAGACATGAGCCCTCCTACAAACATAAATAACGTAAATAAGACATGAGCCCTACTACAAACAAAAATAACGTAAATAAGACATGAGACCTACTACAAACATAAATAACGTAAATAAGACATGAGCCCTCCTACAAACATAAATAACATAAATAAGACATGAGCCCTACTACAAACAAAAATAACGTAAATAAGCCATGAGCCCTACTACAAACATAAATAACGTAAATAAGACATGAGACCTACTACAAACATAAATAACGTAAATAAGACATGAGCCCTCCTACAAACATAAATAACGTAAATAAGACATGAGCCCTACTACAAACATAAATAACGTAAATAAGACATGAGACCTACTACAAACATAAATAACGTAAATAAGACATGAGCCCTCCTACAAACATAAATAACGTAAATAAGACATGAGCCCTACTACAAACAAAAATAACGTAAATAAGCCATGAGCCCTACTACAAACATAAATAACGTAAATAAGACATGAGCCCTACTACAAACATAAATAACATAAATAAGAAATGAGTCCTACAACAAACATAAATAACGTAAATAAGACATGAGCCCTACTACAGACATAAATAACGTAAATAAGACATGAGCCCTACTACAAACATAAATAACGTAAATAAGACATGAGTCCTACTACAAACATAAATAACGTAAATAAGACATGAGCCCTACTACAAACATAAATAACGTAAATAAGACATGATCCCTACTACAAACATAAATAACGTAAATAAGACATGAGACCTACTACAAACATAAATAAAGTAAATAAGACATGAGCCCTACTACAAACATAAATAACGTAAATAAGACATGAGCTCTACTAGAAACAAAAATAACGTAAATAAGCCATGAGCCCTACTACAAACATAAATAACGTAAATAAGACATGAGCCCTACTACAAACATAAATAACATAAATAAGAAATGAGTCCTACTACAAACATAAATAACGTAAATAAGACATGAGCCCTACTACAGACATAAATAACGTAAATAAGACATGAGCCCTACTACAAACATAAATAACGTAAATAAGACATGAGCCCTACTACAAACATAAATAACGTAAATAAGACATGATCCCTACTACAAACATAAATAACGTAAATAAGACATGAGACCTACTACAAACATAAATAAAGTAAATAAGACATGAGCTCTACTACAAACATAAATAACGTAAATAAGACATGAGCCCTACTACAAACATAAATAACGTAAATAAGACATGAGCCCTACTACAAACATAAATAACGTAAATAAGACATGAGCCCTACTACAAACATAAATAACGTAAATAAGACATGAGACCTACTACAAACATAAGTAACGTAAATAAGACATGAGACCTACTACAAACATAAATAACGTAAATAAGACATGAGCCCTTCTACAAACATAAATAACGTAAATAAGACATGAGACCTACTACAAACATAAATAACGTAAATAAGACACGAGCCCTACTACAAACATAAATAACGTAAATAAGACATGAGCCCTACTATAAACATAAATAACGTAAATAAGACATGAGACCTACTACAAACATAAATAACGTAAATAAGACATGAGCCCTACTATAAACATAAATAACGTAAATAAGACATGAGACCTACTATAAACATAGATAACGTAAATAAGACATGAGTCCTACTACAAACATAAATAACGTAAATAAGACATCAGCCCGTCTACAAATAAACACAGACAACGTAAATAAGACATGAGCCCTCCTACAAACATAAATAACGTAAATAAGATATGAGCCCTACTACAAACATAAATAACGTAAATAAGACATCAGCCCGTCTACAAACAAACATAAATAACGTAAATAAGACATCAGCCCGTCTACAAACAAACATAAATAACGTAAATAAGACATGAATCCTCCTACAAACATAGATAACGTAAATAAGACATGAGCCCTCCTACAAACATAAATAGCATAAATAAGACATGAGCCCTACTACAAACATAAATAACGTAAATAAGACATGAGTCCTACTACAAACATAAATAACGTAAATAAGACATGAGCCCTACTACAAACATAAATAACGTAAATAAGACATGATCCCTACTACAAACATAAATAACGTAAATAAGACATGAGACCTACTACAAACATAAATAAAGTAAATAAGACATGAGCTCTACTACAAACATAAATAACGTAAATAAGACATGAGCCCTACTACAAACATAAATAACGTAAATAAGACATGAGCCCTACTACAAACATAAATAACGTAAATAAGACATGAGCCCTACTACAAACATAAATAACGTAAATAAGACATGAGACCTACTACAAACATAAGTAACGTAAATAAGACATGAGTCCTACTACAAACATAAATAACGTAAATAAGACATGAGCCCTTCTACAAACATAAATAACGTAAATAAGACATGATACCTACTACAAACATAAATAACGTAAATAAGACACGAGCCCTACTACAAACATAAATAACGTAAATAAGACATGATCCCTACTACAAACATAAATAACGTAAATAAGACATGAGACCTACTACAAACATAAATAACGTAAATAAGACATGAGTCTTACTACAAACATAGATAACGTAAATAAGACATGAGTCCTACTACAAACATAAATAACGTAAATAAGACATCAGCCCGTCTACAAATAAACACAGACAACGTAAATAAGACATGAGCCCTCCTACAAACATAAATAACGTAAATAAGATATGAGCCCTACTACAAAGATAAATAACGTAAATAAGACATCAGCCCGTCTACAAACAAACATAAATAACGTAAATAAGACATCAGCCCGTCTACAAACAAACATAAGTAATGTAAATAAGACATATGAGCCCTACTACAAACATAGATAACGTAAATAAGACATGAGTCCTACTACAAACATAAATAACGTAAATAAGACATGAGTCCTACTACAAACATAAATAACATAAATAAGACATGAGACCTACTACAAACATAAATAACGTAAATAAGACATGAGCCCTCCTACAAACATAAATAACGTAAATAAGACATGAGCCCTACAACAAACATAAATAACGTAAATAAGACATGAGTCCTACTACAAACATAGATAACGTAAATAAGACATGAGACCTACTACAAACATAAATAACGTAAATAAGACATGAGTCCTACTACAAACATAAATAACGTAAATAAGACATGAGACCTACTACAAACATAGATAACGTAAATAAGACATGAGCCCTACAACAAACATAAATAACATAAATAAGACATGAGCCCTACTACAAACATAAATAACGTAAATAAGACATGAGCCCTACTACAAACATAAATAACGTAAATAAGACATGAGCCCTACTACAAACATAAATAACGTAAATAAGACATGAGACCTACCACAAACATAAATAACGTAAATAAGACATGAGCCCTACTACAAACATAAATAACGTAAATAAGACATGAGCCCTACAACAAACATAAATAACATAAATAAGACATGAGCCCTACTACAAACATAAATAACGTAAATAAGACATGAGCCCTACTACAAACATAAATAACGTAAATAAGACATGAGCCCTACTACAAACATAAATAACGTAAATAAGACATGAGTCCTACTACAAACATAGATAACGTAAATAAGACATGAGTCCTACTACAAACATAAATAACGTAAATAAGACATGATCCCTAATAAATCCGTGGGTGAACTCGGGTGTTTATGAAGTGTAAGAAGTTCCTATTTCTTATAAGACACCCACCGAGTTACTCATATATACAGCTATGTCCGGTAAAAGTCTTGGCAGTGATAGAGAAAAGAAAACATGTTATAATCCATTGTAGCAATCATCGGAACATCTAGCTGCGCATTATTATTTGTAAAAGCCACAACAACGGATATGATTTGTTATTTGTTATAGCGCTTATTATTGTATGACCTTCGATGTGTCAGATACATTTTCAATTTGATGTCACTTGTTGTTATTTTTTAACATAGAATTATAAATTATCTGTTAAGGCAAGTTATTATTTTATATATTGTGTGTTTAATTAGACAGTGAACATGTTATTGTATTGTAACTTTGAATATTAAGCTACATGTTTTCTCTGTCGTCGTGCGCCCTAAATTTGATACTTTTATTATTATTACTGGATCGATCCTTCTACTAGTGGACTATTAGCCTCCAAAGGTATCAAATGTGTTGGCTTTGAACGTACCCGATGAAGGCTCTTCCAGAAAGGAGTCTAGCGCACTCAATTTGATATCTACGGTTTTATCATGTTCTTGCTGTCATTGGACAACACAGACGTTCCTAATTATATTGTTATTATTCGCAGTTTGATTGTTCTGCGAATTGTCAGTCAGTGTATTTTTGAACATATATGTCAGTTTTTATTGATGAATTGCATTCTGGTTGAGGGGGACGTCGTGGCCGTGATCGTATAGTAGTTGGATTTACAACTACCTATGCAATCGGTGCCTATCACCACTGATGTTGTGGGTTCGACCCCCGTTCAGGGCAAGGAGAACAACATTATCTGATAAAGTTTGTCAGTGATTTGCGGCAGGTCGGTGGTTTTCTCAGGGTCCCCCGGTTTCCTCCACCAATACAACTGACAGCCACGATATAACTGAAATATTGTTGAAAATGACTTTAAAACCATAAAACCAAACCAAACCAACCATTATGACTAATTTATATTCCACATTGACATTATATATTCTAATAAGAGGAGAAAAACATTCGGAATCAATTTGCCTTCCAAATGTGTGTGTTTATTTTGTGTAAATAAAACATAGATTCTCCTTCTGATATCAGTGGATTACGATATTTCTCCACTGTCGATAAACAAAAATTAAAACTTACTCGAGGTTGTTAAATTTTAAGTTTAAGGTTAATTTGAGTTTAAAGCACGAGCTTTGCAATTTGAAAATTTAACTATCGAGAGTGGAGAGATATCGTAATTCACTAGTATCAACAGGAGAATATGTTTCCCCTATGACAAAAATGTATTTTTAAAAGTTGTTAATTTCCGTCGTTAATGGCTGTCGAAATGAAATTGACGAGCATTCTCATGCAGGAATTAACCACCATGGGGGATTAAATATATTATGAAATTGTAATACAAGCTAACGATAGGAGAATAATAAATATAATACATTTAATATTTTAACTCCACGCGGCCGTCACCACAGGAAATCAGTAATTAGTATATGGCCTAGCATACATATTTTGTGTCCGATTTCATCCAATATTGTAAATACAATTAAACATGTGCATGCGGTCACCCTAATTTAATGGTCATCTTTTCTTATCATGTCCTAGAAAATTTCCTATGCATTGAACCCCTTATAAAAGGTCACCTGACACATTTCTTTGTCTCAAGTGTGACCTCTTAATACAGGTTATTAAAAGTTCTTTTTAAACGTTTTAAGCATATGCTGAAATCTGGAGCTTTAAATTTTCTAATAAAGCCGACTCTGTTATTTTACTGATAATAGATAAAAAGTCTATGCATATTTGGGGTCCGTCGTGGTCGTGATCGCATGGTAGTTGGATTTACATCTACCTGTTCAATCAGTGCTTATCACCACTGATGTGCGTTCGAATTTCGATCAGGGCGAGGTGTACACCAATATGTGACAAAGTGTGTCAGTGACTTGCGACAAGTCGGTGGTTTTCTCCAGGTCCTTCGGTTTCCTCCACCAATAAAACTGACCGCCATGATATAACTGAAATATTGTTGAAAGTAACGTTAAGCACCATCAAACAAACAAACAAACAAACAAACATATTATCAATTTGAAGGACCCTCTCAAACTTTGATGCTTTTTTATCTTGTATTTGTATCAATGTGATCTTATAAGCGAGTCTGTTTTTGCCTTTTTTTTTCTATAATAAACAGATTCGTAGAAAGTTTTGTTAACTAATTTCAGATGGTGTATGTTCCCATAGAAATGTCCAATGGTCAGAAGATCGACCTGAACGTAAGCTGTGATGATACCATTTCAGAGTTAAAGGCAAAAATATCTAAGGAAACAGGAATTTCCATTGACGAAATACATAGATTCTTTCATAAGGGTATCGTTCTAACTGAAGGCAACTCCCTAGAATCATACGGGATACAGATGTACGAAGAAGGTGTGCACAGTCTTGTCAAAGTGTCTATTAAAGTGGAGATAGGAGATACAAAATTTGAAGTTCATGTTGAATTTTGATGGTAGTGTAACCTTATCATCACCCAAGTACTTTTCTTGTTTGTAATTCGTTGTATTTGTTGGAATAAATACATCAATAAACTAGAATACATATTTTTACCATAACATCGTTTAAACTCATAAAATTATATTCATATTATGTATATACAGTGTATAATTGTTTTTAGTCGGTGGTTTTCTCCGGGTACTACTGTTTGCTTCACCAATAAAATTGATCGGTACAATATAACTGAAATATTGTTGAAAGTGGCGTTAAATGCCATGACCCTTATCCTAACCCATATATAATTTTTCACCTCAAACAAAACAAATATCTACTTTAACACCATAATGAAACCTGTCAAAACCGAACACCCAACAAAACAAAACCTGTATTTAATAAACTGAGCACCAGTCTATTTCGAGCAGACAATCTGATCCCAAGGAGGTTCGGCTTAGACAGGTTTCACTGCTTATATAATTATATGCTTGATACTTGGATGTTCCGAACACGGGAATACTCAGGTGCTCCGGAAGGGTCAGCAGGACCTGCTCCACTGACGTCCTGGATAATGTATCTGTTGCTAGAGATATAAATTTAGTATTGTGTTTTGCCACTTCTGCTCCATACGTATATCTTCCCTCATTTTTGGTCACAAATATGACTATACATTTATTATAGTACACTTTCTAACCCTAAGTCTGTGAGGATGTCATGATTGTGTGTTTTCATTTGCATGCAATTCTTCTTTTGGCCTGCTTGGCGATTTCCTGCCAGATCGAAATCATTTACACTTGGTTCTCTGTTATTTGATAAAACTGTGTCATTTGTAAGTAAGGGTAATAACAAAATTTATGTATCATCTAATTGAGCATAGGTCGGTCGCGGCACACACGTTCGGAATTACAAGAAATAGTCCTGAAACTTGGAAACCTCTTATTATTATTATTATCCTAACCCATATATAATTTTTCACCTGAAACAAAACAAATATCTACTTTAACATCATAATGAAACCTGTCAAAACCGAACACCCAACAAAACAAAACCTGTATTTAATAAACTGAGCACCAGTCTATTTCAAGCAGACAATCTGATCCCAAGGAGATTCGGCTTAGACAGGTTTCACTGCTTATATAATTATATGCTTGATACTTGGATGTTCCGAACACGGGAATACTGTTACGACCAATGTAGCCAGAACTCAAAAGTAATAGTCTTCGCTTCAATATTGCTTGAGGCATACGAAATTTCAATGACATATTTCCAATAATCTGTGTATCTTAGTTTCCTTAGCCGGATTTAATTGTGGTTACGACATCACGACAGGTACTGGTGGCGGGACCAACAATGGGTCGCGAACGTATATTAGTTGTATTAATATCTACCTACGCAATCAGAACCTATCACCACTTAAGTTATGGGTTTGATTCCCTACCATAGTTAGGTGTATTAGATACAATTTTATGATTGTCACTGACTTGCAACAGGTAGGTGGTTTTCCCAGATATCATGGTTTCCAAGTAAAATAGTCACAATATATCTAAAATATTTTTGAAAGAATTGCTTGAAGATTTGAAAGGGATAATTAGAAGACGTAAATCGACGGAAAGCCAATACAATGGCCAAAAGGAAAAAGGACAAACAAGCAAACAATGCTTAGCAAAACACTACACAGAAAACTAAAGATCGAACGTGAACACCACTAAAACTGATGGTGAACTCAGGTGCTCCGGAAGGGTCAGCAGGACCTGCTCCACTGACGTCCTGGATAATGTATCTGTTGCTAGAGATACAAATTTAGTATTGTGATTTTGCCACTTCTGCTCCATACATATATCTTCCCTCATTTTTGGTCACAAATATGACTACATTTATTATAGTACACTTTCTAACCCTAAGTCTGTGAGGATGTCATGATTGTGTGTTTTCATTTACATGCAATTCTTCTTTTGGCCTGCTTGGCGATTTCCTGCCAGATCGAAATCATTTACACTTGGTTCTCTGTTATTTGATAAAACTGTGTCATTTGTAAGTAAGGGTAATAAGTTAATAACAAAATTTATGTATCATCTAATTGAGCATAGGTCGGTCGCGGCACACACGTTCGGAATTACAAGAAATAGTCTTGAAACTTGGAAACCTCTTATTATTATTTTTTTTGGGTGATACTACATTAGGTCACAAATATGGTTATATATCTTTCCCGTGAATACTTCGTTCAGAACTATGCTTCATTTTGGCCACGTATTTTTGTCAATGTGCTTTCTAATGGACCATCCACTGTTCTGTCAAACGTTTCGAGAAAATTAGAGAAGTTGGGTGTAAATGAAATCATAGCAATTATGTTGCGATTTCCAGCAGCAGTTATTTGTAAGTCGAGATATGAATGGTGATTATCTAACATCAGCAGCATGGGTCTTTCTATCACAACTCCTTGCGGACCATCTCGTATGGAAAAACCAGCATTTTGGTCTCACATGAAGACCATTAATTTCTTTAGATGTTTATGCATAATTGACATTAAATCTGTTAGTGGCGTGATAATATGTATCCAACAGATTCTACTTGTTAGCTAGTAGTGAGTAGTAAGTAAACTACGAGCATTTACTTAATCTGCTATTTTACTCTCCATGTTTATGCTTTGAATAATTATTTTCGGAGTATTTATTGCAATACAGTTATAGGGTTAGGGTTATGGTGTTTAACGCCACTTTCAACAATATTTCAACTATATCGAGGCTGTCATTTTTATTGGTGGAGGAAAGCGTCATGGTCGTGATCGTATGGTAGTTTGATTTACAACTACCTGTGCAATCAATGCCTATCACAACTAAAGCTGTGAGAGCAAAACCCCGTCATGGCGAAGTGTACTCGATACAACATTATGTGATAAAGTTTGTCAGTGACTTTCTACAGGTCGGTTGTTTTCTCCGGATACTCTGGTTTACTCAACCAATAAAATAGACCACCATGATATAACTGAAAAATTGTTGAAAGCGGCGTAAGAACAACATAAACCATAATCCATAAAACGATCATAATTATAACGTATTAAATATCTAAAATTGTCATAATACGTTGAAAAAATATTTAAGAAAATGTATTTTCGGACAAGAAGCAATACATTACAAAACAGTGCTTTTTACGGACAAATGGCTTATTGCATCTCTTTTAATCGTAGAAAGTGGTAAATGATACAACATATGAAGAACTATCGACGAAATGAGATGCGCTTAATTTTATTAACAGTAACAGTCAAGCCAAAGAAATTGACTTTGAATTGATGAAAATCAGGAGATTTTGAACTTGATTTAGACCACTTATGAAATGGTGATTTTGAATTCGAGCTTGGTTTAGCTTATGGTGCTGAACGCCACTTTCAACAATATTTCAGTTATATCGTGGCGGTGTTTGAACTTGATGCTTACCACCCACTTTAACCATGGTGATTTTGAACTTGATTTTGACTACTTTTTCCGATAGATATCTCTTTATAACGACAACCCAGCAAACACACGACGTAACGCCGACGTCGGGGATTCGTTGTCCTAACGTAACATCGGGAAAACACGTTGTCACAACGTTGTGTTCACGTAATTTGACAACGTTGTATCACGACGTTTATACAACGTTACAAAATTACGTCTACACAACGTAAAAATAATATGAGACAGGCAACCTGTTTGAAGGACGAAGTCCTAAAATTTCAATAATACGATGATCCGTACACGTTAGCCTCACCGCCACCGGACGCAATTACGAACAATTTCGATGATGTTGACCGTGGCATTTGATAATAATTTATAAATTTGACCAAATTGATGAAGCTGATTGCATGTTCATATTTCAGATTAAACACCAATATTCCTTTTGAATCATAGCCCATATATTATTCAATGCATTGTTACGGGTTTTAACTTGGAACAGATTTTCATCACCCCGTTCTAGTCACTCTGTGACCTAGATCCGGACACAATTTCGAACGACATCATAATAACCTTTCTAGTGTAAATTATTTAATGACAACTGTTAAAATTGAAAGAGCATTCATTCATTTACGTTCACATATCTATTTGTATATAATACACATGACATAAAATCCTTTCCTTTATTCATACCATAAATGTGTGCCAGTTTGCATTCGGAATTCCTTGGACTCTTCAATGAATAAGGTACATCACGGATTTTGACATTTTGGGATAGATCAAGGTAGGGCAAATGTATTATATTGACTGTTTTTGTTTTAATTTCAATGTGTTCTACATATGCATAGAACCAGGAGATCATATTCTTTCCAATTACAGGCATAAGATAACAAAATATGCGAACCTCAATGAATTTTAGCGATAGATTCCAAGTGCAATGTCGATCGTTTTCTGTTTACAAATATGAAAACCCGTCGTCTGCAACATTCAACAACTGCGCATGAATAATTTTCTCCCAAAACACGAGTAATTTAGCGGGGTATCTATTTATCAAAGCATTTTTTTTAATTCATGCTTTGAAGGAACAATTAGGGGACATACTTTTTATTTCGTTCGTAATTGCGTCCGGTGAGGCTATTATCTTTTATTTTGAATGAATTGTGTAGCCGATTTGTTATGGCGTTCATTTTACCTACGCCGCTCTTCCATCGGTAAACTGACGAGTTCTGTCCGCTGGCTCGTACCTCGGCTAGATTGAGACAGATTGAGTCAGTCTAATCCATCGGGAGTTTCGTAGAAAGAGATTTTTTTATTAGAATTTTATTAAAAGTTTATTTCGATTTTGCATAGAGTAAATAATCAAAGAATTGGGAATTTTTCATTGAAATAGATTTCTTTTGCGTTTCTAAATTATCAATTGATCTATTTTTTAATCTTCCGGTGAGCAGATTTTTAGCTATCAATATAGAAGGAAACATCGGACAGCTTACCGTTAGAAGGACTTCGTCCTTTATTACCACCATACAACGTAACATTGTATTACGTTGTAGGGACGTACTATAAACATCCTTATTTTTTTCGTTTTTGGTAGTGCGTCTAACTCTAAGTCAATGTTTACATACTAAACTGAGACTGTGGATAGGGGTAAATGGTATATTTATGTAATAGAAAAAATACCTTGAAATTACATGGCTAATTTGTTAAGAAACCGAAGCTTTGAATAATTTACACTATAAAATATCTTAAGTAACAAAAACTGTTGTAAAAAACTTATTTTTTTAATTCTCATGCAAAGTTTGAAATTACCGCCATATAATCTCTATTCGTACACTTCGGATTTTATCGGCAAACTCTAAGTAAAATCAGCGCATGCGTATTGATACCAATGCGCAGCTTCCCGCATCTTTAAAAAAAAATCAGATACAACACTCAACAAATCAAAGTCCGCTTTTAATTCTCGACTAAGACAAAGAAAATTAAAAGAAAGAAGATATCGTTATCCATCATTAGTACAGTTATCAGAAGATTACACTTAAGGTAGGTACACGTTTCTTTTTTTGACGCAAAATCAACATCAACTGGTCAATAATCGTATATGGAAAACTAAAAGGGGGCACGTACAGCAGTTCAAGTGGTTCGGTTTTTACACTGATATGACTTTGTAAGATCACAATACTGGTATACTAGTATTGTGCACAATACTGGAATAACAATTTGTTCCAGTATTGTATACCAGTATTGCATCAGTATTGTGATTTAAAAAAAAATTTTTTTTACTTGTGTATAGTATTGTAGTAAGTATTGTAATAGGTATTGTGGAAATGTTAGTTCCTGGGTAGACCAGTTCTTGAAGTCGTTGTTCTTGTGTCGCTGTATAATAATCTTGACTCTATCCATAACGGATTGTTGTGTATTGTGATGTATTACTGATACGATGTTAATATGAGACAGGCAACCTGTTTGAAGGATGAAGTCCTAAAATTTCAATAATACGATGATCCGTACACGTTAGCCTCACCGCCGCGGACGCAATTACGAACAATTTCGATGATATTGACCGTGGCATTTGATAATAAATTTGACCAAATTGATGAAGCTGATTGCATCTTCCTATTTCAGATTGCATGTTCATATTTCAGATTAAACACCAATATTCCTTTTGAATCATAGCCCATATATTATTCAATGCTTTGTTGCGGGTTTTAACTTAGAACAGATTTTCATGACCCCGTTCTAGTCACTCTGTGACCTAGATCCGGACACAATTTCGAACGACATCATAATAACCTTTCTAGTGTAAATTATTGAATGACAACTGTTAAAATTGAAAGAGCATTCATTCATTTACGTTCACATATCTATTTGTATATAATACACATGACATAAAAACCTTTCCTTTATTCATACCATAAATGTGTGCCAGTTTGCATTCGGAATTCCTTGGACTCTTCAATGAATACCTTTTGACACGGATTTTGACATTTTGGGATAGATCAAGGTAAGGAAAATGTATTATATTGACTGTTTTTGTTTTAATTTCAATGTGTTCTACATATGCATAGAACCAGGAGATCATATTCTTTCCAATTACAGGCATAAGATAACAAAATATGCTTACCTCAAGGAATTTTAGCGATAGATTCCAAGTGCAATTGTCGATCATTTTCTGTTTACAAATATGAAAACCCGTCGTCTGCAACATTCAACAACTGCGCATGAATAATTTTCTCCCAAAACACGAGTAATTTAGCGGGGTATCTATTTATTAAAGCATTTTTTTAATTCATGTTTTGAAGGAACAATTAGGGGACATACTTTTTATTTCGTTCGTAATTGCGTCCGGTGAGGCTATTATCTTTTATTTTGAATGAATTGTGTAGCCGATTTGTTATGGCGTTCATTTTACCTACGCCGCTCTTCCATCGGGAGTTTCGTAGAAAGAGATTTTTTTATTAGAATTTTATTGAAAGTTTATTTCGATTTTGCATAGAGTAAATAATCAAAGAATTGGGAATTTTTCATTGAAATAGATTTCTTTTGCGTTTCTAAATTATCAATTGATCTATTTTTTAAACTTCCGGTGAGCAGATTTTTGGCTATCAATATAGAAGGAATCGGACAGCTTACCGTTAGAAGGACTTCGTCCTTTATATATGCCAATTAAATGATACACAATGAACTTGTACTTTTAGTATGCTTTTCAAAAGTTGATAACATGAACCTTCTAATATGAAGCAATCCAATACACTATAAAAAATCCATGCAATTTCATATATTCATAATTGAATTACAATACTGGTATACCAGTATTGTACAAAATTTTGAAAAAAATTCACAATACTGGAACAAATTTTTATACTAGTGATCGCCAAGTACAGGAGATCCAAAGAACTTCGACTATTAATTAATAGAAATGACACTGTAAAACGTAAGACCGAGTTTTCACTCATTTATCACTTGAACCTTTTTAGATTTATTTGTTTTAGAAAAGGGGGCATGCATGAGCGTTGCGCACTGATACACTTGCTTTTTTATGGAGAATGTCACCAACATTGTTACAGGGGCATACATGTACATTGTATCTGTCTGTCAATCTCATTTCATTCGAATGAGGGTTTCTATTGACTGTTTTCATCACATATACACATGTGAGAATGCATTCATGGGTCATGATCTTAATAAAGCGGTATAATATAGTATACATGTTTTCATCCATTTGCATGTTTTATCGGTTGCCAAATATTATCTATCTATCTATGGTGTTGACTTGAAAAATGTCGTTGACCCATCACCTTAGGCAAGATCCTGATGTATACAGATGTAACAAGTAGTCAAAGTAAGGTTTGGCAATCATTTAATGACTAGGAGTTTAACTGTTTAACACAATGTATGTCACATTGATTTAAATGGAAAAGATGGATCTAGGATGCTCATTGCTTTATCCATGTAACAATAAACCCATTCAACAGTCTTGGCGAAATTGTTTTGTAACTTATCTATGATAATTAATCCAATCTGACATACATGTATGTTTTTCTTTCATCTTAAGCCTTACTAATTAGTCTTTATTAATTGGTAAACATTAAAACTGAAGGCTTATCTCTTCTCAGCATACATAATACATGACACTCATGTATTTGTATCTGAGAACAATCCTTATCTGTCACTGGTTTTCTGAACATATGGTCTATGGAAATAAAGCTTAGAATGAGCAATGCAGCCATGGAATCATTATACAAATCTACATGTATGCAAATTAAAATATTTACCTTAACATGTTTAAAAAGAAATAAAAGCAATTTAAATCATGTACTGTAAGTGATATTTATTTTTGTTACATTCACCTGATCTTTTCCTTTCCCTTTTGGTACAATTTACCATGCCAGCAAAAAATGTTAGGCCTTCATCTTAAAATGTATAATGTGCCCCAAAGTAAAAAACTTCACTTTATTTTAATTTATGTCTTATTTTTTTGAAAATTATTTGTGTTTAATCTTGATTTTTTTTGCAGTTTATATGGCTAACAATCTCTGTCCACATGTACACATATAATCTTAGAACATGCGGTGTGTTTGAAAAGTTCACTTTTTGGCTCAATTTAAGGAATTTTTAACATTAGCTTGATCAAGAATGTTTTTTTTGATACTGTACATTAAAACCCCTTTTGCCTTGAATGAAGAATCTTGTTAGCAAATGCATGAAGTGATTTCTGAATTTAAATTGATTCTCTTAAGTCTTAACAATTACAGTATTGCAGTCAAGTGGTTCTTGTCCAATTATTGTTTCTACTTTTTGTTGTTAGATGAGAGGAGTTATCAGCCAACACCATCTAGGAGGTCATCAAAAGAGCTATCTGCAGCTCCACAGCTCCAAAAATATTTAAGACCAAGTTTAAGTTCAACTCATACACAACCTACTGGAGAGAGGATGGAAACAGCATGCTCTAGTAAGTTCTATACATGATATTTTTATATTACATTAGTATTCATCAGAATAAATTTTGAAATTTGGGTAACTTGTTGGATTTTTATTGAAGACTAAATACAGGTACATGTATAAGCTGATGTACGAGGGCTGGCTGGCCCGGAAATTTTTTTTTTGGGCCAGTAAAATATTAGAGTCACTGGTCCAAATGGCATAATATCAATATATAAACAGTTTTCAGATTAGTTGTTTTTTATCAATAACATCTTCAAGGTAATTTTGGTAGGTACAGATGTGCAGCTGAAATTGTGAAAACACCCCAATGCATATATTGCTATCAAATGAAACCTGAATTTACTTGTTACAACCTTTTTGACAACATTGACGCCATTGGCTAGGGTGGTCTTAAGAAACGATGTTGGTTCATCGGATGGGGACAATAATAGGCTGCTTGTGTAAGGGGGGATCAATGCCATGATCACATTAAAGACATCCGGAAAAGAGTAGACTAATGCCACTACAAGGACCGCTCTTTCACTCCCCAGAGTGAAGAGTGACATCACTTGTATTCTATTCACTTTGAAGAAGTGATTTTAAAGTAAAATAACCTCTCAGTTCGGGGTAATGTCAGTTGGTTATTCATTCCAAACAAGTATCTCACTTTGTTGAAATAACAAACGGGGCTGTCATTTTCTGTTTTATAACTGTTAACATTTCCTGTTATTTTTTAATTTATAAACAAAAGTTCTGGTTCCAAAAAAGAACACACTCCCAATTGTCATTAAAATGTAGCTGTGTACATATAGAAATAAGTGTATTAACCAAATCAGGGCCCCAGGAGGGCATATACAAATAGCAATTATGATTGATACACAACAACAATACAAAAAACAATTATGATTGATACACAACAACAATATATCAAAATAAATATTCGCGGTGAAATATCAATAATTGTGGCGCAGGCACACTCGGGCAGGAAAAGAGATATATGCACATAAACGTACATACACTTACTCACATATATATAGAGATGAACTATGAAAAGTTTAAAAGAAGTGACAGGCCAGTTCGTTTCCGTAGTTTGACATTACTGTCAATGATTTTCTCTCCGTTGTTGGGGAAAAGTTTTTCAATGATTACCTAAGGATTGACACAAAAAGGTTTCCGATTTCTGTAAAATGAAATTCGTACATGTACATTTTGCAGCAGATTGAATGAATAAATTTCCGAACCGTGGAAGATACCAGATCGCAAACATTATAAGTTGACAGAATTCTCTTTATTGTTCACAACTTTCCACTTCGTCCGTGATTTTTAACAATTTTAATAATTAAATCATAAAGAAACAAAAAAACACGTTTCTTTTCTAATATTTAGTGAATACTTGTGTATTACATGAAAACGTGTAGGAGACGTGTATTGATTGGCTCGATAAAAATACATAATTGGGGAGAACAGTAAATTACATTAGCTGTGTATTCATTGGCTACAAAAATGTATTTGGACCAATCGCTGTGCTTGTAACAAACGGTTTTCGACTAGAACAGAAGAGTTATCTACCGTTGAAGTTACAGTAAAATATGTTCGGTTTCGGTAAAACAACAATTTTTAACGGTCTTTTAGGCAATCGCCCAAACTTTTTTTGTTGGGCCAGTGACTACCTAATTTGGAGCAGCTTTTGGTTGCCTGAATAAGATAATATGAAACCGGCACGGCCTTAAATGCTCGCGCATCTGAAAATTATCTGGCAATTTCATCAAAAGTGTCGAGATTTTTTGGGCCGAGATATATTGGGGACGACTTTTTTTTAGGGCCGAATCTAGTCTCATTCAATCGAGCTGTCGTTCCTTTATTCGAGTTATCGTTCCTTACGAGAGAGGGTACGAGACTTCAGGATCACCTTAGCGCTTTATGTTAAGAAGATCTCCATTAGTTGAGTGTGTTAGTGTGTTACCCGGAAACCGGTGTTTACAAAACGTAAGGAACGATAACTCGAATAACAAATACAAAACGTAGAATTTTTTTTTCTTCGACAATATGTTCAGCCATGTTTGTTAAAAAATCCTAAGTATACATTTTATACCATAAAGAGCTCGCTTAAGCTCGCATATTAGTCGCATTTGGCAACTGGGCGACCGTCCATTTCAGGCACTGATTTGATTCTACAATAATGCTCATCATCAGACAATTAAGGCTTAATTCCCATTATATGTACATGTATAATGCTAATAAACGTGTTACGTGATAAGATTTCCCACAATTCAGATTATTTTGATAAGGACTAGTTAGTAGTAGTGATGAAAATTATGAAATGTTTTTATTTATTTACTTGGTAGACTACGGATCACCTCTAGGCAGTAGTTTCCTACCCATAGGGAACAGATTATCTCCTGCTGGAAGTAACCCATCTCCAGGAGCAAGGTCTGCTGGACACCTTGTAAGGTCATCAGTATCTCCTGCCAGCAGCTCTTTAAGTTCCCACCTTGAGCCGGTGGGATATGGTTTAGGAACTTGTAAGTATCTTGCTGAATATAGTTTAATATACTATTCAGACTTGAAACTGGTTTTGATCATAGTGTTGGCTGTAAATGTTTGATTTGTGGAAATTAACTGTTGTTGCAATGTATTGTGCTCTTCACGCAATATGGTAGTAAAATTTAATTTTATCTCAATGTGTTGAATTCAGATGACAAAAAAGTTAAGTAGCTTAATGTTGTCTAAGATTGTGAGATAACTTATGTTAAAGACAGGATAACAAGTTAAGTAAAATGAAATGTTTAGAACAAACAAGACATTAGTGCAATGAAATGTTAAGAAAACCCATAAAGACAATTACAATGTTGATATTTCAGTAAATTAATGTAGCAGTTAATTGTGGAAGTGATACTTTAAAGTGAAAAAAGGTATTTTAAAGATTTAATTTATTATGATTTAGAGACCTCAAGAAAGACCCCAAGAACCTGGCCCACAGGCAGAAGATAATTAGGACCTTTAATCTTATTGTGCCAACTTCTCCTACTGAACAATGATCTTGTGGTGTAAATAGAATATGATTGTACCAGATCCATACTATGCTGTGATTGTAGGGTATTAATTCCCTTTACTTGTACATTTGTTATATATATAGAGAGGACTTCTAAATATTATACATTGTGTGTTATTCAGGATCTTCACAGGGGATATGGGCTCATATTCCCTGTCAGTGTTCTATATTCCCTAAGCCGCAGGAACTTTAAGTTCCCCTCCTTTGATAACATTCAAGAGTATCGTAATTACATATACGTGTAAATATGATTTAATCCAGCACTTGAATATTAAAGTGTGTAATTTTTTGGACCTAAACCCACTTGAAGGCCTGCCTTGTATGAAAACAAAACATTATTTTACTTTAATTTCACGATTTATTATTCGAAATAAATGTTGGCTTCCTATATAGATAAGCTCAGATATTTATTTTAATTCTATTTTGAGAAAGCAACACATATTTAGACCCGCTTCATATCCCGACTCTACCACAGGAATATGGTCATTTATCACCTGTCAAGCTGACCATTCAAATTATAGGATTAGACTGTATATTTCACTCCAGTAAAGTATTGACTTGTATTTGTTAATTATTGCTTTGTATTCTCATTATTTACTGTCACAAACATGAATTGTTTAATGACTTTATAAATAAAGTTGTATTTAATTTATCATTCTTTTAGTTCATGTTTAAGTTGTGCCATACATTGTTAAGACTCTTTTAGGCTTTCAACATATCTTCACAGTGCTATAAAGTTAACTAACTTTTAAAATGCTTAGAATTGTACCTATGGCTTTTGTTGTCTAAAATTTAATTCTGAAAAGCACACTCATTGAAATAATATTTCACAGATCAAGGTATGCAGTACTAAATAATGCAGTGATATGCTTTACATTATGTAAACTAGTATAATGTTTCTAGAAATGCTTAGGCATATAACATTGACATTGGCTAGATTAGTATAAAAGAAAACATGTGGTATTAAGGTAGCACTATACAAATTTTTTTATTTTTTCATCAAAATGTTTTTTAATCAATTTTTATTTTATTATAATATTCTTGATACACAGGTGGAAAAATAATTCAGATATGATGTACCATTAATGAGCATTACTTTTAGTTAGTTTTGGTAAACAAACACATGTGCTTGAATCAGAGATGATAAACACAAGTGGGTGGTCCTTAATTGTTTATCTGTTGGATAATTTGACAGTTTTATGACCACTGACCAGTAATACTTGAGATAAGAGGTGATAAGAGAAGATTCCATTTAATGAAGGGGAAAGCTGCATGGATGTAGCTAACTTTTCATCAATACCAAAAGAAATAAATTAGTTATTTGCAATGGAATTTATTTCAAAATATCTAATGTATAATTTTCATTTAGTAAAATCCAACTAAAAGGGAAGAATACACATAATGAGCAAACTAAGGTTCCAGGTGATTCCTGTTATAATTAGTGGCTCACGTCTGGTCAGTGGAGGTGGAATTTTGACCTTATCAGTAGGCAGTTAACCTCAAGTTAGGTCAGAGTGATGTAACTTCTCCCGCCAATTTCATGTGTTCACTGCACAGGGTGTGCATTTTCCAGCTATTTTTAGAGTTTGTGTGAAGAAATCTATCTTTCTGGTCAAATTATTGTTGATTTATGATTCAAGGTCAATCCTGAAGTGTTCCCATGGCACATTTGTGACTTTTATTCATGAAAATGGGGTACCAAAAGGAAAATTACAACTTTGAATGAAATTAGCTCCTGCATTGGTACCCCTAGAGGCTTGGTTTTGGTGTATGTTGTTCTTAGACCTATTATCTGCAAAACCATGTCTCGGATTTCTGATAGAATTAATAGAACAAATTCTACACACAATCAAAGGTGGTGAAATCTTATGAAGTCAGGCTGTATACACATAATGGGGCTTTAAGAGAGATTGACACATCACAGGAAAAATCTGAGACACGGTTTTGGAGGTCATGCTGTGTTGATTAAGACATTGTAATACGTTTTACCATTTGAATAAACATGAAACAGCTAATTTTGGTCAAGTGCACACATCAAGATTTTGCAACTAATTACATAATAATTAATTATGTAATTGTTGCATAATCATAATATTATAATCAGTGGACCGATATATCTTTCTTCTTTCAAATGGTACCTCATTTGTTAATTTTGATGCAATATTAAGAAAGTTACAGCTGTTTTCAGATGGAAGATTGGAGGGAAAAAAATCTTTGTATAGTGCTACCTTAAGTGGAAACATTGCTTCCCTAACTGAAGGATTAAGCATCTGACAATGAGTTCCTCGCCAATAGACGGGTTTATCCACAGCTTATCTCAAAACCATGTGCGCTGCCATTAAGAGGTCACGTGCTGCGTCGGCCATAACACTCGTGAAAGATAACACACGTGCATCAATAATCTATAGTATATCATTAGTAAACATTAGCTGTCTTTTATTTTCACATCGATTTTTTGTATTATTTCTTGTATTTATATTATTAGTGTGGTAATTCGTGTGCCATCAACGGTTGTTCAAATAATCGCCGTAAATTAAATGAATGGAAACAAACTTTTTGTGAATTACATAAACAAAAACATGAAGACTGATTCCATATAGACTACATACGATGCCCTCTGAGGAGTCAATACGATTACAGTGGGCAAACGCTTTAAATAGAAAATCCATCCCTAAGCAGGTATTTGTTTGCTCGGACCATTTTTTGGACGGAAAGCCGACAGAAAGAAACCCAATTCCACAACTTAAGCTGGGGTATGAAAAAAAGACAATTCCTGGCCGGCGAAAATTTATGAGACATGAACCCGAAAGTAAAAAACGGAAACTAATACAGGAAGAAAGCGGTGCGGGGATATATTCCGGTGATACTGTTTCTACATCTTCAGGACATAAAACGGAATACCTTCCAGAAGCTATCTGTGAGTTTAATGTTCTTGAACCGTCAAGTGTTAGCGCCGGGACACAATACAAATATTCAGACTTTTTAGGAAAATATGATCACACATATGCTAAACCATGGACTGACAACCAGACTACGTTTACACAGACAAAAATACTTTGCATGGACGAAAAGGGTGTTCAAGTTATGACTGAAACCGGTACGATGTCGGCAAAAGGCAGTATAGTGACAGATTGCGACTCTGTTGTATACCGGGGTAACGAAAGAGATATTTTTTACTTTGGTTACACTAATGAAAATAGAAAATACATTTTCTTTCCAACTCGATGTCGCCGATCATTTGCTTCTTGTGTTAATGAAACTAAAATTAAATTTACTGTAATAATGAATTACTCAATTAGCCCGTATATTTGGAATTTCAAAAGGTTTAACCAGTAGAATGTATAATTCATGGATGCCAGTTCTTTCTGAAAAGCTTCAAGGATTGGTAGTTTGGTTGCCGCGTGAAACTATACGAGCAGTCGAGCATAAGAGTAAATCCCAAAATTAAAAGTAAAAAGAGGGGGAGGGGATAGTGTGTGTTATAATTCATCCATGTTTTTTTTTAAATATGTGTATTGCATCGCCTTTTTTTTTTTATTAATTGTCAGTAATTTTAATATTAATTGGAACAAAGTTGCAGTTTGTAAGATATTTTTTACAAAGATATTTCATGCTTACATGTGTATAAATAGATTGTGTGTACACATAGGGAATACCCTGTCATGGTTATAAATAAAGCATCGATTGTTGTTCTTGTTTGTGTATATATAAATATGTAGACCTGTGTGTTTAATGATTTTACTAAATAAACGTAATTTTACAAATATTCTGTATGAACTGTATATATTAATAATCTTATTAAATCACCACTTGGAATAATTTATCATAAATATAGACATTATTTATTGATTTTACGGCTATGTTACGCTATTATTTAGGTCAACGAACACACAATTTCGATATAAACAAACACTTTTATATAGTGTGGATCCATTGTGTCTTTTATTAAGATTAGGAAACAAACAAACTTTTCCTTCAAAAATCGTAAACTTCTGCGAGTATGTAACGCTTGTTGTTTCTGCGTGTTTATCTACATTCACGACCTTAATGGCGGACGGAACGATTATGTCGCCTAGCGGCGGCGTGCAGTACTAAGGGGGATAATTTGAAAAACCCGTCTATAAAACAGGAGTTTAGTCGCAATATGACCATATGTGTGGATGGTCGTATTTACGTGCTGAGGAGTCCACAAAAGTACGTTGTGACGACGTAAAGTTAACATTGTGACAACGTTTTCCCGACGTCGGATTGTTTGCTGGGAAGGAACATATTATTACATTTTTGCGTTAAAATAAATCTTGATTTCGAGAAAAATGGAAAATGAAATTTATCTCAATTGTCTGCCGCCATCTCGGGACGATGGTAGATTAAGTTATGAATACCAGTGAGCACACGATAATTTTAACAGGCATAATTCATTAGGTCAACCATGCTTGTTCATATCGATTAGGCCACATAATTTTATATCGATCGGGGACGTAAGATCCGGGGAGCGGGTTGCCCCCATTTATTGCCCCCTCATCAATCGTGACAAAAAAAGATAACAAAAATGTTGAATTTAATTAGCATGCAGGTAACAAAGGTATTGCCCAGTGAAACAAGTGTATACTTAATACCGAATTACTTTTTTTTGCTGTTTTGAAAATTTTCCGGTCCACTCCTAATACTCTCCCACGTACACATTTTCCATACTACACTTCCGCATGTGTCAAATCTGATATAAAGTTCTTTAGCCAATGGATATCATGACAATACCTATATGTACACACATGTATGAGATCACGTGCTTTAATTGAATTACTTGGGGAATTTTATAGCTGCGTTATCATTTTTGATAGCAGCTGATCTAGATTATCAGGTGACTTGTTATTGTGCGATAACGATTGTGCAATACTGTCCACTTGGGTAATAAATATACATTGTTGTGTTGGAAAAAATATATATTTTAACATACATTACTGATTTGGTAAGAGGAAGTATATTAATATTCCGTTAGTTACTATCTTAGATTAACGTTGTAAAAGGAAAATTTGCTTGTTTAATGGTGTATTTTAATCTTTAAATGATTACGAAGCCAGTTAAGTGAACAGTCATGTATTTGTGTATTAGGGGTATAGATTTTGTTTTCATTTTATTACCTATAGTGTTTTATTTATGTCATAATAATTACAAAAAAGACAGAAAATGAAAAGAAACTGAATGTAATTACACCACCGAAAAGACAACAAATACACGTATACAACGAAAGCTTTCATATAGGACGGGAATCAGGCGAGATGTTCCCCCTGAAGCATCACAATAACAACATCTTTATGCGCATATCGAGTTGACAATGACAAGCCTTAATTGAATAAAAGTGCCACGCCCTGTGTTTATTCCAAATATTACCTGCGTTTCTCTTTCAAAATTGAGAACTAAAAAAATGATGAAATAAAAAATTACTTGAGTAAAATTCACTACAAACTTGAGGTCACACACAGGGAAGTGAGCGGTCATGTATTTGTGTGTTTGAGTATTGATTTTGTCTATGTACGATTTTACTATTAGATTTTTGTGTTGTTCCGACTGTGTAGTATTCTATGTTTGTGTTGTTCCGACTGTGTAGTATTCTATGTTTTTCATTTCATTATCTAAACCCAATGATTAATAAGAGGCATACACGTCTTCAGACACACAAACACATAATGTCTCATAACAAACTGATCGACAGCGAAAATCCCATAGACTCCATTTCTGGTGTTTGTTTGACCGTTGGTCCTTTTTCTTGTGACCATTGTATTATCTGTCCTTCTTGTGACCATTGTATTATCTGTCCTTCTTCTTGTGACCATTGTATTATCTGTCCTTCTTCGATTGACAGTTTCTGTTTACCCCTTTGGTGTCTTCAAACTTTTCCTGAAATCTTTCTTTAGAAAATAAATACCAAAATTGGGTTTGATTATAATAATTGATTTCTCTTATATTTCACTCTAGTTTTAATTACTGTTATTTGCCATTAAAGCATGATTAACAGGAACTTTATTTTTATTACTAGAATTCGGAAGTCATGGCAAAGGGTATCCTGATTACATACATATGTCTTGTGACAATAGGCTTTGCATCGGCAGGGACACAGTATCGTAAGTAAAAACTAATACTAAGTATACATTTTCATTATGCATTTAAAACTTCACTTTCGTAGTCAGTAATGCAAATCTGTTCATTAATATAATATTCAAATTGTTTTTTGTGTGGACAAGAACAACAAATAGATATTTAGGTCTTGTGAATATTTATGCTTGGGAAGTCTATCTGTGTTTTCTATAACATATAGGGGACGTATTGTTAAAAGTGGCGTTAAACACCATCAAGCAAACAATATATAACGTATAAATGAAGTAGAAAAAACAAAATCATATTGCGAAATACTAGTTTCGTTTGTATGTTTGCCCAATGTTGCCAGTGTCTCTTGATTGGACATTATTGATAGCCACTTCGGTTTGTTTTTAACGTTTGTTCGACACAATCCACATGAAATGTAATCAATAATGTATCTCTTATTACTGTAAGATAAACAAAAAGAAAAGAAATACAAACAACGACAATACATTAATATTTTTCCAACGTATTCTCAACTCTCAAATCACAAAGAAATAAAAACAGAACAAGTGGTCAACGAACACCTTTATATATCTGAACAGGATACTTGGATGTGGAGCGACGGAATTAGCTTCATCTATCTGAACAGGATACTTGGATGTGGAGCGACGGAATTAGCTTCATCCAATGCCTTATTATTGCAAGGTATACACCACAAGAACTATACAATGCCAAATAACGTTAATGTTGTAATCTATGTTTTATATCAGTTTGGCAATGACATGGTCTATTTTGTATACTTTTATAATATGCATAATTAAAACTAAGGTTCTCGGCCCTCGGTCTCGGGTGACCTTCGTCGATTATGGCTATCATGTTTAAACCTTTTAGTTTTCTTCCTCCCAAAGTTTTTTTTAAATTTATTGGACTGATAACGGTTATTCCATAAACGCGTCGTGTGCACTAATTTAGATATCTAGGTTTTTATTTCATATATGTTTATATTTCAGTAAATTTTGGAAATTGTTACACAACTTACAATGCATATGATGACAAGTCATACGAAATAACTTGGAATGGGAATGTTCACTATTCTGGATGTAAAATGACTTTCTATGGATATGATTTGTCAAACTCCCTGGATGAATATCAAATCTGTATTAAAGCAACCATATGGTCTATAAACAATCCTTCTGTGAGCTTAAGATATTACACGGGAGTGGATGGATCTTTTCTGGAAAGAGTATGTGTTTTTCTTTTTTATTAAAATCATTTATCTTTCAAAGCGATTACAGGGATTCGATCATCATTTATTTTTTTTTCTATTTGGGATAAATCTTTCTTCGGAAAGGAAATCGAATTTGACGGTTTTTAAATTTATTTGAGGTACGTATGATTCGAATCGTATGCCGTCCGACATTATGTAATTCAACACTTTTTTGTTTTTCAATTATATAAGAAAAGATATGGATGTAAAAAAACATGGGACACTATACGTTTTTGCACTTTAAAGTAAATGAACACCACTGTAGTTGATGTTCTACATTACAGTCACTCAAATGAGCATTACTCTAGCCTTAAATGAATGTGAAACAGGACTTTGCCTGCTATTAAGCGGTACTCGTTGCTGCTGTTGATAAATGCTACATCTGGACATCTTTGTCGTTTGAATGTTATTTGATAAAACGATTTAACGCATTGTTTTAGTAACACACCAGGTTTGAAAATAGTGATTCTTTTTATATTTATAGACATACAGTCTTACTTCATTTAGTAACCCGACTATACAATGGTGTTCCAGCCAGGACGAATATGTATCGGTTGCACTGACTACCGATTCTGCCGGTTCAAATCAAGGTCTAATTACTTTAGAAGTAACAGCTGTAAAGACATATTCATGTAAGTTAATTCATATACCATTGTACTTATGCTGAATGCCATGTCATTCAACATTTTATGTATTAATGCATGTCCGATGTGAGATGAACTCGATGCAACTTGATACTTATTACAGAAATGATCAATTTCTTGCTGCAGATCGACATTTTCCTCGGACTTTCTTGTTTCCTCCTAGAACTGAAATATTCTTAATGAGCCAAAGCACACCGATATATTGAATACTTACCGGTTCAAACAGTTACAGTTAAAATGATCTCAAAACACCATGTAATGGTAAAGAAACATACATCCATAGTGTTGCTCAGTTCTTCCTCTGGGTGTGGATAAGGGAGCCTTATCAATTGGGATGGGGGTTGCCATGTTACATTACGGAAAACCTGGCAGTAGAACATAGTATATAACGTATTTGGAGAGTGCCACGCTCCCTGCACGCTAAATACCTCTTTTGTAGATTTCGAAAAGTACTTGGCGCAATGTAGTCGCTACAAAATACTTAATAGTTAGTCGCTATCCAACTATTCACTTATTTTCATTGGCAGTAAAAAGAAGTTGACACCGTCTTTATATATTATTTAGCTTCTTCTCGCCCTGAATATACATTTATAGCTGAAATACTGCTCTCTGGACGTTAAAAAATAATCAATCAATCAATCAGTTATTGCCAAGAAATTTCTTTTTATTACTAGTATGACAAAATTGTATCACATTATTTTCTAAAATATTAATTTATAACATTTGACAGCATAATATTTCTGATTAACAACTACTGCAAGATGTCTTGTATGTGGAAGGAGTATAACATTCGATAAACAAGCGGAACTAAATTATGTCCCGTCTAAAGGACGTTTTGCATATTTGATCCATTTCCCATAGCTAACATGCACCGCAACAAAAACTCTAGGTTCTATTTCTATATCCGGATCCCCAGTTCCCGTGATATTCCTTATTAGTCTTTTTACGATAAATTAATGGGGATTTTGTCGTTATAAATAATTCTCTTACTGTTCCTAAATGATATAATTATGATAGAAACTAAGGTTATCCTCCCTCTGGCATAGTTGACTATAAACGATTTAGGCTACCCTATCTCAGCCCATTGGTTTTCATACTCTAAAAGACTTTTCTTTCGACTTTAAACGTACCTGATGACGGTTATTCCAGGAACGCGTCGTGCGCTTTAAATTAGATATCTACGTTTTTATTACATGAGTGAAGGCTGACAAATTATATTCCTACCTTATGTTACAGATTATAATTCTGGAGGTACGATAGGAGGAGTTGTTGGAGGAATTATATTTATAGGAATCATCGTTGTGATCGTTGTTGTCGTATGTAGGAGGAGAAGTTACATTAGAATAACCACATACGCAGCACCACCTGCTGCAGGAACAACTATTATTACACAGTCCGGATCACAGCAAACGGGGGGTAAGAAACAAAATGAACCTAATATTTTTACTCAGTTTATGCGTTCCTGTTTTAATATCTCGCTCAGTTACATCCATAAATCTTTCTCTGGAATATTGTAGAAAGTGTTTGAAGATACCAAATGGGTAATCGGAATCGAAGGACATATAACACAATGGCCAAAAGAAAAAGGACAAACAACGATCTACAAAACATACACATAAAATAAATATACAATATTGGTCTGTTGACCGTAAATATAGAATTTATTTGACAAGGCTGAGAAACGGGGTGAAAGACGAGCTTCTAGCGAGTCTTTCTCCCCGTTTCGCGCCGAGTCAAATAAATTCTATATTTACCGTCAACAGACCAATATTGTATTTATCCTGCAATCCACGATGTCCTAAAAAATAATCTTAACTCGTAAAAATGCATTTTTTAATGCAACGGAATCCTCACTATTTGGCGTAGTAAAATACCAGATTTTTTTTGCTGACAAAAATTCGCGAACAAATAGTTCTCAAAAGGAAGTGAAATAACTTTATTTAAGTGAAGATTTATTGATTAAGGTGAAAATCTATATAGAAAATTGATAATTTAGAACCTGAAATATATATATTTAATATGTTTTTCATAGATATGAAAACACATTAATTTAGCGATCATACGTCACATGCGGTCATACTTAAATACGCCTGCAGTAGTAACCAGGTAAATATATACGCCTGTGTGAAAAGGTATACGCCTGCAACTATATGGTTCACTTTTATTTTTATTTTTTTATATCAAATAATAAACATCCGATATATTCCTTTTACTAGTTTATATTAAAAAAAAATAAATAAAAAAGAACCATATAGTTGCAGGCGTCCACCTTTGTATGACACACAGGCGTATATATTTGCCTGGTTACTACTGCAGGCGTATTTAAGTATGACCCACACAGTTTGTAAACATGTGAAAGCAATACACACATACATGTATAGACGATTCGAGCATGTTTTAAGTAAACTAGGTAGAGTAGAGAAAACAGAAAGATTAATCATTTATCTCAACAAACTGAACTGATTCACGGAAATGTATTTAACAATGATGTCAAACACTCAAATGCTCAGTTATTGGGATATTTAGTCATTTGTGAAAATTGTGTACACATTCACCATTTGTTATGGATGACCACGCCGTAAAACATAGAACTAATTTGACTTGACATATTTGTATTGGAACTGTAAAAAGGAACATCGGGATTGCTTCGACACGAAACATCAGAAGTGCTACTGGCCGTAGAATTTGTGGAGGTTTTACGAGGTAAGTTTGCTGAAAAGCATTTCTGTTAGTTTCACTTTCAGTGTTGCTGAGGATGTTTGATATTTTCTTGTGTCTTTCCTCACTCAATGTTGAGTAATTATTAATAAATGCCACATTGTTATGCCCTGATATTTGCATAATATCTATCCCCTCCACATTGTTTTCTCTTAACTTCTGGACGGGATAAGATATTTTCTGGCACTGATTGATTAATGTCTAATTTGCAACTATCCTTCATTTTTTTCATGAGACTGGAAAGTTTTCTTTCATGCACTTTTCTACCTGTTTCTAAAGCTCGTACAAAGAAATTATGTATTTTGCGACAATGCAAGTATATAAAGGAGGAGAAGCTAATACCAATCTTCTGGACTTTACATAGGTTTCAATAGAAAATTGGAATTTATTTTTATAGAATAAAATAAAACTTTCATATATACATGGTAAATTGAAGAAAATCAAAATAGAGATCTGATTTAGTGTCAACAAGCACCAGATATGATTTTAATTACTATATTTAACTTCTGTTTGTATATCATAATCAAATGAATTAATATGCATTGAAGTCTACATGTATGTAGAATCCCCACCAACTATTTTCTTCATATCAAATTTGCTATTATTAAACCATAATCCATTGATTGGTAAATTACATAATGCGATGTCACTAAGGAACCAAGAATATTATGGACATAGGTGTTGTGACCAGAAAAATATTAGAGTGAAGGATATATTTTTCTGGAATGAACAATATTTACATGATAATGTTGGTTGTTGCGAGTAATGACTAATGTGCGAATATATTTTCTGAGTCGGATCATACAAAAATGCATTATGAAAGCTTGAAGTTTCAAATATTCAAACATTGCTAATTTAGTCTATATTTTGTTCCTTTTTTCTTGTTATTTTATTAGTAAATATATAATAACATGTATTTTAATTATAATCAATGCTATATTAATGTCTTTCAGATGAATGGCTGGATTAATAGTTTAACAGTGTACAATGTACATGTGATGTTTGAAATAAGTGCAAAGACTATATATGAAAGAAATAATTGCATAAAAACCTATGAACGTTTTATAAAGATCTGATTAAACAAAGGACATTTTTCAAGAACTATCACTCAGTTGTTGCATACAGGCCAGGGGTATGTGAATCAGTTTCAAATGGAATTGCACAAAATAAAAAATGTACTGTAATCCTGATCAACAGTGAGTAGAATTCCAGCAGATAAAACACTAGTTTCAACTGACAAATCATACAACTTTGTTGGAATTTTGCAAAAAAAAAAAAATGTTTTAAAAAAAGATGCAAAATGATTGGAGGAAGTGACTGAATACAATTATTCCAAATGGTTAAAACAAATTATATAGATATTTTGTGGTGTCATAAAGAATTCAGAATATAAAAAATTATCTATAATTTTAAAGTGACTTGATGCAATAGCAGGAATATGTGTTATTTTCACCTTGAAGAAATCTACTATCTGATTTGTTGAAGTAATTGATGTGAATTAATTGAACATTTAATATGAAGAAATTTTATAATAAAATATATGTAGTAATCTTAGAGTTTGATGTTCAAACTGTACTGAGTTATTTAACCATATAACTTATAAGTGTGTTTAGTAAAGATTGTGGTGTGTGACTGCCCAGAACGTTTCTGTTATAAAGGATGTTAATTTCCTCATCTGTTGGAGGGCATGCCCTCTTTGGTTTATTCCCTTTGTCCTGTAGTTTTAGTTGCTTTTGTTTTGTTTTCAAAGCTTCCCTGTCAAGTTATAAATGATTCGGATTTGTTTAAGATTTTTATTTTGTTTTTTATTGACTTCTAGGATTTTTTTTATCGTAAAATATGTATAAAAAATATGAAATTTTAGAATTATTAGTTTCATTTTGTCGGTTTGTAAATTTAGTGAGAACGAAAACATTTATTAGAAAAAGACGACGTCGATTATTGACATTGGTTACGGTTAATATTTTAACTCCTTCACAGGAGAGCAAAAACACAAAAAAGTAGTACCGGAATCTATGGGCGGGGCTTAAAAGTTTATTCGTAGGTTTAAAAGTTTATTCGTAGGCTTCAAAAGTTTATTCGTAGGCTACGAATAAAGCAAAAATTTATTCGTGTGGTATATTTGTACAGCAAATGTACTGATTGCAGGATAAAGATCGAGTAACATAGTAGCATCATAGTATAAGGAACCTAGCTGCAATACGTTTAATATTCGAATGACTATATTTCTATATTCTATATTCGAAGTGGTATATTTCATTTAAAAAGAAACTTGTGAATATAAGTACCCGCAATGCGACGTAATTTTTGACCAATATTTTTACATAACATTAACTGTTTACTAATGTAGTAAAATCGCACTAACAAATCAAAAAACTAATTTGAGACATAAAACATTTGAGTAACCATAAACACGTGTTTGTATACCTTTTGTAAATTATGCTTGGTTCACTACCTTGAGAGTTTTGGAGTAATTAGTGTGGCCTGATTACTGTTGCTGTAATTTAATATATATATATATTTCTTGATAACAGTAAAAAAAAATCTTATACTATGACAGAAAATGTGTGTTTAATACTATACAGGACAGACTTTGCTTAAGCAAATGTAAACAATAAGACCGCAGTTATCAAATTTAGTGCGCACAGCGTGTTTTTGGAATAACCATGATCACATACGCCAACAGTTTTTTAGAGCAAGAAAACCAAAGGGCATAATCAAACTACGATATAATAATTTCAAACATGGTTTATCATTAATATATTGTAATACACACTCTGACGAAAAATGAGTGATTGTTGTTTAAGGTCAAATTAAAATTTACCATCTAAAGCATGATGAAAACAAGTTACAATACGATGAGAAGGTGAAGATGAGGTTCGCCATGTGCTAGACCAACACACTTATTTGAATTTTGAGTGTGGAATAGCAACATATACAAATGTTATAGTCATAGTTCTTGGCTTTCCCAAATGGAACTCGAACGAACATATGATCTTCTGTACTCGAATTGAACACGCTAACTATTACACCAAAACATTCAAACCTGAGGCAAACAATTAGATCATTGTTATACAAGTCTAAGCACCAATATGTTTCTATTTATTTTCTAGAATATAATATGCATGTAATTATACGTAAGCTTCCATCGAAATAATAATGACTGATCATATGAGGGGCCTTCGTGGTCGTGATGTTATGGTAGCTGGATTTATATAATCAGTGCCTATGAAAACTAATGTGGTTAGTTCGAATCATTGCTCATGGCGAGATGCACTCGATACAACATTATGTAACACAGTTTGTCAGTGACTCTGTGGAAGGTCGGTTTATTTCTCCTGGTACGCCGGTTTCCTCCACCAATAAAACTGACCGCCACGATATAGCTGAAATAATGTTGAAAGTAACGTTAAACACCATTACCGTAACCTCTGATCATATGTACAAATAATATTTTTTATGATTTAGATGGTGTATTAAATGATTACTTTTTCCATTACCAGGATACACCACGGGACCAGCAGTGCCACCCCCATATTATCCAGGAGCAAATAACTCATATCCACAAAGTTATCAAAATCAATAGGCACCCTATCCAGCGGCTGGACAGACACCACAGCCAGTGCCACCTCAGAAGTATTAACACGTGGATATCATATGTGTATATACTGGCATTAACTTCAAAATGAATAACATATTTTGTAATATTTTTGTACCTTTTGTTTATTTGATTATAATTAATTATAATGTGTGACCGAAGTGTACTTGCTGTTTATTTAAATATGATGTGGGACGGTGAGAACCTGCTGTTTATTTAATTATCCGTGACCAGTGTGTACATTTACAATCTGTGTTACTGTATTTTGTATAAAATAGACATTAATAATTTCTATTATTCATATTTCATTACAAAAATGTAGCTGTTGTTTTTCAGTCAGTTATATCCATAATGAGAACAATAACTCATATAGGTATAACATGGCATTATCAACAGGGGTCGACGTAACCGCTGGCCCGCTGGCCCGTGGCCAGTATATTTACGGTCGGGCCAGTCAAACTGAACAAAGATCGGCCCGCTGGGCCAGTTGATATTCTCGGGCCACTTGGGCCAGCAACTTTCGTTTCTTCCGTGTCATTCAATATCGACTGATAACAGACTAATGAAAGGACTGGGAGCTATAAGGGCCAAAATCGGCCCCACCTCAGATGTCGATAAAATTTTCTCCAAAATGTATTCACAATATGTGCTTTTCATAAATAAATACAGTTAGTTAATATGTGCATCTAATTCCTCACAGCGGACCGACAATGTCAGGTAATGAAAAGCACCGAACGTCATTTTTTTCAGAATACAGAACGTACGTATCATTGTATTATAATGCATATCTTTAAAAAAGAAAAACAAAGCATAATAAAACTTAATAGACAAAGCATAAATTTGACTTAATATGCAATGTGGATTGATTTCAGGAATAAAAACATGTTCTGAAACTCTATAATGAAATTAAAGTGAACGAATAGTAATGTCGCAACGTCACCCATTTTCGACGGTTTGTTTCACGTGATAAAATCTCTCATTATTTTGATCGCTTCATTTGTCAGAGGTTATATTATGATGCTGAAATTGCATGAATGATCTCAAGAAATCTGATCTAAAAATGTTATCTTTAAATGTAAGAACTACGTACCACATCTATTATTTCACGTTCAAATTGTATTTTTTCGTAATTCATTTTTTCGTCATCTTAACAAAGCTTTAATCATTTAAAAAATATATCTCATACAGACCAATTTTGGTTTCATCGTCTACTATGACATTGATTGTCGAAAACTGGTCGAAATGTTGGTATTAACCTTAAAGAAGTAATAGATAGATTTATTTGAGGAATAGAACTTTGTCATATTTGAAATTTTTTTAAACACTTTTTTAACCGTACTTTATTCTTAACGACAACCAATGTTATGATATATTCCAGTATATTTTTACGGACAACCATCATAAATCTATAAAAAAAAAAAAAATGCCAAGGTGCGGGTTGAGAGAACTTGATAACGTAAAATATTTGCATTTGGTTTTGCAGTTTCCAGTTTCTAAGAAAAAGATTAAATATTAATATGAAAAATTATGGACAAAAGACGACGGACACTAAATGATAGTATTAGTACTACGATTTTTCTATTGAATGTCGGAACTGTTCCGACAGTGTAATATATATTTTTTCATTTTATTATATGTTATGAAAAAAAACCAGCTGAGTTGCAATTGTTAAAAAAAATATGGTTGTGATCGTCTTGCGTAATTAAAATCGTCAAACTGAGATACAACCGAATTGATATCAAATGGCGACATGTTTCAATCGCATTTAAAATATACCTTGAAATGCTTTCATACTTTTACATCATGTTCACGATATTTTATTACAACACTATTTCACTCAAGGGTAAACAAAATTCTGTTCTAGTTAAAGGACTTTATCAAACAGAATAATACAGTTTACATGTAATGCAGTTAATACGCATTTAAACCACAGAAGAATATTTCTATTTCCACACCTTGTGGTGGTGGGTCGCTATTGTGCATGCGAAATATTAATTGCAAACCCCATTGACTGGCTATATGCTGCCTGTCTAGAATATTTTATTTTTTTCTCGATCGACAGTTCAGAAGCTAGAAAACAATATGATGAATATTGTCTGTCAATCATGCAAACAATAACTTATGCACATGACAGAACGCATATATACGGATTCTGATTGCCCCGGTGGTATCTTCAAACTCTTCTTAAGGATATGTTGGATTGTGCCCAAAAAATATCTACTCCTTTTGGATAAAACTATTTTACTTCATTTTAGAAGTAGCATCGATAGACCATTAAACCTACCTCAGTATCCCGGTAGTAATAACTATTTCAGTATCCCGGAAGAAAATATATAATCAATAATTGAGGGCTTATGAAAAAAAAACTATTTTGGATGAAGTGGTGTTTATTTTATTTTTATGTTATATAACTGTTACGTGCCGACATACCATCGTTTTTTTACAGCAAATAATGCTTCTCAAACATCAAAACGTCATCCAAGCGCTTGTAATATTTGAACATTTTCCCGTCGCTTTTCAAGAAATTTAACACCTCGTGCACCAAAAAAAATACTTTAACAGTAGTTGTGTTTTATTTATTTTAATAATCTTGTAAATATTGTCTGGTGCACGACTACGGAGGTGCTTAATTTCTTCGAAAACCGTCCAAATATCGCGGGCAAAATTCCACGAAATACAGAAAACAAGTAACGCTCATGACGTCACAATGACGTCAAATACGTATCGATTTTGTTGGAAACAAGTTTTAACATCAAAAGTATGATGTCGTCTATAAAATAAAACACATCAAATTTTAATCAAGTATTTTCTAAGATAATGATTCATTAAATATGGGGCCATATATGGAACTTATAGTCCCCAGTTCTTTTTATCGCGTTGTCGCCGGACTGCATGCACTGAGTTTTTCTCCTGGTTTCAATATATACAAACTGTATTTAAAATAAATACAATTATTTACAGAAACAAGTTATTTACTGATGAATTTCATTACTTGAAATGAATCATAAAATGTACAGAGATTGTGTATATATACATAATGGTATCATATATACAATCAGAAGAGTGAAAATATTGATTTTAGGGGTCAGTCCGAGGTTATAAATAAATTAATATTTAACAACCTCCACAATCCTCCACCAGCAAAATATTTTGATACAATCATTAACCCTCTATACTCAAAACAACTGCTCAATTTGGTGTTGGTGGAAGACTGTGGAGGTATATAAAATAGCTAAAATGTACATTGAATATGTCGTTTATAGTACATTTTTAGCATTATCCGTCTAATCATGATGTCATTATGACGTCATAGCGCACCCAATCTCACGGAAAAATATATTGTTTGAAAATTTGTAAATATAACAATTAAATTAGTAAATGGTTTTTATTCTATGTCAAGCATTATTTTTTGATAAAATGTGGGGCCAATTTTGCACCTTAGCGCCTCTCCCTCTTTCCTGACAAAACGTTAAAATTCAACTTCGATCACTCGCCGAAAGCTATAAATAGCCTAATCACGCAATCAGCAACGAATATTGACAGAAATATATGCTGGGAACCAGTACTTCATAATTCAATAATTTTCAAAATCACGATTATTTATTTATAAAACTGAAAGATTAAAACGGTATTTTCTATAGTAAGCAATTTTAAATATTTAATATAAATAAGAAATAAACCCAAATAAACCAAACAACAATAATAAATCATCACGTGAACATCTTGCCTGTAAAAAAAATGGCGGATACACAATAACGCTAATTGTGACTTCATTTAATATGAAAAATCTATTATTATGAACTAGTAACAGGTATGGACTCGGTCAGTAGATCATGCCGATATCAGCAAGAGGGATATTGGCAACAATCGCTGCATCAGCTGGGCAAAACGGAAAATTTTCCAAAGTCGGGACTGTTTGTTTATTTATTATCTAACTTCCGGTTTGATAATAATCTTCTAATAGTCGTTATATGAAGGATTTTTACCCAAAGAACATGGTCGTTAGTCGCGTTAGACAGTGGGTCGTTATATAAAGGTCGAATGCACGGGAAAACGCTGGGGAGGAATAAATAAGATTGGCTAAAAAAGGAAACCGTTATACAGAGGGGGTCGCTGAGACTTCTTCTTCTTTATATTTCTGGCCGTCCTTCACTACTGAAGATTATTGGCCGAGCGCCGTATTAAATTTAGTTAATACATAAGTTAACATATATACAATAAACAATGCATCAAAGGTTAAAACTATATACATTTGATAACAAGTTTGACTATCTATATGTAGATTGTTTGATTATCTTCTAACCATACCTGTTAATTGTAATGCATTAAAAACACTGCATGTATGGGAAAATGTCATGAACTTTACCCTTGTTTAAAGCAAGTACAACATTCATTCATAGAATACAAAAACTATATGTATATGTTTAAATCACTGTCAGTCAATTTAATTATTTGCGGATGCCGCTAGTGGAGCAGGAACTGCTTATTCTTCCGGAGAAAATGAGTTCACCCAAGGTTTTAATGGGGTTCATATTGCTCGATCTTTAGTTTCTTGGGAGGGGGGGGGGAGCAAATCCCCCCTTTTATATCAGTCCACTTCCTGGACCGATATTTCTCAGGCCAGTTGTTCAAAAATTTTACTGGCCCATGGGCCAGTTAATTTTTTTTCTTAGGTCGACCCCTGATCAAGTTGTCTTTTACGCTTCCAAAGATAATTAGAGTTTACACAGTGATGGCCAACGATTCCACCAATATCAACAAAACGAACAATTACCACCCCCTCCGCAAGCCGCTGAATACAAAAGAAAACGAAGTTGTGAGTTCGAATCCCGCTCATGACCGAGTGTATTCGAAACAACATTATGTAATAAAGTTTATCAGTGATTTGCGGCAGGTCGGTGGTTTCCAGCACCAATAAATCCTATGGCCACGATATAACTGTTAAAAATGGCGTTAAGGACTATAACCCTAAGCTTCTTGATATTTGGATACCCAACGACATCACAGATATACACAAGCATTGGATAAAAATGCCTATATTTGCTTCCACTCAAAAAGACCACACACTATCACAAAACTGCACGATAACATTAACATAGACAGTAAAATAGCAAGGTCAATGAATGCTAATAGTTAATAGACTACTATCTAAGAAGGTCAAATCGAACGGTTAAAGACCATTACCCTGAAGATAAAATGATCATAAGAAGAGTTTCAAGATATCAAACGGATAATCAGAATTCGTAAATTGAAGGACAGACAACACAATGGCCAAAAGAAATAGGACCAAAGGACAAACACCGATCTACAAAACATACACATAAAACAAAAGATCGAGTAACACAAACCCCTCTAAAAATTCGGAGTGAACTCAGGTGCTCCTGAAAGTTAAGCAGTACCTGCTCCACTAGTGACACCTATCGTGTTAATCTAGTTACAGACGTGGTGATAAGTCATTACTGATACTTTTAACATACTTCTGCATTACGAAGATTGAATATATTAAGTTCAAGATTATGACCCAGTTAAATATGTTATAACTGCCATTTTGCTCACATGTGGAAAACACTTGCATTAGACCCATACAACTAGTTGAACCCAGCCACTTTTTCTTGAAGTGTCTGTTCTAAGCAAAGATAGTGACCGGTCATGTATAGGTGTATTTGGAGTGTCGAATTTGTCCTGGTTTCTACAATTTTTCGATTAGAATTTGGAACTGTTCCGACGTTTTTTAAGTTTTTTTTTAATTTTCATTCTATCAATATCAGTTATTCAAAATACATCTAAAGAAATAAATGGTCTTCGCGGGATACCAGAAAAACAAATGATCAATTAGATGGAATTAGATATTTAATATAATATACTGTAGAAATATAATATGAAATGAAATATGAAAGGACTGATTTAATTCCTTGTTGGGTCTACTAGTTAGACCCGCAGATTGTCTATTTTACCAACAAAAAAACCTACATTAAACAGTCAACTGTAATGATTGCTACATTACAGCTTTTACGAATGCGAATTTTTAATGATTTTATTTCATGATACATAGTTTATATACTCGACTTTTAATTGCAGCATCGCCATTATGACAGATGCCCACTACACATTGGATTCCAAAATTACACAACACATTTTCAAGTTTTGCTTTATAACAGCTTTTATTAATTTTACACAGATATGCTTTTTTAACTAGTCTATGGACAGAGTGTACCGAATTATTTTCCAAGCGTCAAAGGATATTTTGAAGTTCTGAATACTATTTGGTATCTTGACTTTGACTGTCAGTTTGTTTTATTGACATATATAGCTTTTCTGTTTTATATACCAATCTTGCTCTTAAACTTATCAACACGAACAATGCTTAATTACTCAAAAGATATTTCCATCAATTTACCATTAGCTAGCGAAGTAAATCTTTATTTCAGTGACGAAAATATGCTAAATGTTGTAATTGGAATGAGAAGACATGATATATGCAAATAATAATGTGTCACGAAGATTAAATATATTATGTATACATGTAATGTTGCACATTATAGTGTTCTTTATAATAACGGTGTTCGCTCGGTTATTTGTCAGGGTTGGCATTTTGCTTACCTATGGAAAACACTTACATGATCGCATCATTTCACTTGAAAGGGGTGTTTGGTTCAATAACACTAATTTAATCTTGCCACCTTTTTATTGTGCCCGTACCAATTAATGAAAGTGAACGGTCATGTAATAGTGTTGTATGTGTATCCATTTTGTCTCTTTCTACGATTGTTCCATTGGATTTTGAAACTGTTTCTTGTTTATTTTCATTTCTACGTGTTTGTTATAGAAAAATGACTAGACAGATAGATAACTTATACCATTAAAAAATTCTTACAATATATCAGTTCTAGAAGTACATTTGTATATACATTGCAACGCCCTAAGGGGAAACTACGCGTATATACATAAGACTTAGTCCCCCCTGCTCGAAAAAGACGCTTGCTGATTGTGTCAAGGTACCCCGTTTTAAGGGAATGATACAATCCATCCATGTATGAGATACCTTACAGCCCCTCCGATGAACAGTTATAGTTTATCAGTGGAATGACCCGTTGCAAATCTTGCGGACCCTTTCCCCCTCTTTTCCTCGTAACAAATCTTGCGGACCCTTTCCCCCTCTTTTCCTCGTAACAAATCTTGCGGACCCTTTCCCCCTCTTTTCCTCGTAACAAATCTTGCGGACCCTTTCCCCCTCTTTTCCTCGTAACAAATCTTGCGGACCCTTTCCCCCTCTTTTCCTCGTAACAAATCTTGCGGACCCTTTCCCCCTCTTTTCCTCGTAACAAATCTTGCGGACCCTTTCCCCCTCTTTTCCTCGTAACAAATCTTGCGGACCCTTTCCCCCTCTTTTCCTCGTAACAATTAATTGAAAAGTAGGTAAGATTTAGTGTGTACTACACGTTTCTAGAATAATCTTCACCAAGTACGCCCAGAGCCAAACTATTTCAAAGCTAAATAATTCAAAATTCTTTGGGAACAAGAAAACCGAAGGGTAGACAACATGGACCATTGTCACATATGTCTGAGAGAGGATAGCCTTAGTTTTAACAATAATTACATGCATTAGGAACTGTAAATCTTGACAAACGAATAATAAAGCATGTCTGGTGGTGAAACACTGACTACTGGGAGGATGATGTCCTGATAAAACATCCATCCACGTGTTCATCCTAATGATGCTAGTCATCTACTGGATTTGTGTTGGTTTTAATTTTATGCTTGTTTATTTGTCTGTTTAGCTTTTAGAGATCTATTAGCATATAACATATATCAAGTAAGGAAGGTTAGTACCCCGTTAACAAATTTAACGCCGTCACGCATTTGCTCCCCTATCACAAACCATCGGCTCTTGGCGTTGTCAATTCAAATTAGGAAGGTTAGTACCCCGTTTGTCAATTAAACGCCGTCACATATTAGCTCCTCTGTCCCAAGCAATCGGCACATGGGGTTGTCATTTCTGCATTTAGAAGTTTGAGGTATGATAGAAGTGTGGTTTGTATTGGTATGATTGATTCTCATATCGACTTTTTATCTGTTTGAAAATGTTTGTTTGTTTGTTTGATGGTGTTTAACGCCACTTCAACAATATTTCAGTTATATCGTTGCGGTCAGTTTTATTGGTGGAGGAAACCGGATGACCCGGAGAAAACCACCGACCTGTCGCAAGTCACTGACAAACTTTATCATATAATGTTGTACACCTCGCCCTGATCGAGATTCGAACTCACAATATCAGTGGTGATAGGCACCGATTGCATAGAGAGTTGTAAATCCAACTACCATACGACGGCCCCTGTGAAACAAGGGAGACAAAGTGTAGGTGGAAACGATTACGCGTAGAATATACAACATATATCAATGCATTGACAAAAATGAAAATGTGCAATAGATTTACATGACTTTTAGTACATGCGTCCTCATACATGTATCAATTTACTACATGTAGTTGTGAAATACACAATCAACAAACCTTAATATGTAATCTCGGTGTATGTGTATGTACTGTCACAATTAATCTCATTAATAAATAAAAGTTAAAAATAGAAATTGGATACAAGTAATCATTGTACCTTGTACCTATTTTATTTTAGATCAGCGAAAACAAAAATATTACACATACACCCACTCTATACCGTCATCATTTCTTGTTAAGACATTTCTCTGACGTCACACTGTCGTTAGGAGAGACCTTACGAGTCTCGTTGCTTATTTTTAAGCTCTACAGTTGGAGTGTTTTCTCCATTAAAGATAATATGTGTAAATAGTATATACCCAGCTAGCACACTACGTATTCACAACGTTGCAGTTTGGTTGCTGTTTGGTCAGGTCCCTTTCTTACGTAAAAATTACGTTGCCACAACGTATTTTAGATACGTGATATGCAAGTCGTTGTGACAACGTATTTTCCAACGTTTTTGTTACGTACGGATATGGTCTTGATGCTAACGTAAAAGCTCAAACGTAATTTGTACGTCCTGGTAACGTATTCAGAATACGTTATATGCAAGTCGTTGTGACACTGTAGTGTGAACGTTTTTGTTACGTACGGATATGGTCTTGATGCTAACGTAAAAGCTCAAACGTATTTTTTACGTCCTGGTAACGTATTCAGAATACGTTAAATACGTTATATGCAAGACGTTGTGACAACGTACTTTCCAACGTTTGTGTTACGTACGGATATGGCTTTGATGCTAACGTAACAACTCAAACGTAATTATTACGTCCTGGTAACGTATTCAGAATACGTTATATGCAAGTCGTTGTGACCCTGTAGTTTGAACGTTTTTGTTATGTACGGATATGGTCTTGATGTTAACGTAAAAGCTCAAACGTAATTTTTACGTCCTGGTAACGTATTTCAGGATATATTTTATATGCAAGTCGTTGTCAGACAACCGTATTTTAATATAAAGATAAATCATTAAGGTATTTCACTGGAAAAGGGAAAGGATCTTAATTAAAAAGTGAATTGTTCAAATTGGAAGGTATTCCCTAGATATGACTTTGAATTTGATAGTAGTTGATCTCCTGATTCCAAAAATGCATGGTTGATAGGGACTTTTTGCATTTCCAGGTTCATCAGTAAAAATGTGACTAAGTTGTGTTGTTATTTAGCTACATTCAAAGTTTGCGTTAAGATGATACAACTGGCTATAGTTGTATATCAATAGCAATAAAAAAAAACATAATAAAAACGCCATGTACGAGGATCGAATCGGTGGCAAAGACAAAGACAAAGGAGGCCTCTTGATCGTTAATCGTTCTTCTTTCCACTGAATTTAGTAGAACGTGATGTATAAGGCAATATATACAAATGTACAGACAATGGACAAAAGTATTCGCATGCTTCCAATTTTCCCTATATATTTCATATAAAACTACAATTTTTCAGAAGCTTATCCTGAAGTCAATTCACACCCGATTTCGATAATTTTTATATCAATAAAAACAGAATTGTATGTAGTTTTACTGTATAATTTCAAAATAATTTTCTATGATAAACATTTTTAGAATATACAAGCTAAACACACAACTGAATTAATTTCTTTCGAAATACAATGCTTTAATAGATAGTACCTTTGTAGAAAAATTATTTACGGTTGTGTTTAAATCATGGCGATTTGAAAAACATGCTTCAAAAAGTTATTTCAAAATTACTACTATAAACTACATATATCTTTCTGCTTTCCTTGATGAAATAATGATTAAAATCGGACGTGAATTGATTTCAAGATAATATTTTGAAAAACTGTAGTTTTATATGAAATATATAGGGTAAATTGGAAGCGTGTGCATACTTTTGTCCATTGTCTGTGTCTCCAAGATTTAATTACTTGCAATAAAATTACCATATCCAAAAATTAGAAGTACTTTTCCTACAATGCGGAAATTCAGTGTGTCCGTCAACGATTCGATAATAGAAAGTTATTGCTATTTCCGGAGTTTGAATTTGCTATCAAAATTCAAATCATTTTGATGTTTTGTGACAATTTTAACAATTTCTTTGATGTCCCGAACATACAACAGCCTCGAGTTTAGAAGCTAGAAATATAAGGTTAGTCAATAGAATTACATCTATGAATGAGCAATCCATATTGATTTAAGAAAATACTATGTTGACGCCAAATGACATCTTCCAGTTCCAGGAAAAAGTGCACACCATACTGTCAAATTGATTTCTGTTTTCTATTTAATAAATACCTGAAGAACTTAATACTTTTTTTCTGTTTTTATTAGGATGAAGGTTGAAACTAACAAAAAACTCACTTTGAACACTTTTTTGAGTACAAATTTTGCGGAAATTACTAAAAAAATTGTTGTGCTATTGTCATTTTGACAGAATCTAAACTAATCAAAAGTTGATGGTGTTAATTTCAAATTGCATTATCTGGAACCAATATTGTTGTATATAGCAATGCATGAATTTGAATAATAGTATATCCTCCTCTGACAATAAGTCGGTCAGTCATTGGATAATGTTTGATTATTTTTTTCATGTTTGAAAAGTAAACATTTTTGTCTTTTTAATTATGTTCCTCGTCTATTCTTGCTCACATGTGTAAAGTTCCATGGAAAAAAGATCGATAATAATAACACACTGACCTGTATTTGTTTACCATCCATTTTCCAAATGGCGTCGTGTGACGTCACATAAAGCCGGTCAAAGTTCAATAAAGCACATGATTTTGTCATAGACCAACCAAACTTAAAAAGTAAACCAGATTAAGAAAGTACAGTATTTTAGCTTTTTCAGTGTAATTGATTTATCTGAAAAATTTTAAAAGATGTTTTTTTTAAATAGTTTGAAATTGAAGTATTAAAAAATAATTATTTGATGCAAATATTAAACGTGCTTACCCACATAAAAAGTATTTAATCCAGTGAATTTGGTGTTTTTGCTTTTGTCAATACAATCTATTAGACCAACATATTTTGGTAAAACAATTAATGACTGATTTCAATTTATTTTAATCACATTTATTATCACAGAGTGGTAACAATACAGTTTTGTTGATGCTATTTGTAATAATGACAGGTTTTTTTTTACCCAGATAATCTCATTTTTCTGTCTGGTTTAATTTAATTCTCTGTTCAATTTATGCTATACATTTTGATTATTGCTGTTAAATTAATTCTTTTTCTATCTTCTCTGTGAATTTCATTTCATTACCCCAAGAAGTAAGGGGTATATTTGTTATTAAAGCAGCAGTGGAAATGCAAAATAATCTGCCATTTTGTGACTAATGGAGAGCACTTGCATGTATTTTCCCGGTAAAATCGGCCATTTTCTAGAAAATGGTGGAATCTGAATGATCAATCATCATATTTTCAAAGTATTTTAAAATACAATTTGCTTGGCCTACATTCCAGAAACGGTCATGAACTGTGATGTCGATTATGTCAACAAACAGGAAAAATACAAATGTTTGGGGAATACCATCGATGGAAACATATTTAACAAGCATAATGATCAGGAAAAAAAGACATTAGTAAAAAGGATCTTTTTTACTTGCATGGAATTTATTCAATTCAAACTTCTCTGTTTTAATCTCATCTTGTAATTTTGACGTTGAAAAGTATTCCCTCAGTGTTTATGTATGCTATGAATATACAAAATGACGTCATTGGTCTCGTGCTGCGCGAGAATTGTAAATCAAAACAAGTGATTGACTTTATTGCATGACCGAGCAGATGTCACGGTAGGATATATATTTTTATCAAGGAAAATAAGTTTAATTTTATCATAATAAAGCATTTAAGCTGAAAATCAATACTGAAATGCATCCCTATAATTTAGTCAGCATGTCTGTCAATAATAATGACGATAGCATCACTTCAGATATAAATTCATCATCTAGTCAATTTCATCAAATACATTTTTTGTAGGTGTTGTTGTGATGCTAAAATCTGATTCTAATCAAATTATTAGGTTTTTCAGTAAATGTATATGTTAATTAGTTGACCAGAGTCGGAAAATGTTGTGCGATCGTCAATTCTGTCAACTGCCGAATGCGTTATTCGCTGACGATAGCAACAAGAAAATGCGTCCTAGTAAACGCATCTTTTTCGGTATTTAGCTCTACCACGCTAGATGGCGCTACTATTTAATAACAAACAACATGGCCACAGAGGGACAGTCAATATCTAGGGTGTCAGGTAAATATTTGCAGTATTGTTTAGTCTGTCAAAAAAACTGACGATAGCAACATAGATGTCTGAAATACGTGTTTATAGTAATTTGTCAGCGGTAATATTCAGTTTGGGCTATCGGGTCGATCCATTGATACAAAAACATCGTTGATTTTTTGTTACTTTTACTGTGTTCATTGGTTTTTGGAACCGGGATGATGCTATCGTCATTTTTTGACAGAACATGTGTTGCGATCGTCACATAATTGACAGAATTTATGTTGCTATTGTCTGCTTTTGACAGACTTCGATGGTTCTATCGTCATTTACAACAAATCCTTAGATTTAGAATGTCTTGAAACTTGACAATTTTCTGTTTAGTCTATATCTAATTTTGTGAAAGGCTGTTTAAATTTGTTAAAACTTATAATAGACAAGCTTATAAAGTTAACTGCCCTTCAACAAATCTTTAAACTTGTGAAAGACATGCCCCCTTTTTAAACCACATCAATTATTCCAATAAGAAAAAAATTGGCTTTGTACAGGGTACCTCGAATTACCGAAATCCCTGTATTTTTACCGAAATCCCCCTAGATATTACCGAAATCCCCATCAGATCTTCTGAAATTCCTTTCAGATGGAAAGATATAACATTGTTTTAGTGTTTTATACAAATTTCGTTGTGTATGTGCACAGTAGGAACGATTTATCACAAGCGAACAGGTAGTATCAAAATAAATATGGCGGAAATAAAGGGATGTAACTCTTGTATTTATCAAAGTACTAAAAATCGGGCCCAAAAATATCGGTGGTTCGCCTGTTGTTTCCATTTTTACTGATGTTTGTTTATAACAAGATGCCATGGCATGCATATCACACAGGTTGAATGTCTTGTCGATGCCTAAAATTGATTGTCCAGTACAACACATACTCCTAAGATCTTCTAATTGTTTCTCTGAATATAACACAATGAAGCCACCATCTGCCAACATCTTGTCGATTTCATTTATGTGGTAGAGATGCCGACTTATCGTTATTTTGGCCGCCATTTTGTTTTCCGGTAGCTGCTTTTACATGAAAATGCAATATTTTGATGTCAATTTTTTACAGATAAAACTATATAAAGATATAATTTTTTTACATTAATTAATTATCTAAACATTGTTTAAAATCTTTAAAAAATTTGTTTCTTTTGATATGGAATCGTTTAGATATAACGTGTTCGAATCGGAATCGCTGTTTTCGGAATTTTACATTCGCGGCACGGTTTTTTTCACCAAGGTCCCCCTTTTCAATGCCTTGCCCGGCATGTTCCTGACGTTATATAGTTCCATAATTATTATCCAATTAAAGCGCAGATTCGTAGCTTGCAAATGGTCACAGTCGCTTCCGTTTTCCTGCGCATGCTAAACGGGAAATGGTCTTCTGAAAAGTTTTAAGATGAACAATTCAGTGAAAAATTTGGAGTAGCGTTCTCCGATGGCGATATTTGTATTTTTCATTATAATATCAACATAGGAAACATGCCAACTCAACCCTATTAGATCGGGAACACGGCTGGTTTTTCGTATTTAAAACACCCCTGAAGCTAAACATCATGTCTGAAGAAGAACGTCGGACGTCATCCCTGGAAGTGGAAAATATTTGTAACGTCAACGGCGCTGACACAGCTGTTATTGTAGCCGTAGGTATGTATAAACCTTGATCTCAATGTTTTAAACGTACGATTTATTTTTTGCATTGCTTCTTTTTAAGTAGTTTATGAAAAACTTCTTGTCAATTTATAAATACTTCCAACTTACGTTCAAAACAAAAGACGGAAAAGTAAACAAACCGAAAAAAAGGGGGGTGTAAATAGAGATGAAAGTTTTCCTCTTTTCTTTAAGGAAAATATTTGGAAATAAAATGTTTCAAGCTTGGTCCAAACAGCTAGAAAATGAGGGTATGACTGAGCACTAGAAATTATGAGTTTCCTCTTTTTCATCAGTCAATACAGTCTACAGTCACAAAACACTTTCTTCTATGTGTACATAATATTTGTTTTTTATATTATAGTCTTCACTCTTCAGAAAGTTAATTCTATTCATATTCTGGGTGGTGTACTGTGACAACTTTTCAAAAGCTTTGTTTTTGTTTATATATTCAAAGCTTTTTTTTTAAAGTTGGTACATGAATTTGAGCTTTTAAAACAGACATTTTGGTTAGATGTTGAATTCGTGGCCAGAATAACAAGATGTGACAAGTGACATTAAAACCAATACATCAAACTATTTATAATTTATTTTATTGATAAGCCATGGTACTTTTAAGGAAAAATAGATAAGACCAATGAACAAAAATACCAGTGTTTCTACTAATATTCTCGAAAAGGGGAAGGTAGTATAAGTAGACAAAACATATATAATATATGTTTACCTACATTGTAGGTTATACAGAACAAGGATCTGACTTTAACTTTGTCAAAAAATGTCAATAAAAACTTGAGACACGAAAAGTTGGGGTCAATACTAAAAATTTGAAACACTGGTAATTTTTTTTGCTTAAATACATTGTGAATTTTATTTATTAAAATAGTAGTTATGAAATGATAATATGTAGTTAGAACTGTTTCTTTGTGGTCCCTTCTGGTTTTTTTTCCAGTTCACCTGACAGTATGCTTTGCTGGTCAAAGACATGTGATCCAAGCTGGCCTTGGGATATTACCTGAACTTAGGACTGCAGCCTGCAGGATAATTTACAGCTGAGTCCATAATTTATATCATAATTAAATATTCAATAAAGAGATGAAAAATGTTGCTGGCCAACATTTTGTCTTCATTAGTTGTTCTGGTTCATTACTAATACACTATGTTGAAAATTTCATTAATATTTTTCTTTACAGATGGTTGGGAGTTCTGGTCTCTATTGAAGAATAATTTATTATATATTTAGTTTTACATGTAGCTGGACTTATTCAGACCACAATACATGTGACAATAGATGATGTATTTAAAAAATACACCAGATATTTCCTAAATAATAAATGAATGAACTTAATATTTTGTTGTTATTTTCATTTCATTGAACATGTTTTAAGAAGCAAATTAGAATAGTAATGAGCAAGACTGAAACTTTGACATGGAGTCGGAGAGTTGGGTTATGGTGTTTAATGCCAGTTTCATTTTCAACAATATTTCAGTTATATTGTGGTGGTCACTTTTATTGGTGGCGTAAACCCAAGTGCCTGGAGAAAACCACATACCTGTTGCAAGTCACTGACGAATTTTATCACACAATGTGGTATCAAGTACACCTTAAGTTACCATGAGCGGGATTCGAACGGCATGGAGAGTAAGACTGAAACAAATTTACTTGCTCAAATTGCAATCAAGGGAAACCTGAATATAAACAGCATCCTATATAAACAACATAAACTTTATTTTAAATAAAGTTCCATATGTAGCCTTTCGTAGGAAATGTGTAAAGCGTGCAAATAATATCCATCTATTTTAAACACAAGCTGGTCTTAAGGAAGTTTAGTTTAGAGGTGTTTCACTATCATGCTTGTTGGGTGATTGTTGCATATAACATCACTTTCAGCAATTGTACAGCTACATCATGATAGCAAGACATTGAGGTAGGAAAGCAAAAACACCTACAAATGTATATATATATATATATCAAGCTGACCAGTTAAACTTTCGGCAAGTGGTAGTACTAGGTGTCTGGAATCTTCACCCCATGAGGGATTACATATTGGTATGAAAAGTATTCAGTTTAATTTATTAGTTACTTGAGGTTATAGATTATTAAAATATCTTTAATTTGATACCTTGATGATCAAATTCTGACTAGAAACAATAGAGTAATCATAAAAAACGTAAATTTGAGCGACGAATTTTAAAGCAATGGCAGCCATTTTGTTTTCAAAATGGTCACCAATATGACAATTATTCCTTAATAAAATGCTAAAACAAATAAGAGGTCATTGGTACAAATCTCCATATCCATTTTTTCAGTGATATTAATTATATTGATAAAAAAAATTATCAAATTATCTTGGAACAGGTTCCCTGTTTGATGAATTTTATGAAAAAATGGCGGCCATTTTGAACAAAATGGCTGCCATTTCTTGCGTCGACAAAAAAAACATCACGTCCAACAGAACGTGCACAACACTGTGGTATTACCTTCAAAATTTTGTGCGGATATCATTTTTAGTTTAGGAAATATGAAGCTTTTTGTGTCATTTTCCCATATAACTGCTGTGAAACGGTGCCATTCTCAAATAGTGTTGAACACTAATTGCACACCCACCTTTATGGATTCATAATTCCACAAAAAGATGTAAAAGGTGATTCATATGTTATAATTGCACACAAAACAAGTATTTCTACACACAATTTCTTCTATTATGATGTCAGATAAGTTATTTTCTGACAAAATTATGGCAATGTGAGCCATATGGACCTTTCGGTCAAGATCAAAAGTGGCTCGCCATACATTTTGGACAGTAAAACAAATGGCAAATATTACTTCGAGCATGTTCAGTTTCATTTTTCTGACAGAATAACTTATAATCTATGGGAAAAAACAAAAGTAGAGACATTATCTGCTGTTTACACAGAAAATCAGAACTCTAAAACAGTCATTAAAACCATTATTGATGGTGGCCATCTTTGGAAAATTATCGACCAAAATTAGGCAATTTCAGATGCTCATAACTTTAGAACCCTTCATCCGATTTTTACAAATGAAGGCTCAAAGTTCTTCTTAGATTGAGCTCTATCTAATGGTTCAAAAACAGCAAGCATCCCCTGTAATTGATTTTTGACTGGCATCTCTATATGTGGTCTGCTATGTTTGCTCTGCTCAAGTAGTGTCCGATCTCATCTAATCCGAATATCAGGTAAAGAGTGATTATGTAATAATTGGTTATTTGCAGGTTAGATGATTAATAAATGGATATAATTAAGGCCAATTAAGAATGAACTGATGCGTTCACTAAATTTCTCATCAATTGAATATCTTTATGTCCCAAGCGTAGTGCCCAAGCTCATCAAGCTAAAATCTAATTTCTCAAATGTAATCAAAAGAATCAAAAGAAAGTTGGTATTTTTGAAGTACCGACTATTCCTAAGCAACAACAACTGATCATTTTTATCCAAAACTATAATAGTGCTACGTCGTAATAATGGGTAAACGTAAACTAGAGTTTACGTCTCCATCACAGTCTAAGTTAACCAAGTTGTCAGCATTTGGCTTTAGTTCCGCTAATTCAAGTAACGACTAACGTTGTCAGTGACACTTCTTCAAGTCCAAAACCTTCGTCAAGTAATAAAGGTGCATCTACTAATGTAACTCCATGTTCTAATTTGACGTAGAAAGAAATCCAAATTGACATCAAATTATAATAAAACACTTGAAAATAATAATTATCGTTTTAGATGAGTATTGCTTTTATAATGAACACGACGCTTTTAAGCACCTATGTTTAACGTTAGATGCAAATTATGCAAATCCGCCGGTCAGTTCTCGGAAATTGGGTCACAGTAGTTTCCAGGAAATGTACCTATTTTTAACTTTCTTTGACCGCAAATAACCCGACCGTTTTAGAAGATTGACGAATATATTACATTGTATGTTTTATTGATTTAATTTTTATTTGAATTTTGACAGTTAGAATTTTTCGGGCATCATGTATACAAATGTACCTATTCGTGATCTCAACTTTACAAATATTACCGATACCGGCAAACTAGCTATCCTATTTTCGTTTTTCATTAAAAGAACAGGGTACTCTTAGTTGGTTTTGCTTGTTTATACATGGGAGATGGCGATTTTTTGTTATATATAGACAAATTGTTTATTGCTTAAATGACAATTATATTTATTTGATCCAATGTTTGACATAGTTCGTCTCGTACGGTAGTTCATTTTATGCTCATTTTTTGTCACCTAGTCCATGCGTGTGGCGTTTCCTAAGGGACCAACCATTTAACTTGAAGGGGGGGGGGGGGGGTTATGGTTTTTGGTTTCGTTCAGAAATTTTTTTCAGACAACACAAGAGTTAGAATATTTATTTATATTGTCGCACGAAGTGCAAATTTTTTTTCCGGAATTTAACATTAGGTTATATGACAAAAACTCTGAATCAAATTATTTTTTTTTTCCTCCACCAAAATCAGAATATTTTTTTCAGCAACATTGGGAATCAGAATATTTTTTTAGAAAAAAAACATACCCCCCCCCCCCTTCAAGTTAAATGGTCGTTCCCTAACTTATTACGATGTATACTTGCAAAAATGACTAAGAAATCGACTCGATAAAAAGTGAAACCATAATTTGGCTTCAATATTGGAGAATTGGCGACAAAAAATTAAGATTGGCGATTTTTTGGGCTCCAAGATTTTTGGAGCCAGAGCAACCCCTGCATCTTTACGTTCCTTTTTCTTATCATTGTATTTTTTGTCGTGTACCTGCTTTCGACTGCTGGGGCCACTAAGTTCGTCATTTTTGTTGTAAACTTTTAATGGATTTTCACGTTTTAGCATATCAGACATTTCGGTCATCACACTTGCTGGTGTTCTTATATATTCTGTCCCTTCTTTTCCATTTCCATGTTGTGACAATCCAGGAAATTTGTCAAAATATTCAACTAATGCAATACTTTCACGTGCTCCAATTCCTAACCAGGATACGCGCCTCCTATAAGTTGCATCTTTTTTCAAAACGGAATAATTTCGTACAAGTTCAATAACATTTTCAGGTTGAGACTCAATAGGAGTGAATGTTTTTTTGCCTTTCACTTTCTTTGCATCACAGAATTTATCACCTTTTTTGTACACTGCTTTCAATTTGCTGTCGGGTAAAGTCATAAAATAAGTCTGTGGTGAAGATCCTTTACTAGGAGTCCCATATTCCACAATCGTCAGAAAAACTACTGCGTTGACCTTTATCTCTACTGACCAAGTTCCTGTCGTTTTTAACCATAAAAAATACATCACTTTTTGTCCCTTCTGGTATTTTGTTGTGTGACTCCGAATATTTATAGGTTGTCAATAAATCGATTATGTCTTCAGTTTCCTAGTCCGAGATTCCTCTGTCGTTTAACAGCATTTATAAAGTTGCTGTAGCCGTTCAACGTCAGAGGGTAATATATATGGAAAACAGCAGATTTGCCTCACCAGCTCTAGGATCGGCACATTTCCACGTTTCGTGGCTATCAAATTTTATTTTCTATCAGAAACCCTTATATAAATCGCTTCACCAATCATTTTTCTATTCATTCAAAACCATCTTACCCTCAGAAAGTGGTGTTACACTCCATTACAGCACGATTTTGCCTTAGATCCTATTATTCCGCCATTTGACTTCCATTTTCGAATCTACAAACGTGATCTCGCGATACTAACTGAATGATAACAGTAACGCATTGCATGATGGGAGCTACTTAATTCAGCTCACCAAATTATTTGAGCATTATTTTCATACGTAAACAACATTCAAATCACATGGAAGACCATACATTTAAGCGTATTCTACAGGACAAACAGTCCATCTATAGATCAAAGCAGAGCAGAAGGAAATAATACAGAATGTGTTGGAAAGAAAAGATTCAATGGCAGAGTGTTGGCAATGGGCTTCGGAAAGAGCATGTGTTACGTCCCCCTTTTTTGGACAAGGTACTACATCATTTTTTTTTTCTTATGGTTATCTGTAATTCACTATTGCTGTTAAAATCATTACCAATCAATATAATCAACTGTATTAAATTTTATGTTAATTGTTCTGCCTTAACAGGCGTGTATGATTGGCAATACAAATATTTGTTTGTTTGTTTATATGCAAATCATCTCCCATGATACATTGTGGTAATCGTGGTTTTCTCGTAGTCACGTGAAAAATGGAAGACAAATGGCGGAATCATAGGATCTAAGGCAAAATCGTGCTGTAATGGAGTGTAGCACCACTTTCTGAGGGTAAGATGGTTATGAATGAATAGAAAAATGATTGGTGAAGCGATTCATATAAGGGTTTCTGATAGAAAATAAAATCTGATAGCCACGAAACGTGGAAATGTGCTGACCCAGAGTTGGAGAAGCAAATCTGCTGTTTTCCGTATGTATTGCCCTCTGACGTTCAACGGCTACAGAAACTCCATAAACGCCGTTAAACGACAGAGGAATCTCGGACTACAGTTTCCAAGAATTGTTTCGAAAGGCATCTGTTTGATAATGGGTGAACGTCGTCGGTTGTGTCTATGAAATTTGTAATGGATCCGTCAATCGAAAATTGATTTTAATTGCATGTAATTATTTAATGTTTTATAAAGGAAACTATCATAATTAATCAGTATTAATCTAGTTTCAAAATTATAAGAAAGTTAATCAGTAATAATATATGATAACATAAAGTTAATTAACTTTAACTAACCCAAACATTCATTAAAGCACACAATAGACGAATTGTAATATTAATTGTCAATGCAATGCACAGTGACCATCATTAAGTAAAAAAAAATCTTATTAAATACATCATGTATATCACTATTACCTATGGTATTTTTTAGTACTTTGATAAATACAAGAGTTACATCCCTTTATTTCCGCCATATTTATTTTGATACTACCTGTTCGCTTGTTGATAAATCGTTCCTACTGTGCACATACACAACGAAATTTGTATAAAACCATCATAAAACACTAAAACAATGTTTTACATGTATCTTTCCATCTGAGGGGAATTTCAGAAGATCTGATGGGGATTTCGGTAATATCTAGGGTGATTTCGGTAATTCGAGGTACCGCTTTGTACATTCTTGTAAATGGAGTGGGACATAATAATGCTGGTTGTCTGTCCATCATTCAGACTTGTAAGTAAGAACTCTCACATACTGGGCCTCCAAGAGAAATGATGCAAGATAGAACAAGACTGCTTTGCGGCCCCGGGGATAGGCTGATACTTCTTTCAAAATTTAGGATTTGAGGTCCAATAAAACCACTGGTAAACTTTTATAAATGTTTCATTTCCTGTGCAGCAGAATGTCCAGTGGGCAGATAACATATACTTTATATACAAAGTAGTGACAAACATAATCAGATAATGCAGCAAGGTTTTACTTGTAAAGATTCACTGGTACCTTCTTGGCTTTCCTGGCCCCGGACCGATGTACATTTTATACCTGCTGAAACCCCATCTCATACCTACATTTTCATGTCCCGCTAACACAGCTGTGCAACATTCACAAGTTTGTACAATGTTTGATAAGTTGTTTTTTTTCATTTGACCTTTTCACCAATATCTTTTCTCTTAACTAGTTTCAGTTCTTGAACAAAATTTCCTACACAACTTTTATTACGAATAATAACCAACATATTTTCACCTACAGGTTGATGGTTGGCCATGTGTGAACTTCTTCCAGAGGATTAGAATTAAGCCTGGAAAATTTCAATGGACAATGCTGGAAACGAAAAACACCATCCTTCCATAAGATGCATGTTGTCAATTACAGCCACCAGACATTGCTATGACAAGTCTTCAATTTCATTATGTACTTCAAGGTTTGTGTTAGATTTACTCATATTATATTTTAAGTAGAAACAACTGTCTGATTATTTTTTTCCATACACAAAGTTCAATTTAATAATGGCTTAGAAATATTGATCTTTCCTAATATACTGACCCATTAACATTGGTTTGACTTGAAATATTTCATTGGCAAATAAAAAGTTTATGCCAATTTGCAATACTTTGTTTAAAATATTTCAAAGTAAAAAATCTAATGGCTCAGATTTTCATGCACATTGGAATTATTTCAGTATGATTCCATACCACATGTACATGTATGTTTTCATCTTGAACACAAAATGTTGTACAGTCCACATTTCAAATCTGGAACAAAATAAGTTTTTAATAGTTTATTATAAATTAGTTCATATATCAATACCATTGTAAGGGCCTGGGTGGCTCAACGAGTTAGGTAGTTGGATTACCTAACAACTCATACAAGTCTATCACCAATACGGCGTGGGTTCGTGCCTTGCTTTGTAAATTACAAAAAGGATGCACTCGACTCGCAGCTGCAAGTGATAAAGTTTACCAGTTGCTTGCCCATGGTCAGTGGTTCTCTCAGGGTTCTACGGCTTCTTCCACCATTAAAACTGGTCACTATGATATAGCTGAAAGTGGTGTAAAACACCAAAAATCAATCAATCAATATCATTGTCTCTCAACCAATCTGTATACTTAGATAGTCTCTATTCTTTTCAATATATGTTTAATTTTCTTTAATATTCATTAATTATAGATTTTCTTTTTTCAGATCTTGATGATTAGAAAGTTTGGTGGTACCAACTGGAACAGAATTTGAGATTTTATCTTTTAATAAATGTTACAATTAAAAGTGAGCAACTTTTTAATGCCATCCCAAACTCCTTCTAAAGTTCTCAAGCTAGAAAGTCTTAAATTTGCAGAATGTTTGTACACATATTTAAGAGGTGCATATTATCTAGATTTTTATTTTCAACAATGTTTCACAGTTGTAAAGTCAAATGTTTACTTTTCATCATATAGTTTAGGTCTCAAAAGACCTTCACTGGCAATATCAACTAATCGGTCATTCAGTTTTAACCTTAGCATCATTATTGTCTGTCACTGAATGACAATAGCACACATAGTCTGTCAATTACTGACAATAGCACACATAGTCTGTCAATTACTGACAATAGCAACAACTTTTCCATCAAAATTATCATGATAGCAACATGGAAATTACTCAAATTAACCAAGTATGAAATTTACTTCACTCTATAACCAAACCATTTCAGCAGGCCTTTACAGGTCATCATATTTCATGAACAAAAGAATTCTGTACAAGCCTTTGGTTTCCAGATTTTCTTTGTTGCTATTGTCATAAAAATTCTGTCAAAATTCCGTCAAAATATGACAATAGCAACATCATTTTTTTAAACGTTAATTTAATCATTAATAAAAGGGTCCGTGTTTTAATTTTTTTATTTTGAGATAGCTGAAGTTCAACATCTCTCAAATCAGTGTTTGAAAAATGACCTGTCACAGTCTTTAAGTGTGCACTTTTTCCTGGAAGATGTCAAATGTCATTCAGAATTTCAATCATTGTTAAATTTTGTGTCGAGCCTCATTGCAGACATGGGGTAATCGTAATCGGTTGTAATCGATTACATTTTTCATGTAATCGAATGTAATCTGTAATCTGACATTTTTTAGATTACATGTAATCGTAATTTAATTGATTACATTCATTTTGACCCTGTAATCATGGTTACTTTCTGATTACATTTAGATTACTTTTCATCATTTTGACTTATTTTGTCTTAACTGAAACATATATGTCTTTAGATATTTAATGTATGATTTATGTAAATGAATTTTCTCCATGAAATTTATTAAATAAATAATGTAGATATTATTATATGCTTAATTGCAATCAAAACTATCACAGCTACAAAAAATATTAAGTATAAATTATGACTTCAAAGACTTGATATCCAAACAAATAATATCTCAATTTCAATTTCTTTAGGGTTTCAAAAATTCAGTGAAAACAGTTTGTCGGCTTGTGTAAAACACAACAAGCTCTAAAAATTTAAATTATCTGACTCAACTTTCAAGATTTCATATATGAAATTGCTTCTATGAAAGACTATCACCATGTCCTCATGATTCGCATAAGACAAAGACATGTTTTATATAAACCAAAACAGGTATCTCATGAAGATTTCTTAGTTTAAAAATGTACATAATTTCTCAGTCTAAATATGAAAACTAAATCCTTAATTTATGTAAATAGGTTTAATAAAATATCCATTACAAGTTATATATAGAATAGAATAGAATAGAATAAGTTTATTAACCAGATCAGGGCCCCAGGAGGGCATATACAAATAACAATTATGATTTATACACAACAACAATACAAATAACAATTATGATTGATACACAGCAACAACATATCAACTTAAATATTCGCGGTGAAATATCAATAATTGTGGTGCAGGCACACTCGGGCAGGAAAAGAGATATATGCACATAAACGTACATACACTTACTCACATATATACGAGGGGGGGTGATGAGAGAGAACATATACATATATATCAGGTGATTCATCACCAATCTGCAAGAGACACCTTGAGTCGATGCTAAAAGGAATAAAGTCCTACTTGTGTCTAGTGCAGACCGGCCATGTTGATGTGGAAGGAATATTGTTTGGAACATGGAAAGGGATCAGAGCTTTTGGATAACCAGCAGTGAGCATCAAGGGACGATGCCAAAAAGAATATTTTCTTTCTCATGCTCAATGCAGGTCATCCAGTTTGCAGATCTCCAATTCCATTTAATCAAATAGTTGTTGATATATATATATATTAAGGATTTAGTTTTCATATTTCTTAGTTTAAAAAGAGATTTAAATTTCAATAAAGATATTATATAAAAATGTAAATTATAATTTTCAGAAACATTTATTTATGATGCTCGTACATACATGTATATTACAAATTAACTGATAAATAACAAGTTGTAATATTTGTAAAAATTTTGATTTTTTTTAATAATGGATTATATGATAATTTGTTCATTACTTGTGGGTTACTATGCAACTTGTAATGGATATTTTATTAAACCTATTTACATAAATTAAGGATTTAGTTTTCATATTTACTAGACTGAGAAATTATGTACATTTTTAAGCAAGTTTTTAGAATCGGAATGATTTTTGTTTTATTATCTTCTGAATTATATATCAAGGACAAACATTTAAATGGTGTGAAATTTAGTAATGGTGATTGTTACATAATCTGGTGTCATAAATAATACCTTAATTACAAATTTTATCAGGTTCTGCTAGTTTATTATCCCCAATAGACTTTCACAGGATGTTTGAAATTATTTGATATATATTATTAAAATGTGCAAATGTATGTTATAATATTTACTAATAGTATAAGATGGAATCAATATTGGTCATATATAGTAATAAGAGAAGACATATTTTACGAAAAATAGGAAAATGAGAATTGCTGTTATTAATTTACAATGTACTGTTTGTTATTGCATGTAGTGATCACATTACAACTGAATTGTAATTCATAGTTCTGATTAAGAAATACATTTAAAAAAAAGAAGAGATATTGGACAGATGCACACGAGACAAAATAACATAAAACACTAATATATTGGTTGTCATGACATTAAATGTAATCAGTAATGTAATCGATTACATTTACAAAGTGATTGTAATTTAATCGATTACATTTGAAAATTGATGTAATCGTAATGTAATGTAATCATGAAAATTGCAAAGTAATTGTAATGTAATCGATTACATTTGAAAGTAATTGACCCCAAGTCTGCCTCATTGGCCTCAATTGCATGTATTACAGACATTTTTACATAGACTCTTAAGATCAGATGAAGGTTAGAGGCATCCGATTTTCATTTTGTCCAGGAACCTCGAACATTTAATTTGTATTTCATTTATTTTATTAATTCAGCTTGATTTAACTTAAATTTTTATTTTAAGCCAAAGGTATCATTTTCAAGTTCAGAAAATAACATGCATGCAATTAGAAATTATATCTTTAATGTAGATCATATGAAAATTGCAGACTTCCTTATGATGTCCCCATCTTAGATATGCAAATTATCAAATGGCACCTCATTTCTGGCTATACTACATTTGTATTAGGAGGCAGGGGGCAGTAGCCTCTTTTTTTTTTTATTTATTGTTAAGACAGTATGATGATATATATAAATGAGACTGAATAAAATAACTTAAATTTCTTCTTTATAATTTCAGAGCTGGTTCATTTCTGTAAAAGTGGTAAACAAGTACAATTGGATTTGAGGTTATAAGCTGTTATAGGCACGTACATGTACAAATGTAACTGATCATGACCATGTGACTTTTCAAAATAGCAAACCAGTCGAAATAATTCCTGCCTCCATGTAATATTGGAAACCACAGATGTCACCTGCTTCATGTCCTGTAATGTCAGACCGATCAACACATAGCTATAGCTAGACAACAGCAAATTTCACCATCATGTAATTATAATCAGAGGTAATCAATTTCATGTTCTTCTAGCCAGACATCAACATTATATTTTACTATCAAATAATCTAGTCCTGAGGCAATTTTATAGGGATTAAACTCTATCGGATCATGAAAGCTACCATGATGAACCAGAAATTAGATTTCATGCACAAAGGACATATTGATATATATAAAACTAATGAAAGTAAGTTAATGATACATTATTTGTACATGCATACACTTATACCAATAGAGCTCCTCCCATATTGTGTGGCTATTACAGAAACAAAGGGTTCTTTAGATGAACTTGTTACATTTAATTACATGTACACAATCTACTTCAAATACAGAACATTTCTTAAGAAGAGATTTACATGTATGTTAGATATCATGAGTTACAGTTGACTATAAAATCAAAATAAACAAATTTTAAAAAGGTCAACCTACAAAAAATGTATCTGATAGAGAACCCACCTCAAAAAAAATTAACTACAGTACCTGTAATGAAATTTTGAGAAATCAATTAATAAGGAATATAGTTATGTAAAAAAAAACTGCAGAAAAAATGCCTAACATTCCCAAGAGTAAATAATTATATTAAATATGATCCTTTGTCAGAGCTTTGTAACATGGGCTTATTTTTTTGGTTCATTTCTTCTTTTCTTTTTAAAGTTTTCTATATTAAGTGTAGATATAATAAATGAAGATACATTTTTTTTGTAATATTGGTCAGTAGAGAAGTACTGGGCATGAGTGATTATGCAGCTTAATTGCTATTTAATTAGATCACACCACTGATTGATCAATATAAATTTCCTCCCCACTGATTGCTTATATGTGCTTTTGTAATTTTCGTAATTTCTCGTTAATGAAATGAGATCATGAAAAACATTTTACATGATATGTTTATATCAACAACAAATATCAAAAACTGCAAGATAAGTGCTGTCTTAAATCAATTTTTAATATAGAGATATTTAGTTTGTTGCATATTAAGTGTAAGTTCCTTTCCGAGTCTAATGTTTTACATACTGTAATGCTTCTTATAAAATTAGGTTTTAATTTTGATAATATTGTAGTCTTGCAATAGATCTAAATGTTTGAACTGCACTTTTTTTGTACTATTTCTCTTCTAATTCTCCTCTGTTCCCATGGTGTTTTTTTTACATAAATGGAGATGTATCTTTTCTAGATTTGTCCTATCAATAAAATTTAACATAACTATATGTTTGGTCACTGTTTTTGGATTTCTTTCTTTAGCTCTGTAATATATATCCATGCAATATATTTCCGAGTTATAATCAATTAATTATAGGTTTTACAATGTGTCTTCACTTACAGTCGCAAATATCTGTTTACCTAACTACGCTATGCGTCGCTAGGTAAACACATTTTGCGACCGTAAAACCGACGATTTACATCCACAAAGCTTAAAATACAATACAGTTATGATCTCCTAAATACAATATTAATTTCAAGCTTCTGATCATGATCAAAATAGTTACTAAAAATACTTTCACCCCTAAAGTTGTTCGATTTAGCTGAAAATATTAATATCATATTATTTTTTTCAGAACCAATCCACCAATGAGGGGGGCTTTCCAGATGCTTGATGGAGAAAAAAAACTTTATAGTTTAAGGAAACCTTTCATTGTTCATTTAACTTTATTGTTTTTTATATCTTACATTTTTTTGCTGACCAAATGTTAGAATTGGTATGTGTTTTTTTTTTGTATGCAAGTTTTGTGATTTATATCAGTATCAGTATGGTTGAGATAATGTGTGTTAGAGTTAATTATAAGGTTATGTTTATAATGGTAGACAGGTAGAGGAAACCGGAGTACCCAGGATAGTATGATATAATATAATGTTGAATGAAAATTGATTGGTTGAATGAGAATCATGATTTGTATGCCAGTATATAAATTGAAATTTAACATTTAAAGTACAAATGTATTTGATTTGTTTTCAGATTTATATGATTGTGTGTATTTATACAAGTTTCATGTTTTTCTTATTGGATTTATCATGTTAAACGGATAATTAATAGATAGAGTTAGGGTTATGCCATATGGTGTTTAACACCACTTTCGACGATATTTAATTTATATCATGGCAGTCAGTTTTATTGGTTGAAAAACTGGAGTACCCAGAGAAAATCACTGACCTGCCGTAAGTCACTGACAAACTTTATCACATAATGTTGTATCAAGTACACCTCGTCTAAGCGGATTCGAACTCACAACATTAGTGGTGATGTGCACTGATTGCATAGGTAGTTATAAATCCCACAACCATACAATCACGACTACCCCCATATTTAATAATATATATTTTTATCTCCCCGCGATAGCGGTGGGGGATATAGAAATAGCCACCGTCCGTCTGTCCGCCGTCACACTTTCTTGTTTATGCGATAACTTAGTAAACATGGATGGATTTGAATAATTTTTTGCATGTGGCTTGTAATTATCATTATTTTGGATGGGTTCTTACATGGTAATATTTGAAGTAAGGGTTTTGGGGGGAAATCATAGTTTTTGGTTGAAAAATCACCAATTTTGAGAATTGTGTCTTGTTTATGCGATAACTTTAGTAAACATGGATAGATTTGAATAATTTTTTGCATGTGGCTTGTAATTATCATTATCTTGGATGGGTTCTTACATGGAAATATTTGAAGCAAGGGTTTTGGGAGAAAATCTATATTTACATCAGAGGTTTACAGTGTTCAAAGTGGAGTACTTCTTGTATATTATTCAGGTCATGCTGAAATTTACTCCATCCTTCAATAAAGTATGTTATACATTAAGACTGCAAGGCTGCTTTCTATAAATATATAAAACTAAATATTATGCAAGTGCGGGGGATACGTCGTGCATTTATGCGCTAGGCAGTTCTTTTATTTCTTTAAGAAAGAAAGAAAAATTAGGGTTATATTTTTTTCTCTGTACTGTGTAGGGGATGTGATATATTGGTTTTGATATTTTTATTTTGAATTGCTAAGCTTAAAAGATTATTGTTCTTTGTTATATTTTTATATACAATTAACAAGAATATTTTGGGGTTACAGCTTTTTCAGGATTGGGATGTGTACACTGGTAGATCTTACTATGAAGCTTACGCTTCAGGGCCCCTTATATCCTGGAAACAACTTTTTTAATGAACTAACTTTTCAACAAAATTAATGGAGTTTTTTTAAGTCTTTGTTATTAAAATAAGGCTATTTTAGTAATAGAATCATAAGTCAATGGGTTAAAGTACTTAATATTGACCTTAGAATATGCTCCAATTCCAATTTCATATGGCCTCAAAATGTCCCTGTAATTAGTAAAATTTCCAAACTTGTATCAGGGGTTTCAGCACTTGAATCCCAAGCTGTATGGGCTCCTTGACTTAGCCAGAATCTATTCATAGCCTACATTTTGGCAGTTGGATCCTCGAATCCTTCGTTGGTGCACAGCTTAATAGTTTGACAGCTCAGTCCTTATGTTAGAACCAATCGGAACCACAAACAGACATATGAATTCTTAATTCAGGCTGCACTCCTCTGGCCTGTGCATTCAAACACCAAAAATCAAGACTATCACCTCTTTATCCTAACGATCCCCCTCTAATGACCTTCATCTCTAGTAATTTAAAGAATGAACAAATTCTTTTTTCTGTGTATTGATGTTGGGTGGTGTGATCTTGGTTCCTACAAATTTTTCTTCATTTTTGGTAATTTTCTATTATATCTTTTTTAGTGTTTAATGTTAAACTAAAGAATAGATGTATAAGTCAAGTTGTTCTTATAAGTTTGGTCCATAGTTAGCAGGCCTAAGCAGGGTGATATTTTTATATGTATACATGTATATCTGCTGTTTTCTAGCATAAAATGCTTATAGCCCAGTACAGCAATTTTAATAAAAATCTGAGATATAGTGGTTAAATTTAAAAAAAAACAATTATCAGGATCTCCCATGGAACAACACCATTGAAGAAGATACCTTCCGTTACCTAGACCTCTTTGCTGGTGGGAAAGGGATCAATGTTTGGCCCATTGTCAAGGACTCCACCCCAACACCCTGTTCATGGCCCTTTTGACCTTGTTGGTTATTCTTGCTGGCTGCAAAAGGGCCCACATAATAGTTCAGGGAGCTTAAAATGTATGTCCTCCACTGGATGTGTACCTATTCATTACTTCTAGAGATGTTATCTAAAATTTTGTCAAATGCAACATTCACAAGATAAAGATTTTTAGTACATTTATTATACATGTTTTTTAATCTGATATATTTATTATTACTGGACATATTTATATTTGTATAATAATTACATCTAAACATTTTGGCATCTTTAAAATAGATTATGATGGGAGGAGTCTGAGAGTAGAAAGAGTGTTTCATCATCTGTAAAAGTTGCAATAATTTGGATTAATAAATGATTAGAACTTTATATTTTATTAGTTAACTCAAAAAAATTAAGAACATGGGATGGAAATAAGAACATCACAAAAGGTCCTTAAATACACAAAAAATAATGTAGTTGGTAGTTGCATGGTGTAACGGTCTTAATGTGATTATAGTTACCCTACTATCCAAATTAGGTTGTCACAATGCTTTGACAACGTAATTTGGCTATAAAAGTCCTTTTAGGGTTGTATATATATTGTAGTTGTATAACTATAAAGAGATGGTTGTAGTTGCGTCGTCTAAAGGTCTTTAGGTCGTCGTAGTTACATTGTGTAAAGATCCCTAGGTGGTCGTAGTTACGTTGTGTAAAGATCCCTAGGTGGTCGTAGTTACGTTGTGTAAAGATCCCTAGGTGGTCGTAGTTACGTTGTGTAAAGATCCCTAGGTGGTCGTAGTTACGTCGTGTAAAGATCCCTAGGTGGTCGTCGTTACGTTGTGTAAAGATCCCTAGGTGGTCGTAGTTACGTCGTGTAAAGATCCCTAGGTGGTCTTAGTTACGTCGTGTAAAGATCCCTAGGTGGTCGTAGTTACGTTGTGTAAAGATCCCTAGGTGGTCGTAGTTACGTTGTGTAAAGATACCTAGGTGGTCGTAGTTACGTTGTGTAAAGATCCCTAGGTGGTCGTAGTTACGTTGTGTAAAGATCCCTAGGTGGTCGTAGTTACGTTGTGTAAAGATCCCTAGGTGGTCGTAGTTACATTGTGTAAAGATTCCTAGGTGGTCGTAGTTGCGTCGTCTAAAGGTCTTTAGGTCGTCGTAGTTACGTTGTGTAAAGATCCCTAGGTGGTCGTAGTTACGTTGTGTAAAGATCCCTAGGTGGTCGTAGTTGCGTTGTGTCAAGGTCCCTAGATGGTTGTAGTTACGTTGACGAAAGGTCCCTATGTGGTTGTAATTACGTCATGTAAAGGTCCTTTGGTGGTTGTAATTACGTCGTATAAAGGTCTTATGATGGTTGGTAGTTACGTTGTGTAAACGTCCTTAATTAGTTGTAATTACCTCGTATAAAGGTCTTGTGATGGTTGGTGGTTACGTTGTGTAAACGTCCTTACATGGTCATGGTTGTCGTTTGGTTGTAGAATGGTCTTTTACTACGTAGTACCACAACGTGGTATTTACGTCTAGGGGAGTCTACAAATCGTCGTAGTTAAAACGTAAAATTATTACGTTGCAACAACGAAAAAGTTACGTTGTCACAACGTTTTGACAACGTAATTTGGCTAGTAGGGGTGACGTGTTTTGTTGGTTATGCATGTTGTTTGTTGACATCCTAGTTTTAGTAATATTTTGATCTCGGGGTGAAATTTAAATGTATAACAAGCTTGCTTGCTGTATTTATCCTTTCTTAAAGACGTAACTTTTTAAGTATCAAAATTTAGAAATCTAATTTTATATGTTTGATGTTGTGTTTATATATTCACGCAAGAGTCCTCATCCATGATATTGTGCATATGTTTACCATTATCAGCGGTTGTTTATCAGTAACTCCCAGCTCACGTTACTATAAACAATGTCATTTCAATGCGCAAGTCTCCCGATCAGGCTGATCGGATGTTACGTCTTTAAGAAAAGAATGTCATTATTCCTACAATGTAGCGTCAATTTATGTGTTTTCATCCGTATTTTTACACCCGACATTTTTTTTTATTGACATGTACAAGGTTACATAATATAGTCTCTGATCCATTCATACACTTTGCTAATAAGTAATATTTTCTTTACAATAGTTTATTTTTGTTAATAAAATAGACAAATTATTGAATAACGATTTATATAAATGAAACGATTAAAATTGATTGCTAAAAAAAAGTGTTATTATTAAATACCCGGATATGTTTGGATAAGAGAATAGCATTCGGGTCATCGAGGAGTCATGTAGTCTCGTGGTTATAAATGCGAAAACTTTTCTCAAATTCCCAAGCTAAATAAATGAAATGTGACTTAATGTGTTAATTATATAAATCCTTGCCTTCTATAAATTTTAATTTCTTATCTAATTCTTATTCTTATTATGTAACAATATGGTCAGGTTGTTATTTTCATTGAATAACATCTCAAAATAGATGGCTTCACAGTAGGAGCTCTTCCTGTATATTGGTTACATCCTGTATATTACAACTGACAGCCAATGCAGGACAAACAATTTTAATCAGCCATCATTATCATAAAATACTTTATTTTGATGATGACACCTAATTCCCATCACCTAATCCAAATTAGTATAGTAGAGGAGTACCGTATTTTTCGGACAATAAATTTTGTTTACAGTATACCTTTATTTTGCTGTAGGTTTATTTCTGAATAAGAACACTCGTATCATCGATGTTCTTGGTGTTATTTTTTTTTAAATAAAGCAATAAAATTTATGTATACTAACAGGGGGTGCAATTCTGGGGAAAACATATTCAACATCCGAAAAAAATCAATATTCAATGATTGAAGTGTTAGCGAAAATCAATTCAATATATTGTATTTAATAATAAAATATATACTATAAAAAATGTATCTTGTTGAAAAAAATCACAGGGTGGATCGATTTACAATATAAAATTATTATCACAAAATATCTAAATATAGCTATAGCTTTTCTATCAAACACGAGCATGCGCACGTGGTTGTAGTAAAAAATGGCGGTTGCAATACATCTCGTAGTAAACGTGTAGAACAAGCTTTTTATACTAAATAAACTGGAAAATAATTTATATCGATTTCGTTGCTTAATCGATATTTTATTGCAATAATTCATATGAGGCTATGGGTGTTTAAACGTCACTTTTCAACAATATTTCAGTTATATATTGACCATTGAGCTACCTTTCCTGGCGCGAATATGGGGCAAGGTAGAAATACACTAGGGTATTTACGTACAAAATAAAGACAAAAATATCTCATATTTATATAAGTAAGAAAATTTAACAGAACATTTGCATGAATGTTTGTCGGAAAAGGTTGATAGTTTCAGTAAATTTCAACACACAATTGATCAGTCATATTTACGTTACCCCCTTTTGCATACATCATCAAAATCAATGTAAGTGTAAAATGTAAATGTCTGTAATTCTGTGCTCTCACGGGCTTCTTGATTGATTTAATAAACTATGTTATGTTATGTTATGTTATGTTATGTTATGTTATGCTATACATGAACATGCGAAGAAATATTCTTACACCTAATCATTTTTCAAATTTTTGTTTCAACTTTATTCGTAAAGTCTAATGCTAATTCCGTCTAGTATGAGATATATACAAAAAAATATACATGTAAATATTTACGTTGCCCTAAATTTGATGATTGGTGGTCCCGATATTTCAGGTACAGGTTGAATGCGTGTCAATGATTTGTAATCACATGAAATTAATTTCAGTAATTTCAAATGCAAAAGTTAAATGGGATTGACTGAACAAAGTAAACTGTACGACTTTTACGTTTGCACCGATGGGCATCATTTGTAATTTATTTTAAAAGACGGTACATGAGTACAACAATAACATAGGCTCTAATGTGCTTTTAAGTCCGACATTAAAAAATATATACATAATCAGAGGCGGATTTAGAGGGGGGCGTGCGGGGCGTGCGCCCCCCTAAAATTCGCAAAGCATATGTTATACAACGTTAATTAAGCAGTTCAACAAACAACTTTTTCATGAATGGTTAACTCGTGACTTGTAAGTCAAAATGAATAGTAATGATATTAGGAGTAAATTTGGGATATCATTCTAAAAAGCTCTACCAATTGATAAATGATCAGTATACTGTCCGTCCGGATGAAGCTTTTCGTTTTGCCGTTGGTTCATTCATTGAAAACGTACGATTCGTTCTTGTTTATAGACAAACAAAGGCTAATGTGTATTATATATACCATGGATCTTACGAATGAACTTATTTAAACCAACGAATCCATGTAATAACAGATCCTATGATGTCAAAATCATGGAATAATAGACCTATGGCGTCAAAATCATGGAATAACATCAAGATCTTCATGTTAGACCATGCTTTGTTAAAGTTCACTATTTCTAAGTTGATTATTGCATAAAAACATCAAAGGAAAAATGCGTATTTATGTTACAAGTTAACATTAAAGCTGCATGAAACGATTCTGATCATCTAATTTAGTTACGTTAGCTTATCAGAAATCAACAACAAGTTCATGTATTGACAATTTCCGCTTTTGTTTGTCTATAAACAAGAACGGTCGAATCATACGTTTTCAATGAATGAATCAAACGACGAAAAGAAAAGCTCCATCCGGACGGGCAGCATTAACTAGAACCACCCGAAAGGACAAGCACCGAAAGTACAGATCAATTAGTGAAATGAGGAATGCGATAAAACTAAACCAATAGTTCTTTGAAGGGTTAACATATCGTGATCGATCAGTCATGATTTGAACAATTCGCATCACGGTTGTTAAAGAAAATGTTTACTTTAGGTTCTTATAAGGCATGCCTTCTTATAATCTGACAAAAACTCTGCTAACAATTATCCGGCAAAATTAAGATTCAAAGTCAAGTTTTTTTGGTCTGATAAAAATGGTGTGGTTGGTTCAAAATTGTCGTTCAAATAAACGTCTGTAATTTCTCAAACCCCAGAGCTTCCGGGGCGCTTCCCCCCCCCCCCCCTGGATCCCTACCAGAGCTCTGCCTTGGACCCGCTGAGGACCATAAGCGGTCCCCAGACCTCTGGCCTACTCACGCCCCCCCCCCCCCCCCCCCCCCCCCCTAACCACAAATCCTGGATCCGCCCCTGACCCTTATTATAATCGCTTACTATCCTCTTTTTCTTTCTCGTTTCGTCTGAAATCTAACAACATCATCTCAGAGGTCAAAAGCCCTCATCCAATCAAACTCGCATCCTCCAACTATTCACTATGAAGCAGCCAGTGGGGAAATATCACCAAATTCATGCAAAGGTAATTATTTTAATTTATATCAATCATCTTTATTCTCAATAACCATATTCAACGGTACAGATAAGATATAAGGATTAGAAAAAAATGCAGATCATGTTTGACAATGAAATGATCAACAAAAACGGTGTTTGCTCTGTTTTTAATTCATTCACCCCGAACTGAGGTATAATTTACTACTCGTTTCTTCTATTTCTATGGAGGTCGTCAATTTTCCCTCAATAACCAAACGTCTGTAAATGACCTCTGATTTGATATAAAGAAAAGGGCCTCGGTGGCTCAATGGGTTAGATAGTTGGATTACCTAACAACTCATACAAACCTATCACCAATACGGCGTGGGTTCGCGCCCGACTTTGGTAATTACAAAAAGGGGTGTACTCGACTCGCAGCCGCAAGTGATAAAGTTTCCCAGTTGCTTGCCCATGGTCGGTGGTTCTCTCCGGGTACTCCGGCTTCTTCCACCACTAAAACTAGTCGCCATGATATAGCTGAAATATTACTGAAAGTGGCGTTAAACACCAAAAATCAATCAATCGATATAAAGAAACCTAGGAAAATATTTTTATTAGTCACGATAATCAATTAAGTTGTAGCTTATTTCAAATTCTGACCACTGTCGTGATCTCTAATGCAATGTTGTTAGATCTTTCACGCAGCTACACAGAAAAAGTAAGGAGCAATGAAGGAGATCTAAATTTTATTAGATCGGGGGAAAACCTAAGACTATTCCTGCAAAGTTTGGTTCAAATTGGCTGAGTAATTTTAGAGAATATATTCTGATGATGTTTTTGGCTTAAATTAGCTTTATTGCCATAATTAACCAACACAAATCGACAAAAGTATAAAGGCCAATTTACACGATCTGTTTTTCCATGGCTGATTTTCCATGGCTGTTAAAACACACCGTGTGCATTGGGAAAACATATGACAGATATGAAGTCAGACTGAAGACAGAGCGTTTAGAACTTTCCCTATTCTCTCTGTCGAGACAGAGGAAATAAACCCTTCATGGAAAAGGTCAATAAGGTTATACTATAAATATACTGATGTGCACGTGTAATTTTCCCGGGGCGCAGGTTTGATAAGAGGGGATACTCTATGCAAAGGTTCTTCAAAATCTTCTTTGTTAATTCTCACAAAATTTTGAAACGTCTTTGATCCTCCTGTTCCAGCTCCCTAATTAATGCATGGTAAGCACCAACTTCTCTTCTTAGTTGTATCCATGGCCTCACCCATGTTCTCCGACCACGTTGATTGTTACAGATAATATGACATGCAGCAGCTATCATTAAAATACACATAGGAGCAACAAAATCATCATTCTTCATGTAAATGTAAATAAAAACAAAATTTGGAGGGAAATATTCATTAGCTCAGACGTGAAATGACACACCGTCTAAACAGACTAATGAGGCATATGTTATCAGCTATGGAAAGACAGCTATGGAGAGAACAGATCGTGTAAATAGGCCTTAAGGTTGACGAAAAAAATGGAATATACGTTAAAGAGCACCTACGGTTTCAGATAACGCTGTTTTGACCCTATTCGTAATTTTAGTTTTAGTAACGGTGGCCATCTTGGATGGAATTTGGAAAACAACAGAAAAAAATGAAATGAGGACACGTTCATTGATTTATCCTGCAATGACAGCATTTACCGACCAATATAGCCTGCCCAATATTTTTTTTGATATTGGTCAGTTATAAATAGAACATTTTTTTATATTGGTCAGTTATAAATAGAACATACAAATGTAAAACGGGGCACATCGGGGGATATTGTTTTCAAATACATACACAAAATTATTCAAATACTTTTATCATCGTCCAGTAAACGTTTATTTACGATTTAAAATTGCAGGATAAATACAATACATGAGCACTGTCGAAGCATATAGGTAAATATGTGTATTCGGCGCGAAACGCGGGAAAAGGCTCGGCGAAGCCTCGCCTTTTCCCCCCGTTTCTAAGCCTCATACACATATTACCTATATGCTTCGACAGTGCACAAATATTGTATATATACACGACAATAAACTGAATTGATACAAAGTTAGCATCTCTCACATAACATGTGTAATGAGAGTTTTTGTGGTATGAACCTGGCCACTGTTTTTGTTTAAGTTTTCTTGTATGAAAACAAAATAACATGTATGCTTAACATTACATTAATTTACAAACAAACAAGTTAACAAAATAATTATAAAATGTTACTCCTATTAACTTGTTATGTTTCGTTTTGACACGAGTAGTGACCCATGAGACACTTTAAACAACCCCCTTCATACACTGGCATTTATAATTTTTTTACCAACAAAATGATGTATTCACACGAATTCCAGTGGTTTAATACCATAAATCTTAATTTTTCATGACGTTTTATAATGTTCTTATAACATAAATATGTAACCCGGATGATCAGAATGGTCACAGTGAAATAATGGTGCAATCACACCTGCAAAAATAATTATCAAGTATAAATAGGTGATAATAAATTTCCGGCTTAATTTGTTTGAATAGATCTTTATAACTCCTTACGCACTTCCTGTTCTCCTGTAGTAAATAAAAGTTTAAAAAACACCCTTTTATAATTCACAAACTGCTATTTAAGAGACTGTTAAGAATTATTAACTTGTTAGGGGAAATTGTAACATGAATCTTTGAGTAATACTCCTCCGAGGAAACCATGTGGCATAAAAATAGGACCCGTTTCTCCTATGTGGGTTCAACCATATGGACGGGAAGTTAGATACATTTTTTACTCATCTTTCTGTGCAGTCCAGTAATACAACCAGATGTAGATCGTTAACAGTTATCAACTCCTTGGCGGACGTTTCAATAATTGTCTGGGTATCACAGGCAGCAAACTGACATAAACAATTCGATACATTAATTCAATAGTACACATAAGAAAAGTTTGAAGATACTAAAGGGGTACTCAAAAGACGTAAGTACAGACAATACAATGGCCAAAAGACAAAGGGAAAAAGAACAAACAACGAACATTACACAGCAAACAAAAGATAGAGCAACACGAACCCTACTTAAGAAGAGTTTGAAGATACCAAAGGGGCAATCAGAAACCGTATATCGAAAAAGAACAGACAACACAATGGCCAAAAGAAAAAGTATAAAAGGACAAACAACGATCGACAAAACATGCATATAAAACTAAAGATCGAGTAACACGAACCCCACTAAAAACCAGGGGTGAACTCAGGTGCTCCGGAAGGGTAAGCAGTTCCTGCTCCACTAGTGGCAGCCGTCGTGTTAATCTAGTTACAAACCCGGTAATAAGTCGTGAATGAGGAAAGGACTGGGAAGTGTTTACGACAAGTGGAACATATCCGTGGTCATTTGTGACACAGATATTCCATAATGGTCAACAAAGTCATGGTTAAAACCGGGGTTAAACTCATTGTGTTCCGGAATGATTAGCATTCCTGCTCCACATGTGACACCCGTCATGTTACTGTTAAACGACACGAACATCATCTGATTTTGAAATTGTGTTTGACACCAGTAATAGTAAATAAATACAAATACCATGAACCCTTTACAAAGCAAATGGGAGTCAAGACTACTCGAACATCGTTTATGCGCGGAAATCGTAGCAGACTTCACAACACGGATGGAGACAAATGTGTCTGGTTTGAATGATGCCAAATTCCAAGTTAAGACACTTCTTCAATCAATGCTATGCATCTTTACCTTTGTCGAGATGGAGTTTCCTGTCTCCTATGGCGTCCGCTATTAAAACATAGATTTAGCCATGATTTCGCCCCTCTACCAACAACAAATCCGAGGGGTCACGAGTACCAGATTATATTCACCATGCACAGTTTATCGGGAAGATTGCATAAATATCAGGACATGAGAGCCATTCAGTTCAGACTTATCAATGTTAAGGGGACAATACCACAAAAGATTATGTCCTTAGCTCTACCACGTAAAAGTGATCATCATGAACTACTTCAAAAGGATTCAGTAATTATAATAAGTATATTTAATACCTATTGTAAGTTTATGCATTCAAACTTTTGCTAAATGAGGTATGATTAAATTATAATTTGTACTTCCTCTTTACGCCAAGTGAACAATTCTGCAGTATATTATGAAAAGAACGAGTTACTTATTTAAATAATGATGATAATATCTACTTTGTATTAGACAAACACATTCAGCTGAATTAATAGTGGCTGCTACATTTTGTATCTGAAACAACAGATACATGGATACCAGAATAACCACTTAATTGGATGCAATATCCTGGCTTCTAGTCACCCAGTCTTTGTTCGTACTCATGTTTCTGAGTGTTTCTAGGTCAACATTCAAGATTCAAACTTGAATCTTGAATCTTAGTATATACTGCTGCTAGCCTCTAGGAGAAGCAACAAATACCAGGATTTTGTTGCTCTTGTTGACCTGATCGCGGATTGATTACGCCGTCTTCTGCATTCGAGTCTCGTATTCTATCCCACTACACCACTGAAACTGTCCATCTATTTATAAATGTGTCGACTGTTCTCCTACTAGTACCTAGTACCTACTCGTATTCTGACAGACAATAATAAACACAAGGCTGTTGGCAATCCTCGATAAACAAATAAAGAATTAAATTAAACACAAGTATGTTAATTGTACATAGAAACCACACTTTTCTCATTAAGTAATATATATTTACACTGTACTGTATGTAGATTGATGGAATTGTACCGAAGAGCAATTGTTCAAATTCTACACAAACAATATTTTGTCAGTTGATTGGTCATGGTTTGGTGCACAGACCACGTAGGACAGTCAGTCATACACGACTTCAACTACTTGTATCATGGACGTTTAACCCCCCGCAACTTCCCTTTAATCTGTGTCTATCAAATTACCAGGGACGTTTTAGAATTCTTTTGTAATTAAAAGTTGAGGTCATATGTCACATATTAGGGGACAAAAAAAATGAAACTTTGTTCCCTTTTAGTTAATTATGGCGCCTAATATTCGTAATAAAATGCTACAAATATAGATATATAATATGTACAAACTTGGACCTTTTTATTTATCAGTTTATCAGATATTAATCTTTAGTGTCAGGTTTTAGTTAATTCTACATTTGTAGCAAGTGACAAAACCCATGATTTTTATCTGATATATTCAATTAGCTTACATACATGTACGTACTATTGAAATTTCCTTTTGATACTATATCCAGCATAAAAAATACCCGGATGTATGACGTACGTTGTCCACCCTGGATCCAGCATCAAAAGGAAATGTTGTAGGAATGATTAGACAAATGACAACAGCTTTTTGAATATTATCGATGTAAATAGTACCATACAAGTCCGTAGAGTACTTTGGTCTGGCTTTTATCATACAGGTTCGTTGTTAAAATAGTATAAAAATGACTTTTATTTTGTCAGATGGTTGAACTATTTCCGCCGTTATAAAGTTTTCGATAAAAAAATACCCGGATGTATGACGTACGTTGTCCACCCTGTTGACTATGAGAGTACCTGATGAAGGTTATTTCAGAAACAAGTTTTGCGCACTAGATTTTCTCTAAATTAGACATCTACATTTTTATTACTATCACTGGGTCGATTCCTCTGCTCGTGGACTATGGGTCACCGAGGATATCATTCGCCCAGTAGTCAGTGTTTCCGCTCTGACATGGTTTATTAGATAGATTTTTGTTCGAAATCTGCAGTTCATGAATAATGTAAAAAAAAATTTTTTTATCGAAATTAAGGTCAATATCAATCAGATATAAATAGTCTCGGCCGATTTTGTCTATCCTGTTTGGGTCTTTAGATTTACTCGCTTCTAAAGACACGACGGGTGCCACCAGTGGAACAGGAACTGGGTTACCCTTCCGGAGAACCTGAGTTCACCCCCGGATTTTAGTGAGGGTTCGTGTTACTCGATCTTTAGTTTTCTGTGTAATGTTTTGTAGATCGGTGTTTGTCCTTTTTCTTTTGATCATTGTGTTGTCTGTCCTTCCTCGATTTACGGATTCTGATTACTCGTTTGGTATCTTCAGACTCTTCTTTTAGATTATTTGGCTTTCCATTCTATTGACCATGAGATTACTTGATGATGGATATTCCAGAAACACATCATGGGTACGAAAATAGATATCTACGTTTTAATTTATAAAGTAAAGCTGTGAATAAATCAAATGTAAAGATATTATATAATTCACCTACCCATTTTATTAAATTATTCAAAGATACTGAATTTTTTTTTTTAATAAAAGACCAATAAATCATACAAAACTATCATGTCTTATCAATACACATACAGCCATAACGTTTTCTTATTTACATTTGAATAAAAACATAAATCATTGTCAACAAATCTTTATAAAATCAGAAAAGCAGAAATGATTCTGCATTAAATTCGTTCCTTTGATATTCATCCGCATATTAAATATTAAAAAAAAAGACACAGACATGAACTTTAAACATCACTGAATTCAGTAGCTTTGAATAATTTAATAAAATGGGTAGGTGAATTATATAATATCTTTACATTTGATTTATTCACAGCTTTACTTTATAAATTAAAACGTAGATATCTATTTTCGTACCCATGATGTGTTTCTGGAATATCCATCATCAAGTAATCTCATGGTCAATAAACCATGTCAGAGCGGAAACACTGACTACTGGGCGAATGATATCCTCGGTGACCCATAGTCCACGAGCAGAGGAATCGACCCAGTGATAGTAATAAAAATGTAGATGTCTAATTTAGAGAAAATCTAGTGCGCAAAACTTGTTTCTGAAATAACCTTCATCAGGTACTCTCATAGTCAACAGGGTGGACAACGTACGTCATACATCCGGGTATTTTTTTATCGAAAACTTTATAACGGCGGAAATAGTTCAACCATCTGACAAAATAAAAGTCATTTTTATACTATTTTAACAACGAACCTGTATGATAAAAGCCAGACCAAAGTACTCTACGGACTTGTATGGTACTATTTACATCGATAATATTCAAAAAGCTGTTGTCATTTGTCTAATCATTCCTACAACATTTCCTTTTGATGCTGGATCCAGGGTGGACAACGTACGTCATACATCCGGGTATTTTTTATGCTGGATATAGTATCAAAAGGAAATTTCAATAGTACGTACATGTATGTAAGCTAATTGAATATATCAGATAAAAATCATGGGTTTTGTCACTTGCTACAAATGTAGAATTAACTAAAACCTGACACTAAAGATTAATATCTGATAAACTGATAAATAAAAAGGTCCAAGTTTGTACATATTATATATCTATATTTGTAGCATTTTATTACGAATATTAGGCGCCATAATTAACTAAAAGGGAACAAAGTTTCATTTTTTTTGTCCCCTAATATGTGACATATGACCTCAACTTTTAATTACAAAAGAATTCTAAAACGTCCCTGGTAATTTGATAGACACAGATTAAAGGGAAGTTGCGGGGGGTTAAACGTCCATGATACAAGTAGTTGAAGTCGTGTATGACTGACTGTCCTACGTGGTCTGTGCACCAAACCATGACCAATCAACTGACAAAATATTGTTTGTGTAGAATTTGAACAATTGCTCTTCGGTACAATTCCATCAATCTACATACAGTACAGTGTAAATATATATTACTTAATGAGAAAAGTGTGGTTTCTATGTACAATTAACATACTTGTGTTTAATTTAATTCTTTATTTGTTTATCGAGGATTGCCAACAGCCTTGTGTTTATTATTGTCTGTCAGAATACGAGTAGGTACTAGGTACTAGTAGGAGAACAGTCGACACATTTATAAATAGATGGACAGTTTCAGTGGTGTAGTGGGATAGAATACGAGACTCGAATGCAGAAGACGGCGTAATCAATCCGCGATCAGGTCAACAAGAGCAACAAAATCCTGGTATTTGTTGCTTCTCCTAGAGGCTAGCAGCAGTATATACTAAGATTCAAGATTCAAGTTTGAATCTTGAATGTTGACCTAGAAACACTCAGAAACATGAGTACGAACAAAGACTGGGTGACTAGAAGCCAGGATATTGCATCCAATTAAGTGGTTATTCTGGTATCCATGTATCTGTTGTTTCAGATACAAAATGTAGCAGCCACTATTAATTCAGCTGAATGTGTTTGTCTAATACAAAGTAGATATTATCATCATTATTTAAATAAGTAACTCGTTCTTTTCATAATATACTGCAGAATTGTTCACTTGGCGTAAAGAGGAAGTACAAATTATAATTTAATCATACCTCATTTAGCAAAAGTTTGAATGCATAAACTTACAATAGGTATTAAATATACTTATTATAATTACTGAATCCTTTTGAAGTAGTTCATGATGATCACTTTTACGTGGTAGAGCTAAGGACATAATCTTTTGTGGTATTGTCCCCTTAACATTGATAAGTCTGAACTGAATGGCTCTCATGTCCTGATATTTATGCAATCTTCCCGATAAACTGTGCATGGTGAATATAATCTGGTACTCGTGACCCCTCGGATTTGTTGTTGGTAGAGGGGCGAAATCATGGCTAAATCTATGTTTTAATAGCGGACGCCATAGGAGACAGGAAACTCCATCTCGACAAAGGTAAAGATGCATAGCATTGATTGAAGAAGTGTCTTAACTTGGAATTTGGCATCATTCAAACCAGACACATTTGTCTCCATCCGTGTTGTGAAGTCTGCTACGATTTCCGCGCATAAACGATGTTCGAGTAGTCTTGACTCCCATTTGCTTTGTAAAGGGTTCATGGTATTTGTATTTATTTACTATTACTGGTGTCCAACACAATTTCAAAATCAGATGATGTTCGTGTCGTTTAACAGTAACATGACGGGTGTCACATGTGGAGCAGGAATGCTAATCATTCCGGAACACAATGAGTTTAACCCCGGTTTTAACCATGACTTTGTTGACCATTATGGAATATCTGTGTCACAAATGACCACGGATATGTTCCACTTGTCGTAAACACTTCCCAGTCCTTTCCTCATTCACGACTTATTACCGGGTTTGTAACTAGATTAACACGACGGGTGCCACTAGTGGAGCAGGAACTGCTTACCCTTCCGGAGCACCTGAGTTCACCCCTGGTTTTTAGTGGGGTTCGTGTTACTCGATCTTTAGTTTTATATGCATGTTTTGTCGATCGTTGTTTGTCCTTTTATACTTTTTCTTTTGGCCATTGTGTTGTCTGTTCTTTTTCGATATACGGTTTCTGATTGCCCCTTTGGTATCTTCAAACTCTTCTTAAGTAGGGTTCGTGTTGCTCTATCTTTTGTTTGCTGTGTAATGTTCGTTGTTTGTTCTTTTTCCCTTTGTCTTTTGGCCATTGTATTGTCTGTACTTACGTCTTTTGAGTACCCCTTTAGTATCTTCAAACTTTTCTTATGTGTACTATTGAATTAATGTATCGAATTGTTTATGTCAGTTTGCTGCCTGTGATACCCAGACAATTATTGAAACGTCCGCCAAGGAGTTGATAACTGTTAACGATCTACATCTGGTTGTATTACTGGACTGCACAGAAAGATGAGTAAAAAATGTATCTAACTTCCCGTCCATATGGTTGAACCCACATAGGAGAAACGGGTCCTATTTTTATGCCACATGGTTTCCTCGGAGGAGTATTACTCAAAGATTCATGTTACAATTTCCCCTAACAAGTTAATAATTCTTAACAGTCTCTTAAATAGCAGTTTGTGAATTATAAAAGGGTGTTTTTTAAACTTTTATTTACTACAGGAGAACAGGAAGTGTGTAAGGAGTTATAAAGATCTATTCAAACAGATTAAGCCGGAAATTTATTATCACCTTTTTATACTTGATAATTATTTTTGCAGGTGTGATTGCACCATTATTTCACTGTGACCATTCTGATCATCCGGGTTACATATTTATGTTATAAGAACATTATAAAACGTCATGAAAAATTAAGATTTATGGTATTAAACCACTGGAATTCGTGTGAATACATCATTTTGTTGGTAAAAAAATTATAAATGCCAGTGTATGAAGGGGGTTGTTTAAAGTGTCTCATGGGTCACTACTCGTGTCAAAACGAAACATAACAAGTTAATAGGAGTAACATTTTATAATTATTTTGTTAACTTGTTTGTTTGTAAATTAATGTAATGTTAAGCATACATGTTATTTTGTTTTCATACAAGAAAACTTAAACAAAAACAGTGGCCAGGTTCATACCACAAAAACTCTCATTACACATGTTATGTGAGAGATGCTAACTTTGTATCAATTCAGTTTATTGTCGTGTATATATACAATATTTGTGCACTGTCGAAGCATATAGGTAATATGTGTATGAGGCTTAGAAACGGGGGGAAAAGGCGAGGCTTCGCCGAGCCTTTTCCCGCGTTTCGCGCCGAATACACATATTTACCTATATGCTTCGACAGTGCTCATGTATTGTATTTATCCTGCAATTTTAAATCGTAAATAAACGTTTACTGGACGATGATAAAAGTATTTGAATAATTTTGTGTATGTATTTGAAAACAATATCCCCCGATGTGCCCCGTTTTACATTTGTATGTTCTATTTATAACTGACCAATATAAAAAAATGTTCTATTTATAACTGACCAATATCAAAAAAAATATTGGGCAGGCTATATTGGTCGGTAAATGCTGTCATTGCAGGATAAATCAATGAACGTGTCCTCATTTCATTTTTTTCTGTTGTTTTCCAAATTCCATCCAAGATGGCCACCGTTACTAAAACTAAAATTACGAATAGGGTCAAAACAGCGTTATCTGAAACCGTAGGTGCTCTTTAACGTATATTCCATTTTTTTCGTCAACCTTAAGGCCTATTTACACGATCTGTTCTCTCCATAGCTGTCTTTCCATAGCTGATAACATATGCCTCATTAGTCTGTTTAGACGGTATGTCATTTCACGTCTGAGCTAATTAATATTTCCCTCCAAATTTTGTTTTTATTTACATTTACATGAAGAATGATGATTTTGTTGCTCCTATGTGTATTTTAATGATAGCTGCTGCATGTCATATTATCTGTAACAATCAACGTGGTCGGAGAACATGGGTGAGGCCATGGATACAACTAAGAAGAGAAGTTGGTGCTTACCATGCATTAATTAGGGAGCTGGAACAGGAGGATCAAAGACGTTTCAAAATTTTGTGAGAATTAACCAAGAAGATTTTGAAGAACCTTTGCATAGAGTATCCCCTCTTATCAAACCTGCGCCCCGGGAAAATTACACGTGCACATCAGTATATTTATAGTATAACCTTATTGACCTTTTCCATGAAGGGTTTATTTCCTCTGTCTTGACAGAGAGAATAGGGAAAGTTCTAAGCGCTCTGTCTTCAGTCTGACTTCATATCTGTCATATGTTTTCCCAATGCACACGGTGTGTTTTAACAGCCATGGAAAATCAGTCATGGAAAAACAGATCGTGTAAATTGGCCTTTATACTTTTGTCGATTTGTGTTGGTTAATTATGGCAATAAAGCTAATTTAAGCCAAAAACATCATCAGAATATATTCTCTAAAATTACTCAGCCAATTTGAACCAAACTTTGCAGGAATAGTCTTAGGTTTTCCCCCGATCTAATAAAATTTAGATCTCCTTCATTGCTCCTTACTTTTTCTGTGTAGCTGCGTGAAAGATCTAACAACATTGCATTAGAGATCACGACAGTGGTCAGAATTTGAAATAAGCTACAACTTAATTGATTATCGTGACTAATAAAAATATTTTCCTAGGTTTCTTTATATCGATTGATTGATTTTTGGTGTTTAACGCCACTTTCAGTAATATTTCAGCTATATCATGGCGACCAGTTTTAGTGGTGGAAGAAGCCGGAGTACCCGGAGAGAACCACCGACCATGGGCAAGCAACTGGGAAACTGTATCACTTGCGGCTGCGAGTCGAGTACACCCCTTTTTGTAATTACCAAAGTCGGGCGCGAACCCACGCCGTATTGGTGATAGGTTTGAATGAGTTGTTAGGTAATCCAACTATCTAACCCATTGAGCCACCGAGGCCCTTTTCTTTATATCAAATCAGAGGTCATTTACAGACGTTTGGTTATTGAGGGAAAATTGACGACCTCCATAGAAATAGAAGAAACGAGTAGTAAATTATACCTCAGTTCGGGGTGAATGAATTAAAAACAGAGCAAACACCGTTTTTGTTGATCATTTCATTGTCAAACATGATCTGCATTTTTTTCTAATCCTTATATCTTATCTGTACCGTTGAATATGGTTATTGAGAATAAAGATGATTGATATAAATTAAAATAATTACCTTTGCATGAATTTGGTGATATTTCCCCACTGGCTGCTTCATAGTGAATAGTTGGAGGATGCGAGTTTGATTGGATGAGGGCTTTTGACCTCTGAAATGATGTTGTTAGATTTCAGACGAAACGAGAAAGAAAAAGAGGATAGTAAGCGATTATAGTAAGGGTCAGGGGCGGATCCAGGATTTGTGGTTAGGGGGGGGGGGGGCGTGAGTAGGCCAGGGGTCTGGGGACCGCTTATGGTCCTCAGCGGGTCCAATACAGAGCTCTGGTAGGGATCCAGGGGGGGGGGGGGGGGGAAGCGCCCCGGAAGCTCTGGGGTTTGAGAAATTACAGACGTTTATTTGAACGACAATTTTGAACCAACCACACCATTTTTATCAGACCAAAAAAACTTGACTTTGAATCTTAATTTTGCCGGATAATTGTTAACAGAGTTTTTGTCAGATTATAAGAAGGCATGCCTTATAAGAACCTAAAGTAAACATTTTCTTTAACAACCGTGATGCGAATTGTTCAAATCATGACTGATCGATCACGATATGTTAACCCTTCAAAGAACTATTGGTTTAGTTTTATCGCATTCCTCATTTCACTAATTGATCTGTACTTTCGGTGCTTGTCCTTTCGGGTGGTTCTAGTTAATGCTGCCCGTCCGGATGGAGCTTTTCTTTTCGTCGTTTGATTCATTCATTGAAAACGTATGATTCGACCGTTCTTGTTTATAGACAAACAAAAGCGATAATTGTCAATACATGAACTTGTTGTTGATTTCTGATAAGCTAACGTAACTAAATTAGATGATCAGAATCGTTTCATGCAGCTTTAATGTTAACTTGTAACATAAATACGCATTTTTCCTTTGATGTTTTTATGCAATAATCAACTTAGAAATAGTGAACTTTAACAAAGCATGGTCTAACATGAAGATCTTGATGTTATTCCATGATTTTGACGCCATAGGTCTATTATTCCATGATTTTGACATCATAGGATCTGTTATTACATGGATTCGTTGGTTTAAATAAGTTCATTCGTAAGATCCATGGTATATATAATACACATTAGCCTTTGTTTGTCTATAAACAAGAACGAATCGTACGTTTTCAATGAATGAACCAACGGCAAAACGAAAAGCTTCATCCGGACGGACAGTATACTGATCATTTATCAATTGGTAGAGCTTTTTAGAATGATATCCCAAATTTACTCCTAATATCATTACTATTCATTTTGACTTACAAGTCACGAGTTAACCATTCATGAAAAAGTTGTTTGTTGAACAGCTTAATTAACGTTGTATAACATATGCTTTGCGAATTTTAGGGGGGCGCACGCCCCGCACGCCCCCCTCTAAATCCGCCTCTGATTATGTATATATTTTTTAATGTCGGACTTAAAAGCACATTAGAGCCTATGTTATTGTTGTACTCATGTACCGTCTTTTAAAATAAATTACAAATGATGCCCATCGGTGCAAACGTAAAAGTCGTACAGTTTACTTTGTTCAGTCAATCCCATTTAACTTTTGCATTTGAAATTACTGAAATTAATTTCATGTGATTACAAATCATTGACACGCATTCAACCTGTACCTGAAATATCGGGACCACCAATCATCAAATTTAGGGCAACGTAAATATTTACATGTATATTTTTTTGTATATATCTCATACTAGACGGAATTAGCATTAGACTTTACGAATAAAGTTGAAACAAAAATTTGAAAAATGATTAGGTGTAAAAATATTTCTTCGCATGTTCATGTATAGCATAACATAACATAACATAACATAACATAACATAGTTTATTAAATCAATCAAGAAGCCCGTGAGAGCACAGAATTACAGACATTTACATTTTACACTTACAATGATTTTGATGATGTATGCAAAAGGGGGTAACGTAAATATGACTGATCAATTGTGTGTTGAAATTTACTGAAACTATTAACCTTTTCCGACAAACATTCATGCAAATGTTCTGTTAAATTTTCTTACTTATATAAATATGAGATATTTTTGTCTTTATTTTGTACGTAAATACCCTAGTGTATTTCTACCTTGCCCCATATTCGCGCCAGGAAAGGTAGCTCAATGGTCAATATATAACTGAAATATTGTTGAAAAGTGACGTTTAAACACCCATAGCCTCATATGAATTATTGCAATAAAATATCGATTAAGCAACGAAATCGATATAAATTATTTTCCAGTTTATTTAGTATAAAAAGCTTGTTCTACACGTTTACTACGAGATGTATTGCAACCGCCATTTTTTACTACAACCACGTGCGCATGCTCGTGTTTGATAGAAAAGCTATAGCTATATTTAGATATTTTGTGATAATAATTTTATATTGTAAATCGATCCACCCTGTGATTTTTTTCAACAAGATACATTTTTTATAGTATATATTTTATTATTAAATACAATATATTGAATTGATTTTCGCTAACACTTCAATCATTGAATATTGATTTTTTTCGGATGTTGAATATGTTTTCCCCAGAATTGCACCCCCTGTTAGTATACATAAATTTTATTGCTTTATTTAAAAAAAAATAACACCAAGAACATCGATGATACGAGTGTTCTTATTCAGAAATAAACCTACAGCAAAATAAAGGTATACTGTAAACAAAATTTATTGTCCGAAAAATACGGTACTCCTCTACTATACTAATTTGGATTAGGTGATGGGAATTAGGTGTCATCATCAAAATAAAGTATTTTATGATAATGATGGCTGATTAAAATTGTTTGTCCTGCATTGGCTGTCAGTTGTAATATACAGGATGTAACCAATATACAGGAAGAGCTCCTACTGTGAAGCCATCTATTTTGAGATGTTATTCAATGAAAATAACAACCTGACCATATTGTTACATAATAAGAATAAGAATTAGATAAGAAATTAAAATTTATAGAAGGCAAGGATTTATATAATTAACACATTAAGTCACATTTCATTTATTTAGCTTGGGAATTTGAGAAAAGTTTTCGCATTTATAACCACGAGACTACATGACTCCTCGATGACCCGAATGCTATTCTCTTATCCAAACATATCCGGGTATTTAATAATAACACTTTTTTTTAGCAATCAATTTTAATCGTTTCATTTATATAAATCGTTATTCAATAATTTGTCTATTTTATTAACAAAAATAAACTATTGTAAAGAAAATATTACTTATTAGCAAAGTGTATGAATGGATCAGAGACTATATTATGTAACCTTGTACATGTCAATAAAAAAAAATGTCGGGTGTAAAAATACGGATGAAAACACATAAATTGACGCTACATTGTAGGAATAATGACATTCTTTTCTTAAAGACGTAACATCCGATCAGCCTGATCGGGAGACTTGCGCATTGAAATGACATTGTTTATAGTAACGTGAGCTGGGAGTTACTGATAAACAACCGCTGATAATGGTAAACATATGCACAATATCATGGATGAGGACTCTTGCGTGAATATATAAACACAACATCAAACATATAAAATTAGATTTCTAAATTTTGATACTTAAAAAGTTACGTCTTTAAGAAAGGATAAATACAGCAAGCAAGCTTGTTATACATTTAAATTTCACCCCGAGATCAAAATATTACTAAAACTAGGATGTCAACAAACAACATGCATAACCAACAAAACACGTCACGCTATCAAAAAAAATATATCGTTAACTAATGTAATAGAAAATTGAAGTACAACTTTTTAAAATATTTTATTGAATAAGAATACAATAATGAATGGAGTATGTGATCTGAGCTCTTCCTGTCCAAAAATATGCAGAAGAATATTCGATTATTAGCATCGTGTTTTCGGTTTTCGTGTTAACCCTTCATTCATATGACGATTGGAATTTTCAAAGAATGCCCAGTTAAATATTTCTTTGTACATAAGATTGTTTTTAAAGCCATTCTTGTATTTTAATATACTCTCGATTATCTGGCAACTTTTGCTGTCAGTAAAATGGCGTCATCTGTTTTCGTATGAAGTAAAAACAGGGCCGATATACGGGATGGAAACGAATATAAAATCCGGAAATGACTGGTTTTTAAAATTTCATGGTTCTGGTCATCTACCAAATCATATTACATCTAAATAAAATAACAGAATGTTTGAAAATGACCACTTTCAAAATTGTGGTTACTTTTGATGTTTTTCTTAGTGCTGAAACCACAATGCACTGCAAAGTGACATGTATTTTATATAAGAAACAGGCACATTTCAGTCAGCTCTTTTGTTTACAAGTACGATCAGTGACCCCATGACAGTTACATGACAGAAAGAGCCGGTGCCTGAGAGGCAGGCGACATAGTTCAATTTTATATAGCCCTTCTGGATTTTTTTCCACCTACTTTATAAATGAAGTAAATTTTTAGCATTACAAAAGTACGGTTCAGTAGGTAGGTTCACTGTTTTTGGTACTTGCGTCTTTAAAAGCAAACTTTAACATCTTTTATGAATTTATTACACAATCACTTTTTGCAGATTTACGTTTTGTTTCTATATACTTATGGCAAAACAAACGAATCGGAGAAAACGATCCGTCTTTAATGAGACACATTTACAAAAGATTTTTTTCGAAAATTGAAGAACTACGAAATTATGTGAAAAAAAAAGAACAGACATCGGAACAATGCCATGAATTCGTAAAAAAATAAAAATAGGCCTATGCTACGGAGCAAAATTGTTTTAATGCTATTATTTATAAGATCGCACTTTGTAATCGATCGTTCATGCACTACAATAAAGCTACACATAAGCTCTGCTTCATAGTTAAAAACACAGAAAGTTACAGGGTAGGAAGCCATAAAATTGAGAGGATTATGTAAACATATAATTTGTAATAGTTTTCATTTGACAATTACAGACGATGCGTATTATAAATACTTTTAAAGTACATTATACACAACTTCAGGGTACATCTCTTACGTAATATAATAATTTGTTTATGGAAATACAATATTCTTACTTGCCAACAGTAAAAAGATTAATCTGTTTTCATAACGGTTATTTCTGATTTGAACAAAGCGTAACATATAATATGTCTGCGTAAAGAAAACATTTTTTGTTTATTTTAATAACGTCTTTCGAACTGGCAGACCCTTCTGATTAATCTCAGAATAGTCATAAAAGTATGATTGTTGTTTTTAAAAGGAAAAATTGTATATGAATGTTTTTTGTCTATTTTGCTTTTTGGGATTTGCAAGAAGAATGTTCTACCCTGCTCTGTTCACCCCGCTTTACTTCATAATTTTGGTTGTTGCTATATCATTCTGATGATGCACAAAAAAAAATCAAGATAAAAATGAACAATCCAATATAACTTACGATCAATGTTAATCTTAAGATTTTTTTGTGAAAATAGCCCCAGAATCATTGCTGCATCAGGCGCGGATCCAGCAGTTTTGAAAACGGGGACCCAGGCTCTTGTTTGCCAATTTTTACCCAATTTATACACGAATTTTACTAAATTGTCGAACACCCCCTTGATCCGCCAGTGTGCACTAATATGCACCCATTCCTCATGTATACTTGATCACCTATTAGAACCTTTAAAATGTGTATTGTATCTCATATTCTAGTCACGGGTACCGTTAAATGGTCACAAAATGTGTATTGCGTTTCTGATTATTGCCAAAGATTGTGACACATGTATTCATGTATTCGGTCAGAGTCCTGTCGACCGGATGTAAGATGACACTTGTATATTCTGCCTGGCAATATTAGGTACCCTGCTGAGTGAACCGGTGTGAATGTACCTGTCGTTTTCAGAATGAAAATAAAAATAAGTAAACCCGCCTTTCACTTCTTATTTCAGGAATTATTTGCCTTAATTTATTGAAGAATAAAATATTTCAAATTAAAATATGGTCTCTCGCTTTACGGCGTTTACATAGGGATATGATTATTTGTTTTATATCATAAACAAAAATATTTATTGTTCATTAAGGTGCCTCATTACAATAATCAGAACTTTTAAAGCACAATAACTTTGAGGCTGTACATACGCAATCCTGTGCTATAAAACAAAGCATAAATAGCTTAATAGAGACCGATAGTTTAATATATACTTAATTCATTTTTTAGTAAATAGTCTCAGCATAGGTAATACAAGGTTAATGTGTTTCTCGCATGATAATCAAAAACAAGTAATAGTGAAGTGACAACAGTATACGTATTCTGTACGTGTATCACACTTTGCTAATATTTTAATACATTTTAAGTCACATTTCTAAATAAACATCGCATTAAGTTAAAATACGACATGAAAATCAAATACGCAACGATTGATGGATTATTGTGTATTGAATACACTAAATTTATTAAGGGCCAGACTAGTATGACATAAATAATAATAATAAATAAATAAATAAATACGTATAGATACACGATAATATAATACTATAGATCGTCATATTCAATGAGCTAGTGACGACTACAGTATTACGTAATCTCTCTACCCAGCGGGTGATTTAGATGACCGTGCGATTTAACTGGTAAAATGCAAATTTAAAAGGAAAAACGTTAAAATCCCACGACAATGCAAATTTAAAAGGAAAAACGCAAATATAAAAGGAAAAACGCTAAAATCCCACGACAATGCAAATTTAAAAGGAAAAACGCTAAAATCCCACGACATTGAAAATTTAAAAGGATAAACGCAAATATAAAAGGAAAAACGCTAAAATCCCACGACAATGCAAATTTAAAAGGAAAAACGCAAATATAAAAGGAAAAACGCTAAAATGCCACGACAATGCAAATTTAAAAGAAAAAACGCTAAAATCCCACGACAATGCAAATTTAAAAGGAAAAACGCAAATATAAAAGGAAAAACGCTAAAATGCCACAACAATGCAAATTTAAAAGGAAAAACGCTAAAATGCCACGACAATGCAAATTTAAAAGGAAAAACGCTAAAATGCCACACAATGCAAATTTAAAAGGAAAAACGCTAAAATGCCACGACAATGCAAATTTAAAAGGAAAAACGCTAAAATGCCACGACAATGCAAATTTAAAAGGAAAAACGCTAAAATGCCACGACAATGCAAATTTAAAAGGTAAAACGCAAATATAACAAGATAATTCGCTAATTTAACTGGTAAACGCTAATATAACTGGTAATCTTTAATTATTTGCATTTTACCGGGCATATTTGCATTTTACCGGGCATATTTGCATTTTCTATTTCCTAGTGTTAGTTAAGGTCAGTTTGACCAGTTATTTCCTTTCATTGGTTATTGTAGTCACCTGAATTTTTGGTGGGAAATTCTTTTGTTCTTTGAGACATTCTATTACTTTTTCATATCTTGGAAGGCAGACGTATTGCCAACTACTATTCCTTTGGATCCAATTTTGGATGACTATTTAAAACAGCTTGAACTGATGATATTTCTATTTGGCACCATTAACATTCATTAAGGTATTTATACTAAGCTTACTAATTGTTTATAAAAATAACTTTCTCAGTGAGATTGAGTTGATTGATTGATTGACTGATTTATAAAACATATTAAATTGTGATAAACTTATTTTAACATATTAAATGCTATTAAGATGTGATAAACTTATAAAACATTAATTCCAATAAAATGTTAAAGGTTAAATGAAATAATATTTGGAACTATGAAATATGAGTTTAATATTGAGCATAATACTATTTTTACCATTAAAACATTAAAAAGGTGAGTTATTAACCATTCTATGTATAAACTGTGTTTTGTGTAATTGTGCATGTTTTGAGCACAATAGTTATAAACCTATTTTTATATTCAGGTTGCCATGATATATTAAATACTGACGAACAGCTTGATCTGAGGTATATCCTGTATTCCAAGACCTTTGCACCCCAGTGTGAGGTAAAGATAATTGTTTTTTTTATAGTTTTGCTTATTGATGCTAATTATGCTATTTTTTTTATTTTACTTTATTATAATGTTGAGCTTATGCTTATTTTTGCTTCGCTTATGTTTATGTTTTGTTATTATTTTGTTTAGTATTACAATGCTTAATTTATTCTTATTTTTGTTATTATTTTGTTTGGTTCATGTGAAACCATTATTTTACATGTAATACCACTTGTTTAATGTTTGTAAATGTCCATGAGAACCATGAGCAGGTATATACATCATTTGTAGAGGATAAATATTTTGTTAGAATAATGGAATAGAAACTTGTCATATTTGTAATTTACTTTATTCCAATACATAAACTATCAAGAGTTATCTTTCTTGATCCATTATTTATATATTTTATATTGTCATTACAGGGTCTATTTTATATGGAAATATGAATTCCAACTGCAATAAATGTTAAAACTCACTACGTCTTGTTATATTATTCCACTGAGAATCGACCCGACGACATATTAAAATATGATGCTGAAACAATAAAGTAGTGTGATCATCAAATTAATATCTTGAATTATTTCAGTAAGGAAATTCGTAGCATTAGAAATCTACTTTATATAATTTAATTCTGCAATTATTACAACCACAATTTACGTTATTTGTGTTTGTTTGCGCTTAGTTGTGTTTTTGTTTTGTTTTTCTTTGTCTTGTATACCCAATGTTACCAGTTTCTCTTGATTGTCCATTTTTGATTGCCCCTTCGGTATTCTCTAACGTTTATTTTAACATGGACATTGTATGCCAACTGTCTTCATTTTTTCTTCTTCATATTTTATTATGCTATCTTTTGATCAGGAAAATGAATTTTCCGTGTTCTTCGTGGGTATTATATGATAAAATCATAACAGAATTTAAGTTATATGCTTAAATTCATTCATCGCGTCGGGATTCTACGGGATTGTATTCAGGGTTTTAGGTTAACAGTTTAGAGTGACGTAAAGACGGATGTTGATCAGCGATTAATTTTAAGCCCACCCTCCCTCTCCAGTAATTTAGAATGGATACTGCTGCTGGCTTTGAATTTATAATTTCAGATGCTGATCCGCCTTGATGATTGGAAACTGGTGTTTTCTATAGTGTAAATGGATTACAGTACCACACAACGATTTACTCACCGTGAAGAATTATTTGACGGTGCAGTTTTCCGTTAGTTGGATCGCTGCTTTTTATGTTTAGCGGAATTCGCTGCTTTTTATGTTTATCTTTGTATACTATTTTGCTTGAAACATACCATTTGAACATTTGCACCTGTGTATCCCACGGTGTGATCAGACTTTAATTTACAAGCACCTGTGTATCCCACGGTGTAATCAGACTTTAATTTACAAGCACCTGTGAATCCCACGGTGCATTGTATACCCGTTGAATATCTATCTATCTACCATCTATCAAAAGGTTGCCATAATTTGTCGGTAACCGCATATCCTGTTATCGTATCTATCTATCTATACATTTATATATATTGATCTGATATTGCATAAATATTAATAATTAAACCTGTGGCCAATTATCGCCAAAACTTTATATATTTGTTTCTTTATACCCGTGCGAGATAACATTTATTATTTATATTCTTTTGAATCCATTTATCAAAATAACAAGTTTACGCTTGAATTATCCCTGATAAATTGCACGTTGTATCGATACAACACCACTTAAAATTTATAAAGAAAAGAAGGCTTATCAAAATATACAGTCTGACAAAAGTTAAGCACCACCTGAATTGTTTCAATAATATCTTTTCTAATAATGAACTTATTTCAAATCGGTTTGCTGTTTTCGTTACCTGTACACACATACTTACTTACCTGTGAAACAGGTTGTTGATCGATTTTTATTTATGTGTATATGACAGGGTGTGTAAAGTGCCACGTGTACTTTTCAACATTTGTGTTTGCGAACGAAAGCTGATTTTTTTTGTGTAGAGTTTTGAGTTTCATTTTCTATTGGTTTGGTATGGTGCGGCGAAATTAACCATACCAGAAAGGTGGCAAGCTGTTGGCATGCATAACGGTGGTTTTAGCCATAGAAGGGTGGCAGACCACTTCAGGGTTAACCATTCCATCATTGTACGACTGATGCAGCGTTTTCGTCAAACGGGGAATGTTACTGACCGTCCACGACGCCGAGAGAGGACCGGCTCATATCCAGACGGGCGCGGCAACGGCGGTTCAGTACAACTGGTGCACTTTGTGGTAATTTAGCGTTTGGAGGTCACATTAGCACACGCACTGGAATCGGACGCCTCCACCATCAGGGAATGCGAGCGCGACGATCCATAAAACGTCCACAGTTGACATTACGTCATCGCCATGCTCGATTTGACTGGTCACATGATCATTTGGGGTGGACTATTCGCACATGAAGACGGGTCCACTGGTCTGATGAAAGTCGTTTTTTGTTACGCCCTACCGACGGTCGTGCAAGGGTTTGGCGCCAACGAAACACTTCATTTCAGGACAACCACATTTTGGGCACAACTGCTTTTGGGGGTAGGGGTGTAACTGTCTGGGGTTGTTTTTCTTTTGACTGTAAGTTGGACTTGTACGTTCTTGATGGTAATCTGTCAGACCAAAAATACCGTGACAATGTGCTCGCTCCACGCGTAGTCCCCCATTTCGACAATCGTGCGTTGGCTGACAGGCCAATGTTCATGGACGACAACGCTAGGCCGCATAGATCCCGAATTGTACTACATTTTTTACAGCAAGAGGCTGTTCAGACAATTCCATGGCCTGCGATGTCGCCAGACATGAACCCTATAGAGTATGTATGGGACTTTATTGGCCGAAAAATTAACCAACGCAATCCAAAATGTCAAAATATTGACGAATTAAGAACTGCTGTCTTACAGGAGTGGCAACAGTTCCCCCAAGAACGGCGTAGGCGTCTTGTGCGAAGCATGACGAGGCGTGTTACAGAACGTTACAATAAACGCGGTGGATATACTCGTTATTGATGTTTATGCCTTACACATACGCACAATAGATGCATTTAAAAGTTCTTAATATCTGAAGACTGCATTTTATTGCAATGTTAAAAACTTCCATCAAAGACAAACTGGTTTTACGTTTTTCCAGCGCCTGTTTTGAACCCCATTTTTGCCACGTCATAGTAACGTCTTTCAGGATGATAAATACTTCGTAGATTGGTAATTTTAGAGCCCTTGGTGTAGTCTTTTAAGAAGTGTAAGAAAAATGGTGATATATTTTATTGTTTTAACAGTATTGATGTAAAAATATATATCGATAAAAATATAGGGTGGTGCTTAACTTTAGTCGGAGTGTATAGTTTGCATTTGACTTACGTCACATCATTGAGATCGTATGTCTTTTATACACCATTGAAAAGCTTCACATATACACTTTATATGTCTACCTTTAATGGTGTCTTATTAACAGCTACACTAAATAAAAATTAATTAAATACCGAAACATATATATATGTCTACAAAATAAATGAGTGAAATAAAGGCAGAGATCAATGTTCGATGAAACGTTCGATTAATAGGACTATCAGGATACAACACAAACACACACACATAAACCAAAGGAATTAAACAAATAAATCACACTGAAAACGAAAAACAAGTTGAAATTGAACGAATGAATCTGAAGTAAAAGTTTTCTGACAAAGGGTTTTTGAATTCTTCATTGGCGATTCTGTAGTGCGTGCGGTATCTAACCGTTTTCCTATATCAGTGCTTCCTATAAATATGGTTATCATGGCACATTAATCTTCAGCCGGTATCACGAAGACGCTGCATCCACAAGACTCATTAAAGGTAGTATGTAAGAACATATCGTTAAAGTGGGTAGGAGCAAATAATATGAATAAAATTTTAGAAATATAATTATAAGGATGGAATTTTATGGAGTGGAGGTAGAACGATATCTTTATCGCGTCTATAACTCATCAAATCAACAAACTTAACACGAGAGATCTCATTTCATGCTTAGCAAAAAAATTAGTAACGGTTTTGCTGCAATACTCAAACTTATATCGTCATGTGATTGAAAAACGACACTTCCATACAACTGAAATTGATTTGAATTTATGTAATAAATTTAGTTTATAACACACAAAGACATCTGCACCTCTTCACAGCTTAGGCATCTTATCAATACATTTAATTACCTTTATTTTTTTTTATACTATAAACATGTTGCAGTACAGGGGGAAGTAAAAAAAAACCATAAAATTTGTTTCTGCTAAATATAGAAGATATGTAACCCGACCTTTTAGCACAGTCAGCTTTTCTGTAAGTTAAAGTAGTGTTTGTGTTGAAACATGTACAGTCATTTACGTTATTTACTGTGAAGGAATCGAAAGGAATAGAACTGAACAATTTTATTGTTTTTCATTTCTTTAAAATCAATCTTAATCAACATGAGTTACAGACCAAGATCTACTAGAAAACGCAAAACTAATGTTAATGACTCTAAAGATCTTAGGCACTGGACTAAAGATAAATACGTTAAACTTGTAAGTGAAACAGGCATTGAAGTCGATCCTATGTGGAAGGTTGATATAGTACTCCAACTATACCTCGCTAACAGGAATACGGCAGTAGAACGGACAATACCTAATAATGGTGATCCGATAAATGTAGATACGAACCAAGCTACTGATAGTGCTGACGTAGCAGCTGATGTACAGCCTTGGAATTCTCGCCCACCAGTAAATACAGCAACTAGAACTGAAGAAATTCTTACAGAAACTACATCAGCGTTAAAAACAGCGACAGAAGCGTTAACAACAATGACTAGTTTTGTAGGGAGTGTCATGCAACAAAGAAATAAGTGACACAGTCGTCTAACCCAACAGGCGCGAGTATTAGTGCTAGCAACGAGAGATTAAGCTACAACCTAGCTCCCGCAATGTTAGCTACATATAATTATAGACAGGAAACAACAGCTAATGTCGAACAAACATTTCACAGATACTTAGATAAAACCGGAGTAAATTATGCAGAGGATTTACCTAAAATGGACTATGTATCCCCGACCATCAGAAAACAGATCCTTGAAGGTAAGAATGTTAACTTAGCTTGCCTGCTCACACCTAAATACGAGATACCAAACGTTCATTCCCTTCAGTCAGAGGGGTTAGTTGTCGAACTGTCTTCTCCACTTGATGCCCGTTTGGACCATCACCTCACTTTAGATGAATTTAATCACAGGGGCTCGCAGTTATATTTTTACATCGCCAGGTATATGTAAAAAGAGAAGGGAGGACACTTTTTTTGCTGCCCAAAGTGAAAGTAGAATTTCGGCACCTTTTTTCGCTTCAAAAATGGTTTAGTCTTTGTTCTTACCATAATATTAATGCAAATATCGTTGTTTTTTTGCTGATTGACTGGTTTACAGTGGAATAACACTCGTTTTTAAATTCCAAGCGGTCTGGACAACTTCTTATCTTCTGCGAGTCACAAAAATATAAAACACCCGCAAATCTTCAAAAGGTTAATACGCATAAGGACAGATCCGTTGACAAGTTAGGCAGAGACATTAAACGTTTGGATGGTAGGGAAATCTGCAACAATTTCAATTTCGGGGTTTGTAGCCAGAAAACTTGTAAATTCGTATACGCATGCGTTTCATGCAAGGGAAGGAATCACAACATCAAGACCTGTAAGAGCAACAAAGGTGATCAGCACAATTCGCAAGATAAAAGGGAGACAATCCCCAGACATAAATGACTCGGAACGTTTGTAAATAGTCCAATCAATGTAAATAGACTTGAATTAGAGTTGATTAATCATCCAAGACAGACAATTTGTTAATTATTTAATCACCAGACTAAGATAGGGGTTTGATACCATGATATCTCAGTCTAATTTACCTACTATGGAATGTAAAAATCTTTTATCTGTTCGTAACGATCCAGACACTGTCGATACACTTGTAGCTCAAGAAGTCGAAAGGGGTTACTTGAGGGGACCTTTGCCGAAACTACCCTTTGAGTCGTATCGTGTTAGTCCTATCGAATAGCCGAAGGAAAGTACTCCGGCAAAAAACGTCTCATTCTAGATTTATCATCCCCACATGACAACGATTCACATCCTAGTATAAACAATTTAATTGATAAGGACCTGTGTAGTTTAAACTATGTGAAATTAGATGATGCTATCAAAATAATTATAAAATGTGGAAACAATGCACACTTCTAAATAAAACCGATATTGTTGACGCCTTTAAACAAATAAATATTAGGAGGGATCAATATCATCTATTTTGTTTGAAGTGGAGAGATTCGTATTATTATTCTACAAGACTATGTTTTGGTTCCAGATCTTCACCTTATATTTTCGATACTTTGTCAAGGGCGATCTGTTGGATTGTGGAAAATAATTATGAAATTTCCATAATTTTTCATTTATTAGATGACTTTTTAACGGTACAACCATCGAACACTTCTGGCCATAAAACTATGGCTTTATTAAATATGATATTTAATAGACTCAACGTTCCAATATCGGAGAAAAAGGCTATTGGACCAACCACATGTTTAGAATATCTCGGTATTATTTTAGACACCGGAAGTATGGAAGCACGATTACCAGAAGACAAAGTTTCAAGGATAATTGACTTTATCGAATCCTTTTTAAGAAACCGGTCAGTCAGGAAAAGAGAACTCTTACAATTACTTGGTCATTTCAACTTTGCTGCAAGAGTCGTGCTACCGGGCCGTCCCTTTGTTGCTTATCTTATGAAATATCTTTAAATAAAGGATATTATTATTATTATTATTATTATTAATCTTTCTACTAAAGTCAGTAGACTGCATCATTATATTAAACTCTCGCAGGAGTGTTTAGAAGACTTACACATGTGGTTATTATTTCTTATACAGTGGAATCATGTTTCTTTCTTTTACGAAAGTAAATTGACATATGCGAACAATTTAGAATTGTACACAGATGCAGCCTCTAACTTTGGTTTCGGAGGGTACTTTCAAGGAAAATGGTTTAGTGATTCATGGCCGCCAGAGTTAATTTAAACATATTTTATTAATTAATAAATATAGTACAATACGATAAATTCCAATATGATACAATACAAATAATTAAAGGGATTCGAAAACAAGTTTAGAAAAACTTATATTAATTCGTTTCCCTGTCCAGAGTTGAAACATATCCTTGAATCTGAAATGTCAATGGCCTTTTGTGAACTTTATTCTATAGTGGTTGTGGCAGTGTTATGGGGACATTTTTGGTCTACTAAAAGAATAGTGTTTTATTGCGACAATGAATCTACAGTACACATCATAAATAGAGGTCGCTCTAAAGTGACAGACATTATGAAACTGATGCGCAAGCTGACTTGGTTGGCTGCCAAAAACAATTCCACTATTTACAGTGAGCATATTCCTGGGGTAACCAATGTTATTTCCGATGCTTTATCTCGTTTTGATTTTCAGACTTTCCGAGCTGCAGCTCCAACAGCAGAGGTAAAGGCGACACCTTGTCCTCATTACTCGCAAGTAATGTGGAGCTCACAAAGAATGTCAATGCCTTAATTAGCAAGTCCGTAACATCCCGAACAAGAACCCAGTATGAATGTGGTTTTTCGCAATGTGTTACCTTTTTGAATATGTCAGGTGTAAAATGGAATTATTCCACGGACATGCCACCTTTATCTGAAGAATATTTGGTTCATTTTGCTACAAACTGCCATATTACCTTAGGTCTGAAATATTCCACTATCAAATTGTACATTTGTGGCATCACTGACTACTGGTGCACACTGGCTCGGTCAGGTTACCCAGACAGATATGTTGGGATCAAGGTCTTAATAACTGCTTTTACATGTCACTGATCACTGACACCGACTTCTAGTACACACCGGCTCGGTTGGGTCAGCTGCATCAGAATCTCAACACGGCAGATTAGATATGTGAGAGCATGGTCTTTCATTGCATCTAAGATTTCTTTTAAAATCAGAGAATACTGTGATCCAAAGGAGACAGCTAAACGCCAAAAAGTTGTGTGTTAGATTAGATATATTTAGATTAGTATTTGTTTTATATTGTAATTTTTTATGAATTTATTATGCTTTACATAAATTTCATCTCAATTTCGTCTTGTTGTGTTATAAATTCCATATTGCTGTTCACAGTATCAAAGATGTCAATATCAATTTGGCTTACTAGATGTGTTTATTTGTACTTGATTTCTTAGGTGTTTTACCAGATGTGTTTATTTGTACTTAATTCTTTAGTGGTGTTCGAAACCATAAACAGAAAGCAAATATAAATATCAACATTGGAGAACGGAAATGAAACTCACTAAACATACAATAAATTCATCTACTGTATATAGTTCAATGACAACTTCACAGTATGGGTACCTGTGCGACGCAACTGACGTGTTAACGTAAAGTTTGTGGGCACGTTACCGTTTCCGATCATCCACTGTCAAAAACGGAAGGGTTCAATGTAAGTTTTTATGTTTATATGTGGTAGTAAACATTGCTAATGAAGACAAAAAATTACAGACACCCGCTGATATAATACCTTTATACGCCAGGAAAATTTAAAGCATATCTGTTGAACGGAAATATCCTTTTTTTACACTTAAACTTGATTTTGATGTTGCGTAAACATTGACATCATTGTTTTCTCGCTGAATTCAGCAAGGACGACCCTGATTTTTTTCAAATAAGCTTCTTCGTACAACCAATTATCACCACACAAAGTCATGTCTCGTTCCAATTTATATTTTTTGTATAAATATAATCTTATCATTTCCAATGACTGTGGGCATCTAAATGTGTAAAATGTGTTCGTATTACGTATTCCTAGCCCACAGTGTAACATTAAAATGCCCACAGTCATTGTAAATGATAAGATTATAATTATACAAAAAATATAAATTGGAACGAGACATGACTTTGTGTGGTGATAATTGGTTGTACGAAGAAGCTTCTTTGAAAAAATCAGGGTTGTCCTTGCTGAATTCATCGAGAAAACAATGATGTCAATGTTAACGCAACATCAAAATCAAGTTTAAGTGTAAAAAAAAGGATATTTCCGTTCAACAGATATGTTTTAAATTTTCCTGGCGTATAAAGGTATTATATCAGCGGGTGTCTGTAATTTTTTGTCTTCATTAGCAATGTTTACTACCACATATAAACATAAAAACTTACATTGAACCCTTCCGTTTTTGACAGTGGATGATCGGAAACGGTAACGTGCCCACACACTTTACGTAAACACGTCAGTTGCGTCGCACAGGTACCCATACTGTGAACTTGGTTGAATGATATGGAATATGTATTTAAAATCATGTCGAAATCTATTTATTAATATTTAAATGGTCATTAAAGCACACAACACATTGGCCATAACATCATCATTTCAAGTCAAATGAAGACATAAATAAAAAAATAAAATGTACTTAGATTTGAAAAACTTTAGACGAAGCAGCAAACTCTGTAATCTCAAATCACAGTACACCACGTATACGATTTATACAGATTTGCTTTGCCGTACAGAATAGACAAACAAAACTTCATCGAAATAAATTGTGATTGATAGATCAACAGTTCAACTTGGTGTCAAGTAAGTAAATGTTAGGTAAACAGCATGACAAAAGGTCATAATGAAGATAAAAAACATTTATTATTTCTCAATCATAAGATTTCCTTAAAGAAGATCTCGTTCGATAATATCATCGACTTGTATAAGAAGATACCCCATCCATGAACATGGAGGCACGAAAAGCTAGAATTTACCTCTACAACGGGACAGTGTGTGAGGGCAAGAGTTCTCTGATCTTGAATAGTTGAATATCATATGTACTACTCGCGTTGGGGCGAATAATATATTATCTAAAAATACAAAGGTCAATGACTTACTGAAATTTGATCTTGTAAATAAATGTCTTCAGCTTTTTTAAAAACTTTTTATCACATTTAAAAAAAATTAACATTTTGATACTAAAACCTAGTTTTATTGAATAAAAATTATCAATTATAGAATATAATATTACTTACAAAACCTGTCATCGTAATGTCTAACGCAGATGCTTTTACAGATAAGGGTCAAATATATTCTTCATATCAACCAAACATTGGTCCATTTGAAAAACAGTAATGTTTAGACGCAAACTAAATTGTCAAAACAGGACATGGTAATTTGGAATCGTGCGAAAACTGTTGTCCACAGTCTGTAGATTGGAATTCATGGCGAGTTTCATCCACACAGACAGGGTAATTCCCCTTTTGTTGGAGTTTATGTTTTCACATCTTTTGATTGTATTTGGCTGCGCGTGTTCACAAATTTTGATTGGTTCATCTGTATTCTGCAGTTCTATGTATCATCCATAATTTCAGTTAATTGAATTATAATGGAAGCAAAAAAATAATAATAATTTGAAATTTTGATCCAAAAACACATTACTTGAGATAAATAGTCTAAATTAGTCTAAATTTGAATTTAAAGTATAATGAAAGCACTATAAATGTACATATTTATAAAATGGTATGATATTAAAATGCTTTTTTGTATTCCATCAGTGATAATGGATTGTAATAAACACTGTTTATAGTAGTAGTTGTGTAATATAAACCTTATAGAGCCATTGTTGTAAGTATTTATAGAACTCTGATATGTCTAACAATAATGATAGAAGTAATTAATATGCAAAAACAGAAAATATCACACTGTCAGAATAATTACAAAATACAATCGAAAAATCGTAAAAATCAGAAGTCGAGTCGATGCCCCTCTAAAAAAAATGACTGTTGACTCCCACGGCTTAGCATATTCACTTCAGTAGCAAGTGACGGGTTAAACGAGTTTAATGGGCCAAACCTTCAGCTGTTAGGAACTTGAATATACTACAAGTATAAGGAAATGATACATAGATTTTCTTTAAAGAAAATTCGTGACATATTAAAAAGTCTATCAACAATCAACAAATAATATATCAAAACCTCCAAAAACAGGAAATAAAACGTTGAAAGATAATTGAACTGAATTAATCATGATAATATGATAACGAATGGATTACTTGTGTAAAACACACATTGGACGAGACCAACGTTGAAACAGATAACAGAAACAAAAGATAGAGAAATACTCATGTAATATAGGCATAAGACATGCTTAACAAGACAAAACCTGTATGTTGTTGTTATAAATAAATACACGAAAACATTATTTACATGATCAAATTTAAGTAAGACATTGACATCTGTAGTGTAGTATACTATTTGTTATGGATAGTAATTTTGTTTATTTTAATGATTTGTATATTTACCGACAATGAACGTATATTATGTTTATACTGAAAAATACTAAAAATGTAATATTTACACACAAAAAGATAAAAATATTGGGACACTTATAGCACGGTTCACTATCCACTTGTGCCTTTTCCGCTTTGCTCTACATAAGACGGATGGTACCAGGAGACTTTCTATTTTACCATATCATTGATATTTTATCTACATCATTTAAGTATCATTGTACCTCAAAAGATCTGAGAAATATACATACATATTTTATTTTATGATAATATTTCAGCAATATTTGTCTTGTTATTCTTCAAGCTTATCCAGATTAAATTCTACTTTTTTATTATTATCACGGACAAGGAGAGAATGAAATCACTGGTTCGATAACTTTTATTTCACTTTAATATATACGCAACCACATTTTGTTTTATTTTCTAAGGAGAGAAATAAAATAATAAAAATGTCATTATTATAGTAGACTTACCGGTTATCAAGCTAACTTTGTATGCCCGCCTCTATGACTGTTTTTTCTCTCTAATACAGCGCATCATCATATGATTGTGTTACCACACTATAAGCAGTATCTTGTTCTGCTAGAATATCTTCAACACGAATAACCTGATATAAAGTAGACACTCTACCAGGACATGGACCGGTTTCTGAAGAAACTTCTGGACCTGATTATACAGGCAGCTAGGTAATTTATAGTTAGTCTTAATTCACACAAATTCCACTGACGAGAACAGAAAAAACATATGTTAATGTTGGTTTTTTGTTTTCCAGAGTAATCGAACTACAAAATCTGCATTATTTGGGTAAATATTAATCAAACATTAAAATTTCCCTCAATTAATAAATTGCAAAAATATTTGGCTGACATTTTTATAAAATGCGATTTTAATATTCGCGTAGTTAATTCATCAGTTATTTTTATGTCTACAAAAATAGCCATTACCAAATAAATGATTATTGGGATTTTATCTTAAACTTCCGGAAATAGAACGAAGAAAAAGTAATTTTTATATTTGATAGATTATGCAAAATATAGTTTAACCGAATAAATATTCATTTTGCTTGTATTAACATGTGAATTTAATAATGTAATTTCGACACATTAATGAAGTTATATTTTATTATCTAAATACATAAATTATATTTTTCGTCATGATTATATCTGAAATGTTGCTGATGCGTCATGGTTGTGATCGTATGGTAGTTGGGTTTACAACTATCTGTGCAATCAGTGCCTATCACAACTAAAGTTGTGGGTTCGAATCCCGCTCATGGTGAGCTGTGTTCGATACGACATTATGTTATAAAGTTTGTCAGTAACTTGCGACAGGTCCTCTCCGGATACTTCGGTTTCCTCCACCAATAAAACTGGCCGCCATGATATAACTGAAATACTGTTGAAAGTGGCGTTTAACTCCATAACCCTAACCATAACCTCTGAAGTGCTGCTAATTTGACGCTAAACAAAACACAATCATATTATTGATATTTTAATGCGACATGAAAACTGGTTATTACCAACACTAATCATCCCCTTTTCCCCCTCCATTTTTGTTTAAAGATTTCATAATTTAACAATTAGTTCAATAACAACAGGAAGATGCCTAAGAAAATATATTCTCTTTACAATGAACAAATAGGATAATTTTTATTTACCTATTTACAGCCCCCCCTCAAAGGTAATACTTTTCTCCGGACGCCACCGTTTACTGTAACATTAACGTCCTTTAATACGACATACATTAGTGTGTATATAAAGTACATAACGATTACCTTTCACCTATTTCATTCCCGTGTAACAAAATACAAATACGTTACAGGAAGTGCAATTGTAGCTAACCATATTTATTTCAACAATTGTATGTTAATATAAAGCACATTTAATTTATTTAACAATACATGTCCTCGTACTTAATCACCTTGCATATATATCACATTTCAGTAACTGTACCTATAAAGTGCGAAACGAAATAGAAACGAAACGAAACGAAACGAAACGAAACGAAATCAGCGAAAACGAAACGAAACGAAACGAAACGAAACGAAATCAACAAAAACGAAACGAAGCGAAACGAAATCAACGAAATGAAAACGAAATAAAACGAAACCAACGAAAGCAAAACGAAATCAACGAAAACAAAACGAAATACGATGCTAGACTACTTCCCACACATGTCTCAGTGTCTTTCATCAGGAGAGGACAAGATTTGATCACCATTGAACAAGAATAATATGCATTTATTCAGCGGGAGTCTGTCCTTTTCACTTAGTGGCTTCTTTTAAATTTGGGAACCATAAGAGCAACGTCAAGTCTGTTGAAAGGAGTGGAATTAAAATAACAGAAGTGCAGTAGTTAAAGTTCACTAATAAATATCCCCGTCCGAGCAAAATTTAAAAGTATGTCGGAGAGACGAAAAAAAGTGTGACGACCAGACGGACAAACGAACGAACATACAGCAGAAGTCCTATATACCCCAATCTTTTTTTGGCGGAGGTATACAAATCCTATCAAAAATTAACTTTAGAAATTTAAAAAAAATCTACATATCTTGTAAAAGTACCTTTTTTCCCTTTGATCCCTTTTCATATTAAAAAAAAAACCAAATCACCCCCCCTCCAAAAATTTTTCCGGCATTAATAAAATTTGATACGGCACATATTTTTATACCCCCCGCTATCCAGCGGGAGGGGGTTATATAGTATATGTCCGTTTGTCCGTGAGTGCTTCTCTCACTGCCTATGCAATTCCTCCTTAACAACTTGATGGAATTGAATGAATCTTACAGGAAATCTTTAATACCATATGGCAAGGTTCATTAATTTCATGAATTCTTTAGTACCAAATGGCATTGTGCACCTTCTATTTTTGTTTTCCCATTTCAACAGTTCTTGCTAAAATTTCTTCACTTTTGGACTTTGTCATTTAAGGCTATTTAATTGTCATACAAGGCTATACAATAGAGAGAGGATACTGTTGCGTTATCCATAACTCTTCCTAAACAACAGAATGGATTTCAATAAAACTTCCAGAGTTTCTTATGTTTAGTTTTTGCAAGCATTATTTTTTCCAGAAGTTCTTCTGTAAGGAGGGCGCTCACTGTACGTCCTGTTATGTTGCTGTTGGTTTTTTTTTAGTTCTTCAAAATAGAACAATAGGATTTGAAATAAAAAGTTTATAGTGTTGGGTCTTTTTGACCCCTGTATATCTCGGAAAGAACAACGGTAAGACATTACGCCAGATCTGTTGGCACAATACCGAATAAAGGTAATAACAATGGTACCGTACTCCAAGGCGCATTCAAAAGGGAAAGTCCACAAAAACAGACAAAACTGATAAGAAGCTCAACCATCTGAGTTTTCAATCAACGGAACAACTGAACAACAACATGGGGATTAAACGTGACAAGTCGGGAAAATCCAGTAGTCAAATAGTGCCCAGAATCTGAAACTCAAGACCATCCTGTATGATTTGCGAATAGGCAAATTTATGAAGAATACAAACGAAAAACGTAATAAAATCAGACGAAAAATGAACCCTCAATATCCCAATCTATGAAAATACCCCCTCATATCCCCCCATTTTTTTCTATATGCCCACTCCAGAAACTTTATAATTCATAAATACTGACACACACTCAAACACAAATAAAAATATGACATTTGAACTTCTGAAAGTTTGTCGGCAAGCAAACCCGACTTGAATTGAGTTGCGGGTAATGTACGTGAGGAGTACTGTAACGGATAGACATGCAAGATGGGTTTCCTAGTTATAATTAATCAAAATTATTGTATTTAAAAAATCAAATTATCTTTTTTTTTTCTTTTTCTTTTTTTTTCCATATCAGTCTATTTCGTTTTGTTTTCGTTGATTTCGTTTTGCTTTCGTTGGTTTCGTTTTATTTCGTTTTCATTTCGTTGATTTCGTTTCGTTTCGTTTCGTTTTTGTTGATTTCGTTTCGTTTCGTTTCGTTTTCGTTGATTTCGTTTCGTTTCGTTTCGTTTCGTTTCTATTTCGTTTCGCACTTTATAGGTACCCAACTGTAGCATGATCATAGGCTAAAATGAATATTGTTTTCCTTCCTGGTGACATACATATCCTTGAACCACAAAACATATTAGGTCAAACCGAAGACTATAAAATTAACATGTTATGCTTCACCTATAAGAACCTCGCGTTAAATAGTAGGATGAAAAAAATGGTTGGTTGTCCCGGGGTCAGAATAATTTGTCCAAATGGAGAGATATCTACATGTAAGCTACTGTTTCAGTGCACAGTAAGTTATTCAGCTGGACGTGGTCTAGTATGAAATAAGTATCAACATCATCTAAAACTAGCTTGTTTCTGTCATGATATTGATAAAAATGTGTTCACTTGGTGGTGAACAACAATCACACACCCAATAACCAAAGGGTATTGTTCCTTTGTCAAATTTGTGAAGACTATTTCTTATCCTATTATCAAAGGAGGAAATCATTGATAAACACAAGTCAGTGTTGTTTTACTTTGGTCTTTCTATGAAAGATGTGACATGTGATCTTCCCAACTAATAGATACCAAAATTACACAAATGTCCATTCAAGCAACGTTATATCGCGGGAGCTGTCAAATATTCTACCTAGCCTCTTTCTGAACATTTAGCGTCTATTCTTACAGATGTCAAAACCGAAAAAACGGCTTGTCTAAAGGTATCATGACGCCACCTTTTCTAGAAGTGGCGTTAATGAAATGTAGATATTAAAAAAAATCAAAAGACTTGTGGGAAATTTTAACCATTCCAACCTTTTGACCTTGAACGTACCTGATGATGTTTATTACAGAAACGCATCGTGCACACTGAATTTGATATCTACGTTTTTATTTTTAAGTTGTAGATCTCATAATTTTTGTAGCAGCATTAAAAAATTTGATTTCTCTACCTTAAATACCTCCATTCCACATGCGCAACTAAAATCTATGATTAAAAGATTAATAAAGCATTGCTTCTGAAAAAAGAACGGAGAAAATATGTATCAATATCTTGGTTTAGGCAGAGATATGTCTTGCCGTGTCAAAAGCGACCTAAAAATGTAATAATGCATATAAACAGGACGAGATCATTCAAATGTTATATTTTTTTTTCTATCGAATATATATTTGTCCAAGTTGATCGGCTAGTGGCTTAACAGACGATCCGGTATTTCAATGGGTACTAATTGTGCTTCAGTTCTAGCTGATTTGTTTCTACACGTTTATGAGGCTGACTTCTTTCACAGTCTTCTCAAGAATAAGACAGACCTTTAATTTCAGCTTCCACTGTATATATGATGTAATGCCCTTGACTTTCACTCTGAAATCGACAACGGAGGAAGATTAAACCAAAATTCCAAAATAAATGTGATGACTTTGATTACTTTACTTTTCCAATAGTCAACTTCCTATTCATCTTTAGCAATATTCTAGCAGCATTGGTGCATGGAGTTTACATTTCACAACAACCTATACATTATTATAGGGCTTGTGTCCAGTACATTGATTTTTTGTGGAAAAAAATTACCAGGACGAGGCTTACGTTACTCTTAGGTTGAGATTTTCATTACAACAACTCCATGGTCGTCATCACGACATTGTAGGCCGATACGAAATATTCATTCCTCAAATGGCAATTGCCCTTTTCCCTGTTTCGTGGATTTTTTCTTTCCTCTATCAACGATTTTACCGGACTTGACCATGAGTAACACAACGGGTGTCTTTTCAGAAACAGGAACTGCTTACTCTTCACAACCCCTGCACCTTGGTCGGATTCTTTGGCGAGGTCCGAGTTGCTCATCTTTTTAGTTTTATGTGTTGCGTTTTTGTTTTGTTCTCGTTTTATGCTTTGTGCCAAATATGTCCTGTGTCTCTGGATTATCCATTTATGTGTCTCTTCGGTCATCTCTAATATTTATTTTGTATCCCAGTGTTCCAGCGAGGATGAAATAATGAGTATTTTTTAATGTTCAAATGACATTATTCACATTCAAATAAATCTAAATAGATAACAAGTAATTACATATATTTATTTAATCTTATGAAACTTAACAAATATATGTATTTGAATGAGGGCATTGACATTCGTCATTTTGTCCTGGTATCTCGAATTACAACTGAAGATAACATTTCGTACGTCAGACTTTAAAAATTTGATGATTTTTTTTTATTTGGGAGGAATATCAAAAGTAATCTGATAAAATTTAATGGGAGACTTTAAGGCTGAAAATAATCATTTAACACTATAGAGGTTAGGATTTCATTTCAAAATAATAACTTCAGAAATGAAATTAGAATTTGAATACTATAACAACAAAGTGTTAAGTTATTTAAAAACAATTTATTGTTAAAATTTTGGATTTTTTAAGCTCTATTAAAATGTTTTCTATCATATTTTGATACCCGAATTCTCAATTAGGACAATTGTTAACCCCAATAAAACCGTGCACTGAAAAATCCAAACCTTGACCTTACAACGATAAAATATATAATACTGAACTATTCAGACCTTGACCTTACAACGTTCAAATATATAATACTGAACAATCCAGACCTTGACCTTATATCTGTAAATATATATCATACTGAACAATCCAGATCTTGACCCCACAACGCTAAATATATATAACACTGAACAATCCAGACCTTGATCTTACAATGATAAATATAGTTAATAGTGAATAATCCAGATCTTGACCTTACAACGATTAAATATATATAACACTGAACAATCAACGACCTTGGCCTTACAACGTTAAATATATAATACTGAACAATCCAGACCTTGACCTTACAACGATAAATATATAATAACAGTGAACAATCTAGACCTTGACCTTACAATGATAAATATATATAACACTGAACAATCTAGACCTTAATCTTATAACTGTAAATGTATATCACACTGAACAATCCAAACCTTGACCTTACAATGATAAATATATATAACACTGAACAATCTAGACCTTAACCTTATAACTGTAAATATATATCATACTGAATAATCCAGATCTTGACACTACAACGCTAGATATTATATAACACTGAACAATCAACGACCTTGACCTTACAACGATAAAATATAAAATACTGAACAACCCAGATCTTGACCTTACAACGATAATTATATATGACACTGAACCATCAAGGCCTTCACCTTTCAACGGTTATTCTATTTTCTATAGTTTATATTGTATTGATGGGTCGGGTACAGGTTACGCGAATATTAAAAAGGTCAAGTTATCTGGGCCAATTGAATTCTGGTATAGGAGCTGGCCATTTTATAGTTGCCATGCTTCGAGTTAACATGCTTTTATTATATCTTGAATAAACATAACCTCCCAAGATAGGATTGTGCATTTGGCATCGTAGACACAGATTTCCAGGGGTATTATCGATTAAATCGTTTTCCTTCTAGTTCTTTTTGGCCGGTCTCGACTGTCAAACGATTGATAATTAAATATTTTAATAGCATAAACAGAAAAGGGATGAAAACAGCAAACTAAAAGTTATATTTATTTAGAAAATTTTTATTTTGGGACAGTCACAAAAAGGTGGCGGATTAAATATGTTATTATGATCCTAAGCATCCACTTCTGATAACTAGATCTCCAACGGCTAAAAAAAGTAAACAGTACTTTAATATTGCTTTGTGGTAAACTATAAATATTTATGAACAGTTGTTTGTTAGGAATAATTAATAACTACATACCGAAGTTAACGATCCATGTTGCAAATTAACACTGAAATAGAGATTTATATTATTTAGCATTTGACAATAAAAAGTCGCAAATATTATTAGAATATTAGTAAATTTCTACATTGATCGGTATTTATTATCAATACACATATAAAACGGTGTTTTTCTTTAACAATATATCTTTACTGTCTACACGAATATGCAGTGGCCGGCTTTAGGAGGTGAGGGGCCCACTGCTGTTCCCTGTAAAACCTGCAGTGTGTTGTTGTGTGTACTTGAACAACCAAGAGTATATAACTCCAACTGGCTAGCCCTGCGAATATACACCTGTCTCTATCAGCGTATCTTTACTATCTACACGAATATAACCATGGCTCTATCAACCTATCTTGTCTATCCACACGAATGTGCACCTGTCTCCATCACTGTATCTGTTATTTCCACACATATATACACCTGTCTGTACTCGCGTATCTCCACACGAATATGCACCTGTCTCTATCACTGTATATTTACTATCCGCACGAATATACCCTGTCTCAATCAACGTATCTTTAATATTCACACGAATATGCACCTGTCTGTACCAACGTATGGTTTCTATCCACATAAATATGCACCTGTCTGTACCCACGTATGGTTTCTGTCCACATGAATATGCACCTGTCTGTACCCACGTATGGTTTCTGTCCACATGAATATGCACCTGTCTGTACCTACGTATGGTTTCTGTCCACATGAATATGCACCTATCGGTACCCACGTATGGTTTCTGTCCACATGAATATGCATCTGTCTACCCACGTATGGTTTCTGTTCACATGAATATGCACATGTCTGTACCCACGTATGGTTTCTGTCCACATGAATATGCATCTGTCTACCCACGTATGGTTTCTGTCCACATGAATATGCACCTGTCTGTACCCACGTATGGTTTCTGTCCACATGCATATGCGCCTGTCTGTACCCACGTATGGTTTCTATCCACATGAATATGCACCTGTCTGTACCCACGTATGGTTTCTATCCACATGAATATGCACCTGTCTGTACCCATGTATGGTTTCTGTCCACATGAATATGCACCTGTCTGTACCCACGTATGGTTTCTGTCCACATGGATATGCACCTGTCTACCCACGTATGGTTTCTGTTCATATGAATATGCACCTGTCTGTACCCACGGATGGTTTCTGTCCACATGAATATGCACCTGTTTGTACCCACGTATGGTTTCTGTCCACATGAATATGCACCTGGCTGTACCCACGTATGGTTTCTGTCCACATGAATATGCACCTGTTTGTATAAAATGTATCTGTACTACCCACACAGATATGCACTTGTCTGTACCCACGTATGGTTTCTATCCACATGAATATGCACCTGTCTGTACCCACGTATGGTTTCTGTCCACATGAATATGCACCTGGCTGTACCCACGTATGGTTTATGTCCACATTAATATGCACCTGTCTGTACCCACGTATGGTTTCTATCCACATGAATATGCACCTGTCGGTACCTACGTATGGTTTCTGTCCACATGAATATGCACCTGTCTGTACCCACGTATGGTTTCTGTCCACATGAATATGCACCTGTCTGTACCCACGTATGGTTTCTGTCCACATGAATATGCACCTGTCGGTACCTACGTATGGTTTCTGTCCACATGAATATGCACCTGTCTGTACCCACGTATGGTTTCTGTCCACATGAATATGCACCTGGCTGTACCCACGTATGGTTTCTGTCCATATGAATATGCACCTGTCTGTATAAAATGTATCTGTACTACCCACACAGATATACACTTGTCTGTACCCACGTATGGTTTCTATCCACATGAATATGCACCTGTCTGTACCCACGTATGGTTTCTGTCCACATGAATATGCACCTGGCTGTACCCACGTATGGTTTCTGTCCACATGAATATGCACCTGTCTGTACCCACGTATGGTTTCTGTCCACATGAATATGCACCTGTCGGTACCTACGTATGGTTTCTGTCCACATGAATATGCACCTGTCTGTACCCACGTATGGTTTCTATCCACATGAATATGCACCTGTCTGTACCCATGTATGGTTTCTGTCCACATGAATATGCACCTGTCTACCCACGTATGGTTTCTGTTCACATGAATATGCACCTGTCTGTACCCACGTATGGTTTCTGTCCACAGGAATATGCACCTGTCTGTACCCACGTATGGTTTCTGTCCACATGAATATGCACCTGGCTGTGCCCACGTATGGTTTCTGTCCACATGAATATGCACCTGTCTGTATAAAATGTATCTGTACTACCCACACAGATATGCACTTGTCTGTACCCACGTATGGTTTCTATCCACATGAATATGCACCTGTCTGTACCCACCTATGGTTTCTGTCCACATGAATATGCACCTGTCTGTACCCACGTATGGTTTCTGTCCACATGAATATGTACCTGTCTGTACCCACGTATGATTTCTGTCCACATGAATATGCACCTGTCTGTACCCACGTATGGTTTCTTTTCACATGAATATGCACCTGTCTACCCACGTATGGTTTCTGTCCACATGAATATGCACCTGTCTGTACCCACGTATGGTTTCTGTCCACATGCATATGCACCTGTCTGTACCCACGTATGGTTTCTGTCCACATGAATATGCACCTGGCTGTACCCACGTATGGTTTCTGTCCACATGAATATGCACCTGTCTGTATAAAATGTATCTGTACTACCCACACAGATATGCACTTGTCTGTGCCCACGTATGGTTTCTATCCACATAAATATGCACCTGTCTGTACCCACGTATGGTTTCTGTCCACATGAATATGCACCTGTCTGTATAAAATGTATCTGTACTACCCACACAGATATGCACTTGTCTGTACCCACGTATGGTTTCTATCCACATGAATATGCACCTGTCTGTACCCACGTATGGTTTCTGTCCACATGAATATGCACCTGGCTGTACCCACGTATGGTTTCTGTCCACATGAATATGCACCTGTCTGTACCCACGTATGGTTTCTGTCCACATGAATATGCACCTGTCGGTACCTACGTATGGTTTCTGTCCACATGAATATGCACCTGTCTGTACCCACGTATGGTTTCTGTCCACATGAATATGCACCTGTCTGTACCCACGTATGGTTTCTATCCACATGAATATGCACCTGTCTGTACCCATGTATGGTTTCTGTCCACATGAATATGCACCTGTCTACCCACGTATGGTTTCTGTTCACATGAATATGCACCTGTCTGTACCCACGTATGGTTTCTGTCCACAGGAATATGCACCTGTCTGTACCCACGTATGGTTTCTGTCCACATGAATATGCACCTGGCTGTGCCCACGTATGGTTTCTGTCCACATGAATATGCACCTGTCTGTATAAAATGTATCTGTACTACCCACACAGATATGCACTTGTCTGTACCCACGTATGGTTTCTATCCACATGAATATGCACCTGTCTGTACCCACCTATGGTTTCTGTCCACATGAATATGCACCTGTCTGTACCCACGTATGGTTTCTGTCCACATGAATATGTACCTGTCTGTACCCACGTATGATTTCTGTCCACATGAATATGCACCTGTCTGTACCCACGTATGGTTTCTTTTCACATGAATATGCACCTGTCTACCCACGTATGGTTTCTGTCCACATGAATATGCACCTGTCTGTACCCACGTATGGTTTCTGTCCACATGCATATGCACCTGTCTGTACCCACGTATGGTTTCTGTCCACATGAATATGCACCTGGTTGTACCCACGTATGGTTTCTGTCCACATGAATATGCACCTGTCTGTATAAAATGTATCTGTACTACCCACACAGATATGCACTTGTCTGTGCCCACGTATGGTTTCTATCCACATAAATATGCACCTGTCTGTACCCACTTATGGTTTCTGTCCACATGAATATGCACCTGTCTGTACCCACGTATGGTTTCTGTCCACATGAATATACACCTGTCTGTACCCACGTATGGTTTCTGTCCACATGAATATGCACCTGTCTGTACCCACGTATGGTTTCTGTCCACATGAATATGCACCTGTCTGTACCCATGTATGGTTTCTGTCCACATGAATATGCACCTGTCTGTACCCACGTATGGTTTCTGTCCACATGAATGTGCACCTGTCTGTACCCACGTATGGTTTCTGTCCACATGAATATGCACCTGTCTGTACCCACGTATGGTTTCTGTCCACATGAATATGCACCTGTGTGTACCCAGTATGGTTTCTGTTCACATGAATATGCACCTGTCTGTACCCACGTATGGTTTCTATCCACATGAATATGCACCTGTCTGTACCCACGTTTGGTTTCTGTCCACATGAATATGCACCTGTCTGTATAAAATGTATCTGTACTACCCACACAGATATGCACTTGTCTCTACCCACGTATGTTTTCTATCCACGCGAATATCAAATATCTCCATCAATATCTTTCCTGTCCACATGGTTATGCACCTGTCTCTATAAAATGTATATGTGCTAGCAACGGTGATAGATAGAGTTGTCTGTGTATATATTATGAAAGAAGAAATATATTCGGAATACTAAATCATACAATTATAGGTAGAACATTTTCGCCGTTCGGATTAAATATTAACTTTATTTTTATGAGTACAGACTGTAAATTACTTAAACAGTTTAGTAAACGTTAGTGATTATTTAATTTAAAAAAACAATCAAATTTGACAGATTTGATTCAACCACATAACTTTATGGTAAAATATTATAATAATTAATTACTGGCACATATACAACGATATGGTCTATGATTTAGTAATGTTATACTGGTGGGTTGCGGACTTTCGAAATTGTAAGTAAAAGATAAGTTATTGTGTCACAAGTCATAACTGAAGATGTTGGAACATGTCATATCATGAGCATTAGATTTAATGAATTGAAATTAATCGTTCAAATAGAAAGAATAATGTAGTCCTCTTCACGGAAAATTAAAGTATAGTTGTTATAATATTAAACTTGCCAGAAATGTAGTTTTTTCTTCAAAATTTCATAGCAGTTTATCGAGAACCGATGAGGTACTGATTGATATTACAACAATGTATACCAAGCATCATTCCGATAATTGAAGAGGGTGGCGGTTGTTCAACGGGTCATCCTATAATTGTACGACCATGGATGGGCCTCCAGAGTACGTAGCGATTTTTGATCTTAGAATATATAATTCACGAGGTTGTCTATGTAACGTCTTTTCTAATTGGAAGGCGTCAAATACATGCCGGTATCAATTAACAATTGTTGAAAAATACAAAATTCAATAGATGTACGGCTTCTAGTTACCCCTTTGGTATCTTAGATGTGCGACTTCTAGTTACCTCTTTGGTATCTTAGATGTACGGCTTCTAGTTACCTCTTTGGTATCTTAGATGTACGACTTCTAGTTACCTCTTTTGTATCTTAGATGTACGGCTTCTAGTTACCTCTTTGGTATCTTAGATGTACGACTTCTAGTTACCTCTTTGGTATCTTAGATGTACGACTTCTAGTTACCTCTTTGGTGTTTTAGATGTACGACTTCTAGTTACCTCTTTGGTGTTTTAGATGTACGACTTCTAGTTACCTCTTTGGTTTTTTAGATGTACGACTTCTAGTTACCTCTTTGGTATCTTAGATGCACGACTTCTAGTTACCTCTTTGGTATCTTAGATGTACGACTTCTAGTTACCTCTTTGGTATCTTAGATGTACGACTTCTAGTTACCTCTTTGGTGTTTTAGATGTACGACTTCTAGTTACCTCTTTGGTATCTTAGATGTACGACTTCTAGTTACCTCTTTGGTGTTTTAGATGTACGGCTTCTAGTTACCTCTTTGGTATCTTAGATGTACGACTTCTAGTTACCTCTTTGGTATCTTAGATGTACGGCTTCTAGTTACCTCTTTGGTATCTTAGATGTACGACTTCTAGTTACCTCTTTGGTGTTTCAGATGTACGATTTCTAGTTACCTCTTTGGTATCTTAGATGTACGACTTCTAGTTACCTCGTTGGTGTTTTAGATGTACGACTTCTAGTTACCTCTTTGGTATCTTAGATGTACGACTTCTAGTTACCTCTTTGGTGTTTTAGATGTACGACTTCTAGTTACCTCTTTGGTGTTTTAGATGTACGACTTCTAGTTACCTCTTTGGTATCTTAGATGTACGACTTCTAGTTACCTCTTTGGTGTCTTAGATGTACGGCTTCTAGTTACCTCTTTGGTGTTTTAGATATACGACTTCTAGTTACCTCTTTGGTGTTTTAGATATACGACTTCTAGTTACCTCTTTATTGTTTTAGATGTACGACTTCTAGTTACCTCTTTGGTGTTTTAGATGTACGACTTCTAGTTACCTCTTTGGTATCTTAGATGTACGGCTTCTAGTTACCTCTTTGGTATCTTAGATGCACGACTTCTAGTTACCTCTTTAGTGTTTTAGATGTACGACTTCTAGTTACCTCTTTGGTGTTTTAGATGTACGACTTCTAGTTACCTCTTTGGTATCTTGGATGCACGACTTCTAGTTACCTCTTTGGTATCTTAGATGTACGACTTCTAGTTACCTCTTTGGTATCTTAGATGTACGACTTCTAGTTACCTCTTTGGTGTTTTAGATATACGACTTCTAGTTACCTCTTTGGTGTTTTAGATGTACGACTTCTAGTTACCTCTTTGGTGTCTTAGATTTACGACTTCTAGTTACCTCTTTGGTATCTTAGATGTACGACTTCTAGTTACCTCTTTGGTATCTTTGATGTACAGCTTCTAGTTACCTCTTTGGTATCTTAGATGTACGAATTCTAGTTACCTCTTTGGTATCTTAGATGTACGAATTCTAGTTACCTCTTTGGTATCTTAGATGTACGACTTCTAGTTACCTCTTTGGTGTTTTAGATGTACGACTTCTAGTTACCTCTTTGGTATCTTAGATGTACGACTTCTAGTTACCTCTTTAGTGTTTTAGATGTACGACTTCTAGTTACCTCTTTGGTATCTTAGATGTACGACTTCTAGTTACCTCTTTGGTGTTTTAGATGTACGACTTCTAGTTACCTCTTTGGTGTTTTAGATGTACGACTTCTAGTTACCTCTTTGGTATCATAGATGTACGGCTTCTAGTTACCTCTTTGGTATCTTAGATGTACGACTTCTAGTTACCTCTTTAGTGTTTTAGATGTACGACTTCTAGTTACCTCTTTGGTGTTTTAGATGTACGACTTCTAGTTACCTCTTTGGTGTTTTAGATGTACGACTTCTAGTTACCTCTTTGGTGTTTTAGATGTACGACTTCTAGTTACCTCTTTGGTATCTTAGATGTACGGCTTCTAGTTACCTCTTTGGTATCTTAGATGTACGACTTCTAGTTACCTCTTTGGTATCTTAGATGTACGACTTCTAGTTACCTCTTTGGTGTTTTAGATGTACGACTTCTAGTTACCTCTTTGGTGTTTTAGATATACGACTTCTAGTTACCTCTTTGGTGTTTTAGATGTACGACTTCTAGTTACCTCTTTGGTTTTTTAGATGTACAACTTCTAGTTACCTCTTTGGTATCTTAGATGCACGACTTCTAGTTACCTCTTTGGTATCTTAGATGTACGACTTCTAGTTACCTCTTTGGTATCTTAGATGTACGACTTCTAGTTACCTCTTTGGTGTTTTAGATGTACGACTTCTAGTTACCTCTTTGGTATCTTAGATGTACGACTTCTAGTTACCTCTTTGGTGTTTTAGATGTACGTCTTCTAGTTACCTCTTTGGTATCTTAGATGTACGACTTCTAGTTACCTCTTTGGTATCTTAGATGTACGGCTTCTAGTTACCTCTTTGGTATCTTAGATGTACGACTTCTAGTTACCTCTTTGGTGTTTTAGATGTACGACTTCTAGTTACCTCTTTGGTATCTTAGATGTACGACTTCTAGTTACCTCTTTGGTGTTTTAGATGTACGACTTCTAGTTACCTCTTTGGTATCTTAGATGTACGACTTCTAGTTACCTCTTTGGTGTTTTAGATGTACGACTTCTAGTTACCTCTTTGGTGTTTTAGATGTACGACTTCTAGTTACCTCTTTGGTATCTTAGATGTACGACTTCTAGTTACCTCTTTGGTGTTTTAGATGTACGGCTTCTAGTTACCTCTTTGGTGTTTTAGATGTACGACTTCTAGCTACCTCTTTGGTGGTTTAGATATACGACTTCTAGTTACCTCTTTGGTGTTTTAGATGTACGACTTCTAGTTACCTCTTTGGTGTTTTAGATGCACGACTTCTAGTTACCTCTTTGGTATCTTAGATGTACGGCTTCTAGTTACCTCTTTGGTATCTTAGATGCACGACTTCTAGTTACCTCTTTTGTGTTCTAGATGTACGACTTCAAGTTACCTCTTTGGTGTTTTAGATGTACGACTTCTAGTTACCTCTTTGGTATCTTAGATGCACGACTTCTAGTTACCTCTTTGGTATCTTAGATGTACGACTTCTAGTTACCTCTTTGGTATCTTAGATGTACGACTTCTAGTTACCTCTTTGGTGTTTTAGATATACGACTTCTAGTTACCTCTTTGGTGTTTTAGATGTACGACTTCTAGTTACCTCTTTGGTGTCTTAGATTTACGACTTCTAGTTACCTCTTTGGTATCTTAGATGTACGACTTCTAGTTACCTCTTTGGTGTTTTAGATGTACGACTTCTAGTTACCTCTTTGGTATCTTAGATGTACGACTTCTAGTTACCTCTTTGGTGTTTTAGATGTACGACTTCTAGTTACCTCTTTGGTGTTTTAGATGTACGACTTCTAGTTACCTCTTTGGTGTTTTAGATGTACGACTTCTAGTTACCTCTTTGGTGTTTTAGATGTACGACTTCTAGTTACCTCTTTGGTGTTTTAGATATACGACTTCTAGTTACCTCTCTGGTGTTTTAGATGTACGACTTCTAGTTACCTCTTTGGTATCCTAGATGCACGACTTCTAGTTACCTCTTTGGTGTTTTAGATGTACGACTTCTGGTTACCTCTTTAGTGTTTTAGATGTACGGCTTCTAGTTACCTCTTTTGTGTCTTAGATGCACGACTTCTAGTTACCTCTTTGGTATCTTAGATGTACGACTTCTAGTTACCTCTTTGGTGTTTTAGATGTACGACTTCTAGTTACCTCTTTAGTGTTTTAGATGTACGGCTTCTAGTTACCTCTTTGGTATCTTAGATGTACGACTTCTAGCTACCTCTTTGGTGTTTTAGATGTACGACTTCTAGTTACCTCTTTAGTGTTTTAGATGTACGGCTTCTAGTTACCTCTTTGGTGTCTTAGATGCACGACTTCTAGTTACCTCTTTGGTGTTTTAGATGTACGACTTCTAGTTACCTCTTTGGTGTTTTAGATGTACGGCTTCTAGTTACCTCTTTGGTGTTTTAGATATACGACTTCTAGTTACCTCTTTGGTGTTTTAGATGTACGACTTCTAGTTACCTCTTTGGTGTCTTAGATTTATGACTTCTAGCTACCTCTTTGGTGTTTTAGATGTACGAATTCTAGTTACCTCTTTGGTGTCTTAGATGTACGACTTCTAGTTGCCTCTTTGGTATCTTAGATGCACGACTTCTAGTTACCTCTTTGGTATCTTAGATGTACGACTTCTAGTTACTACTCTTTGGTATCTTAGATGTACGACTTCTAGTTACCTCTTTGGTTTCTTAGATGTACGACTTCTAGTTACCTCTTTGGTATCTTAGATGTACGACTTCTAGTTACCTCTTTGGTGTCTTAGATGTACGAATTCTAGTTACCTCTTTGGTGTTTTAGATGTACGACTTCTAGTTACCTCTTTGGTGTTTTAGATGTACGACTTCTAGTTACCTCTTTGGTATCTTAGATGTACGACTTCTAGTTACCTCTTTGGTATCTTAGATGTACGATTTCTAGTTACCTCTTTGGTGTCTTAGATGTACGAATTCTAGTTACCTCTTTGGTGTTTTAGATGTACGGCTTCTAGTTACCTCTTTGGTGTTTTAGATGTACGACTTCTAGTTACCTCTTTGGTATCTTAGATGTACGACTTCTAGTTACCTCTTTGGTATCTTAGATGTACGATTTCTAGTTACCTCTTTGGTGTTTTAGATATACGACGTCTAGTTACCTCTTTGGTATCTTAGATGTACGACTTCTAGTTACCTCTTTGGTATCTTAGATGTACGACTTCTAGTTACCTCTTTGGTATCTTAGATGCACGACTTCTAGTTACCTCTTTGGTATCTTAGATGTACGACTTCTAGTTACCTCTTTGATGTTTTAGATGTACGGCGTCTAGTTACCTCTTTGGTGTTTTAGATGTACGACTTCTAGTTACCTCTTTGGTATCTTAGATGTACGACTTATAGTTACCTCTTTGGTATCTTAGATGCACGACTTCTAGTTACCTCTTTTGTGTTTTAGATGTACGACTTCAAGTTACCTCTTTGGTGTTTTAGATGTACGACTTCTAGTTACCTCTTTGGTATCTTAGATGCACGACTTCTAGTTACCTCTTTGGTATCTTAGATGTACGACTTCTAGTTACCTCTTTGGTATCTTAGATGTACGACTTCTAGTTACCTCTTTGGTGTTTTAGATATACGACTTCTAGTTACCTCTTTGGTGTTTTAGATGTACGACTTCTAGTTACCTCTTTGGTGTCTTAGATTTACGACTTCTAGTTACCTCTTTGGTATCTTAGATGTACGACTTCTAGTTACCTCTTTGGTGTTTTAGATGTACGACTTCTAGTTACCTCTTTGGTATCTTAGATGTACGACTTCTAGTTACCTCTTTGGTGTTTTAGATGTACGACTTCTAGTTACCTCTTTGGTGTTTTAGATGTACGACTTCTAGTTACCTCTTTGGTATCTTAGATGTACGACTTCTAGTTACCTCTTTGGTATCTTAGATGTACGATTTCTAGTTACCTCTTTGGTGTTTTAGATATACGACGTCTAGTTACCTCTTTGGTATCTTAGATGTACGACTTCTAGTTACCTCTTTGGTATCTTAGATGTACGACTTCTAGTTACCTCTTTGGTATCTTAGATGCACGACTTCTAGTTACCTCTTTGGTATCTTAGATGTACGACTTCTAGTTACCTCTTTGATGTTTTAGATGTACGGCGTCTAGTTACCTCTTTGGTGTTTTAGATGTACGACTTCTAGTTACCTCTTTGGTATCTTAGATGTACGACTTCTAGTTACCTCTTTGGTATCTTAGATGCACGACTTCTAGTTACCTCTTTTGTGTTTTAGATGTACGACTTCAAGTTACCTCTTTGGTGTTTTAGATGTACGACTTCTAGTTACCTCTTTGGTATCTTAGATGCACGACTTCTAGTTACCTCTTTGGTATCTTAGATGTACGACTTCTAGTTACCTCTTTGGTATCTTAGATGTACGACTTCTAGTTACCTCTTTGGTGTTTTAGATATACGACTTCTAGTTACCTCTTTGGTGTTTTAGATGTACGACTTCTAGTTACCTCTTTGGTGTCTTAGATTTACGACTTCTAGTTACCTCTTTGGTATCTTAGATGTACGACTTCTAGTTACCTCTTTGGTGTTTTAGATGTACGACTTCTAGTTACCTCTTTGGTATCTTAGATGTACGACTTCTAGTTACCTCTTTGGTGTTTTAGATGTACGACTTCTAGTTACCTCTTTGGTGTTTTAGATGTACGACTTCTAGTTACCTCTTTGGTGTTTTAGATGTACGACTTCTAGTTACCTCTTTGGTGTTTTAGATGTACGACTTCTAGTTACCTCTTTGGTGTTTTAGATATACGACTTCTAGTTACCTCTCTGGTGTTTTAGAAGTACGACTTCTAGTTACCTCTTTGGTATCCTAGATGCACGACTTCTAGTTACCTCTTTGGTGTTTTAGATGTACGACTTCTGGTTACCTCTTTAGTGTTTTAGATGTACGGCTTCTAGTTACCTCTTTTGTGTCTTAGATGCACGACTTCTAGTTACCTCTTTGGTATCTTAGATGTACGACTTCTAGTTACCTCTTTGGTGTTTTAGATGTACGACTTCTAGTTACCTCTTTAGTGTTTTAGATGTACGGCTTCTAGTTACCTCTTTGGTATCTTAGATGTACGACTTCTAGCTACCTCTTTGGTGTTTTAGATGTACGACTTCTAGTTACCTCTTTAGTGTTTTAGATGTACGGCTTCTAGTTACCTCTTTGGTGTCTTAGATGCACGACTTCTAGTTACCTCTTTGGTGTTTTAGATGTACGACTTCTAGTTACCTCTTTGGTGTTTTAGATGTACGGCTTCTAGTTACCTCTTTGGTGTTTTAGATATACGACTTCTAGTTACCTCTTTGGTGTTTTAGATGTACGACTTCTAGTTACCTCTTTGGTGTCTTAGATTTATGACTTCTAGCTACCTCTTTGGTGTTTTAGATGTACGACTTCTAGTTACCTCTTTGGTGTTTTAGATATACGACTTCTAGTTACCTCTTTGGTGTTTTAGATGTACGAATTCTAGTTACCTCTTTGGTGTCTTAGATGTACGACTTCTAGTTGCCTCTTTGGTATCTTAGATGCACGACTTCTAGTTACCTCTTTGGTATCTTAGATGTACGACTTCTAGTTACTACTCTTTGGTATCTTAGATGTACGACTTCTAGTTACCTCTTTGGTTTCTTAGATGTACGACTTCTAGTTACCTCTTTGGTATCTTAGATGTACGACTTCTAGTTACCTCTTTGGTGTCTTAGATGTACGAATTCTAGTTACCTCTTTGGTGTTTTAGATGTACGACTTCTAGTTACCTCTTTGGTGTTTTAGATGTACGACTTCTAGTTACCTCTTTGGTATCTTAGATGTACGACTTCTAGTTACCTCTTTGGTATCTTAGATGTACGATTTCTACTTACCTCTTTGGTGTCTTAGATGTACGAATTCTAGTTACCTCTTTGGTGTTTTAGATGTACGGCTTCTAGTTACCTCTTTGGTGTTTTAGATGTACGACTTCTAGTTACCTCTTTGGTATCTTAGATGTACGACTTCTAGTTACCTCTTTGGTATCTTAGATGTACGATTTCTAGTTACCTCTTTGGTGTTTTAGATATACGACGTCTAGTTACCTCTTTGGTATCTTAGATGTACGACTTCTAGTTACCTCTTTGGTATCTTAGATGTACGACTTCTAGTTACCTCTTTGGTATCTTAGATGCACGACTTCTAGTTACCTCTTTGGTATCTTAGATGTACGACTTCTAGTTACCTCTTTGATGTTTTAGATGTACGGCGTCTAGTTACCTCTTTGGTGTTTTAGATGTACGACTTCTAGTTACCTCTTTGGTATCTTAGATGTACGACTTCTAGTTACCTCTTTGATGTTTTAGATGTACGACTTCTAGTTACCTCTTTGGTGTTTTAGATGTACGACTTCTAGTTACCTCTTTGATGTTTTAGATGTACGACTTCTAGTTACCTCTTTGGTATCTTAGATGTACGACTTCTAGTTACCTCTTTGGTGTTTTAGATGTACGACTTCTAGTTACCTCTTTGGTATCTTAGATGTACGACTTCTAGTTACCTCTTTGGTGTTTTAGATGTACGACTTCTAGTTACCTCTTTGGTATCTTAGATGTACGACTTCTAATTACCTCTTTGGTGTTTTAGATGTACGACTTCTAGTTACCTCTTTGGTGTTTTAGATGTACGACTTCTAGTTACCTCTTTGGTATCTTAGATGTACGACTTCTAGTTACCTCTTTGGTGTTTTAGATGTACGGCTTCTAGTTACCTCTTTGGTGTTTTAGATATACGACTTCTAGTTACCTCTTTGGTGTTTTAGATATACGACTTCTAGTTACCTCTTTGGTGTTTTAGATGTACGACTTCTAGTTACCTCTTTGGTGTTTTAGATGTACGACTTCTAGTTACCTCTTTGGTGTTTTAGATGTACGACTTCTAGTTACCTCTTTGGTGTTTTAGATGTACGACTTCTAGTTACCTCTTTAGTGTTTTAGATGTACGACTTCTAGTTACCTCTTTGGTATCTTAGATGCACGACTTCTAGTTACCTCTTTGGTATCTTAGATGTACGACTTCTAGTTACCTCTTTGGTATCTTAGATGTACGACTTCTAGTTACCTCTTTGGTGTTTTAGATATACGACTTCTAGTTACCTCTTTGGTGTTTTAGATTTACGACATCTAGTTACCTCTTTGGTATCTTAGATGTACGACTTCTAGTTACCTCTTTGGTGTTTTAGATGTACGACTTCTAGTTACCTCTTTGGTATCTTAGATGTACGACTTCTAGTTACCTCTTTGGTGTTTTAGATGTACGACTTCTAGTTACCTCTTTGGTGTTTTAGATGTACGACTTCTAGTTACCTCTTTGGTGTTTTAGATATACGACTTCTAGTTACCTCTCTGGTGTTTTAGATGTACGACTTCTAGTTACCTCTTTGGTATCCTAGATGCACGACTTCTAGTTACCTCTTTGGTGTTTTAGATGTACGACTTATGGTTACCTCTTTAGTGTTTTAGATGTACGGCTTCTAGTTACCTCTTTTGTGTCTTAGATGCACGACTTCTAGTTACCTCTTTGGTATCTTAGATGTACGACTTCTAGTTACCTCTTTGGTGTTTTAGATGTACGACTTCTAGTTACCTCTTCAGTGTTTTAGATGTACGGCTTCTAGTTACCTCTTTGGTATCTTAGATGTACGACTTCTAGTTACCTCTCTGGTGTTTTAGATGTACGACTTCTAGTTACCTCTTTAGTGTTTTAGATGTACGGCTTCTAGTTACCTCTTTGGTGTCTTAGATGCACGACTTCTAGTTACCTCTTTGGTATCTTAGATGTACGACTTCTAGTTACCTCTTTGGTGTTTTAGATATACGACTTCTAGTTACCTCTTTGGTATCTTAGATGTACGACTTCTAGTTACCTCTTTGGTGTTTTAGATGTACGACTTCTAGTTACCTCTTTGGTGTTTTAGATGTACGACTTTTAGTTACCTCTTTAGTGTTTTAGATGTACGACTTCTAGTTACCTCTTTGGTGTTTTAGATGTACGACTTCTAGTTACCTCTTTGGTGTTTTAGATGTACGACTTCTAGTTACCTCTTTGGTGTCTTAGATTTACGACTTCTAGTTACCTCTTTGGTGTTTTAGATGTACGACTTCTAGTTACCTCTTTGGTGTTTTAGATATACGACTTCTAGTTACCTCTTTGGTGCTTTAGATGTACGAATTCTAGTTACCTCTTTGGTGTCTTAGATGTACGACTTCTAGTTGCCTCTTTGGTATCTTAGATGCACGACTTCAAGTTACCTCTTTGGTATCTTAGATGTACGACTTCTAGTGACCTCTTTGGTATCTTAGATGTACGACTTCTAGTTACCTCTTTGGTTTCTTAGATGTACGACTTCTAGTTACCTCTTTGGTATCTTAGATGTACGACTTCTAGTTACCTCTTTGGTGTCTTAGATGTACGAATTCTAGTTACCTCTTTGGTGTTTTAGATGTACGACTTCTAGTTACCTCTTTGGTATTTTAGATGTACGACTTCTAGTTACCTCTTTGGTATCTTAGATGTACGACTTCTAGTTACCTCATTGGTATCTTAGATGAACGACTTCTAGTTACCTCTTTGGTGTCTTAGATGTACGAATTCTAGTTACCTCTTTGGTGTTTTAGATGTACGACTTCTAGTTACCTCTTTGGTGTTTTAGATGTACGACTTCTAGTTACCTCTTTGGTATCTTAGATGTACGACTTCTAGTTACCTCTTTGGTATCTTAGATGTACGATTTCTAGTTACCTCTTTGGTGTTTTAGATATACGACGTCTAGTTACCTCTTTGGTATCTTAGATGTACGACTTCTAGTTACCTCTTTGGTATCTTAGATGTACGACTTCTAGTTACCTCTTTTGTGTTTTAGATGTACGACTTCTAGTTACCTCTTTGGTATCTTAGATGTACGACTTCTAGTTACCTCTTTGGTATCTTAGATGTACGGCTTCTAGTTACCTCTTTGGTGTTTTAGATGTACGACTTCTAGTTACCTCTTTGGTATCTTAGATGTACGGCTTCTAGTTACCTCTTTGGTATCTTAGATGTACGACTTCTAGTTACCTCTTTGGTGTCTTAGATGTACGACTTCTAGTTACCTCTTTGGTATCTTAGATGTACGACTTCTAGCTACCTCTTTGGTATCTTAGATGTACGACTTCTAGTTACCTCTTTGGTATCTTAGATGCACGACTTCTAGTTACATTTTTGGTGTCTTAGATGTACGACTTCTAGTTACCTCTTTGGTGTTTTAGATGTACGATTTCTAGTTACAGTTGACTCTCGTTATCTCGAATTCGATGGGACCATGGAAAAAATTCGAGTCAACCGTAGTTCGACTCAAGAGGAGCTATGAAAATACCGGAAGTGTAGTTTGTTTAACAACGAAAGGGAGACAACTTGAGCAAAATTTTGAAGAGCTAAAACCAGCATCGCATGTCTAGATTCTCGGAACGATTTAAAACTTATTCGATGTTTTTGTTGCTGTTTTTTTTTTCTGTTAAATTCTTTGAATCTTGTGGAATGACTGATAACTGCTAGATATCTTCTTTTTTTTTTTGTGTGTATGATTATGTTTATCTGTTGTGTTGTATTGATTCAATAAAATGTAAAAGAAAACTTTTCTCGACCGAAAATAACGCCAATTCTTATAAATAGCGTGATTTCCACTTTTATTACAACAGTTAATTAAGAGTAACATTTTTTTTCAAATCTCTCAAAATTGAGAAATTATACATCTTTAATGAAAATTAATTTCCGACAAATAAATCAATAGATAAAACGCTTCCGTTGTGTACTTTTCACAATCACTGATGTATGCCGACCCAAGCGCATTTATTATAAATCGATAATTTGTTATTGTACACATTTAACCTGTGTCATAATAGATTATACCAAGCCAATTCAAATATTATCACTAATTAATTAGACAGATTGTTAAAATAAACATGTGAAATAGCATAAGGTAAAAATGTCAAAGTCAATGACCGGATGTTTCACCTGTGATCCGATTTTAATCCCATGGTAATACACATGTTTTGACAGATAAATTTGACTTAACGAATGTAAATAATATGGTTTTCTACATCTCGGGACCAAAACTTTTATTCGAGACAACCGAAATTTCGACTCATCCGAATTCGACTCAACAGGAGTCAAATTATATATATTTATACACAACGAAGTTCGGGACTTCGATAAAAATTCGACTCAACCGGAAATTCGAGTCAACCGAGTTCGAGACAACGAGAGTCAACTGTACCTCTTTGGTGTTTTAGATGTACGACTTCTAGTTACCTCTTTGGTGTCTTAGATGCACGACTTCTAGTTACCTCTTTGGTATCTTAGATGCACGACTTCTAGTTACCTCTTTGGTTTCTTAGATGCACGACTTCTAGTTACCTCTTTGGTATCTTAGATGTACGACTTCTAGTTACCTCTTTGGTATCTTAGATTTACGACTTCTAGTTACCTCTTTGGTATCTTAGATGTACGACTTCTAGTTACCTCTTTGGTATCTTAGATGTACGACTTCTAGTTACCTCTTTGGTGTTTTAGATGTACGACTTCTAGTTACCTCTTTGATGTTTTAGATTTACGACTTCTAGTTACCTCTTTGGTATCTTAGATGTACGACTTCTAGTTACCTCTTTGATGTTTTAGATGTACGGCTTCTAGTTACCTCTTTGGTATCTTAGATGTACGACTTCTAGTTACCTCTTTGGTATCTTAGATGTACGACTTCTAGTTACCTCTTTGGTGTTTTAGATGTACGACTTCTAGTTACCTCTTTGGTATCTTAGATGTACGGCTTCTAGTTACCTCTTTGGTATCTTAGATGTACGACTTCTAGTTACCTCTTTGGTGTCTTAGATGTACGACTTCTAGTTACCTCTTTGGTATCTTAGATGTACGACTTCTAGTTACCTCTTTGGTATCTTAGATGTACGACTTCTAGTTACCTCTTTGGTATCTTAGATGCACGACTTCTAGTTACCTCTTTGGTGTCTTAGATGTATGACTTCTAGTTACCTCTTTGGTGTTTTAGATGTACGACTTCTAGTTACCTCTTTGGTGTTTTAGATGTACGACTTCTAGTTACCTCTTTGGTGTCTTAGATGCACGACTTCTAGTTACCACTTTGGTATCTTAGATGCACGACTTCTAGTTACCTCTTTGGTATCTTAGATGCACGACTTCTAGTTACCTCTTTGGTATCTTAGATGTACGACTTCTAGTTACCTCTTTGGTATCTTAGATTTACGACTTCTAGTTACCTCTTTGGTATCTTAGATGTACGACTTCTAGTTACCTCTTTGGTATCTTAGATGTACGACTTCTAGTTACCTCTTTGGTATCTTAGATGTACGACTTCTAGTTACCTCTTTGTCATCTTAGATGTACGACTTCTAGTTACCTCTTTGGTGTCTTAGATGTACGAATTCTAGTTACCTCTTTGGTGTTTTAGATGTACGACTTCTAGTTACCTCTTTGGTATCTTAGATGTACGACTTCTAGTTACCTCTTTGGTATCTTAGATGTACGACTTCTAGTTACCTCTTTGGTATCTTAGATGCACGACTTCTAGTTACCTCTTTGGTGTCTTAGATGTACGACTTCTAGTTACCTCTTTGGTGTTTTAGATGTACGACTTCTAGTTACCTCTTTGGTGTTTTAGATGTACGACTTCTAGTTACCTCTTTGGTGTCTTAGATGCACGACTTCTAGTTACCTCTTTGGTATCTTAGATGCACGACTTCTAGTTACCTCTTTGGTATCTTAGATGCACGACTTCTAGTTACCTCTTTGGTATCTTAGATGTACGACTTCTAGTTACCTCTTTGGTATCTTAGATTTACGACTTCTAGTTACCTCTTTGGTATCTTAGATGTACGACTTCTAGTTACCTCTTTGGTGTTTTAGATGTACGACTTCTAGTTACCTCTTCAGTGTTTTAGATGTACGGCTTCTAGTTACCTCTTTGGTATCTTAGATGTACGACTTCTAGTTACCTCTCTGGTGTTTTAGATGTACGACTTCTAGTTACCTCTTTAGTGTTTTAGATGTACGGCTTCTAGTTACCTCTTTGGTGTCTTAGATGCACGACTTCTAGTTACCTCTTTGGTATCTTAGATGTACGACTTCTAGTTACCTCTTTGGTGTTTTAGATATACGACTTCTAGTTACCTCTTTGGTATCTTAGATGTACGACTTCTAGTTACCTCTTTGGTGTTTTAGATGTACGACTTCTAGTTACCTCTTTGGTGTTTTAGATGTACGACTTTTAGTTACCTCTTTAGTGTTTTAGATGTACGACTTCTAGTTACCTCTTTGGTGTTTTAGATGTACGACTTCTAGTTACCTCTTTGGTGTTTTAGATGTACGACTTCTAGTTACCTCTTTGGTGTCTTAGATTTACGACTTCTAGTTACCTCTTTGGTGTTTTAGATGTACGACTTCTAGTTACCTCTTTGGTGTTTTAGATATACGACTTCTAGTTACCTCTTTGGTGCTTTAGATGTACGAATTCTAGTTACCTCTTTGGTGTCTTAGATGTACGACTTCTAGTTGCCTCTTTGGTATCTTAGATGCACGACTTCAAGTTACCTCTTTGGTATCTTAGATGTACGACTTCTAGTGACCTCTTTGGTATCTTAGATGTACGACTTCTAGTTACCTCTTTGGTTTCTTAGATGTACGACTTCTAGTTACCTCTTTGGTATCTTAGATGTACGACTTCTAGTTACCTCTTTGGTGTCTTAGATGTACGAATTCTAGTTACCTCTTTGGTGTTTTAGATGTACGACTTCTAGTTACCTCTTTGGTATTTTAGATGTACGACTTCTAGTTACCTCTTTGGTATCTTAGATGTACGACTTCTAGTTACCTCATTGGTATCTTAGATGAACGACTTCTAGTTACCTCTTTGGTGTCTTAGATGTACGAATTCTAGTTACCTCTTTGGTGTTTTAGATGTACGACTTCTAGTTACCTCTTTGGTGTTTTAGATGTACGACTTCTAGTTACCTCTTTGGTATCTTAGATGTACGACTTCTAGTTACCTCTTTGGTATCTTAGATGTACGATTTCTAGTTACCTCTTTGGTGTTTTAGATATACGACGTCTAGTTACCTCTTTGGTATCTTAGATGTACGACTTCTAGTTACCTCTTTGGTATCTTAGATGTACGACTTCTAGTTACCTCTTTTGTGTTTTAGATGTACGACTTCTAGTTACCTCTTTGGTATCTTAGATGTACGACTTCTAGTTACCTCTTTGGTATCTTAGATGTACGGCTTCTAGTTACCTCTTTGGTGTTTTAGATGTACGACTTCTAGTTACCTCTTTGGTATCTTAGATGTACGGCTTCTAGTTACCTCTTTGGTATCTTAGATGTACGACTTCTAGTTACCTCTTTGGTGTCTTAGATGTACGACTTCTAGTTACCTCTTTGGTATCTTAGATGTACGACTTCTAGCTACCTCTTTGGTATCTTAGATGTACGACTTCTAGTTACCTCTTTGGTATCTTAGATGCACGACTTCTAGTTACATTTTTGGTGTCTTAGATGTACGACTTCTAGTTACCTCTTTGGTGTTTTAGATGTACGATTTCTAGTTACAGTTGACTCTCGTTATCTCGAATTCGATGGGACCATGGAAAAAATTCGAGTCAACCGTAGTTCGACTCAAGAGGAGCTATGAAAATACCGGAAGTGTAGTTTGTTTAACAACGAAAGGGAGACAACTTGAGCAAAATTTTGAAGAGCTAAAACCAGCATCGCATGTCTAGATTCTCGGAACGATTTAAAACTTATTCGATGTTTTTGTTGCTGTTTTTTTTTTCTGTTAAATTCTTTGAATCTTGTGGAATGACTGATAACTGCTAGATATCTTCTTTTTTTTTTTGTGTGTATGATTATGTTTATCTGTTGTGTTGTATTGATTCAATAAAATGTAAAAGAAAACTTTTCTCGACCGAAAATAACGCCAATTCTTATAAATAGCGTGATTTCCACTTTTATTACAACAGTTAATTAAGAGTAACATTTTTTTTCAAATCTCTCAAAATTGAGAAATTATACATCTTTAATGAAAATTAATTTCCGACAAATAAATCAATAGATAAAACGCTTCCGTTGTGTACTTTTCACAATCACTGATGTATGCCGACCCAAGCGCATTTATTATAAATCGATAATTTGTTATTGTACACATTTAACCTGTGTCATAATAGATTATACCAAGCCAATTCAAATATTATCACTAATTAATTAGACAGATTGTTAAAATAAACATGTGAAATAGCATAAGGTAAAAATGTCAAAGTCAATGACCGGATGTTTCACCTGTGATCCGATTTTAATCCCATGGTAATACACATGTTTTGACAGATAAATTTGACTTAACGAATGTAAATAATATGGTTTTCTACATCTCGGGACCAAAACTTTTATTCGAGACAACCGAAATTTCGACTCATCCGAATTCGACTCAACAGGAGTCAAATTATATATATTTATACACAACGAAGTTCGGGACTTCGATAAAAATTCGACTCAACCGGAAATTCGAGTCAACCGAGTTCGAGACAACGAGAGTCAACTGTACCTCTTTGGTGTTTTAGATGTACGACTTCTAGTTACCTCTTTGGTGTCTTAGATGCACGACTTCTAGTTACCTCTTTGGTATCTTAGATGCACGACTTCTAGTTACCTCTTTGGTTTCTTAGATGCACGACTTCTAGTTACCTCTTTGGTATCTTAGATGTACGACTTCTAGTTACCTCTTTGGTATCTTAGATTTACGACTTCTAGTTACCTCTTTGGTATCTTAGATGTACGACTTCTAGTTACCTCTTTGGTATCTTAGATGTACGACTTCTAGTTACCTCTTTGGTGTTTTAGATGTACGACTTCTAGTTACCTCTTTGATGTTTTAGATTTACGACTTCTAGTTACCTCTTTGGTATCTTAGATGTACGACTTCTAGTTACCTCTTTGATGTTTTAGATGTACGGCTTCTAGTTACCTCTTTGGTATCTTAGATGTACGACTTCTAGTTACCTCTTTGGTATCTTAGATGTACGACTTCTAGTTACCTCTTTGGTGTTTTAGATGTACGACTTCTAGTTACCTCTTTGGTATCTTAGATGTACGGCTTCTAGTTACCTCTTTGGTATCTTAGATGTACGACTTCTAGTTACCTCTTTGGTGTCTTAGATGTACGACTTCTAGTTACCTCTTTGGTATCTTAGATGTACGACTTCTAGTTACCTCTTTGGTATCTTAGATGTACGACTTCTAGTTACCTCTTTGGTATCTTAGATGCACGACTTCTAGTTACCTCTTTGGTGTCTTAGATGTATGACTTCTAGTTACCTCTTTGGTGTTTTAGATGTACGACTTCTAGTTACCTCTTTGGTGTTTTAGATGTACGACTTCTAGTTACCTCTTTGGTGTCTTAGATGCACGACTTCTAGTTACCACTTTGGTATCTTAGATGCACGACTTCTAGTTACCTCTTTGGTATCTTAGATGCACGACTTCTAGTTACCTCTTTGGTATCTTAGATGTACGACTTCTAGTTACCTCTTTGGTATCTTAGATTTACGACTTCTAGTTACCTCTTTGGTATCTTAGATGTACGACTTCTAGTTACCTCTTTGGTATCTTAGATGTACGACTTCTAGTTACCTCTTTGGTATCTTAGATGTACGACTTCTAGTTACCTCTTTGTCATCTTAGATGTACGACTTCTAGTTACCTCTTTGGTGTCTTAGATGTACGAATTCTAGTTACCTCTTTGGTGTTTTAGATGTACGACTTCTAGTTACCTCTTTGGTATCTTAGATGTACGACTTCTAGTTACCTCTTTGGTATCTTAGATGTACGACTTCTAGTTACCTCTTTGGTATCTTAGATGCACGACTTCTAGTTACCTCTTTGGTGTCTTAGATGTACGACTTCTAGTTACCTCTTTGGTGTTTTAGATGTACGACTTCTAGTTACCTCTTTGGTGTTTTAGATGTACGACTTCTAGTTACCTCTTTGGTGTCTTAGATGCACGACTTCTAGTTACCTCTTTGGTATCTTAGATGCACGACTTCTAGTTACCTCTTTGGTATCTTAGATGCACGACTTCTAGTTACCTCTTTGGTATCTTAGATGTACGACTTCTAGTTACCTCTTTGGTATCTTAGATTTACGACTTCTAGTTACCTCTTTGGTATCTTAGATGTACGACTTCTAGTTACCTCTTTGGTATCTTAGATGTACGACTTCTATTTACCTCTTTGGTGTCTTAGATGTACGACTTCTAGTTACCTCTTTGGTGTTTTAGATGTACGACTTCTAGTTACCTCTTTGATGTTTTAGATTTACGACTTCTAGTTACCTCTTTGGTATCTTAGATGTACGACTTCTAGTTACCTCTTTGATGTTTTAGATGTACGGCTTCTAGTTACCTCTTTGGTATCTTAGATGTACGACTTCTAGTTACCTCTTTGGTATCTTAGATGTACGACTTCTAGTTACCTCTTTGGTGTTTTAGATGTACGACTTCTAGTTACCTCTTTGGTATCTTAGATGTACGGCTTCTAGTTACCTCTTTGGTATCTTAGATGTACGACTTCTAGTTACCTCTTTGGTGTCTTAGATGTACGACTTCTAGTTACCTCTTTGGTATCTTAGATGTACGACTTCTAGTTACCTCTTTGGTATCTTAGATGTACGACTTCTAGTTACCTCTTTGGTATCTTAGATGCACGACTTCTAGTTACCTCTTTGGTGTCTTAGATGTATGACTTCTAGTTACCTCTTTGGTGTTTTAGATGTACGACTTCTAGTTACCTCTTTGGTGTTTTAGATGTACGACTTCTAGTTACCTCTTTGGTGTCTTAGATGCACGACTTCTAGTTACCACTTTGGTATCTTAGATGCACGACTTCTAGTTACCTCTTTGGTATCTTAGATGCACGACTTCTAGTTACCTCTTTGGTATCTTAGATGTACGACTTCTAGTTACCTCTTTGGTATCTTAGATTTACGACTTCTAGTTACCTCTTTGGTATCTTAGATGTACGACTTCTAGTTACCTCTTTGGTATCTTAGATGTACGACTTCTAGTTACCTCTTTGGTATCTTAGATGTACGACTTCTAGTTACCTCTTTGTCATCTTAGATGTACGACTTCTAGTTACCTCTTTGGTGTCTTAGATGTACGAATTCTAGTTACCTCTTTGGTGTTTTAGATGTACGACTTCTAGTTACCTCTTTGGTATCTTAGATGTACGACTTCTAGTTACCTCTTTGGTATCTTAGATGTACGACTTCTAGTTACCTCTTTGGTATCTTAGATGCACGACTTCTAGTTACCTCTTTGGTGTCTTAGATGTACGACTTCTAGTTACCTCTTTGGTGTTTTAGATGTACGACTTCTAGTTACCTCTTTGGTGTTTTAGATGTACGACTTCTAGTTACCTCTTTGGTGTCTTAGATGCACGACTTCTAGTTACCTCTTTGGTATCTTAGATGCACGACTTCTAGTTACCTCTTTGGTATCTTAGATGCACGACTTCTAGTTACCTCTTTGGTATCTTAGATGTACGACTTCTAGTTACCTCTTTGGTATCTTAGATTTACGACTTCTAGTTACCTCTTTGGTATCTTAGATGTACGACTTCTAGTTACCTCTTTGGTATCTTAGATGTACGACTTCTATTTACCTCTTTGGTGTTTTAGATGTACGACTTCTAGTTACCTCTTTGGTGTTTTAGATGTACGACTTCTAGTTACCTCTTTGATGTTTTAGATTTACGACTTCTAGTTACCTCTTTGGTATCTTAGATGTACGACTTCTAGTTACCTCTTTGATGTTTTAGATGTACGGCTTCTAGTTACCTCTTTGGTATCTTAGATGTACGACTTCTAGTTACCTCTTTGGTATCTTAGATGTACGACTTCTAGTTACCTCTTTGGTGTTTTAGATGTACGACTTCTAGTTACCTCTTTGGTATCTTAGATGTACGGCTTCTAGTTACCTCTTTGGTATCTTAGATGTACGACTTCTAGTTACCTCTTTAGTGTCTTAGATGTACGACTTCTAGTTACCTCTTTGGTATCTTAGATGTACGACTTCTAGTTACCTCTTTGGTATCTTAGATGCACGACTTCTAGTTACCTCTTTGGTGTCTTAGATGTACGACTTCTAGTTACCTCTTTGGTGTTTTAGATGTACGACTTCTAGTTACCTCTTTGGTGTTTTAGATGTACGACTTCTAGTTACCTCTTTGGTGTCTTAGATGCAAGACTTCTAGTTACCACTTTGGTATCTTAGATGCACGACTTCTAGTTACCTCTTTGGTATCTTAGATGCACGACTTCTAGTTACCTCTTTGTTATATTAGATGTACGACTTCTAGTTACCTCTTTGGTATCTTAGATTTACGACTTCTAGTTACCTCTTTGGTATCTTAGATGTACGACTTCTAGTTACCTCTTTGGTATCTTAGATGTATACGACTTCTAGTTACCTCTTTGGTATCTTAGATGCACGACTTCTAGTTACCTCTTTGGTGTCTTAGATGTACGACTTCTAGTTACCTCTTTGGTATCTTAGATGTACGACTTCTAGTTACCTCTTTGGTATCTTAGATGTACGACTTCTAGTTACCTCTTTGGTATCTCAGATGTACGACTTCTAGTTACCTCTTTGGTATGTTCAATCATTTCTTTTTTTCTTATGTATCATGTATTGCTTTATAATGGAGATAATTGCAACTATTTGTATTTGAAGAATTGTTGACATCAACCGTGATTTGATGGGTGTAAATGTCCGTTTACTAGTTTCGATAACGCGTCCCTAGTAAACTAAATTTAGAATTAATGCCTGCAAAACTTTAAATAAAATACAGTTTCTATTGTACAGTTGTAGATTAATTTCATAGATTTTTTATTCCCTATGAATGTGCAAGTATTTACAACTAGTTGTTTTTTTGGAAGGTAGTGAAAAGGTAATAAAATAGTATACCAAATATACATCAAATGTTACTGTCAATAAAGTATTAAGTATGTCATTGTACAGTTTTTATGCTGTTTAAAGACACAAAATAATGATTCATTTAAAAGAAAATTTAATGTGATTTTCGTTTGCGTAATTATCAATTGATTTGAATTTTAAAACACTTCCGTGTGGAGTTATTCGAGTTGTTATTGTCTACTGTTCACTTTACTCATCTTTGAAGACAATACTAAGAACTCATACTGGAATACTTTATACTGCTCACTTTACTCATCTTTAAAGACAATACTAAGAACTCATACTGGAATACTTTATACTGCTCACTTACTCATCTTTAAAGACAATACTAAGAACTCATACTGGAATACTTTATACTGCTCACTTTACTCATCTTTAAAGACAATACTAAGAACTCATACTGGAATACTTTATACTGCTCACTTTACTCATCTTTAAAGACAATACTAAGAACTCATACTGGAATACTTTATACTGCTCACTTTACTCATCTTTAAAGACAATACTAAGAACTCATACTAGAATACTTTATACTGCTCACTTTACTCATCTTTAAAGACAATACTAAGAACTCATACTGGAATACTTTATACTGCTCACTTTACTCATCTTTAAAGACAATACTAAGAACTCATACTGGAATACTTTATACTGCTCACTTTACTCATCTTTAAAGACAATACTAAGAACTCATACTGGAATACTTTATACTGCTCACTTTACTCATCTTTAAAGACAATACTAAGAACTCATACTGGAATACTTTATACTGCTCACTTTACTCATCTTTAAAGACAATACTAAGAACTCATACTGGAATACTTTATACTGCTCACTTTACTCATCTTTAAAGACAATACTAAGAACTCATACTGGAATACTTTATACTGCTCACTTTACTCATCTTTAAAGACAATACTAAGAACTCATACTGGAATACTTTATATTGCTCACTTACATCTCCGTTCAGGATAGTATCACTCAGACTAGTATGATAGTATCACTCAGACTAGTATGATAGTATCACTCAGACTAGTATGAATTTGACTGCTCACTTATATTAAAAAACCTGAGAACTCAGACTGATCTGATTTATACTGTTCACTTATATACACTTTAAACACAGTAGAGATCAGACTGGTATGATTTTGACTATTCATTTAAAGACATGAAAACTCAGGCTCGTAGGATTTGTGCTGCCCAATTACATTCGTTTTCAAGACAGAAGAACTCAGACTGGCATGATCGGTACTCGCTCACTTACATCTCCTTTCGCGGAAAATTTGAAATGTACATTTTAAAAATACTTCCATCTATACTACTTTAATATATTTCATCTATATGTTGTTAGTGTGATTCCAAATAACAATAAAATAAAGCGAAAAACAAAAAATATCACATTGTCGGAACAGCTCCAAAGTCAGATATCAAAGTCGGAGAAAGAGGCAAAATCTTGGCTTGGTACAGGCGTGTCAAAGAAAAGTCGGAGTTTAACTATTTTTATGAGTCCAAAGCTCTAAAGCTGGTTTTCTATGTAATGTTTTGTAGATCGTTGTTTGTCCTTTTGTCTTTTTTATTAGTTGGCCATTGTGTTGTCTGTCCTTCGATTTGTAGCTTCTGCCTCTTTTGGTGTCTTCAATCTTTTCTTACACATGGCAATGGCAATATAATATAGATACTATATTACACATGGCAATGGCAATATAATATAGATACTATATTACACATGGCAATGGCAATATAATATAGATACTATATTACACATGGCAATGGCAATACAATATAAATACTATATTACACATGGCAATGGCAATATAATATAGATACTATATTACACATGGCAATGGCAATATAATATAGATACTATATTACACATGGCAATGGCAATATAATATAGATACTATATTACACATGGCAATGGCAATATAATATAGATACTATATTACACATGGCAATGGCAATATAATATAGATACTATATTACACATGGCAATGGCAATATAATATAGATACTATATTACACATGGCAATGGCAATACAATATAAATACTATATTACACATGGCAATGTCAATATAATATAAATACTATATTACACATGGCAATGGCAATACAATATAAATACTATATTACACATGGCAATGTCAATATAATATAAATACTATATTACACATGGCAATGACAATATAATATAAATACTATATTACACATGGCAATGGCAATATAATATAGATACTATATTACACATGGCAATGGCAATATAATATAAATACTATATTACACATGGCAATGGCAATATAATATAGATACTATATTACACATGGCAATGGCAATATAATATAAATACTATATTACACATGGCAATGGCAATATAATATAGATACTATATTACACATGGCAATGGCAATATAATATAGATACTATATTACACATGGCAATGGCAATATAATATAGATACTATATTACACATGGCAATGGCAATACAATATAAATACTATATTACACATGGCAATGTCAATATAATATAAATACTATATTACACATGGCAATGGCAATACAATATAAATACTATATTACACATGGCAATGTCAATATAATATAAATACTATATTACACATGGCAATGACAATATAATATAAATACTATATTACACATGGCAATGGCAATATAATATAGATACTATATTACACATGGCAATGGCAATATAATATAAATACTATATTACACATGGCAATGGCAATATAATATAGATACTATATTACACATGGCAATGGCAATATAATATAAATACTATATTACACATGGCAATGGCAATATAATATAAATACTATATTACACATGGCAATGGCAATATAATATAAATACTATATTACACATGGCAATGGCAATATAATATAGATACTATATTACACATGGCAATATAATATAAATACTATATTACACATGGCAATGGCAATATAATATAGATACTATATTACACATGGCAATGGCAATATAATATAAATACTATATTACACATGGCAATGGCAATATAATATAGATACTATATTACACATGGCAATGGCAATATAATATAAATACTATATTACACATGGCAATGGCAATATAATATAAATACTATATTACACATGGCAATGGCAATATAATATAAATACTATATTACACATGGCAATGGCAATATAATATAAATACTATATTACACATGGCAATGGCAATATAATATAGATACTATATCAAACGCATAAAGAGAGGAAAAAATATCATGGTAGACAATCTGCAAAATTTGTTCATACAGATAGAGACTTCTGGTTGTTGTCGTCCGTGATGATAAAATCCCGTAAACAAGATAATATCGGAGTGGCACCTCTAAAGGAAAAGGGAAACTAGTAAGCCAGAGCAAAGAAAAAGCACAAATATTAATAAAGAAATTTTCTTCAGTATTTACAAGAGGAAACGTTGACAACATGCCAGAAATCCACATAAACCTGAAATCGACAATACCATCGATAACAATAAAAACAGAAGGGGTGGAAAAACTACTAAGAAACATCAATCCGTCTAAAGCATCCGGACCAGACAACATCCCAAACAGGATACTAAAACAGTGTGCAAAACAGCTAGCACCATCACTAGCCATCATATTCCAGAGTTCCATCGATACTGGAGTCCTACCAAAAGACTGGCTAAATGCGAATATATCCAGCATCTACAAAAAAGGAGATAAACACTCTGCAGAAAACTATAGACCAGTCTCGCTCACATCGGTACCATGCAAACTCCTAGAGCATATTATATGTAGAAACATGATGAACCACCTAGAAAAACATAACATACTAACATCGTTAAACCATGGCTTTAGATCGGGTTACTCATGTGAAACCCAACTAGCAGTGACAATACATACTAACATCGTTAAACCATGGCTTTAGATCGGGTTACTCATGTGAAACCCAACTAGCAGTGACAATACATGATATGCTACAATCGTTCGACAAAAAGAAACAACTGGATATTGCCATCCTAGATTTCTCAAAGGCATTTGATACAGTCCCCCATGACAGACTCCTACATAAGCTGAATAATTACAGCATCAGAGGACCTCTACACGCATGGCTAACTACATTCTTAACAAAGCGTAAAATGCGCGTATCCCTAGAAGGGGAATTCTCAAATGAAGCTACAGTGAAATCAGGGGTACGTACCACAAGGGACAGTGCTAGGACGCATACTTTTCCTTTGTCACATTAATGATCTCCCAAATGCAGTATCCTCCAAAGTACGACTTTTCTCAGACGACTGCCTACTCTATCAGGAAATAAAACAACGATAACGATCAAAACACCCAGCAGAAAGATCTACAAAACCTGGAAAAATGGGCTACAAACTGGGGTATGAGATTTAATGCTAAAACATGTTATATGCTAAGTCTTAGAAAGAAAATACAAGGTTCATACAAACTCGATAGCCATACATTCGAACCGGTACCATCCAACCCTTACTTAGGAGTACAAATACAAGAAGATCTTAAATGGAAGGAACACATTAACAACGTTACTGAAAAAGCCAGTTCCACCTTAGGCTTCCTAAGAAGGAATTTACAACACTGTCCGAGAGAATGTAGAAAAACAGCCTACATTGCACTGGTCCGGTCAATAATGGAATACGGTGCTATCATCTGGGACCCGCATAATAAAAATGATATTAATAAATTGGAAAATCTACAACGGAGGTGTGCCCGTTTCATTACTAAAGATTACAAGTCACGAGAAGAAGGAAGCATGACTAAAATGCTAAGAGACTTAGATCTACCACTGTTAAAAACCAGGAGACAACACCAGCGACTGATCTTCCTTTACAAAGTGGTTGAGGGGCAGATACCAGTAATTCCTCCTAATGAATATATAAGCCACCAAAAACCTAAGCGACACATCAGAGCTAGAACATTCCAGGACTGTGAAACCACGAACATTGTAAGCTCACAAGTCAGAAACAACACACGCGCCGTAGTAGTCGAACATTCCAACACTGAACAATATAGAAACTCCTTATTCATAAGAACAGCCATTGACTGGAACCACCTAGAAAACAGTCTCGTAATAGCGAAAACCACAGAGGAGTTCAAAGGGCTACTAGCTACATGTAGTAGCCCCATATGCTAATATTGCGCTCTCTCCCTCGTCGTTTCATAGCCCAGCAGGGATTCTACGACGTACAAATACAGATACAGATACAGATGTTGAATCACAATTTTAATATAACGGAATTTGATATTTGCACTGAAATGTACAACTGCGACAGAAGCGTTGTTTCCTTACGATAATTTACATAAGTGTTAAGATGGATAGTCTTTCATGTTCATTACATCCATATCTTTTCTTGCATTTGTTTGATAGTCACAATTTATATTTCTTAAAGTATAAAATTGATATAGGTTGTAAACCTGGATTGGAAATATCAGCAAGTAAACGTGGCTTTTGAATAATATACATGTTACATGTAATAAATGTTGCACGTTCTCAATGCATAAATTATCATGGTCATAAATGAATCAATTAAGTTGCATCTATAATAACAACAAAAAAAAGATGGTCTACTTAAAGTCTACTACATTTGTTTCTTAACCTCGTTTTAACCTTCTGGTTTCCACAAGAATGGGCTTTCCTGAAATGCTATATTTATTCTTAGTGTAAACAATATTTATTGAATAAATTGCATGAGTTATAACAATAGTACATACATAAGGATCAGAAAACAAGTGACGCAGCACTTATATAAATTCTTCTCCCCGATACCAAAAAAGAAAAGAAAAGAAAAATACATGTAATATGGATTAGGACATGCACATTAATAATACACACATTTGTTTAAATAAGCATATGAAGTGAAAGGGTGACAATTTGTACAATGAACAATAAAATGACAGATCTAATATTATGTAACAAGTAAAAGCATGATACATTTATATTCTAGGTGTAAAACGTTTAGATTTTATTATAAAATCTTGAATTACAAGGAAATTACTTTCATTTTCACAATCTGGGAGGTTAGAATCACCAAAGAGTAGATTATTGATATTCAAATGAGAAGACAGGTTAACAAATAAATCATTTCTTAACCTTTCATACAGAGAACATGTCAGTAAAAAATTCTCGGACGTTTCTACCAGTTTACAACTACAGTAGGGATTAGCTTCGATATTTTTCTTATAAAGATGATCCTTGAGCGCACTACTCTCAGTTCGAATTCTAGTATGTAGTATTTGACCAATTCTAGAACCTGCATAGAAGTAAGATGGGACAGGATTTATTGTGTTGTTCAAAAATAATTTCATTGAATTGACTGAAACATTACTTTTGATATTCGCTGGAAGTTCGTTCCAGAGTCGAACGGTTGAAGGTAAAAAGCTATTATTATAATAAGCTGTACGAGAATGTACATGAACTAGATTAGAATTGTTCCGAGTGCTATATTGATGAGTTTGTCCGAAGGAGGATGGAACTAAATTGGATAAATATTCGGGAACTGTTTTGTTAACCATTTTGTGAAATAATAAAATCTTATGTTTGTTTCTTCGTTCCTCCAAGGTTTCCCATCCACATTCTTATAAAAGTATACGTATACTTGTCAATTTTATAGTACCAGTTATTTTACGTTGGGCTTCATATTTATTCTTGAGCCAAGGTTTAAAAATAGTATAAGTAGTGGAATTCGTATTATTAATTACACTATATACTAACGATACAACTATCTTGTTCAATAATATAATTATAGACGGGAAGAAAGATTTTATTTTGAAAAGGGTAAGTCTGGTAAAAAAATTCAGATATGTTTGTCATATATTTTTTTTAATTCATTTTCATTGCGATACGTAAACATCCCCAAATAAGAAAAATGCAACAAAGGTCTACATTAAAATAGATTGCCAGAGTGTAATCGCGCCTTTGCTTTACAGGACATGTACTGAGAATCAGATCAGTTATCCGTTATGTAATATCTGTTTCACAAATGACCTCGGATATATTCCACTTGCGTAAACACTTTCAGGTCCTTTCCTCATTTATGACTTATCACCAGCTTTTTAACTAGATTAAAGCGACTGGTGCCACTAGTGGAGCAGGAACTGCTTACCGTTCAGAGTACCTGAGTTCACCCCAGTTTTAGTGGGGTTCTTGTTACTCGATCTTTAGTTTTATGTGTATGTTTTGTAGATCGTTGTTTGTCTTTTTGTACTTTTTCTTTTGGCCATTATGTTGTCTGTTCTTCGATATACGGATTATGATTGCCCCTTTGGTATCTTCAAACTCTTCTTAAATACATATTACAATGTTATAATTTGGATTCTCATTTACGGAATCTTGGTGATATCCCTTGCTATTTTATATTTTCGTTTGGTTGATGATTTCAAATCAATGTACAGATTATTTAGTAAATTTCAAACTACGTAATTTTGTTTTGTTTTAAATGCGGGAAACATGACACTAAATACATGAATGGATATACATATGTATAAAAGAAGCTAAATCAAAATTGTATAACAACTCAACTTAAAGTTCGATCACACAGTGTTCGATTTAAGTCAATATTTGTTGTAAAGAAAAACAGGTAAATAAAACTAACAATTAAGTCGTTATAATCAAGCTTAAAATCATTGACATAATAATAACTTAATTGAATTTATTAACAAAACTGCTTTTTACAGGGAGTTCCTTTTATGATAAATTATTAATTAAATAACCTGAGTGATTCATGTTTTTGGAAGTTACTTTGTATACTTTTCCCTTTTAGTATTGAACTTTGATTTATTTCATCTCTGTGTGGTTTTGTGATTTTTACCATTCAATAACAACTCCCACTGAGACCCCGCTATTTTTTATATTCAGCCAAAGTCTTATTGCTGTTAAATGAACCCAAACAAAATCGAAACAAATTCAGTTCAATGGTTTATTGTTTCTTAACAATGAAACAAAATCTTTTACAATCGAACGTCATGTTTGTTACCTGTGGTATTTCGATCATATATTCCCACATACATGTACATTATTAATGAAAAAAACTTTATTAAAATTTTTTCTTAAAATTTAGAATAATAAATTTCCTTATTACCATCACAAATATTAAATAGACGAAATAAAAGCAATATTCACTAGCATATTGGAGAAGAAAATCCGTTTCTTCTCTAGTTGTTGACATATCGTTGACAGGTAGTCTCGTTTCACCTGAGCGGTTTCATGCCTTAGAGTATCCAATAGGAACAGAGAGCAGACGTCTATATTTGTGTACTGTATTGGAGAAAAACAGGTTCCAAATACAATAGGTGCTATTTGAAGACCTGCAATACTAGTTTTCCAGGTTTAGAATGAGCGGAGATCAAAGCTCATTCATTGAAGCAGAAGATACAAGGTAAGCCTTCTGACGTTGGAGTTATAACAATAAAAATACCATGTTTCTTCTCTCTTCACATGTATGGATATTACTATTAGAACTTTCTAAGTGCACGTGTTTTTTTTAATGGATACTACCGTTCGGAATTGATATTGACAGTAGAAAGTGTAAAACTCCAAATGTGTTCTTATATTATGTTGATTATTACAATTATGCCAGATGAGAACCGTAAGTACCAAAAGTTGTGAAAGTAGTGTTGTATGTAATTTTCAGAACATGTTAACACTCTGTTATGAGTTAATTAATTACGGTTATCTTTTACAGTTATGAAATAAAAAAAGTACGATTTCTTCAGTGTTGTAAATTTGTGGTTATTATTTGTTTGTTGATGTTCTTTCCAATCGTGGGTTTTATTTAGGCTTAAAAAAGTATGAAGAGCATAATTTTATAACACTTCTCCATTAGTATAAAAACTAAAAATTTAAGCGATATTTCACTTACATTTACGCGCGATGTTGGTGACACATGATTAACGTTGAAAAGAACGTTTCGCGTCTTCTTTTTCATTTTTTCTTCTTCCTTATCTGTGTTTGCATAACTTGGGTGTGGTTAGGGTGGAGGTGGGGTGAGTGTGTTGTGATGTATTGTTCTTCATTTCGGAATTTCACTTTTTGTTTTTATTGATTTTTATTTTATTTTCGCTTGCTTGTCTATATATGTGTTGTTGGTGTTTTCCTTTACGGTGTTTGTTTCAATGTTTGTTTGTTTGCTTATTTGTTTTGTTGTTTTATTTCGTTTTTTTTTCCACTTTTTGTATTTATTTATTGTTTATGTTATGTGACTGTACTTTATCAGTTTTTCTTTGAAAGTATATGTTGCTCTAAAATGAGATTATCATATTCTGTTTGTTTATTCATTGATTGTATATACAAATGTACGTTGTATTCTTGAAAATTTATCACAACATCGTATGTATAATCCAGTGAAATTATAATTAAAATAATTCAGTTCACATTTTTAATTTTCATATAAATCAATTATATTTCGCGATTTTTTTAGCTATTATATAATTATAGTTTCTACAATGCACACATTCTTTTTTGCAATGCTTGTTCAAAAATGAGACGCACAAAAATTAAGGTCATGAATTCATTTTTAATTAGGGTCGCTGGAGTAAGCGGAAACAAATGATTTTTATCAGGTTTGGTATATTTTTGTATTTTGTTTTCGCTCTTTTGTTTGTTGTTTTTCAAGTTTTGATATCGTTTGTTTGTTTTTGCTTAGCTTTTTTTGTTGTTGTTTATTTGTTTTCATTTTAATAGAAAACTTTGAAAAATGTTGCAAGATTGTATGTAGCGCGACGTTATTATGTCGTCGATAAGATAAAACGTTTACTGGACAAATTGGTTGAACTTTTACAATTTTATCCGAAATCAAGTTTGTTAAGTTCAATCTCTTCTACTGTAAATGCACATTTTTGCTATTTGAATTTAGTACGAAAATTATGAGCGAAAAATATAATTTCGAATGTGTAAAAATGTATACTTCGTGATTTTTTTACGTCAAGTTGCAACTGGACATTTTGTTTACCTTACTCCTTTAGGATTATTTTTAAACTTTCTTTAAAAAAAAATCCTTTTTGAAAAGATTTTTTCGTTTTTTAAGATAATCACATTTGATATGTATACTTTTTTTGTGCAAATTTTGTAAAACATAGCTGAAATAAAGCTTGCTTTTTGGCATGCAGACGTTTTTCCTTCAGCGTTACATTCTTTTCTTTCCATGATCTTACCAATTTTTTCCTTCAAGCATTGCTTTAATCAGAAATCGTTAATAAGGTCATAGAGTACGCTGACTCTGCTTCCGGTCTCACAAAATAAATGGTCCGAAAATCGTATTTTTAGGTTTTTACTGAGAAAAATGTAAAAAGACATACGGATATTTTGTAACGCGTTACATGAGAAAATTGTGCGTTAATGACGTTTTCTTCCAATAAATTCGTTTTCAAAAGCAAAAATAAACCTAATCTAATATAATAAAACAATTATTTGTATAATTCCCTATACAAGCATGTATCAGTAATCAAAATCCATCAATTAAAAAAAAATCTACATTCATTTTACTTATTTCATGTTCTATTTAGTCAAAGTATCACCAATAGCGCGCGTAACGTCATAACACTTTAAAAGTACAATAATCAAGCAAGTGAAAACTTCTCAAGAAAACAAATATTTGAAATAATTTGACAGGCAGGGAAAAATCTCATTTTTAACTTTTTGTCGTTTGATCATATTAAATGAATTTAAATTATTTTAAAACAAAAACAAACTGAATTTTAATTAGGTCAAAAGAATTTACATGCAGACAATTACACCTCTTTAATAAAGTTTTACTGTCAAATTTGACAACTTTTATAATTCTAACGAGGTAAATCTTCGGATATCTTGTAAAAATGTATGTACTTTTAGTGTGTTTTCAGTGCAGAAAAACTACATATAAGGAGTGTAGATAAAAATAATTTGATATTTTAAAGATTCATTTTAAACACACACACGTATATATCTTTAATTATATTTGGCAAAATTGCAAAAACAGTTGAACCGTGAGAATTCCATTAAAATTCCATCAATATTTGTCAATAATTTAATTATAGACGATAGTGTTTATACATAGTTTGACGATGTACCTTTCAAAGGAGACGTTAAGTAAGTGACATGAAAACTGATTTTATCTGCCCACCTGAGGCACCAAGAATCTTCATTAACGGTGGTTTATTTCTTACTGTTCTCACGGCTGTAATTTGTTATTGTAGAGGAAAGTGCTACTAAATGTAATAAAAAAAAGGTTTAAGCGACCGGGTCACAAGAATTGGGCATAATGGAGATCTATGACCCACTTCCAGAGCAGGTGTGGTGACAATTACGGGTAGCTGCCCATTCAACCATATAATCTTTCATTGGAGGTATAAATTATGTCTGAGGTGTGATTTCTTAGGATCAAGGGCATTTTAAAGTCTGTGACACAATTCACATGGATGGCTACCGTATTACATTGACAGAAAACGGGGATAATGGGGGGGGGGGGGGGGAGGGGGCGAAGTTTATGTTCTGAGATGTAATAAAGCCACCTAAAGATCTTTCGTTAAATGTCATGTCATAATTTTAGCAAATTCATCTTTTCCCAATCGAAGAATTCACCTCCACTTATATATTTTCAAATTTGTTTTTCAAGTCCAGAATTTTAACTAGTATTGCAACCAATTATTTCATTCACCATGTCACGAAATATCAATTTCTGTATGAAAACTTAAAGCCACATTCGATAATAAAATAAAATAAAATAAGCCGTAACACAAAGGTCCCATTTCTTACAATATCGGTTATATAAGACGAATGAGTTTTACTTTTCAATTATATAGCTGGGTTGTAAATATACCAATACATCTTACAGAAAATAATGTGGTTTTAATGATATCGCCGAAAGACATTCTATTAAATTCACACTAACTACCTTTAAAAGATCCGATGACCAGTGAGTAATTCAGTATAGGAACAAGTAATATAAAATGTTATTTCAAATAATTTTCTGACCTTGTAAAGCACATTTATTTTCTTCGGGTCAACATTAAAAAGCTGAAATATTGTACTTTACATAATTGCCAAGCAGTATTATACAGTATAATGCACCTAGGATAACTCTACCGTTCATAGTACTTGTCATTATAATGTACCCAGGATAACTCTACCGTTCGTACTACTTGTCAGTATAATGTACCCAGGGTAACACCACCGTTCGTACTACTTGTCAGTATAATGTACCCAGGAAAAGTAGAATATCTGGTTGGAAGTTCAACTCTTTGGTACATTCAACTTCGACACGAAAGATTCGACTATAAATCATTTTATTGAGAAAATCCGCGATACATGTTTAGATAGAATAAGAAATGTGTCAATATTTTTGTCATTATAATTAATCTATCAACATGAAGCGTTTTGAAGTATCTCCTGAATCATTGATGCTAAACTTGGTATTAGTTACCTAGTTACCTGGTTACCATATTGGTTTTACATTTTACTGCATTAAACGTCCACAAGTCAACAATCAATTATTTTTTACTTAATTCAATCTACTGCTATTTCTTTTAAGGTAGAGAAGGACACTATGGGCCAAAAAAAAACTAGTCAATGAATTTTTTTGAATTTCATATATATTGTTCTTTGGGGTGTACCTAACAAAATATCAAAATTTGAGAATAGGTTTCCAGGCTTATTTTAAAAATATTTCCCGAAAGAGTTACCCCCCTCTGTGTCATTAAGGTACCCCCAAAAAAAATAGCATATAATTTATCTTTAATTATCTGAGTATAATATGATAAGTGATTATTTTGGAATATCTAAGACATAAATTTTTATAATTTTTTCATTTTTTTTTTCAAAATGGCTCCCTTTTTTGGCAATATAGCCTGTAACTGGCTTTGGTGAAATCCAAAAAAATTGATTTTAAAGTGGAATAGAAAAAAATTGTGTCAATGAATTTTTTTAAAAAAAGATTTATCACATTTCTTATATCCATGCTACATATCATTAAAAAATAAAGATATGTTTCCAGGCAAAAAAAAAAAGTTAGGGGTTTAGAAAGACACCCTGACATATACCCTATTTTGTCAATTTCATGAAAAATGTCCACATTTTTCACTTTTTTTAATAAGACATTGAATAAATGAAAATAAAACATGCAACAATATAATATGGTGCATTTTGTTTCATTTTCAGAAGTGTAAGGAAAGTCTGGGGTCATAATATTAAAAACTTTAATATTTAACAAAAACATGCAAAACTCATCATATTCTAATATCATTTGAGACATGATTACCTCCCTTGACGAAATGCTTCATATAGCATTTTACACATATAATGTATTATTGCCAAGAAATTACTGTATTAAATTTGTATTTCAGTTTAATATGAGAACTTGCACAAATCATATGTAGAAAATTCAAAAAGTAAAATACCTCGTAAGAAATACTGCAAACATAATTAATAATTATTACCACATTTTATTAAATATTCTTAGATATTGAAAATGAATTAGTAAATTTAATAGAGAAAGACATGAAATGTGCACTTGTTGGAGATTTTAATGCTAAAACTGGGTTTTTTTGAAGATTTTTTCAGAACCAGATGAAACCTTTTTGAATGTTATGGATGTAAATGTAGAAGATAGCCTATTTAGATATCATATTGCTATGACTACCAAGTTTTACTTGATAATAATATTTCCTTAAAAAGATATACTCAGTGTGAATGCAGACCAAATAATTTTGGACGAAAACTTTTAGAAATGTGTAAGTCTGCTTTGGCTATATTTGAAAAGTATTGTCATCATTGGAAATTGAAGGTTAACTTGCAAAAGACTAAAGTAATAATATTTTGTAAAAGAAAATAAAAAAAATCAACCTATTTTTAAGCTATGTGGAGAATTTACAAATTGAAGACTCTTATTCATATCTAGGTGTTATATTTAATCATAACGGCTCTTTTGTGAAGGCAAGAGCTAAATTGATGGATCAAGCTCGCAAAGCTTTATATTGTTTGTATAGAAAAATGAGAAATATATCGATTCCAATAGATTTACAATTTAAATTGCTTGATACACTTATACTTCCAATACTTACTTATGGCTCTGAAATATGGGGTTATGAGAACACTAAGCAACTAGAAAAACTTCATCTTCACTTCTGTAGAAATATTTTAGGTGTTAGAACCACTACTCCAAATTTTATGACATACGGAGAACTTGGTAGAACACTTATAGATATATTATGTATAAAATTAAGGATTGTAAATTTTTGGAATAGACTTATTTCAAACAAGAAGAAACTTAGTTGTATTTTATATAAGATTATGTTTAATTTGAGTATTATTGATAATGTTCAATTTAAGTGACTAAATTTTATCAAATCAATTTTTGAGAAAACTGGGCTTAATTATCTATGGAACCAACAACAGCCAGTTCATTCAGTGCAACTAAAATTTATTGTTAAGCAAAATCTGATTGATCAATATATTCAAAACTGGTTTAACCAAATTGAGAACTCTTCTAGGGGAGAATTGTATGGCATATTTAAAAATGAATTTAATTTAGAGAAATACTTATTAAAATTATTACCACATGAGAGAAACATGATAACAAAGTTTAGATGCAATAACATTAAGCTTCCAATAGAAACTGGAAGATGGCCGAATACTCCCAGAGAAGAACGTATTTGTCATCTGTGTAATGTTGGTTTAGGTACCGAATTTCATTTTTTATTTGAATGTACCTCTGCTGATGTACAAAGGCTTAGATGTAAATTTATTCCAATTTATTATACTAGATATGCAAACATGTACAAAATGAAAGACCTGTTATCTTTGTGTAATGTTAAGGTTCTGAAAAAATTGTCTTATTTATATCTAAATTGCAAAATGTTTTGTAATTATATTCTGAGGCTGTATTATTTTAGGTTAGTTATATCCGTCATTATGTAAAATATTTTGTATAATATTCCACTTGTTACACTTGTATATATGTGTCCGAGTGAATAAAGAACTTGAATTTGAACTTAAATGATTAAATATTTTTTACGAGAAAGGCCAGTTTTACTGTGCATTAGTTATCATATATAGGTAATGAAACTGTCCCGGGTCAGAACAAGATTTTTTTCTGTCTAAAATTACGGGACCTCGGTGGCTCGAACTTCCGATAGCTCGAACATATTTTGACAGTACCTTCGAGTTCGAGCGAGCGAAGTTCTACTGTATATATATGTTTAGGAGTCATAAGTTCAAAATGTAGTGCTTCAAAACTTTATTTTAAATACAGTTTCTGATTGGCTTAATGTTAAAGAATTGACCAATGGAAGTTGCCGGTACAAATTTAAGAGGGAAACGATTACGGAAAGGGTCTAAATAATTTGGATTTGTACACATTTATACGTCGTAGAAATCTACAAGAATAATCAACATGTGAACAATTCACGATAAACAAAATTTTACATTTTTTTTTAAATCGGTAGGAAAACATCTAAAATCGGTAGGCGGTAGAAGACTTAAAAAATCGGTAGACTACCGCGTAAATCGGTAGAGTTGGCATGTATGGTGTCAGTCTCAACCTTAATTACATTAAATGTTGTTTATTTTTTAGTCGGTGTTCTTTGACACAATTATATTGCAATTTATGACACACCTTTTAAGTCATAAAATAAAACACACAACAAAATAATGGACGTCAATCATGGAAGTAAAGAATGTTTTAATGAAAAGAGTTAAATACAACTCAATTTCTCCCACGCCATTATCTGATTTTTGTAAAGAAACCCGGCATAGCCAGAAATCATGGGTACTTTTGCTCATGAATATTCATAGGCCAAATCGCGTCATGTATGACGTCAGCAAATAAACGTTGAATCATATTTGGAAAACGCTGATCAATGAACGCTGATGATAACTCGTATCTATTTTTTTTTAATAATATATCATCAGTTTTGATCACATAAATAACTTCATATAATTATTTGTGATCGTATTAAAATTAATTGTCATCATATGTTCATTAGGAACTCGATGATGTGTGTAAAAGATCGAAAATATATGCACCCCCCCCCCCCCCCCCCCTTTTCACGATCAATTAACTAAATGAAAATATGTAAATAAAAAATATATTGTGCATTTTTTTTTCAATATCTGCCCCACATAAGTATTAACTATGTCATTGAAATCATTTAGTATATAGATTTTATATTGTTAAATTTTTTGAATGTGCTTACTACAAGTATTCATTGTTTTGTTGATATTGCGTAATAAACATTCATCGAATTCAAATGTATCATTATAAAAAGTTTATTCACCCTTCATGGAGCCTCGACTTAATTATTTTCTATATTTAAACCGGTGTCGACAATGATTGACTATTTTTCAGCAGATAACAATTCGAGTTTTAATGAAAACACACGTTACCCTTCAAGTGGCCCTTACAGAAGCTGACATTTCCCAAAATCTGACCATTTCAATCTTCCTGGGAACCGTGGAAACAAATTGTATTCAAATAATGTGTGAAGAAAGAGATAGATCTACACCGGAAGTTTCCGTATTTGGTTCAGAAAATAGTGTGCATCCATGGTAAACAATTAAAAAAAAGGTTCAGAAGTCGACTAAGATTTGAATTCTGCAGTGATATCCATATTAGAATTCACAGAAATATGCCTTGTTTTTAAAATAGTGTGGGAACCGCGAATAATTTATACATCTATGATCTAGCTAAAATTTGCTGTGCTTGTTTTTACCGGTGTAATATCAAATATTTCACCTCAGAAAAATGCCCGCACCCCCGAACAAAATATTTCTTTAAGAAATCTTTGTAAAAATTTCTGGCTTGAAGAAACCGCCATCTTGGATATGCAAATGAGCAAACTACCCATGATTTCTGGATATGCGGCACTAGATCGTTATTTATAGTCTGTATACAGCGTCACGATATGAGATTACAAGTACAAAGCTACTAAAATAATAATTTTTAAAAATGTTATGGAAAGAAATTGGCGAGAGTTCAAACAGTGATGGTCACCAATTCCACCACACAGGGGCGTCGTGGTCGTGGTCGTATGGTAGTTGGATTTATGATTACCTATGCAATCCGTGCCTATCATCATTAGCGTTGTGAGTTCGAATGCCGCTCAGGCAAGGTGTACCAGATACAACATTATGTGATAAAGTTTGACCGAATGACTTGCGAAAGATCGGTGTTTTCCTCCACCATGATATAACTGAAATAGTGTTGAAAGAGGCATAAATAACACCACAACCCTAACCACCAATTCCACCCATCCTAACCACCAATTCCACCCAACCCTAACCACCAATTCCACCCATCCCTAACCACCAATTCCACCCAACCTAACCACCAATTCCACCCAACCCTAACCACCAATTCCACCCAACCTAACCACCAATTCAACCCAACCCTAACCACCAATTCCACCCAACCCTAACCACCAATTCCACCCAACCCTAACCACCAATTCCACCCAACCTAACCACCAATTCCACTCAACCCTAACCACCAATTCCACCCAACCCTAACCACCAATTCCACCCAACCTAACCACCAATTCCACCCAACCCTAACCACCAATTCCACCCAACCTAACCACCAATTCAACCCAACCCTAACCACCAATTCCACCCAACCCTAACCACCAATTCCACCCAACCCTAACCACCAATTCCACCCAACCTAACCACCAATTCCACCCAACCCTAACCACCAATTCCACCCAACCTAACCACCAATTCCACCCAACCCTAACCACCAATTCCACCCAACCTAACCACCAATTCCACCCAACCCTAACCACCAATTCCACCCAACCCTAACCACCAATTCCACCCAACCTAACCACCAATTCCACCCAACCCTAACCACCAATTCCACCCAACCCTAACCACCAATTCCACCCAACCCTAACCACCAATTCCACCCAACCTAACCACCAATTCCACCAATATCAATAAAACAAACATATGGATTGATTGCTTCTATATTTTAATTAATAGATGGTGTATGTAAGAAATCAAATAACACAAAATACAGGGTCCATCTTTTCAAAGTAAATAATTCCAACATTCTCCAATGTCTTTCATTTTATTAGTGGCAATCAAAGTATGCACTCTTATTGTTCATTAACTTGCTGAAAGAAGTCTTTACTTTCTTACTTTTTATTTCACTCAGAACAAAAAAAAGTTGAAAATATATCAAGAATAGAAAGCATGATAGTAATCAATGGGAATGGGAGGTAATTAGTACAAACAAAATGTGTAAATCTGATTGCTTAGAATTGATTAACTATCATATCTTATATTATACATTTATTGTTAAAAAAAAGTGTTATAACCTAAAGGATAATCAATTGTCGGGATCAGCAGATCTGCATGACACCATAAAAAACCAAACTGGGTCGGCATTCCAGTGTCAATTGAAAGGGCAACTCGACTCATTCGAAATGTCAGTTAGGATATTACATCTATGGGAGACACTGAAACCAGGAAAAACAGCCAGTTCAAAATTGTGTACTTTATATATCATTTATTAATAAATTGTATCTTATAGAACTATTCAATAAAATAAGGCCAGTCGTACGTTGTATACAAACAGTGTGGAAATCGCTCATAGAATAATTAAGTTAATTATTTGTAAAAGAAAAACAATAAACAAAAACTACCAATCGAATACACCTCGTTGTACAACGTATCGAATGAACCCATTTTCAATCTTGAACGTAAACAATGAACGAGATGAACTACTATTCGACATTTCTTGCTCGACTGGAGAGACAGATATGGTATAGATATATATTGTCGATGTATTGTTAACTTTGAGAACATGACATTGAATTTAACACAAGGGGTGTTCAGGTCATTGTTTTAGATACCATCTTTACAATGGTTGAATACACTTAATAATAACACGACATATCCTGCTCACACAGGTTGGCCAAATAAGCTTTATCAAACTTTTTGCTGTAGTTTAGATGTGTCCGACTTCAGATCTAAATCACTTTGAAGGTCACACAAGCATAGTCCAGTTGATGGTATAAACACACAGTACTTTAAATTCAGCTTTATTTTGTTATTTTTGTTGCAGTATATTTTTCATACAAAAGAAAGATGTTGAATAATCTCGCATGTTAAATATTAATTCAAAGCATGAGTTTTCTGCCATTTGCTTAATGATAATATTAAACTGGGAGAATTATTTTTTATTTTTTTTAAATTCTAGGTTAAAATATATGAAAACTGTGCAATTTTATATATAGTGTAGGAAATAATATACCCCGCCCACACACACTCAAATAATTTACTGATCATTTTTTAGTGTTAGTCCACAATCTCATCACCAACCACAATTTAGACATAAACTATCTTAATTCAAATATTTCTACTTTATTATGTTAGGGGTGCAACACAATCTTCTGAAAACTATGATTTTGGACAACCAAGTGTTGAATTACTTAAACATATTGATAGTTTCAATGGATAGGACAGTCTATTTTTCAGGCCTCATTATTCACTATACTGTTCAATTGACAGGCATGGTGTATGTGGGGAATGTTTATAATGTACATTGACAATAATCTGTGCTTCATTTTCTAGTAGGAAACAACAGTAACCACTTAAGAGAACACTTTATTTAGAACATTAGAAAGACATTACTTTACAAAATATAATCTGCAGTTTTACATGTAATGAATAAGATTAAAAAAATGTAAACTGCACAGCATGCATTACAAATTTTCAAGTTACCTAAAATATTTAATACTCAAATGTAGATTAAAATTTGTGTTTCTTCTTAATATGGAGGTCGTTAATTTTCCCCAATGTAAAACCATTCCGTCAATATTTGTTTACTTGTTCAAACATGGTATAAAGCTTTTCTCCTTTATAAGTTAAAAACAGGAAGAACAGACATAAGACTCAATTTTACTAACACATGTAGTTAAATATTACAAGTTGAAGAAGTAGGGTTCTTTTAAAAAGAAAACCACAAAGTGTTGTTGACACATGCTTTGCTTTAGAGAAAATTATTCAGTATTTTCATTTAAAATTTAAATCAGAATTCTCATATTTTCCTGGTTCTAATGAATCACGTCTAGTTATTATTACATTGTATTATTTAAAAAAAAACTTTGTTCTTATAATACATTTCAATACATATCAATTATTCATTGTCTTTTTATAGACAAATCCCTTACATTAAATGGTATAAATACATATTTACATGTTACACCTCTATGACTAAAGCTTTAACTGTCATTCTTTTTTTCGCTTTGTTTATGAGCTTATATTGAACTGAGATATACAATTAAAAACCAAAACCAAGGTTCAAAGGTCTTACATACCGTATATATAATTTTATCGATTAGGTAAAATTTGAAAGGTTTATATTTTGTTCGTTCTAGAGTCTGATTATTACTTATAACTTATATACCACACTTGGATGGATGACTGAAGCCTAGAGACAGCAAAACCCCCACATCGATATATACTGCTATTTATTAAATATGCTTCATAGAATTTGTGATTCATTTGTATCAACAAAACAAAATAAAACCATTTGTTTACATGGTAGTTCTGTGTGTGATGAAAAACATAAGGTTTGGGGTTTGATAGCTCTGGATACCATGTGAGGATTCAGACAGGGGCTCAACTGGCGTACACCGTTCCCTTAAAACGAAAAGGGATCAGTTTCTGATTGGCTGTTGTTAAATCACTGCCGATACCATTTTCTTTATAACATTAATGTCTTATGGTCTTTCGCCACTGACCAGGTGCTGACGTTGAACCTGCTTTGCACCTTAAATGGTCTCGCACACTCTTCGTCCACTAAATACGCCCCCTTTATATAAAATCGTTCATCCGCACCTAGATACCTTGTATCTCTCCACACACTGATTCACATAACAACCACGACGTTTATAACTGAAAAACAATATCTTCTTCAATATTAGAACACGATTGGGGATATCTCGTTGATAGTTATTGTGAAAGGGATGGATACAAATGTAAATAAAATGTCCCCACTAAAGGCCTACATTGTTTCTGTTTGCTCTAACTACTATGGCAATCAATATTAATGAAAATATAAAGCGAAATCGATTATAAGCAATTACATATAAAACAGATACAGGTTGTAACTTGTGAGGAACAACAAACACCTGAATAATGTCATGGAAATTATTAAAACAGGTCAAATCAATTTAATATAAGTATAGCAACACTGCTTCCAAAGTAAGCACAAACTAACCGTGTATGTTAGTGGGGCTTTGAATAACACAATGTGTTGATGAAATTAAGTTATATATATACAATGCTTGTGCACTGTCGAAGCATATAGGTAATATGTGTATGAGGCTTAGAAACGGGGGAAAAGGCGAGGCTTAGCCGAGCCTTTTCCCGCGTTTCGCGCCGAATACACATATTTACCTATGTTTCGACAGTGCACATGTATTGTATTTATCCTGCAATTTTAAATCGTAAATAAACGTTTACTGGACGATGATAAAAGTATTTGAATAATTTTGTGTATGTATTTGAAAACAATATCCCCCGATGTGCCCCGATGAGTTTGCTATATGTTCTATTTATAACTGACCAATATCAAAAAAAATATTGGGCAGGCTATATTGGTCACAGGCACTTGTTTCATTCAAACAATATATGCCTCCTCCTCTTCCTTACTTCAAGGTAAACATCTGCCCATTACCCCTTCCCCACTTCGCCTCAATATTTTTCGCTTATTTGTGATCCTTTCGCTGACCCAGTTATATCGTTACACTCCCGAGATATTTCTCTTTTCGACTGTCACATTTAAATATAAATACCGGGCCCCCCTCAGACGAATTGGACAAGAATATTCAGGGAAAGTCGCATTTTCTATTTTTCAGTCAATGTAACGGATACAGTGACTTCCGGTCCATTCTAAATTGATTTAGAAACTGAAAAAAAGGTGTTTTAAAATTCAAATGTCAGTAATTTGGAGTTGAACATATTTTTATAATCTGCATTGGAACAATTATCTGTATTTTAAAGGCTTACTTTACATTTGAGAGGAGATGATCATGATGGCATTGTTACACATGGCCGGTCTAGAGAATTCCGAATGCATATGAAAAATCCAGCGCAAACCGGAAGTGGTTGTATCCGTTTCAGTGACTGAAAAATAGAAAATGCGACTTTCGCTGAATATTCTTGTCCAATTCGTCTGAGGGGGGCCCGGTATTTATATTTAAATGTGGCAGTCGAAAAGAGAAATATCTCGGGAGTGTAACGATATAATTGGGTCAGCGAAAGGATTACAAATAAGCGAAAATTATTGAGGCCGAAGTGGGGAAGGGGTAAAGGGCAGATGTTTACCTTGAAGTAAGGAAGAGGAGGGGGGCATATGTTTTTTGAATGAAACAAGTGCCTGTGATTATTGGTCGGTAAATGCTGTCATTGCAGGATAAATTATAAAAGGCTTTTCATAACAAAAGTTTTACATACACTGTAATTTCAATGGTGTCCTATTAACATCTTGGCTATACTAAATAAAAATTAATTAAATACCGAAACAGATATGTCTATAAATGAGTGAAATAAAGGCAGAGATTAATTTCCGATGAAACATTCGATTTATAGAACTATCAGGATCAAACAAAAAAGGGGCCGTGTGGTAGTTGGATTTACAACCTTTGCAATCAGTGCCTATCCTCACTAACGTTTTGAGATCGATTCTTGCTCAGGCAAGGTCTACTCGATACAATATTATGTGATACAATTTGTCAGTGACTTGCGGCAGGTCGGTGGTTTTCTCGGGGTACTCCAGTTTCCTCCACCAATAAAACTGACCGCAACGATATAACTGAAATATTGTTGAAAGTGGAGTTAAGCACCATAACATGTAAAAAAAATTGTAAATCATTATTGTACAAATTTTGTATTGCCATCTATATAAACATCATCTATAATACCAGTGAATACAATGGTAATACCTATATGACCTTGTAATGATCGGATAAAATTGAAGAAAAAATATTGCATTTCAAAAACATTGAATGAATTTAAGTTCAAGTGAAAGATAATGTCTTAAATTGGGAAACTGGAGATCCGCTACTTGTTATGTCAGTACTGGAGATCCGCTACTTGTTATGTCAGTACTGGAGATCCGCTACTTGTTATGTCAGTACTGGAGATCCGCTGCTTGTTATGTCAGTACTGGAGATCCGCTGCTTGTTATGTCAGTACTGGAGATCCGCTGCTTGTTATGTCAGTACTGGAGATCCGCTGCTTGTTATGACAGTACTGGAGATCCGCTGCTTGTTATGTCAGTACTGGAGATCCGCTGCTTGTTATGTCAGTACTGGAGATCCGCTGCTTGCTATGTCAGTACTGGAGATCCGCTGCTTGTTATGTCAGTACTGGAGATCCGCTGCTTGTTATGTCAGTACTGGAAATCCGCTGCTTGTTATGTCAGTACTGGAGATCCGCTGCTTGTTATGTCAGTACTGGAGATCCGCTGCTTGTTATGTCAGTACTGGAGATCCGCTGCTTGTTATGTCAGTACTGGAGATCCGCTGCTTGCTATGTCAGTACTGGAGATCCGCTGCTTGTTATGCCAGTACTGGAAATCCGCTGCTTGTTATGTCAGTACTGGAGATCCGCTGCTTGTTATGTCAGTACTGGAGATCCGCTGCTTGCTATGTCAGTACTGGAGATCCGCTGCTTGTTATGTCAGTACTGGAGATCCGCTGCTTGTTATGTCAGTACTGGAGATCCGCTGCTTGTTATGTCAGTACTGGAGATCCGCTGCTTGCTATGTCAGTACTGGAGATCCGCTGCTTGTTATGTCAGTACTGGAGATCCGCTGCTTGTTATGTCAGTACTGGAGATCCGCTGCTTGTTATGACAGTTTCATATCCAACTGGTAGATAAATCAATTGACGACTTAAATGAAAAACATTTTGTATATTTCACAAGTTTTATGTTCAAACCACGCAGCCATGCAAGCAAAACCTTTTGTATAGAAGCAATGAAGCGAATCAAGATAATTACATTTAAATTATATCTTCGTGAAGGGAATATAAATAAAAGCTCTCAATTATTAAGTCTACCCTTTTATGAAAGTGCTACTTATTTATTTGTATAGATTAAACCATGAATTTGAGTCATTCTAAAGATCCACCCTTCTGTAATACCACAAAGCATTTATACACTAAAAACTGGAGTAGTAAAATGACCGATAGTGGTACTTATTGAAACTATGGTAAAATAACTTCATATATCATTAGCTGTTTATTTGGAGAAAGTTTTCACGGATCTAAATTTGGGATGTATCTTTCTTCCAGTGAAGAACTCAAAGCCGGTCTATCAGAAAACAACAACGTTCCAGAGAAAAAAGGACATATTGAACAAGATGGTCCACCAGACGACATTCGGGGCTTCTTTGGCCATCCATTGGCGGCAGCAACGACCTCTGTTAATGGAGAAGATACACAGGCATCTGCGGCTGCCCTTCTACATGAGTACATCAATCTTCCCGCCTTAGATAAAAGTGGACTGAAAATAGGAGAAAAGCTTCATTTACTGCAAGAACTCATCAGGTTAGTAAGTTCTTATCTTAAGAAATCAAACCGACTTTACTGTAGTATAACTCCACCAATAAAACTGACTGCCACGATATAACTGAAATATTGTTGAAAGTGGCGTTAAACACCACAACCCTCAACCCTATAGTATAAAGTTTGACATAAACTGTGAAATACCCTCAAACAGCTGGTGGTCATGTGTAACATTTTATTGCTAATTTCTGTCCAGAAATGGCCTATAAGTTCCTTATTTATTGATTATTTATTTGTGGTCCATTCAAATTTGAAATGAATGAATATCGTTAAATTGTCCACCATGGACAGGCTGCACTGATTTAGATGTAAATAACGCCCATCGTTGACCCTTCTGTTGAAGCGAGTTTGAATAACAATCAAAGTAATATTTATATGTTTACTGTTGCACACGATTTCATGATTGATGTTTACAACATTCCGACACCTACAAGTAGTTATTTGTGTGGATGTATCTGAAACGCAGTGAACACATAATTTATTCTATTTTTAAATTGGAAAAGTTTAATATTATCATATAGTAAGAATATTATAATGACTAAAAGATGGCGGGCGTGTGGTTTTTAACATAGATCATCACCACCGGGTTATACCTCCATTGCTGTTGTATCATAGCATTTATCGATATCATTTTGAAAAGAAACTTTAAACAGTGATGGCCATCAGTTCTACCAATATCAACATAACGTACAATCACCTCTCATAATAACTAAACTCATAGAACACAAAAAGACCACGACATCTGAAGTTTGAAGTTGGAAATACATGTTCTGGCTTGGGACAGGCACAAAAAATGTGGCAGGGTTAAACTGGTTGATGGGATCCAAACCCTCCCCTCCTAATAATTAGATTTCCAACAGCAATACATATCATTTCATCGCCTTCATACCTTCTTAACATCGACATAGCATCATAACAGATCGGGTTTAACCATTGATGGTTGCCCTATGGTGAATGGTATTGACCAAATTTCATAAAATTGTTTAAAAAATCAAATATTATATAATATCTGTGCATATGTAATGTGTGGAAATGTAGACAGTGTCTGTATTGACCAACTTGAGTTTCTTAATGACTAATACATGTATTACTATTTAAGTTTAAAATGTCTGTGGTCTGTTATTTTTTCACTTAAAATAACATTATAAGAATAATATTGCCCATCTGTAACCCTTTCATGACCTGGTATATATAATATAGATCTAAAACAGGATAACGAAGATCTCATAACGTTTTCGTTATATTATTAAAAAAGATCAAAGGTTTTCATGAAATTGACAGTCTTATTATGAATGTCTTTGGTTAAGTATGACTATTTTTTAGTGGCCATGTAGAAATTTGATGAGAACAATTTTAATAGAATATAATTTTCAATTAAATTAAGTATGAAAGTTTGAAAAAAAGAATTTTCCGTAGACTGAATACACCAAGAAATACACCAAGAATATGAAAATAGGAGTTTGATATGAAACGTGATAGCGGTGTTCCATTCTTGAAAGAAAATACGAAATGAAACCGAGTCAAAATCTCAACCCTTTCAGGTTCATGCGAAGTATAACTGTAATTGATATTCTAAACAACCAAATATATTTTTTGCTTTTACACATAAACAAGAATATAATACTTTGCCATTTATCTTCATCTCTAATATTTTCGCTAGCCGACCCGCCCCACTACTGCCGAGAAGAGGAGGCGGAGTGTATCCCTTGGTTAGCGTGGGTGCACATCTTATTATTGTGTTCTATTGTTATGTCCTAATAAAATCACAGTGTACTTATACAATATATATATTTACGTTTTCATGCAATTTTTCACAACTGTTTTACGAACTATGTATGTTTAAAGCCATTTCCAACAATAGTTCAGTTAATCATGTCCGTCAGTTTTGTTGGTGGAGAAACAAACTGTAATGGTATTTTTAAGATATCATATTTTCAAGTGAACATTTCTTACCCTAAGTAATAATCCGTTAATCATTTAGGTAACTGTAAGAAAAATTAGTTCATATTTCCACTATATATTTAAGGTTGCATAATAATAATCCTCTTAAATATGTTCTTCAACACATTTTGTAAACAATCCAAGGTTACACATTTCCTAGTTTAAAAAGTTCATTGGAATACTTTTGCCATGGGATATTTCTTCGTAGTAAATATAATCAATCATATGGTAACATCGGCTTACATGTACCGGCCCTCTACTCTAATAAGACAATCTTGGTAACAACAGCTTATATATACCATGTATGGTCCTCGACTCTTAAGAGTGAAGGGGCCGTAGTGGTCGTGATAGTATGGTAGTTGCATTTACGACTACCTATGCAATCAGTGCCTATCACCACTGATGTGAGTTCGAATCTCGATCAGGGCGAGGTGTACAACTTTATGTGATAAAGTTGATCAGTGACCTGCGACAGGTCTGTGGTTTTCTCCAGGTCTTCCGGTTTCCTCCACCAATAAAACTGACCGCCACGATATAACTGAAATATTGTTGAAAGTGGCGTTAAACACCATCAAATAAACTAAGAGTGGAAAGACGGCACATACAAGCTGCTGTTATCATAATATTGTCATGTACGGCCCTCTATTCTATTAAGAGTAAACGATCATCACATGTGATTACTGTAGGTAAACGACCGTCACATGTGATTACTGTTGGTAAACGACCGTCACATGTGATTACTGTTGGTAAACGACCATCACATGTGGTTACTGTTGGTAAACGACCATCACATGTGGTTACTGTTGGTAAACGACCGTCACATGTGATTACTGTTGGTAAACGACCGTCACATGTGATTACTGTTGGTAAACGACCGTCACATGTGATTACTGTTGGTAAACGACCGTCACATGTGGTTACTGTTGGTAAACGACCATCACATGTGATTACTGTTGGTAAACGACCGTCACATGTGATTACTGTTGGTAAACGACCATCACATGTGATTACTGTTGGTAAACGACCGTCACATGTGATTACTGTTGGTAAACGACCATCACATGTGGTTACTGTTGGTAAACGACCGTCACATGTGGTTACTGTTGGTAGTAAACGATCGTCACATGTGATTATTGTTGGTAAACGACCGTCACATGTGATTACTATTGGTAAACGGCCGTCACATGTGATTACTGTTGGTAAACGACCGTCACATGTGGTTACTGTTGGTAAACGACCATCACATGTGATTACTGTTGGTAAGCGACCATCACATGTGGTTACTGTTGGTAAACGACCGTCACATGTGATTACTGTTAGTAAACGACCATCACATGTGATTACTGTTGGTAAACGACCGTCACATGTGATTACTGTTGGTAAACGACCATCACATGTGATTACTGTTGGTAAACGACCGTCACACGTGATTACTGTTAGTAAACGACCATCACATGTGGTTACTGTTGGTAAACGACCATCACATGTGGTTACTATTGGTAAACGGCCGTCACATGTGATTACTGTTGGTAAACGACCGTCACATGTGGTTACTGTTGGTAAACGACCATCACATGTGATTACTGTTGGTAAGCGACCATCACATGTGGTTACTGTTGGTAAACGACCGTCACATGTGATTACTGTTAGTAAACGACCATCACATGTGATTACTGTTGGTAAACGACCGTCACATGTGATTACTGTTGGTAAACGACCATCACATGTGATTACTGTTGGTAAACGACCGTCACACGTGATTACTGTTAGTAAACGACCATCACATGTGGTTACTGTTGGTAAACGACCATCACATGTGGCTACTGTTGGTAAACGACCATCACATGTGGTTACTGTTGGTAAACGACCGTCACATGTGATTACTGTTGGTAAACGACCGTCACATGTGATTACTGTTGGTAAACGACCATCACATGTGGTTACTGTTGGTAAACGACCATCACATGTGGTTACTGTTGGTAAACGACCGTCACATGTGGTTACTGTTGGTAAACGACCGTCACATATGATTACTGTTGGTAAACGACCATCACATGTGGTTACTGTTGGTAAACGACCGTCACATGTGATTACTGTTGGTAAACGACCATCACATGTGATTACTGTTGGTAAACGACCGTCACATGTGATTACTGTTGGTATCAGATTGTATGGACATGAGCACGTTAAATAAAGGTAATAGAGCTGAAAATAATAATGTAAACAGAAAGTTAAAAATCGGGTTGGGGTAATTCCATGCCACGAGCGCCAGTGCATGAAGCAGTACAAATAATATTTGTGAGATCCCATACATACATTTGAATTATTTCCATTTTATTTAAAATAGTTAATTAAATATTGAATAAATGTATGCATCAGTGACAATTTTCATGCAAAATATACTACAAAAGTAAGAAGCCATCTGAGCCAATCTTCATGTAAGATAACATATAAAAGTAAGAATACATCTGAACCAATTTTCATGTAAGATATAATTTATTGTTTGTTTATGGTGTTTAATGCCACTTTCAACAATAGTTCAGTTATACCGTGGCAGTCAGATATAATATAAAAGTAAGGATACATCTGAACCAATTTTCATGTAAGATATAATATTAAAGTAGAGATACATCTGAACCCATTTTCATGTAAGATATAATATAAAAGTAGAGATACATCTGAACCAATTTTCATGTAAGATATAATATAAAAGTAAGGATACATCTGAACCAATTTGCATGTAACATATAATATAAAAGTAGAGATACATCTGAACCAATTTTCATGTAAGATATAATATACAAGTAAGGATACATCTGAACCAATTTTCATGTAAGATATAATATAAAAGTAAGGATGCATCTGAACCAATTTTCATGTAAGATATAATATAAAAGTACGGATACATCTGAACCAATTTTCATGTAAGATATAATTTATTGTTTGTTTATGGTGTTTAATGCCACTTTCAACAATAGTTCAGTTATACCGTGGCAGTCAGATATAATATAAAAGTAAGGATACATCTGAACCAATTTTCATGTAAGATATAATATTAAAGTAGAGATACATCTGAACCAATTTTCATGTAAGATATAATATTAAAGTAGAGATACATCTGAACCAATTTTCATGTAAGATATAATATAAAAGTAGAGATACATCTGAACCAATTTTCATGTAAGATATAATATAAAAGTAGAGATACATCTGAACCAATTTTCATGTAAGATATAATATAAAAGTAAGGATACATCTGAACCAATTTGCATGTAAGATATAATATAAAAGTAGAGATACATCTGAACCAATTTTCATGTAAGATATAATATAAAAGTACGGATACATCTGAACCAATTTGCATGTAAGATATAATATAAAAGTAGAGATACATCTGAACCAATTTTCATGTAAGATATAATATAAAAGTAAGGATACATCTGAACCAATTTGCATGTAAGATATAATATAAAAGTAGAGATACATCTGAACCAATTTTCATGTAAGATATAATATAAAAGTAGAGATACATCTGAACCAATTTTCATGTAAGATATAATATTAAAGTAGAGATACATCTGAACCAATTTTCATGTAAGATATAATATTAAAGTAGAGATACATCTGAACCAATTTGCATGTAAGATATAATATAAAAGTAGAGATACATCTGAACCAATTTTCATGTAAGATATAATATAAAAGTAAGGATACATCTGAACCAATTTGCATGTAAGATATAATATAAAAGTAGAGATACATCTGAACCAATTTTCATGTAAGATATAATATAAAAGTAAGGATACATCTGACCCAATTTTCATGTAAGATATAATATTAAAGTAGAGATACATCTGAACCAATTTTCATGTAAGATATAATATAAAAGTAGAGATACATCTGAACCAATTTTCATGTAAGATATAATATAAAAGTAGAGATACATCTGAACCAATTTTCATGTACATGTAAGATACAATATAAACGTAGAGATACATCTGAACCAATTTTCATGTACATGTAAGATATAATATAAAAGTAGGGATACATCTGAGCCAATTTTCATGTAAGATACAATATAAAAGCAGGAACACATCTGATGTAATTCTCGCGTAAAATGATAAAAATATAGGAAAATATAAGTGTCATGTAAAACGAAGCCTTGTGTATTAGCTTCACCGTATGCATTTATATATCAATAAATGTTAGAGAATACCGAAGGGACAATTAACATGGACAATCCAGAGAAACTGGCAACATAGGGTACACGAAGACAAACAAAACAAAAACACAACACACAATATGCGTTGGACACCATTTATGAACTTTATTCGATATTTATTTCCGCTTTCAAGTTTGCACCTATTATTCATGCTTTGTAAATTATCTTGCTGTTTTGATCAGAGATTGTGTATCTACATACAAGTACATGTTTTAAATTAAAAAAAAAAGTGTTTTTTCACTTGAAAAGTGGGTTTTCAATAAAGATTATACAATATAATATAATAAAAAAAAAGTGCAGTGAATTAATTCAAAGCTCTGCTAAATTAGTAGTTAACATTTGAATGATGCTTTTATGTGTATTGGAAATCAATAAATGACTATTTACTTTCAATTAAAACTGGTGAATGATGGTGATGTGGGCCACAGGTAAACTTAACGACCATTTCTTCACGTTAGGTATGCAGACTTTTATACTATTAACCTCTAATCTTGTATCTTCTGGCGTGCTACACATAAATAAGAGTCTCTACCTTTAGGTTACAAATGGTCACGAAATTCAATATTTTCGTTTCTGATTTGAATATCCGATAATTGAGGGGATTTATATATATTTTTTACGAGTGGTAATATACCATTAATATACATCCGATAATTATATATTTTGTGTCTAGAGATAGGTCGAGCGTAACTGTGAACAATATAGATCATTGTCAATATTTTCGTAAATATTTTCGTTTGAATGTCTTGTTGGCTTGGATTTTAGCTGACAGAATTGATCGTCGAGAATTTTGTAAAATGCATTAAATTATTAATGAATTTATTTTGTCATCCGGCATTGTTTTCAAGAAATCAGTTATTAAAAACGTTGACCATTGCATTCAACAAGTGACATGTGTGCTTGAGCTTGCTACCATAAAGCAGACATTACTTGGACTATCTCTTTTCTTCAGGGATAAGAAAGAGGATTTACAAGGAAGCTATGGATCCAGTGATTATATGAGTGTACTGCAATCTGAAGTTGACAAGTTCTTCAACCAAGAAATGCAGTCAAAATCAAAAGAAACAGATCTTGTGCCTAGGAGCCAGGTTAGATAATTATGATTTTAATTGATTTTAATTCCCTTTTTTGTTTTTTTTGTTTCATGTACTGAGCTTATTTTATGCAAAAATCAAATAATTCATACCTTCCAGTCAACATTTAAACAGTGAAAATTAGTATATTTATGATGTAAACTTGATCTGATAGTAGTATATAAAGATGTAACATAATTAGTACAGTTTAATTAGCCTTAAGATCTGTTAATTAAGTAACAGGCTGCCATTTTCAATCATATCAGATCAACTTGTCATTGATCGGATTGTTAAGACATGGGTTTCTTTTGAAGATATTAGAAAACATATTTATAATTTCTTTTTGACTAGAAAAATTACATATTGACATGCTATTGTATTTTAATTCATAATAATTTATAATTATATGTTATAAGATGGGTTAATTTGATATCAATGTGTCATATTACTGCTGAAAATGCTGAAAAAAGACATTAATTTAATGAAGAACTCTTCTTCACTAAGCTCAAGCTAATGAAAATAAAATCCTTAATTTTATTCAAAATTGACACCATACCTCAGTATCATAATCTATTATACTTAATAGTAAAAAAAAACACATGATATATAAAATAACATATCATTCCACTTTAAAACAAAGATATATATGTTAAGGTCTGCTTATATATTTAATAATTTGAGGTGAGAGGTTGTCACTGGTTTTATAGGTTTTATTGATGTTCTCAGAATTGTTGACCATCATTGTTTAAACTTTCTTTACATAAGCTTAAAATTACATCAACAGATGAAAAGCAGGACATTTTTATTCAAATTCTAGTCAAACAAATTCCATTGTATTGTCATGTCAACCACATATTTTCTCACATCAATTACATCTATAGGTAGTCTTTATACATGTGTATTCATATTTTATATACAACCCTAACTAATAAAGTATATAATTATTTACAAACAAAATGTTTTTTAGTAAATGGACGATAAAACGGAAAAAATGTCATGTTACATTCAAAACAGAAAGAATATATGAACCCTACATCATAAATATGTGCTTTGACCCAGAAAGTTAATGTTATAAAAAAATTTAAAGAGTCGTCACTTTCAAACGTCACATTATATCAAATTTCAATTATCAAATTTCTAGCTTTTAAAAAGGCCTGCACTAGATCTACGATGAACTCAGGTAAAATAAAAAGGTTAATTATATTGTATAGGGTTGTCGTTCCTGACACAATACATTTTTACTGTTCCATCAACTATGTGAGAATAATTTATAAAAGTGCTATGTCATTTCTTTTCTTTCCAACATAAGTTAACTGTATATCACTTACAAGTATGTACATATATTTATTTATAAATAGACAATATATCTACATTGTCGGCAAGTATAACATTTAGTTGTACGAGTTTTGAAAACATGAAGAAATGCGAGCGTTAGCGATTTTTTGTCTCCTGTTTCGAGGCAGTACAAATAAATGGTTTAATCCTCGACAATGCAGGTATATTGTGATTAAACTGCAATGTCATGGTTGCAAAAAAAAAAGTTGAATTTACATACAAAAAAGGAAAAACATTGGACATTTTGGTTGCATTTCTTATTGGGCATCTGTAGAGTGTTCCGTATTCGACCAGTGTCTATTGTGCTTCGCTCTGCATAAGATTCAGGGTACCAAGCAACTTTATACCTCTAGTAAACATGTAAAGCAAAAGATTATGCTAAAACCTTTATATAGGCAGTAAATACACTGACTGCAGTAGAAAATGAAAATATATAAAACATGCATTAAAAGATATGACAAAGAAGTCCAAACTGACTTTGATAGAATTAATATTTGCTACAGATTTAGTGAAGGGAAACAACTTAAATGTATAGAAAAACTTAGTTAGGGTTAGGGTTATGGTGTTTAACGCCACTTTCAACAATATTTCAGCTATATCGTAGCGGTAGAAGGACTTAGTAAAATAAATAACATCAAAACTCATCATATGGTAGCCTTTGTTTAAACTAAGATATTAACAGTGATCATTTTCACACATTTTCTTTCTGATACTGAAAACTATAAATTATTTGCTATTTTAATAAAGAAACTTGTTATATGCTGTATGTTGTGTTATATAAAACTGTTTCTAAAGTTCTTAAATCAATGGACGCTTTGTCATATAACAAACATGGAAACTCAATATTCATTACTTTACACTGGACGTAAATAATACATAAAACACGTTAGATCAGACAGGAATTCTAGTATTGTAAATATTAACGGAATAGTCAAGACTTTAGAACGTTTATCTTTCCATTTAAGAAACTAATTATTAGTTTGGGATCAAGTTCTTGATATATATATACACAGCATATTTTGTATAAGAAAACAAGAACGAAATTCCATATTATATTTTGCAGGTCGGTGATTTTCTCCGGGTACTACGGTTTTCTCCACCAATAAAACTGACCACCACGATATAGCTGAAATATTGTTGAAAGTGGCGTTAAACACCATAACCATAACCCCTAACCAATACTTTATTTTATTAATTGTAAAATTATATGATTAATTTCAGGAATTGTCCCATGCTCAGGAAATTGTTGATCAAGTAAATGACAAGTTGGAAAATGAAAATGATATTGTTTTCTCATCATCAGACGATTTAGTATCTTGTGTCTCCTCTAGTGCTTCAGATCAGGAATCAGTCATATATACAACATCAATAGTGCAATCCCCCATTGATACATCCCCAAATACACCAACAGACTTAATGGCAAATTGTGATCAAATTCTCCCAAATTATAATGAAGCTATTAAAAGTAAAAACAATTTACACAAAGTACAAAACGAATTCCCAAAAAATAATAACGAAACAAGACCAACGAAAAAAATTGTTAAAGCACTTTCTGAAAAATTATTAAAAAATAGAGCTAATCAACAAACCGTTACAATGCCCGGGGGCAGTGCATTACCATTGACTAATGAGAATAACGGGACCTCGCCAAGTGCAATTATCCATGACAATAGTGTCTCTGACCCTATGGACAAATCTGAGGAGTTCCGAAACGTCTCAACGGGTATATTAACGGCACCAACACAAGAATCTTCAGTCACAACTTCATTGACAACGCAAGAAACAACAGACATGTCTCATCGCTTAGGAGGTGCATCTACAGTGGTGGAAGTGGACCCAGTGACCCTTCACATGTCGGTCAGTCATAATAGTTGTTTTCCAGAAGTATTAGTACCTAATATGCATCATTTAGCTAGTCTGCAGTCTACAACCCACAGTGTTTCAGAACCTCAGAATACAACACCGATGCGACAGAACTCGTATCCGTCAACAACCAACACTTACTACAACCACAATAACAATTACATGTATCAAACATCACCGCTAGAAAATCAAATACCAGACAGAGATATGATGTTAGAGCGATTTATACAACAGCAGCAGTTTTACCAAGAACAGCATCATCTACAAACCCCAGCACATCCACAGACCTATCCCTACGCCATGAATATGAAGGAAAACTACACAATGAAGTCTCCCGACAGTGGTTATCACGAACCATGCTTATCTCCTACAGAACAACATAATGCTATGGTATGTACACCTTTCTTATTTTATCTCATAATTTATTTGGTAGAGGTATATATTTAAGGATACAAATATAAGTGAATGAGTAAGAAAGGATATGGATGTAAATGGACACGAGAGACTATCCAACTTTACACTTAGACACAAATTCAAGTGAAGGAACTGTGCCTTTATTGTTGTTTTACACAAGTAATTTTGCTACAATATTTCTCTGAGCGTTATTCAATAAAATCTTGAAATCTTGATTTGTGAATTTATGCATAAAATTTATGCATGAATATATTTTTTAATGTAATTTACTGTTTTAGATTTAACATAACTTATTCACCATGGTATATATAGTATTCATCCATAATCATTGTATATATTTAAAATTTTACTATAATTTCATGTTTTCGTAGTTTTTCAGATGATTTCAATCAAACGTTATTTTAGATAATAATTAAGATTTGATTGAGATCAGTGACACATATCAAACAACTGATTATTATCAGAAACAAATTTATGAATAAAACCTAATAATTTGATAATTATTTCTGTCTATAAACTAATTTTGATGAACTGATATGTTTCAATCTTCTAAGATGATAGCAATAGACCTAAGGCATTAATAAGTTAATCCAGAAATGTACGATTTTTATTCTTAGATTTCCTTGCATTTGATCTGAACAAAAAGTGTATTATTTTAGTAACCATACTTCATAATTAGAAAAATGTTAAAAAAGGAAGGAAATTATGCAATCTACATTAAAATTGTAGACGTTTAAGGAGGAGAACAACTTCCAGGAGACTCCAGTCACAGCTGAGAAAACCGGAAAAAGACGGAAGTCCGCACCGGTTGTGTATACCAAACAAAGATGGGCTTCAGATAAACTAACGGCTTTCCACCCGACTATTCCAAAGCTGTAAGTACTTGATATTCCTGAATTTGATATTTTGACTCCAAAATCTCTTGTACCAAGTCAGGGTCATTACGGTTTTCACAGTTTTCCGGTTGTTGACTGATTTTGTCTGTTTATATACTTATGAGTTTTGACTTTCCCTTTGTAAGATTGTTCGGAGTTCAGTAATTTTGTTATTACCCTTATTGTTTAACTTTATAAATACATGCTTCATTGTATTCTTTTTCTCTTAAAATGAGTCTCTGAATGTTCTTCTAAATAAAGAATTAATTTTGAAATTATAGATTGTATATTTTTTTAATTCTTATGGAGATAAACATGACACATGTGTATTTTTATTATATTTTTCAGCAAAATAAATCCAACTGGTTACAGCTATTTTATTGAGTCTCCAATATCTACATCTGTTAGACTTGATGAAGATAGAATTACTTATGTAAACAAAGGTATGTAGTATTTGAAAAAACAAACAAACAAACAAAATATGCTCCTTTATTTTGAAAATAGAAGAATATAAATAAAAATACAAACTTAACTAAGCTATAGGGGTTAGGGTGATAGTGTTTATTGGTGCAGAAAACCGGAAGAGGAAACTACCAACCTGCAGGTGTCGCTGACAAACTTTATCACACAATGTTTTATCAGTACACCTCGCCTGAGCAGGATCCGAACTCATAACGTTATTGGTGATAGGCACTGATTGCATAAGTAGTAATAAATCCAACTACCATACGATGACGACCACGACGACCCCCAAACAAAGATATAGATAAATAATTGTTTTTTTTTTAATAATATGAAGAATGTACTTATATGGGTCATTATCAAAATACACGCACTTTTCTGTTATTACGCAATTAAAAGACAAATATCAACCAAACTGATTGGAGAAAACATGTTTTGCATGAAGGCACATCAGCTTTCTATAGTTTTACCATCTAAATCCAGATTGGTCCAATTGCGAATTCATACTTGCTACACAAGACCTGTTTTTTCCTTGGTGTTACTGTTATTTTTCCAAAATCACTTACTTCTGGTCAATTGCACTATTCAGATGTAATGATTTTATTCGATCTTTATATTATTTTTAAACTATTCCTAAAACTCTTAATAGCACAACATTATTTTTGCTTGATATATATTTAAATTTAAAAAGAAAATCAGCATAAACCAGCTGTTATAGATTTTCATGTCTGTGGTGTTACCCTTCCTATTAAGGCTGGTAAGAGTTATCTGTCTTGTCATATTTGAAGCAAAAATAGTTTCTCCCTTTGCTTATTTCCTGTTTCATGACATGTGCAGACGACAAAAACAAAAGTGATCCATAAACTAATATAGAGCCGAAAAGGTACGTGCAATTGGCATAGTATATAAATTTTATGTCTGTGGTGTACTTCTCACTACTTCTTTTTGTTAGAATTGAACAAAATGTAAAAATATACAATACATTACATTTGGTATTCTTCACAGGATATACATATAAAATATAGTCAGGGAGAAATTATTTTCATTTTATGCTGAAAATACTTACCTGTTTGTCTGTGGTGTTACTGTCAATGGTGTTACCATACATATTGTGTAACACCACAGACATTTAGCATTAAAATTGTGAATAAACACATTATTCCATAAACAGTAATATTCAGAGCAAAATATTGCTCTTTAACCTATGCAGAGAAATTGTTCAAACATTGTCATTTACTTATAAGATATAGTTTAACAAGCTGATGGGAGTATACTGTTTAGACCTGGTAACACCAGGGACATATCTTCATAACACCATGGACATATCTTCGTAACACCATGACAAAACTGATGCATTAAACCAATATATTGAAAAACTGAATATTGTACTGAAAACATTTAAGAAAACAAAAAATATAGGTTGATAGTTGTGTTGAAGATGTCTCTGGTGTTACTTTTGTCATCTGTGGTGTTACCTCTTGTCAATGGTGTTACCTCATGTAAATTGTTTCATAAAAATGATAAATGACATAATTGAAGTAAATTATATTATAGTTGAATAAAGTTGACTGTGATAACTATGTATAAGTCATCTTTTCTTAATATAAAGTGAAACTAACTACAATTATGAAAACTTGTTTGTTTCATAATGCAGCTTAAATGGGACTCCACAACTACATATCCAAATATTGTGAAAAAAAATGTTGCTACAAAGAAAATATCCTAAATCATGCATAATTTCCCTGTATATTATGTATGTAACCACATTTTACATACAAATTATTTTTCATTTTCCTAAAAAGAATAATTTGATGTTAGTAACACCACAGACTGAAAGGTATGAGGGGGTGCTACATATCTAGAAATATTTTTTTTTCATGGAGGTTTTCCCGACTGCATATTATGTGAATATGTCATTGTAATGTAGAAAAAACTAATAGGCTAAAGCAAAACGGGAACGAAAATATTTGATGTCACCAAAATATGAACAGGAAAAAGTGTGTGTATTTTGATAATGACCCATATAATTTTGTTCTTTTATTTCAGGGCAGTATTATGCATTGAGCCTAGAATATGCACCAGACAGGATTCCTCCTTCACAAATGGTTAAGGTAATAACTTTAACTTTGATTGTTTGATATATATATATACTGAAATACAAATAATTAGGCTGTTAAAATTATATTTCTATCAAAGGTTTTGTGTATTCACTTTGATTCAGTTTTATTCCTTTTAGTAGTCAGATGGGCCTGCTATTTTTATGTTTTGTTTACAAAAAGTCATAGTAATGTGTTTGTTGTTATTATTATTGTGTTATTATCAGCTGGTTTTGTATATCACCACTGGATTTTATCCTTGAATATTTGCTGCATATTAATTCTATATCTCTGTTAACTTATTACTATAAAACGGGACACAAACAATTTTCCAGTAGTTACTTACTGTTGTTAGAAATTTATGTCACAACAAAACTTGTATATTTATTATCCATGGCCGTGATGCAATCAATGCCCACCAACATACAGTTGTTTTGAGTGTGACTTGAACAGTAAAGGTGTACTCCATACTACAGTATGTAAGATCGGCAGATGAGTGGAAAGTAACTGAGAGTGATCAGTCGTGCTTTACAGACGATGATTTTCTCGGGATACTCCAATTTCTTTCACCAACAAAACTAAATGTCCTGATTAAACTTAAATATTGTTGATAAAGGCGTTAAATACCAATATTTTGTTTTACAGTCAGTTATCATGGTAGTGTTTAGAGATGACAAATCGTTAGAAGACGAGAGAAAAGCTTGGGAATTCTGGCATTCACGTCAACACAGCTACAAACAGAGAGTTATAGATATTGGTAAGCAAAAACAATAAAATAAAAATTAAGAATATTTTGATCAGAAGCAAAATACAAAATACAATGTTTTTAATTTTTAGTCGGGAATATAAAAGCAATAAACATAAGGGAAATGCATTACTGCTAAAATAGAGCAATACACCTTCATTTTTGTACTTGTATCATGTGACTATTTTAATATATATACAGTCAAGCCTGTCTTGTGTGACCTTCCAAGGGAACATTGAAATAGAGTCACATAAGATAGGTGGTCACTTAATGCAGTTTTAATTAATATAAATTGTACTGTGAGGGAAAATTAAAATTAAGGTCACATAATAGAAGTTATTGTTTAATAGATGTGATTACTAAAGCAGGTTTAACAGTAATTGGAATCATATTAATATTTCACATTGCCTGATGCAAGAAGAAAGTATACCTGAAATTAAAAAAAAATGATAATGATAATATTGCCATTATGATTTATGAGAAAATAATAATGTGTGACTTTAATAAGATGTAGCTGATGCTAACCTGTTGGACATTGTTTTTACAGATACAAAAGACAGCCAAGGTGTACAAGCCAGTAATATTAATGAGATTGCCTTTAATGCTGTGGCAGTTAGGTGGAATCCAAGAGATTCTAATGTGAAGGTATAACTATATAAAAATACAAGACTTTCACTTTTATTTAATATGTATATTTACTAATTTAATAATACATGTATTAAAATACTTATTTACAAAAGGATAATATATGTCCTAAAATCACTGCTTATGCACATTTGTTGAGGGAAAAAAACTTTGAAGTAAGATTAATGGAAACCATATACAATGTACTTAAAAAATTACAGGGATTATTTTTCTGTCAAGATGAAAAGCTTTACCATTAACCTAGAAAGCTCTTTGATATTTATTTTCTTTTCTATCACAAAAATCTATAACCTTTGGGCCTAAAGAATTGATATTTAGATTTGATATTCCATGGTTTTAGATGATAAATGATTTATTGATTGCAGGTAAATGTTGCAGTACATTGTCTCAGTACAGATTTCAGCAATCAAAAAGGAGTTAAGGTGTGTAATACTGCTATAGTTAATCAAGTAACATTTTCAATTGATGACCATACAGGAAAACAAAATAAGAAATCAATTTTCTGCCTTAAGTTGTTAAAAGTGAGGAATATTATAAATAAAATCAATGTTTCTATATTTATGAAATAGGTGATACAGCTAGGGTTTTTACTCAATTTATAATTAATAACCTACAGTTGACACCAGTTGTTTTTATGAAGCTTTGGTTGACAATTGGGGGTTCGTCTTTTTTCATACACATATTGAAAATTAATATATTGTGATATTGTGTAGTATGAGGCACAAACTCAAATAAATAATTATGCCCCCTCTGCTAGGCATCGGTAGCATTAAGTTTTACCGATGCCCATACCTTCGTCCGTCTGTAATTTCCGCATTTGGTTTCAGCTCAATAACTTAAATTTCTATTAAGCAAATCACTGTAAATGTATACACAAGGTCAGGGAGGTCAAGGAAGATCAATTTTAGACTTTACCACTTTTTCCTGCTCTGGAGTTATGCCCCTGTATGCTTTAGCTGAAGGCAGGGCATCTGTGTTCTATACTATGCCCCCGTATACTTTAGCTGAAGACAGGGCATCTGTGTGCCCCTGTATACTTTAGCTGAAGGCAGGGCATCTGTGTTCTATACTATGCCCCTGTATACTTTAGCTGAAGACAGGGCATCTGTGTGCCCCTGTATACTTTAGCTGAAGACAGGACATCTGTGTTCTATAATATGCCCCTGTATACTTTAGCTGAAGACAGGACATCTGTGTGCCCCTGTATACTTTAGCTGAAGACAGGGCATCTGTGTGCCCCTGTATACTTTAGCTGAAGACAGGGCATCTGTGTTCTATACTATGCCCCTGTTTACTTTAGCTGAAGACAAGGCATGTGTGCCCCTGTATACTGTAGCTGAAGACAGGGCATCTGTGTTCTATACTATGCCACTGTTTACTTTAGCTGAAGACAGGGCATCTGTGTTCTATACTATGCCCCTGTTTACTTTAGCTGAAGGCAGGGCATCTGTGTGCCACTGTTTACTTTAGCTGAAGACAGGGCATCTGTGTTCTATACTATGCCCCTGTTTACTTTAGCTGAAGGCAAGGCATCTGTGTGCCACTGTTTACTTTAGCTGAAGACAGGGCATCTGTGTTCTATACTATGCCACTGTTTACTTTAGCTGAAGACAGGGCATCTATGTACCACTGTTTACTTTAGCTGAAGACAGGGCATCTGTGTGCCACTGTTTACTTTAGCTGAAGACAGGGCATCTGTGTGCCACTGTTTACTTTAGCTGAAGACAGGGCATCTGTGTTCTATGGACACATTCTACCATTTTGTTTCAAACCAGATCCTGCAGGTGACATTTTGTTTTAAACCAGATCCTGCAGGTGACATTTCAAAATTTCATTAGTTTCACTTAATGCGAAAATATAATGACTATATAATTTGGATGTGATCTATATTTTTTTTATAGGGACTGCCATTACACATCCAGATTGATACATTTGAGAACCAGAAAGATGTATATCCAGTTCACAGAGGATACTGTCAGATCAAAGTGTTTTGTGATAAGGTAAGCAATTATAAGACTAATTACTTCACGTTGAATATGCATGATTCCAGAAATTAATTAAACAATGGACACAATTAGATGAGAAAGAACAGGAAAACAACAATTAACTGTTCCTTACACATTGACTGTTCTGTAAGTAAAGTTTACACATTGACTGTTCTGTAAGTAAAGTTTACACATTGACTGTTCTGTAAGTAAAGTTTACACATTGACTGTTCTGTAAGTAAAGTTTGAAGATATCAAGGAGATAATTTGAAGGACAGACAATGCAATGGCCAAACGAAAAAGGACAAGCAATGGTCGAAAAGCACTACACAGAAAGCTAAAGATTGAACAATGCGAACCCCACTAAAACGTGGGTGAACTCAGGTTCTCCGTAAGGGCAAGGAGTTCCATCTGCACTAGTGGCATCCATCCTAATAGTCTTGTTACAACATGGGTGATAAGTCATGATTAGGTAAATTACAAATAGCCAGTCCGTGAATCATTGAAAATAAAATGTTTTATGTCTTTTACAGGGTGCCGAGAGAAAAACACGGGATGAAGAAAAAAGAAGGACAGTCCGGAGTAAAGATGGACCAGAACAAGTAAAACGTTAGTTAAAATATATTTTACCTACTTACTACATAACATCGAAGGTTACTGGTATTCAAGAAACATGTCACTGCACTTAATTATATATCTGTTTTTATCATATGCATAATATTTTATTAATGAATTACTATGAATAATATCCAAGAATTAAATTACTACGAATAATTATTAAAAAAAGAACATGACTGCTAGTATGACAATGATGGTTGGTTGTATGCTGATTATTGCCATGTTCAACAGTATTTCAGTTATATCGTAGTGGGTATGACAATGACCATGTCTATTGGATAACATGTATGTGATAAAGTTTGTCTGTAACTCGCAGTAGATCAGTGTTTTACCACTGTTATTAGGATCTCCAACACTATTGAAGCTCACTTCCATGATATAAGTGAAATATTTCCATTAATTGCCCAACTATCCTTCTAAAAGTCTAACACACGTATGTCCACATTGGTCACAATTTAGCTCAAAGTTTCGATTCCATATTATCTTCTATGATAAAACCATACATGTAACATTAAAGATATAGATTCTATAATGTAAGTGATTGTTTGCCTAATATAGATAAATGTAAAAATAAGTACTTCGTTCTTCAGGAAAACGCAATGAGGAAGAGCTTCATTGGCCACCATGTGAGAGATCTGCTTTCTATACAATGGCCGACTCAAAGACATTTCCAGTTTTATTTACTCCTGTCACAGACCAGGATGATGGCAATAATAAGGTAGATATCAGAGATATTCCGAAATACTATACAGTGAAACATGTCTGTTATGAACCCTGAATAAACAGGAATCCTGTGTTAACTACACTTACAATACAGTCTCAATGTAGAGCATCTTTGTTAATTTAACCTGTATAAATCAGATACCTGTCTATTACGAACACAAATGCTGGTCCCACTCACGTTTGTTTTACTGTTTCACTGTAGTTTAATTATTTGTGGTTAATGAAATATTGCACTGTCAATAACAAGGTAAATATATGACAGAGTTAACATTTTTGTTTTGTTTATGAGTTTTTTTTATCCTAAAATATATATATATATATATATATATATATATAAAAAAATGGAATTTTAAAATGATTAGTTTCATTTTATTTCATTTAGTCGGTTTATATTTAGTAGCGAGAACGAAAACATTTATTAGAAAAAGACGATGGTCGATTATTGACATTGGTTACGGTTCATATTGTACCTCCTTCACAGGAGAGCAGAAACATAATAAAGTAGTTCTGGAATATATAGGCGGGGCTTAAAAAGTTATTCGCATACTACAAATAAAGCAAACATTTATTCGTATAACATAATTTATTTGTACAAAAAATCTAATGATTGCAGGATAAACTATCATATTCTAATAACATCTAATATAGAATTTAACTTGTTTATCATGGAAAGAAATACATTACATTGCTATTAGATAGTGGTACTAAAGAGTTAGCAATCAAGATATAAATATGAAAAGAAAGTTTAAACAGTGATGGTCAACAATTCCACCAATATAAACAAAATGAACACTCACCCTCTCACCTCAACTCATTGTAGAAATAAAAAATAAAACAAACAAACAAACAAAATACCACACTGTGTTTCATCTAATTTTCAATTAAATGGAAATTTGTATTCTTCCACCAAAAAAAAATTGTGTCGCAATACAACATTCTGAAGTATGATAAAATACACCAGAATGATCGCCAGCATAGACTTAACGTCAGTTGAGAATTACACCACTGTTGCTCTCTGAAAAATAGGATTATTAAAATTGGTCTTGTGAAAAATGGCAAGTGACTGTATGCTTAGTTGAACCCCAATTTGTTTCTTTTCTAGAAAAGTCCACTTAGTATTGGTGTAGCTGATGAAGACTGTAATTCAAGGTATTTATTCTATAATGTTTTTCTACGTTTCCCACATGTCTACAGATAATATGGGTTTTATAAAGCCATCTGGTTTAAACAGCATCCATATTGCATATAAAGTTGATAATCTGCAACTTACAGATATAGTCTATAACATATTCAACAAGAGTGCAAACACAAAAATAAAACCATAAAAAGCATTGATAACATGAACACCTCCCTCAAAATAGAAATGAGAAAAAGGAACACCATATTAGCTGTGGAACCTTAGCTCTTTAGGTCCTTGTTTTTTGTGTTTTTTTTTTCATATTTGCGGACCTATCAGTAAAACAGCAGAAGGACCATAAGAGCTACGGTCCCGCAGCTAGCCCCATATATGGTACCACTTGTATTGTGGTAATTTACAAAGTTAATTAAGAAAGCGTAAGTTCAATTGGCTCTAATAGGTAAAAACGGAAACCCCATATTGACAAATTAGTATGACATGCATATAAGTTCTGACATGAAGAATTAAGCTTTGTTGTGTGGTTGTAAGCTCGATGGGAAAATTTGACAATGGCAATGCACACCATCGAGTGATATTTTCTCTACTAACTCTCAAGTTTACTGATCTTATGTCAGTCTGACAATGTTCTTGGTTACAAAATATAACATGTTTCTTTTTCTTTATCAGTCTAACAAGTGCAGAAGGATTTGAAGATATACTATGTCCACCACCAGCTAAGAGAAGTCGAACTGATGCCTTTTACCAAGATCTTCCAAAAAGTACGATTTTAACTGATTTCTAGCGTTAATTATTTCAAGTTGTATTTGTTATCATGTTTAATTCATTTTGTTTCTGGAATAAGCTTGCTGGCATTTTAAATTAATGAAAATGTAAATATATAATTCAGTGTGCAAGACACATGTCTTATATAACCATCATCAGTTTACCTCATAGCCAAATATGAGGAAAGCCAAATAATTTAAAGGTCTTTGGGAGCAAGAAACCAAAAGGACCTAAACAGGGTAACATAAATGGACTAAGACCACCTTTGCACGAGGGAGGAGAACATTAGTTTTGATAGGAATTTGTTAGTTGATATAGCTAAACAATATAAGTAAAGCAATCTGCTACAAACAAAACATGTTGTAGATTGTATTTACTTTCATTTTTTTACTTTCAGTTTTAGTATACGTTAGGTTGATTATATTTTACTTTTATTTTTTACTTTTCAGTTTTACTATACGTCAGGTAGATTGTATTTACTTTCATTTTTTAACATCAGGTAGATTGTATTTAATTTCATTTTTTACTTTCAGTTTTAGTATACGTTAGGTTGATTATATTTTACTTTTATTTTTTACTTTCAGTTTTACTATGTCAGGTAGATTGTATTAACTTTCATTTTTTATTTTCAGTATTACTATACATCAGGTTGATTATATTTTTCTTTTTTTTTACTTTCAGTTTTACTATACGTCAGAGAACAACACGAAACCATCTATACAGCATTAATGCTACGCATACCTACATTACACGGTCTTCTCCAAGCCGTAAGTAGTGATAGAACTTCTGTTTATTCGAAACAGTTTTCACAATTTATCATAATCTATCCATACAGTAAAGAAAATCTGATAATGAAATAGTAATGCCATTCTACAGTATACTCTAGTTCAGTCATTTTGATAGGTATTAATTGTGGTTAATATTTAATTTTAGCACTGAATCTGAATGTGACTTAATATGAAAGAAAATTCCCCCTGAAACTGTGATTAGGAAGAAATTTGAGGTATATAGTGCTTTCATTGTTGTTCTTCATCGCACACCAAATTTCTCATTATTTCTTCTTCAGTCTGGTCAATGGAAAATAAATAACATACAAGCTGTTCTTAAGCCATAGGTTTCTACTAGATTTGGTTTTTGTTGTCTTTAAATTTATAATGAACCAGTATGATTGTTAACTGTACTAACTACCAACACTGTGAAGATTTCTTACTATATGTGTAAATATTTTTAGGTTGAGGAAAAATACAAGATTCCTACTATGAAAGTAAAAAGTACTTATAAAAGATCCAAGAAGGGGTAAGTTTTTTAATTTCTTTTTTTAATTATCTCATATTTTTTTATGTTTTAGTTAATGGATAAGAGCGAGTATTTAAAAAAAACCTCTAATAAATAAACAAGTATTTATGATAAATTAAAATGAAATAAAGGAGAATAGTAGGTGTTGATGGATGAATCTATGTTAATGTATATCATTTCAAATGTACTTTCTTTTTTGTTAAAAAATATTTAATTTGATATCTACTTTTTTAGCTCACCTGACCCAAAGGGTCATGTGAGGTATTGCCATCACTTGGCGTCCGTCGTCCGTCCGTTAACTTTTCATATTTTAATCTACTCCTCTGAAACAACTGGACCAAATGGAACCAAACTTGGCAGAAAGCATCTATATAAGGTCCTCTATAAAGTTTCTTCATTTCGTCCCATTCCGCCAACAAATATGGCCGCCAAGGGCAATTCTTGTTTCTGATTGGCTAATGTTAAAAAAATCTTCTCCTCTGAAACTGCTTGGCCAAATGGAGCCAAACTTGGCAGGAAGCATCTATGTAAGATCCTCTATAAAACTTCTTCATTTAATTCCATTCGGCCAACAAACATGGCCACTGTTACTAAAAATAGAACATAGGGTAAAATTGCACGTTTTTGGTAACAACTCAAAAACCGTTAATAATATCAGAAATCTGACACGTGTAAAAATGATCAGCACAGGAAGATCTAACTACCCTGAAATTTTGAAGAAAATCTGATTACCTATCTTGGAGTTATTGCCCTTTTTTCATCAAATTTTCAAAATTTTAATACTTTTCGTTTTTTATTTCAAAAACTATAAGAGATTGACGTTAAGTTTAAACAGCAAACATGTGCAGCATGTCAAGATCTACATGCCCTGTAATTTTGAAGATAATTTGAGTACCCAATTTGGAGTTATTGCCCTTTTTTTCATCAAATTTTCAAAATGTTAATACCTTTTGTCCTTTATTTCAAAAACTATAAGAGATAGATCTTAAGTTTAAACAGCAAACATGTTCAGCATGTCAATCAACCTAGCCTACAATTTTAAAGTAAATCTGATCACCCATCTTGAAGTTATTGCCCTTTTTTCATCAAATTTTTAAAATGTTAATACTTTTCATCCTTTATTTCAAAAACTATAAGAGATAGATGTTGAGTGTAAACTGAAAACATGTTCAGCTTGTCAAGATCTACATGCCCTGCAATTTTGAAGTAAATCTGATTACCCGTCTAGGAGTTATTCCCCTTTTTTCATCATTTTTTAGCTCACCTGACCCAAAGGGCCATGTGAGGTATTGCCATCACTTGGCGTCAGTCGTCCGTCCGTTAACTTTTTCATATTTTAATCTTCTCCTCTGAAACAACTTGGCCAAATGGAACCAAACTTGGCAGTAAGCATCTATGTAAGGTCCTCTATAAAGTTTCTCCATTTCGTTCCAATTGGCCTATAAACATGGCCGCCAAGAATAATTCTTTTTTCTGATTGGCTAATGTTAAAAAAATCTTCTCCTCTGAAACAGCTTGGCCAAATGGAGCCAAACTTGGCATAGATGGTCCCTGGGTGTGTCCCTTTTAAAATTGTGTCCGACAGCCCCACCCTCCATTCAAGATGGCTGCTGTTTTTTAAGGTAATGATTATCTCCCTTTGAAATTTGCTTCAGTATCATTCTATTGTCAGGTGAGCGATACAGGCTCAGTGGGCTGAGCCTCTAGTTTTACACTGTTGACTATACACTTAAATTTGATATTTAAACAAATTGGTGCACATTAAATTTGATATCAGCGTTTTTTATATTTAAGTATTCATATTCTCATATCGTAATTGATATGGTTTATCATATGTCTTTTTCACTCAGCATAGTACTTCTAGTGTATATGATATGATCTCCAGAATATGACTTTAATATCTATGTTTAGTTTTTATTAAAATATGAATCACCAATTTCTTAATTGACAATATGACCATAATATTGTAAAAATTTGATAAATGATGACTCCTTTTAATGATATATTTGACAAAAACGAGAACCAATTAGATAATTAACAAGTTTTAATTGATTCATAAAATATCCGCTCTGGAATATGTAACATTTAGATTATTTTGGCAATCCTATTTAGGCTCCTTTCATTTCCTTGTTTCTAAATACGTTTAAATTGTTTTTGGCTTTCCAATCTTTTGACTGACTACTCGATGAAGATTGTTTCAGAAACGTGTCATGTGAATTAAGTATAATATCGACGTTTTTTTCATCATTGAAAGATCTAATATTTGATATCTTCTTTTGTGTTCTTTATATTTCACATTATGTTAGCATGTCCAATAAAAACGTAGATATTAAATTTAGTGTATACAACACATGTCTTGAATAATTTTCATCAGGTGACGCTCAAAATCTAAAGATTGTGAATAATCTTCATTAGGTGAGATCAAAATCTAAAGATTGGAAAGCCAACTTACGTGATTTATTACCTAACTTTCAAATAAAATCAGAATTTTTGATTGATAGACCTGATACCGAATTATTGAACATGTTATAGGTTCAGTCGAATTAACATTTCACTGTGTTCTTGCTCTGTGGTGCCTGTATCAATATAATTTTGAGATATTTATATACGACCTCCATATTAGTACTAATAATTATATATTGGATGTTTTCAGGATTTTAGTCAGGATGGATGATAACATTGTACGGCACTACTCCCATGAGTCAACGTTTGTTATAGAAATGAACCAAATGAATGAAGATAAAGACTTTGAAATAATTCTGTCAGAACTAGATGTGTAGTTTGTATGTGTGTATGTAACAGTTGATAAACCAGTGCTGTATTGTTGACTTTATATATTGACTGGGACTGTGTGGTGGGTTGGTGCTATGTAAGCATAATACAATGGCATAATATGACATACTGCTGAAGGCAGAGATCTCTAGTCTTTCTATTACCATGTACCGGTAATATATCCATTATGTACTGCTGCTCAAGGTTTATATGGGTACATTGACGACAGAACTGTACTTTTTATGAAAATGTATAAATCTCCATGACGAAATTCCTTATCTTATGATACTGATGATAACAGTTAACAAAATACTATTAGAAATGGACCGAAATCCTGCATAAACAAAATACTATTAGAAATGAACCAAAATCTTGGATAAACAAAATACTATTAGAAATGGACCGAAATCCTGGATAATTAGCTCACAAAATACTATTAGAAATGGACCGAAATCCTGGATAATTAGCTCACAAAATACTATTAGAAATGGACCGAAATCCTGGATAATTAGTTCACAAAATACTATTAGAAATGGACCGAAATCCTGGATAATTTTGAAATAATAGTCCCCATATAATTGCTCATTGTTTGAATTGTCTTATATCCTCTATAATACTCTATAATGACCGATTGTTTATACCAAAGTTAATGTTTGTTTTGTCTATTTTTGTTATTGTTTATTGTACAGAGAATATGTACAGTTATTTTTCTATTTTGTAACATATTATGTACAAGAATTATGTCTCAGATCACTGTACATTTATACATACATCATATCATTCATTATTATCATTTCACTTCATAACATTCCTTTATATGCAATAATTTTGAGCTTGGTCAATTGAATATATTGTTCATCTTGACCAAAATTTATTATATTTATACAGGGTATGAATTTGGAAACCAATCAAAATAAAACAAATAGATGATATCATGTCTTGCTTGTCTTTCTTTGTATTATTGTGTTCCTGGACTGAGGAACCATCATTGTCTGTTCGTATGGTAATTGGATTTACAACTACCTGTGCAATCAATGCTTATCTCCACTAACATTGTGAGTTTGAGTTTGAATCCCGATCAGGCAAGGTGTATTTGATATAACATTACGATCAGGCAAGGTGTATTTGATATAACATTACGATCAGGCAAGGTGTATTTGATATAACATTACGATCAGGCAAGGTGTATTTGATATAACATTACGATCAGGCAAGGTGTATTTGATATAACATTACGATCAGGCAAGGTGTATTTGATATAACATTACGATCAGGCAAGGTGTATTTGATATAACATTACGATCAGGCAAGGTGTATTTGATATAACATTACGATCAGGCAAGGTGTATTTGATATAACATTACGATCAGGCAAGGTGTATTTGATATAACATTACGATCAGGCAAGGTGTATTTGATATAACATTACGATCAGGCAAGGTGTATTTGATATAACATTACGATCAGGCAAGGTGTATTTGATATAACATTACGATCAGGCAAGGTGTATTTGATATAACATTACGATCAGGCAAGGTGTATTTGATATAACATTACGATCAGGCAAGGTGTATTTGATATAACATTACGATCAGGCAAGGTGTATTTGATATAACATTATGTTATAAAGTTTGCCAGTGACAGGTGGGAGGTTTTCTCCGGCTTTCATCCACCAATAAAACTGACCACCATGATATAATTGAAATATAGTTGAAAGTGCATTAAACACCATAAACCCACCTACCAACATGTTCCTGGACTGCCCCTGCAATTTGATATCATACATTTACCTGGCAAAACATTTAGCAAAATAATGTTTCATTTGTAGGTGGTCCTACATTGTCTGACACAGAAGTGAAATATAATATAATCTTAATCAATATTCTATCCGTGAGAACCAGATTCAATCATTTAATCCCATTTACCATAAATAATGACATTAGTGGTCAAAAATATGTTTTAATCCAAACAGGTGACATTATCGCGTGCGTGTATAATCCGTACAGACCAATTAGTGAAATGAGGAATGCGTTAAAACTAAACCAATAGTTCTTTGAAGGGTTAAAATATCGTGATCGATCAGTCATGAGTTGAACAATTCGCATCACGGTTGTTCAAAAAAAGTTTTACTTTAGGTTCTTGTAATCTTACAAAAACATACTGTTAACAATTATCCGACAAAATTAAGACTCAAAGTCAAGTTTTTTTGGTTTGATAAAAATGGTGTGGTTGGTTCAAAATTGTCGTTCAAATAAATGTCTGTAATTCCTCAAACCCCTCAGAGCTTCCAGGGAGCTTTGCCCCCCTGGGCCCACTACCAGGGCTCTGCCCTTGACCCACTGAGACCCCTCGCCTACTCACGCCCCCCTAACCACAAATCCTGGATCCGCCCCTGGTATTTACTCGTCAATCTATGAGAATAAATCACTTTCAGTAGTATCGTAAACGTCAAGTTTATTTTAAAAACCTTTGTCGGAAATACAAGTATCATATTTACCTCAGTCATGCATATCCCTCTATAAAGTGGCTTAAATAACACTTCATTATATGTACATGTATGACGTGAATACCTTTCTATTTATTAAAAACGTAGATATTAAATGTTTACCTCATGCATATCCCTCTATAAAGTGGCTTAAATAACACTTCATTGTATCTATTTTTAAACATCTAATTCTAATAAAATTGTTATTGGATACAACAAACATCTAGTCAATTTTGCACCTTATCAGATTAGATTACAAAGACAGTAATTATGTATGACGTGAATACCTTTCTATCTATAAAAAAAACCCCGTAGATATCAACTTTAGTGCGTACGATACGTTGCTGGAATAACCTTCTTCAGGTACGCTCTAAGCCAAAATATTTGAAAGCCAAATAATTTAAAAGTCTTTGTGCTAGAAAACAAAAGGGCCTAAACAGGATAGCCAAAATCGACTAAGGTCACCTATACTTATAACAATGTATATGTCCCTGATATAGTGGTTACAAAAACACTGCTTTGGATATAAAAAAATACAATCATGTGAACTTCCGGTCATTTATATGTTTGTTTATAAACAAATTAAATGCAGGTGAGTTTGGGGAGGGTGCAGAAGAAACCGATGATATTGATATAAACGAGGTCAGTAATAACCCTATTTACGATGAAATTTTGAATGGTGTTATAACAGATTTAGAGGTATATGAAGCCATCCAAAACTTGAAAAACAACAAAGCTCCGGGTACAGACAAGATACTAAATGAATATTTAAAACATTCTCCTCCGTTTTTAGTTAAAATTTATTCAACATTGTGCTGAATACGGGTATTATTCCTGAAAATTGGACTTGTGGTGTCATAAAACCAATTTTTAAAAACAAGGGATGTCCTACCGATCCTGATAACTTTCGTGCTATTACCCTTATTAGTTGTCTTGGGAAATTGTTTACTTCCATTTTAAATACTAGACTTAATATTTTTTCTAATAAACTTGGTATAATTTCTGAAAACCAGACCGGCTTCCGTAATGGATACTCAACCCAAGATATTATATTTGTTTTACATGCACTTATTGAACTATACTTTTCGTTTGGAAAAAAATTATTTTGTACATTTGTTGATTTTCGGAAAGCGTTCGACACGGTTTGGCGAACACGGATGTGGAAAAAATTACAAAGAAGTGAAATAAAGGGTAAATGTTTTAAAGTAATTTTCAAAATGTATACTGGTGTCAAATCTTGTGTTCAATATAATGGCAGTCTTTTCCCCTTGTCTTATCAGGGTGAAAAGGCATCCTTTTCTCTTCTCGAAATTCTTAAATGATCTTGAAGACTATTTTTGTCAATTAGGGGGGATACCATTAGAAAATATAAGAGATAAACTTGAGAGTGAACTACATGTGTATTACAAATTGTTTGTTATGTTATATGCAGATGATACTTTTGTTATTTTATCTGAGAGTAAAGATGGATTACAAAAAGCCCTAGATATATTTGAGTCATACTGTGAAATTTGGAAATTACAAGTCAATGTTAATAAAGTTATGATTTTCTGTAAAAAAAAAGTTTCGACATAATTTTGGTTTTTCATTACAAGGACAGTTTCTTGAAATTGTAGACATATATTCATACCTCGGTGCTATATTTAAATATAATGGTACTTTTTAGAAACAAAGAAAAAACTTGTAGAACAAGCAGAAAAGGCACTGTATTGTGTGTATAAACTTGTTAGAAAAGAAACTTTACCCGTAGATATCCAATTATTACTTTTTGATTCCATGATTGAGCCAATTTTAATTTATGATTCCGAAGTATGAGGATATGAAAATTTGAGATTTATTGAACAAATCCACCTGAAATATTGTAAAAGAGTGTTTCAAGTTAGAAATACCACTCCTAATTTTATGGTTCTGGGAGATTTCCTATTGAGGTTAAAGTTAAGCTCAGAATGATATCCTTTTGGAGTAGGCTTATTCAAAGTGAATCAAAATTAAGTAGCATTTTATATAAATTAATGTTGTCCTTGTATGAACAAATCCGCAAAATTTCAAATGGATTAAATGCGTGGAGTCTATATTTAATGAAGTTGGACTGGGATATATTTTTTTAAAATCAGGTCGGGACCCTGTTCACACTAAACGTATTTAGATCGATCGCGATCGCTTCGAGATCGATTTCAATGTTCACACCAAAGAAAGATCGATCGCAATCGGTCTAATTTAAGACCCATAAAATATGTGGTCTAAATTAGATCGCTCTAAACTAGAGCGCTTCACAGTTAGATGAGAACAACTAAATCGATGCGAGATCGGTTCAAAACGTGTTCATTAGGCATGCGTTGAATAAAAAGTCTGTAGATCCTCCTTTGAAGCAGTCTTATGGTCATAAAGTCAACTATCATTGCAAATAAGCATACACAACACTCTGTTTGCAAGATCAGCCATGATTATATCCAAGCAACAGTCTGCTGATGGCACGTGCCCGGAAGACAACAGAAAATTGAATCGATTCGAGATCGAATCAGATGAGCAGTGTGAACAGTGGTTATTACCGGAAACGATTGCAATCGGTTCGAGATCGATCTAATCTGAACACAAAGCGGTTTCAAACTAAATCGAACTAACCTAAACCGATCGCAATCGATCTATATGTGAACACGATCTATGGTTAAACAAATTTTAAGGGATCAGTTTATACAAAAATGGCACAGTGACATAAATAATTCGTCCCGTGGACAATTTTACTCAGGATTTAAAAAAAAAATTGTCTTGAAAACAATTTATTAAGGCCCGTTGTCACTATCAAAGTTTTCCATCAAAAACTTGGACAAAGAAAACTTGGACAAAGTGTCTGTTGTCACTATCAAAGTTTTTTAATCATTTTTGTTAAAGAATTGGAGGGAAGAATTGGAGGGAAATCTTGTAAACACGAAAAAATGGCTCCAACTCTCACAAATTATGAAAACATTGCTGTCACTTTATGTCTAATGAGTATTGCAATCCTTAGAAGGAGACTCCGGGACCGTGCAAGGGAGAGATCTTGGTTGCTGAGAAGGAAACAAAGAAGCGCATACAATACACTTCTTAAAGAATTGCACACTGAAGACCCGAAGTTCCGAAATTATTTTAGAATGGACAAAACAACAATTCAATCAATTCTTCTATGATTTCATTTCTCCATATTAATTTCTTACTCATCTTGCTGATTTTCCCTTTCCCGTCTTTTTATTATCATGTGCTTTTGTTTTGTAAACATCATCTCATCATTCCAAAACAGTATTCTGATTGGTTGATTTCCATCAAAGTCCATCAAAGTTTGAAGAAAAATAGGATGGAGTTCTATTCTATCAAAGTTGGTCAAAGGTTTTGATCAAAGATTTCTTTGACCGTTGTCACTATCAAAGTTTCATAAAAAAATCAATCAATATATTCATCAAAGTTATCAAAAATGGATAACTAAATTCCGAACATCAAATTTACGTTTACCAATCGAAACAGGACGTTGGTATAATATCCCAAGGGAAGACAGAAAATGCAATTTTTGTGGGAATGGGATTGGCCCCGGGATGAATTTCATATTCTGTTCTTATGTGAAAATGAAATTGTTGTAATATTAAGAAACAAATATATACCGAATTATTATAGAATTCATCCATCTTATTTTAAACTTGTAGGTCTACTCTCAATTTGTAACTCTCAATTATATAAAAAAAAAGTATCTATGTTCATAAGAAAAATTGCAGCTTTATTATGAATTTGTATATTATATGTATAAAGAATACTTGTCATAACTTTTATGGAGCATGTTATGAATTTGTATATTATATGTATAAAGAATACTTGTCATAACTTTTATGGAGCATGTTATGAATTTGTATATTATATGTATAAAGAATACTTGTCATAACTTTTATGGAGCATGTTATGAATTTGTATATTATATGTATAAAGAATACTTGTCATAACTTTTATGGAGCATGTTATGAATTTGTATATTATATGTATAAAGAATACTTGTCATAACTTTTATGGAGCATGTTATGAATTTGTATATCATATGTATAAAGAATACTTGTCATAACTTTTATGGAGCATGTTATGAATTTGTATATTATATGTATAAAGAATACTTGTCATAACTTTTATGGAGCATGTTATGAATTTGTATATCATATGTATAAAGAATACTTGTCATAACTTTTATGGAGCATGTTATGAATTTGTATATTATATGTATAAAGAATATTTGTCATAACTTTTATGGAGCATGTTATGAATTTGTATATTATATGTATAAAGAATACTTGTCATAACTTTTATGGAGCATGTTATGAATTTGTATATTATATGTATAAAGAATATTTGTCATAACTTTTATGGAGCATGTTATGAATTTGTATATTATATGTATAAAGAATACTTGTCATAACTTTTATGGAGCACGTTATGAATTTGTATATTATATGTATAAAGAATACTTGTCATAACTTTTATGGAGCATGTTATGAATTTGTATATTATATGTATAAAAAATACTTGTCATAACTTTTATGGAGCATGTTATGAATTTGTATATTATATGTATAAAGAATACTTGTCATAACTTTTATGGAGCATGTTATGAATTTGTATATTATATGTATAAAGAATACTTGTCATAACTTTTATGGAGCATGTTATGAATTTGTATATTATATGTATAAAGAATACTTGTCATAACTTTTATGGAGCATGTTATGAATTTGTATATTATATGTATAAAGAATACTTGTCATAACTTTTATGGAGCATGTTATGAATTTGTATATTATATGTATAAAGAATACTTGTCATAACTTTTATGGAGCATGTTATGAATTTGTATATTATATGTATAAAGAATACTTGTCATAACTTTTATGGAGCATGTTATGAATTTGTATATTATATGTATAAAGAATACTTGTCATAACTTTTATGGAGCATGTTATGAATTTGTATATTATATGTATAAAGAATACTTGTCATAACTTTTATGGAGCATGTTATGAATTTGTATATTATATGTATAAAGAATACTTGTCATAACTTTTATGGAGCATGTTATGAATTTGTATATCATATGTATAAAGAATACTTGTCATAACTTTTATGGAGCATGTTATGAATTTGTATATTATATGTATAAAGAATATTTGTCATAACTTTTATGGAGCATGTTATGAATTTGTATATTATATGTATAAAGAATACTTGTCATAACTTTTATGGAGCATGTTATGAATTTGTATATTATATGTATAAAGAATACTTGTCATAACTTTTATGGAGCATGTTATGAATTTGTATATTATATGTATAAAGAATACTTGTCATAACTTTTATGGAGCATGTTATGAATTTGTATATCATATGTATAAAGAATACTTGTCATAACTTTTATGGAGCATGTTATGAATTTGTATATTATATGTATAAAGAATATTTGTCATAACTTTTATGGAGCATGTTATGAATTTGTATATTATATGTATAAAGAATACTTGTCATAACTTTTATGGAGCATGTTATGAATTTGTATATTATATGTATAAAGAATATTTGTCATAACTTTTATGGAGCATGTTATGAATTTGTATATTATATGTATAAAGAATACTTGTCATAACTTTTATGGAGCACGTTATGAATTTGTATATTATATGTATAAAGAATACTTGTCATAACTTTTATGGAGCATGTTATGAATTTGTATATTATATGTATAAAGAATACTTGTCATAACTTTTATGGAGCATGTTATGAATTTGTATATTATATGTATAAAGAATATTTGTCATAACTTTTATGGAGCATGTTATGAATTTGTATATTATATGTATAAAGAATACTTGTCATAACTTTTATGGAGCATGTTATGAATTTGTATATTATATGTATAAAGAATATTTGTCATAACTTTTATGGAGCATGTTATGAATTTGTATATTATATGTATAAAGAATACTTGTCATAACTTTTATGGAGCACGTTATGAATTTGTATATTATATGTATAAAGAATACTTGTCATAACTTTTATGGAGCATGTTATGAATTTGTATATTATATGTATAAAGAATACTTGTCATAACTTTTATGGAGCATGTTATGAATTTGTATATTATATGTATAAAGAATACTTGTCATAACTTTTATGGAGCATGTTATGAATTTGTATATTATATGTATAAAGAATACTTGTCATAACTTTTATGGAGCATGTTATGAATTTGTATATTATATGTATAAAGAATACTTGTCATAACTTTTATGGAGCATGTTATGAATTTGTATATTATATGTATAAAGAATACTTGTCATAACTTTTATGGAGCATGTTATGAATTTGTATATTATATGTATAAAGAATATTTGTCATAACTTTTATGGAGCATGTTATGAATTTGTATATTATATGTATAAAGAATACTTGTCATAACTTTTATGGAGCATGTTATGAATTTGTATATTATATGTATAAAGAATACTTGTCATAACTTTTATGGAGCATGTTATGAATTTGTATATTATATGTATAAAGAATATTTGTCATAACTTTTATGGAGCATGTTATGAATTTGTATATTATATGTATAAAGAATACTTGTCATAACTTTTATGGAGCATGTTATGAATTTGTATATTATATGTATAAAGAATACTTGTCATAACTTTTATGGAGCATGCTATGAATTTGTATATTATATGTATAAAGAATACTTGTCATAACTTTTATGAAGCATGTTTGTATTAACTATTATGTTTGTCATTTGTTTATTCCGTCATGTTAATTAACATTATGTTGTTATATCTGACCTTATGTTACACGTTTATATGTGTCTGAGTGTTTTCTCAATAAACTGTTCAAACTGTTAGGGGTATCGATTTTACATCCATTTCTACGATTTTGCGATTGGATTTTTGAACTGTGTTTACCGTGGTATTTCTTGTATTTCTTTTATCTTGATTCATACAGAATGTATATCTCCTTCCTATAGAGTGGCTAAATTGACACTTTGCTGGATATATTACAATTACAAGAATACCACCCTTCCTTTACCCATCAAAATATTCTCCCTCTCCTATAAAGTGGCTATTAAATTGACACTTGTCTTGATATAATACCATCACAAGAACAGCACACTTCTTTATCCATGAAAATGTATATCCCCCTCTCTTATAAAGTGACCCCATTGACACTTGGTTAGATATATAGTATTATCGATGTCGAACTTCCCTTAAAAAATGACAATTTTGGCAACATTTTGTTGATATAAAGTGACCCCATTGACACTTGGTTAGATATATAGTATTATCGATGTCGAACTTCCCTTAAAAAAATGACAATTTTGGCAACATTTTGTTGATATAAAGTGACCCCATTGACACTTGGTTAGATATATAGTATTATCTATGTCGAACTTCCCTTAAAACATGACAATTTTGGCAACATTTTGTTGATATAAAGTGACCCCATTGACACTTGGTTAGATATATAGTATTATCGATGCCGAGCTTCCCTTAAAAAATGACAATTTTGGCAACATTTTGTTGATATAAAGTGACCCCATTGACACTTGGTTAGATATATAGTATTATCGATGTCGAGCTTCCCTTAAAAAATGACAATTTTGGCAACATTTTGTTGATATAAAGTGACCCCATTGACACTTGGTTAGATATATATTATCGATGTCGAGCTTCCCTTAAAAAATGACAATATTGGCAACATTTTGTTGATATAAAGTGACCCCATTGACACTTGGTTAGATATATATTATCGATGTCGAACTTCCCTTAAAAATGACAATTTTGGCAACATTTTGTTGATATAAAGTGACCCCATTGACACTTGGTTAGATATATAGTATTATCGATGCCGAGCTCCCCTTAAAACATGACAATTTTGGCAACATTTTGTTGATATAAAGTGACCCCATTGACACTTGGTTAGATATATATTATCGATGTCGAGCTTCCCTTAAAAAATGACAATATTGGCAACATTTTGTTGATATAAAGTGACCCCATTGACACTTGGTTAGATATATAGTATTATCGATGTCGAGCTTCCCTTAAAAAATGACAATGTTGGCAACATTTTGTTGATATAAAGTGACCCCATTTACGCTTGGTTAGATATATAGTATTATCGATGTCGAGCTTCCCTTAAAAAATGACAATGTTGGCAACATTTTGTTGATATAAAGTGACCCCATTGACACTTGGTTAGATATATATTATCGATGTCGAGCTTCCCTTAAAAAATGACAATATTGGCAACATTTTGTTGATATAAAGTGACCCCATTGACACTTGGTTAGATATATATTATCGATGTCGAACTTCCCTTAAAAATGACAATTTTGGCAACATTTTGTTGATATAAAGTGACCCCATTGACACTTGGTTAGATATATAGTATTATCGATGCCGAGCTCCCCTTAAAACATGACAATGTTGGCAACATTTTGTTGATATAAAGTGACCCCATTGACACTTGGTTAGATATATAGTATTATCGATGTCGAGCTTCCCTTAAAAAATGACAATTTTGGCAACATTTTGTTGATATAAAGTGACCCCATTGACACTTGGTTAGATATATATTATCGATGTCGAGCTTCCCTTAAAACATGACAATTTTGGCAACATTTTGTTGATATAAAGTGACCCCATTGACACTTGGTTAGATATATATTATCGATGTCGAGCTTCCCTTAAAAAATGACAATATTGGCAACATTTTGTTGATATAAAGTGACCCCATTGACACTTGGTTAGATATATAGTATTATCGATGTCGAGCTTCCCTTAAAAAATGACAATGTTGGCAACATTTTGTTGATATAAAGTGACCCCATTGACACTTGGTTAGATATATAGTATTATCGATGTCGAGCTTCCCTTAAAAAATGACAATGTTGGCAACATTTTGTTGATATAAAGTGACCCCATTGACACTTGGTTAGATATATATTATAGATGTCGAGCTTCCCTTAAAAAATGACAATGTTGGCAACATTTTGTTGATATAAAGTGACCCCATTGACACTTGGTTAGATATATAGTATTATCGATGTCGAGCTTCCCTTAAAAAATGACAATATTGGCAACATTTTGTTGATATAAAGTGACCCCATTGACACTTGGTTAGATATAAATTATCGATGTCGAGCTTCCCTTAAAAAATGACAATTTTGGCAACATTTTGTTGATATAAAGTGACCCCATTGACACTTGTTTAGATATATAGTATTATCGATGTCGAGCTTCCCTTAAAAAATGACAATTTTGGCAATATTTTGTTGATATAAAGTGACCCCATTGACACTTGGTTAGATATATATTATCGATGTCGAGCTTCCCTTAAAAAATGACAATATTGGCAACATTTTGTTGATATAAAGTGACCCCATTGACACTTGGTTAGATATATAGTATTATCGATGTCGAGCTTCCCTTAAAAAATGACAATTTTGGCAACATTTTGTTGATATAAAGTGACCCCATTGACACTTGGTTAGATATAAATTATCGATGTCGAGCTTCCCTTAAAAAATGACAATATTGGCAACATTTTGTTGATATAAAGTGACCCCATTGACACTTGGTTAGATATATAGTATTATCGATGTCGAGCTTCCCTTAAGAAATGACAATTTTGGCAACATTTTGTTGATTTACAAATTTAGGCTTCTGTTGTTCTGTTTATATTATTAATGTCTTTATTTGGTTGGGGAAAATCCCGACAATTCTGAGGGTATGAAAGAAAAGCTATGATATGATATGAAAACATCACGCCCTTGTGCTGTATTTAATCTTTAATGTGGATAATGGAGTATGAATATTCTAATCACAACAGCTTTGTATACCAAACGTATTGATGCTGTCAAAATGAAACAGTATAAATATGCGAAGGGAGAAAACTCTGGAATAAACTAAAAACATTAAAAACAAATATTTGCTGAAGTCTTAAAGTCCCACTGGCTAAGATACGACCGTTTTTTTAATGAGCTGCATTCTCCAAAAAATGTACTATACATGTTTTATATTTAATAAAATAATGTTTTAACTCATTTTCGTGTTGATATATACGAGAAAGAATGGGTGAGAGAACGATATTTGTTTACGAATTCTAGGATGCTACATCAAAAGATGGCGACTGATTAATTATCGGCAAATTTACGGAGTCTGTCGAATGATCCAATCGTAACTACTCGGCCGTATACGATTGCCGAATGATCGTGTTGTTCCAACTATAAATAAACAGCGATGGAAGAGGTAAGCACATGTACTCTTTTCTCACTATATTATTCTTTTATTTCAAATGTTTTCCCGATAAAAAGGGGTGATTTCGCATGGTTTAAAAAAAGAAAAGTACGTTAGTAATTTGTGCATAGCTCGAGAGAGGAGAAATAAAGTTAATTGTAAAAAAAAAAAACGTATTTTGACAAAATTGGGGTACGATAAGGGAAATACCAAGTGAACAATAAATATGTTGTATTCGTAAAAAAATTCTGAAAGAATCCGCATTATTCAGTACATAATGTTCGCAAATTAATTATTTTAGGATTTTATCTTTATTATATTTGCTATCAGTATGAAGAACTTGCAAAGTGTAACCGTCCTAACGGAAATCGTACCGTTTAGGCTATTTCATTTCTCTGTTAGCCCTCTAAATTCTTTGATTTTCTGTTTTCTAAAGTTTTGATTCTAAGTGTATCGAGGTTACATAAATTGTCGAAGTTACCCTATACAACAATAAATTTTACTGTAATTTCTGTACTACAGTCATCTGTCAAAAGTTTTGGGAAATGTAAAAAAAAATCCCTGCATAATCAACCAAAACAATATTTTTTTTTTGTTTATTTACTCATTATGTTGTTATGAGTGATTTTTATTTGTATATAATTTAACATAGCAAATAAAAATTGACTGATTTTCCTATATATTTCAACTAAAAATAAATCCTAAAAATTCAAATCATGGAAAAAGTATGTACAAAAAAAAACCACTCGTATAAACATAATGAACAAATAAACAAACAAAATATAGACAATTTTGAATGTTTTGGTGTAAAATTTGTTAAAATCTATCCAGAAATGACTTCACAATAATTTAAAAAAAAAATATGGTTTTGGTTGATTATATATGGATTTTTTTTGCCATTTTCCAATACTTTTGACAGATGACTGTATTTTGTTTGGTCCTCATTTTTGGTTGCCATAAAAGATTGAATTAAAGATCTTTTGATTTATTCATACAAGATGATAAAAAAATTATATTTATTTTAGAATTCAGATCAATCACGCAGCCTTCATTTGTCTTCGATTTATTGGAGCAAGAAAATGAAAGAAATCCAGATCCATCCTGCTCCTCAGTCTGGTCAACCTGACTGGTGCACCTGCACCTATTGCATGGAGATGCTGGAGGGAGAGAAAGTGTGTTGCAAGGAGAACAGTGAGAGGCGCCACTCAAGAATGCCTGTAAATATTATTTTTTTCATATGCCTTTACTATCCTGTTGCATGATTTTATTTTTGACAGTTTTGTGGTTACACCAGTATTGACTTTGCCATCACCATGTAATCTGTTGTTTGTATGCAACATACCATCTAATGATTAAACATGTATTTACCATTTAAATAAAATGAGATATGGGTTAAACAACCAACAAATCACACAAGAATAATCCTCGGAATTAAATACAAGAGAGGTTACCATACAGCCCTCAACAAACAAAAACCCATATCTCATGACAAACTGTTGATGGCCCCTCAAATAAAGCATAACTGAGAAAGTATTCATCCAGCACCACAATATCTTTTTCAAACTAGCTTATCTGAATGAAGTGATGTATTACAACGGAAAACTATGGATTGTTTCTCATCTATATTTTTCCTTTCTTTTCAGGATTTCTATACCATAGTTTTGGATTAACTTGTTTTGGAGGTTGTTGCTCGCCATAGAGATGATATTCTGGCACAACCTCCAGATCAAGGTTACAACAGAGACAGAAGACACACTGCGTACAGACAGTACATTTTGTGGCGACATGGCTATTTGGGAGCAGGAAACAGGCGTGTTGTACCAAGTTGCTGTGTATGGCGGATAAGGGGAAAATATCCAGACCCACTTGGACAGTATGTTGGCTTCATGCCTGGAAGACTCGGATAGATAATCCAAAATAAAATTATTTTGTGCCAAATTTATTTACACACTTTGTTTACAATTTTGTACATCTGTTTTGCAGTGAAGGCAAGTAGTCAACAACAGTATGAAGCAACATTATTGATGTGATGGTTTCTCATTGACACTTCCCCCATATACACATGTATATCTTGTCATACATATATTAATAAAACTGCTGGATTTGTCAAATGCTTTTTTAGTGGAATATTTGCTGACAGCAATGCCCGACATTTCAACTTCTGTCCTAAAACAAAAAAAAATATATAACTGACATGTGTAGCTGTTACACAATAGCATGGCTTTGTAAATTAAAAAAAAGGGTGCACTCGACTCGCAGCCGCAAGTGATAAAGTTTACCAATTGCTTGCCCATGGTCCTCTCTGGGTACTCCGGCTTCCTCCACCTCTAAAACTTGTCGTCATGATATAGCTGAAAATATTGTAGAAAGTGGCGTTAAACACCAAAAATCAAAATCATGTTACACAATACTTGCATTTTACTTGAGTAAATCTCTATTTTATTCAATGTAATGAAATATTGTCAGATTTGTCAAAACTAAAGTGCAATTAAAAGCATCATTCATGGTGTAAATATATAGATTACACAACAAGATCCTGTTGATTTATACCTTATTTTGTTAATACAAAAATGTATAATTATCTCCCACGAGCAAAGCTTTGTACTTAGCTAAATTTGGCATTACTGTTCAGGTCCTTAATTGTTCTCTCTGAGTCTCAGTCTTTCAACTGCTTTTTTTCTTCTTCAAATTTTCAAATGTTTTCATTCTAGCTGTACGAAAGTGACATAAATTGTTTAAAATACCATAAACAGCAATAAAATTTATATATACTTTCACTACTATGTTGTTTTATTAAACTTACATTCTACCCATCTCATGTTCTGATGCTGAAATCTCAGAAACATCTGCAACAGTAATGTTGGGCTTCTGATGGGCATGTTCTGGAGTGGACGTAAATGCAGCACATGCTGTATTATCAGACAATGGTACACTTGTGGCAAACACACTATCATCGTGTAATCTAAGTTGTTTTGATATTTGTGACTCCTGGGTTTTCTCATAGCTGAAATTGACAATAGCCTAGGAATATTGCAAAATTGTAAAATGACAAAAGTAATGAAGATCTGTGCTAGATATATAGTGTGACTACTAGTACAGTTAGGGGCAGAAGCCCATTTCCGGGATGCCTTGATTGTGAGCAAATACTTTACTTTACACTAATTTGGGACTTACATTGTACTCTGTTACTGATTATATTCACAACAATACCCTCCCCCCCCCCCCCCCCCCCCCCCCCCAATGTTTGCCACAAAGGTTGTTAGAATATATACTTAATTAAAATACTTAAGAATTGAAGCAAAATTCGATACAAAACACCAAAAAACATTGTTTACAATTTAGGACGCCGTATTAAAAGCGATAATTTGTATTTATAAAATCCCTTTAACTGGCCTCAATATTTTCGTCTCGATTATACCTTTGGTATTTGACAGGTTTTATCACCTATTTCGAAGTAAATAACATACATTTAAGATATAGATGATAAATAAATATATATTTCCTTCAATGTTTTCACCTACGGAATAAATTTATAACTTCTATCAGCCACAATGTACGACTTATTTTCATCGTTAAAATGTAAACATTGCACTTACCAGTTCAAAAGTATTTTCGCCACTTCAGCGTTGGTTTTCACTCGTAGAACTGATCTGAGCTCATTCCAACGATCACACTGGTCTCCAATCCATATCCTGCTCAAATTACTCAATTTAGCATTCGATTCTCTTTTCCGGTGTTTTCTTTCTGAATCTGTAAATCTTCTCTTTGGACCACGCTTCGAACTAGATTCTGACATGTTTCCTTCATAGACAACAATCTCAATACGCATGCGTAGCGTTCAAGTTCAACAGAGGTTGTATGAATACGGAAAATCTTCGGTGGGAATTATTGCATGACAGGACTTAATTCTAGCTACTTGTTTCCCCCTTTATTATATAGTAATGCGAGCTGAAAGACCAATTTTATTGCGTTTTTTAAATGTTTTAACAAATTTAAATGATTTTATTATTAAAAGAATTGTGTTTTTATTTTTAGTCAAATATATAGCCAGTGGGACTTTAACTATTATAGAGTAAAAAAAAATCGCAAAATAATCATATGATTTACTAAAAACAAAACCGTCATTAATAGTAACATCGAAATACATGTATACAGTATACACGGCGGGTAATCGGCACAAGCAGAACAGTTGGTTCTGCAAAGAAATTCGTGAGGATAACTTCCGGTTTTGGTGGAGGAGAGTTCACGAAGACGCTTCGCAAGGTATGTACATGTCAAAAATTGAAATTTTCTTTTTTACTGCTCGAATATTGCAAAATCAGAGAATGCTATGCTGTGGCGAATGCTTTCACGATTAGAAACATGTATAGTTTATTCTTGTATATGAAGTGTAACTCTCGCAAAATCAATCGTCCCACGAAAAACATGACGAAAATTGTGACACTCTTACATTTCTAAGTTGTTCTTGACAAACCACAAATTATATTATTCTCAACTATGGTTTGTTTTTCTAAAAGTGGACAGAGTATTTATCAGTTTTGTGTTTAAAAGTGTCAATTTATCAATTTTGCAGAAAACAATTAACAAAACTAGCAAATCTCCTCATGCATTCGCAATGTGCTCTATCAGAACCGATCTCCTCAAGCAGGAAAACGAGAAAATTGACAGTTTGTAGATTAATCTAGACTTCAATTTACTTCTGACGAATCGGAATTTATCCCCGATTACATTTAGACTCCCATGATGAAAAAATATTGAAAATTTAACTTGCATCTTTGTCAAGAACAACTTAGAAATGTAAGAGTGTCACAATTTTCGTCATGTTTTTCGTGGGACGATTGATTTTGCGAGAGTTACACTTCATATACAAGAATAAACTATACATGTTTCTAATCGTGAAAGCATTCGCCACAGCATAGCATTCTCTGATTTTGCAATATTCGAACAGTAAAAAAGAAAATTTCAATTTTTGACATGTACATACCTTGCGAAGCGTCTTCGTGAACTCTCCTCCACCAAAACCGGAAGTTATCCTCACGAATTTCTTTGCAGAACGAACTGTTCTGCTTGTGCCGATTACCAGCCGTGGTATAACAATTTTCACATTTCTGAACAAATATAAAATGTCTGTATTTTTATTAGGAAATATATAAAATAATCATATTCTTTAACGTAATAGATATAACGACTGTTTTTACATTAATTAAACTGTCTAACAGTAGTCTGTATGTTTATGTACACAAATAAAAGAAATGTTATTATAAATATACCATGTGTTAGTGAGCCGAAAAATAGGCGCCAGGTATTATTCGGAGTAGAATTAAATCCACACAAATCCTGACTTAATTTTAAAAGGTTACTATACTTTTATTCATGACCAATAATTTCCACATCGATACATCTCAGTGGAAAAGGCATTCTCTATCCAGAGTTGTCGTTCCCGCTAAGCTCCACTACACCTCTGTCAACGCTCATTTTACAAGATTTTTGTAAAATTTAGAAACAGTAAAAAATGTACTTAAAATTGTTTTAATTATTGTAAATATCAATAAAGATGAAAATAAATCACTCATTTCAAATCAATTCTCTCTTAAAAATGACCCCCCCCCCCCCCCCACTTCTTGGAGAACTATTTTGCGGAGGTAAAAATTAAAAATGATCACATGACAACATGGAGGATAGAGTGAAACATGCCAATCGTAACTACTTGGCCATTCTCGCTACCCTGCAAATAACCTCGTATGCATTAGGCGTATAAATCGCACTTCTTTTCACATGTCAGTTACATGAAAGTTCGATAAAGTTATATTTTAAACAATTTTCTATATTTCAATTAAAGTTTTAATTAGTTTTGCATGATTAGATTTTACTTAGTATGTCTTCCATATTGGATTTTCGTGGACTATATTTTTGTGCGGCTTAACTTAACTTAACTTCCGGCAAACAATTTAAGAAGAATTTCTACTATGTACGTACGAGGTTATTTGCAGGATAGCGAGAATCGTCGAGTAGTTACGATTGTGAAACATGCCTTTCGACGATGCTTTGATCATGTGATTGAAAAACGTTAATGATGGTCATGTGATTTTGGGACTATTTTTCAAGCGTTGACAGAGGTGTAGTGGAGCTTACCGGGAACGACAACTCTGGATAGAGAATGTGGAAAAGGTTTACGCATAATATATCCATGTTACCTTTAAAAAAAAGTATCACACACCAGAATGATCTGTTTACCACACAAAAAAGTGATGAGCAAGAGATATTATTGATGTTCATCCAAAAATATGTCACAAAAACATAAGACATGTTCGTCCAAGGATTTATATAGTAGGAAGAAAAAGCGAGAAAATACGAGTTTCATATTCTTCCTACTATATAAATCCTTGGTTTGTCGTATAAAATTGTAACACGCACAATATATTAGTAAACAGACAAAACTTAGTGAAGGCTCTTAATATGCGAAAAAAAAGCAAAGGAACTCCATTCTTTCTGGACATTTGATGGACGTATTTACGTCAAGAAAACCGAGACATCTCAAAAACTATTGGTAAAAAGTATTGATGAAATAATCAATCTCTAAGGTGTCTTCAAAAATAGTTTATACTGTCTGTATTATATAAAAATTGTGTTTTGTTATTATTTTGTTGCTTTGTCTGGTTTTTTTTTTTGGTTTTTTTTTCTACAAATGTCTGATTAAGTAAAGTGAGCTTACTTTTCTTTATAAAAGATAATTTTCCTATTAGTGAATCATCCCTATTTGAATGAAACACTTAATGTACTGATTCATTCACGCCACATACACACCTTATATAGTAGAACCAAATAAAAAACAATAACAACTCAGAATTGTATTAATTTATATATTTTTGGTTCTTTTTTTTACAAGTGAATGTATGAAGCACAGGCACTTGTTTCATTCAAAAAATATATGCCCCCTCCTCTTCCTTACTTCAAGGTAAACATCTACCCTTTTCCTCTTCCCCTCAATATTTTTCGCTTATTTGTGATCCTTTCGCTGACCCAATTATATCGTTACACTCCAGAGATATTTCTCTTTTCGACTGCCACATTTAAATATATCTACCGGGCCCCCCTTAAACGAATTGGACAAGAATAGTCAGCGAGCGTGGCTTAGTGAAAATTTAAGTCATTGAAACGGATACAACCACTTCCGGTCCGGTTTAAATTGATTTAGAAAAAAAAAAAAAAAGGTGCTTTAAAAATCAAATGTCAGTAATTTGGAGTTGAACATACTTTTATAATCTGCATTGGAACAATTATCTGTATTTAAAAGGCTCACTTTACATTTGAGAGGAGATGATCATGTGGCATTGTTACACATGGCCGGTCTAGAGAATTCCGAATGCATATGAAAAATCCAGCGCAAACCAGAAGTGGCTGTATCCGTTTCAATGACTGAATTTTTTAATAAGCGACGTTTACTGACTATTCTTGTCCAATTTGTCTGAGGGGGGCCCGGTAGGTATATTTAAATGTGGCAGTCGAAAAGAGAAATATCTCGGGAGTATAACGATATAATTGGGTCAGTGAAAGGATCACAAACAAGCGAAAAATATTGAGGCGAAGTGGGGAAGGGGAAAAGGGTAAATGTTTACCTTGAAGTAAGGAAGAGGAGGGCGCATATATTTTTTTGAATGAAACAAGTGCCTGTGTTATTAGTATCAAGAAGTAATATACATGGGCAAAACTAATACACTGAAACTTATTACATAACATAAACAATTCTTAGGTTATGTCAAAACCTATGTAAGTTTGTCAAATATATCGATCGACCGTTGAAGGTGTCAATTTTATTGGTATTTTGGTGTACTCGATTACTTATTGTTTACTTATATAAAAAAGAATGTTATTTATGTTCAAACTGTAGCTATGCTACTGAACAGGAAGGGAAAATATAAACATGAAAAAAATCAAATTAAGTATTGACGAGTACACCTGGTGTCATTCAAATCTACATTTATTCATGTAGATATAATCTATACTGGGGGGTGGGTGGCTCAACGAGTTAGATCGCTGGATCTAACAACTCACACAAGCCTATCACCAATACGGTGTGGGTTAGCACCCGGCTTTGTAAATTACAAAAAGGGTGCACTCGACTCGCAGCCGCAAGTGATAAAGTTTACCAGTTGCTTGCCCATGGTCGGTGGTTCTCTCCGGATTCCTCCACCACTAAAACTGGTCGCCATGATATAGCTGAAATATTGTTGAAAGTGGCGTTAAAACACCAAAAATCAATCAAATCTATACTGCCGGGGGCCTGGGTGGCTCAATGAGTTAGGTCGTTGAATCTAACAGCTCATACAAGCCTATCACCAATACGGCGTGGGTTCGCGCCCAGCTTTGTAAATTACAAAAAGGGTGCACTCGACTCGCAGCGGCAAGTGATACAGTTTACCAGTTGCTTGCCCAGGGTCGGTGGTGCTCTCCGGGTACTCCGGCTCCCTCCACCACTAAAACTGGTCGCCATGATATACCTGAAATATTGCTGAAAGTGGCGGTAAACACCAAAAGCACATAAGCACACAGTCCGTTTCTAAATGATCAAAGCAGTAATGTTTTCATATTTGTATTTTGTTTCACATTTACATTATGTACATTGCATACAGTGCTCACAACTTATTGTAAAAATGTACAATATTATGTTTTTGTTTACTTATTGTGTATTTCCAAACTCGTCAGTTTTCAAAAAGTGTAGAAAATATTTTGATTTTCGTATTCCAAACTTAAACAAATTTATGTTCATTATATTAAAGTTATGTTATATGATAGGCAAAGTAATAGATACATCCTTCAGTTTAAATATTGTTTTATACGTTTATCCTACTGTTGCTATTAGTTCTTGACAACGATGTCCACCCGAACCCTGGTCCTCGTGAACATCAATTTTCTGTTTTTTATCTAAATATTAGAAGTTTTCGTTATAAAATATCTTATATTGAAGACATAGCATCTGAATCATCTGTTATTTGTATAACTGAAAGTCACTTAGATAATAATGTTTCAAATTCTGATGTCGTTATTGACGGATTCTCTTGTGATATCTTTAGGAAGGACCGAGTTGTTTTGGGGGTGGGGTTCTTGTATATACTTCCCAAGATATTTGTGTAAAAAGATGCCATGACTTAGAGTTTAGTTCCGGTGAATTGATATGGTTGGAGATTCGAATTCCTAATTATAAAGTACTAATATGTACTGTCTATAGACCACCTGGAAGCGGTCCCGACTTCTGGAACCATTTTGATTATTCAATAGAACAAGCCTTGAATTTTACGGGTAATGTCGTGATAACTGGTGACCTCAACGTTGATATATTTGTTGAAAACAAACATAGACTTAATGAAATAATCCGGTTATATGATATGTCTAATGTTATTAAAGAGCCAACTAGAATGGGTGCACTACTATATCCTGTATTGATTTCTAATAATAATATTTTTATAGATGCAGAAGTTATTGAAGTCGTTAGAGCAGTCAGTGATCACGACGCAACACTTATACACCTTAAAATACCTTGTATGAATAATAAAAAAAAAAACGTTACAAGAAATGTATGGTCATATAAAAATGCAGATTTCATCTTGAATTCATCTATAGATGTAGATGATATGTCTGAAAGATTCACACACAAATATCTTGAGATGATGAGAAAACATATGCCGTCCAGAACGGTTCTAGTCCGACCTAATGATAAACACTGGTTTAATTCGGAAATCAGAAAAGAAATAAGAATTCGGAATCGTCTTCACTCAGCATGGAGGAATAATAAATGTAATTATGCTCGTAATAAATACAAATCTCAAAGAAACAAGGTTAACATGATTAAATACACCCGCGAGCAGTTTTCCTTGAGTGCCAACGAAGTTGTCGACTCTATCACGAAAACAGATTCAAAGGCTTATTGGTCTCTAATTAAAAAGCTTACGAAGGGAAGCAATACTAACTATTCTATACCCCTTTTGATAATAACTTAAACGATTTGGTATATACTGATAAAGAAAAAGCGGATGTCTTAAACGAATATTTTTTTTCAATTTCTTCTGTTGATGATACTGTAATACCCCATCTGTTACCCCAAGAACTAACTCATTTTTGTCAGAGTTTATAATAATTGAGCAAGATATCAAAGATACTCTAAAATCATTGAAAATAGGCAAAGCTTGTGGCAAAGACTTAATTAGCCATCAAATGTTGAAAGGCACTGCAGATTCTGTTAACAAACAATGATTTTATTTAATTATTCTCTTAAATCTGGCAAGTTTCCGTTGGAAAATTGCTAGAGTCATGGCTTCTTTTAAAAAAGATGATCAATCAAACCCGTCAAAATATAGACCAATATCAGTTATACTAAGTTGTGTCGGCAAGGTTATGGAAAGGGTAATTTACAAACATATTTATAATTATATATTGGAACACTCATTGTTATATGCCTATCAGTCTGGGTTTCTTAAGGGCCATTCTACTGTTTACCAGCTTTTGGAAATTTATCATAATGCTTGCCAAAATCTAGATAAAAGATTATCTACTATTATAATTTTTTGTGACATATCAAAAGCCTTTGATAGAGTCTGGCATGTAGGCCTTATATACAAAAGCTGCGATCGTACGGAATATCTGGTAAGGTTTTGGACTGGGTCAAGGACTACATCAGCAACAGACAACAAGTTGTTTTTTCATAAACAATGAAACTTCAAATTATGGCGATATCAAGGCAGGTGTTCCGCAGGGTTCAGTTTTGGGCCTCTACTATTTTTGTTATATAAATGATATTACAGACAATCTGCATAATTTAGCACGTTTGTTTGCAGATGACCCCTCTATTTCATATTCCGGCAGTAATTTTGAAACAATGGAAACTGACATTAATAATGACTTAATTAACGTAAATGAATGGGCAAAAATATGACTTGTCGATTTTAATCCAAAAAAGACCAAGGCACTGGTAATTACAAATGCTACACCACCAGAAATTAATATTAAATTCGGCGGTGATAACGTTGAAATAATTAATAATCATAAACATTTAGGTGTCACACTGCCGTCAGATGGAAACTGGACAACCCATATAGATAATATTACAACGTCTGCTTTAAAACAGGTTTATGTATTAAGGAAACTAAAATTTACACTTTCCAGAAAAAACTTGTCTAATATTTATATAACTGTTATAAGACCGCTTTTGGAATATGCATGCGATATGTGGGATGGGTGTTTTGAATATGATTCTGAAAAAATAGAAAAAATACAACTGGAAGCTGCAAGAATAGTAACAGGGCTAACGAAATTTTCACGTTTGGAAGCATTATAATTTGAAACAGGCTGGGAAACATTAGCAGAAAGGCGTAGACAACGTAAATTAACAACTTTTTATAAAATGCATAATAAATCATGTCTTCAATATCTAAGTGAATGCCTACCTCCATTGCATCTGACGTCAGTGGATACAACCTTAGAAATAATGAAAATGATGTACTCCCCAGATGTAGATTACGAATAAGTGAAAAATCCTTTATACCATCCACTGTCCGAATTTGGAATGATCTTAGTCCAACTATAAGAAATTTACAAACTATTTCACAATAAAGATTAAAAATAAAAGGTGTGAAGGATCTAGAAAATTTCACATATTGCATACAAGGTTACGGTATCAATGCAGGGGCGATCCAGGATTTCAAGTTAGGGGGGGCGCACTTAAAAAAATTGCGCCGAGCAGAGGGAGGCGCGAAAATGTGTGGGGTATTTCGTGTGAAAAATCACGATTTTACGCCAAAAAATCATATTTTTCCAATTTTAGGGGGGCGCGCGAAATTTTTGGGGTATTTCATGTGAAAAATCACGATTTTACGCCAAAAAAAATCATATTTTTACCAATTTTAGGGGGGGGGGGGGGAGGGAGCGCGCCGGGTGCGCCCCCCCCTGAATCCGCCCCTGCAATGTTGTTCTTTAAAAGCTGATCTAACTAAAATTCATGTAGTGGACGATCCAAAATGTTCCCGCGGTTGCCATTCATTACCTTTTAGAATGCATATTATATAATAACCAAAGGATATTGTTATTCAATGACTTAATTAAGGGAACGACCATTTAACTTGAAAAAGGGGGTGGGAGGGGGGGGGGTATGGGTTTTTTTTCTAAAAAAAAATATTATGATTCCCAATGTTGCTGAAAAAATATTCTGAATTTGGTGGAGGAAAAAAAAATAATCTGATTCAGAGTTTTTGTCATATAACCTAATGTTAAATTCTGGAAAAAAAATTTGCGCTTTGCGCAACAAAAAAAAATATTCTAACTCTCGTGTTGTCCGAAAAAAATAATTCTGAACGCAAACAAAATCATGGCTCTTTTGTTTACCTCTTATTTCTAATATTATGTTGTATATGTTTTGCTGTCATTATATATTATGTGTATTAGTTATGTAAGGAGAGGACTTAATATAAGTTGCAATAACTTGTGTACGACCCTATTGCTTAATTTATCGCTATAAAATATTATTACATTATCATGAAAAAAATAGCACACAAAGAATGAATTATGCTTGCAAAGCAATAAATCGCCGTGCGTTAATACGCATACAGTCAAACCTGCCTTAAAGGGCACCTCTATATAACAAATCACTGTCTATAAAGGGCAGCCTCATATTTCCCATTGATGAATAGTGTCTATAATTTTAACCTGTATATAAAGGGTTCATTCAACCTATGCCAATATTTAAAAAAATATATATAAAAAGGCAAGAAAGATTGTTGGCATAGGTTGAATAGGTTAATTGTTATATAAACATGACTAGTCATGTTTAATTAGTGTAAAATCGGGGGAGATGTCAATGTACTCCAAGTCCACAATTAATTTTTAATGAATAGTAAGTAGAAAGTAAGTATTCAAAATCATATTTTATGGAAATAACAAACAAAAAATCAGTATATAAGCACATATATCTAAATATCAAACTTTATAAAAAAATAATTAGGATATTATTATAAGCACATATATTTTAACATCAATCATTATGAAAATAAAATAGGATATTATAATCATATACATTTTTATATCATACATCATGATAATAAATTAGAATATTACAAGCACAGATATTTTTTTTATCATACTTCATGAAAATAAATTAAAGATATTATAGGCACAGACATTTTTTTTATCATACTTTATCAAAATAACCAAAAACAATCAGTATACACAATCACATTACAAATTGCTAAAAAAATACAATTGTCTTAGATTTTGGATAACAACTTTGGTTGTTCTTCGTGTTTTATACCGTGAGAGAAAAATTTGTTTTATCACGTGTGATTTTTTTGTTCTCGGTTTCTGATTGGAACTTCGAAAGGTCATGAAAAACAGTGTCATTTCAATATTTTGTTTTCTTCAAGCAACATCGTTATGAATAGCGTATTCATATCGATACTAAAATACGTCATCAAATGGAATGTGATGGGTTCCCCAAGGGGTATTTAAAGTGCTATATTTTTAAAACGAAATAATTGACGTATTAAAGAATTAGAGAAACATAATCTTTCTTTGTGAGCAGTTGATTATCGTATTTCTACAGTCTCGTCGATAGTTAAACTTTAAAATTTCTCGCAAAGAAAGATTCTATATGTTCGATTTCGAAATCATAGAAATTATGATAATTCTAAATTTATAAATAAATATTATTAAAAACTTTTGAATTTAGATTTTAAGAAAATTGCTTAATTGCATGAGTATCATATAATATTTTAAATTCATACGTTTCAGAAAGATTGTTTATTTGAATTATTCAAAAATTTTATATTTTCATCTTTTTTTATTTACAGATTTTTGTGTAATTTTACCAGATTTTTATTTTATATATAATTTTTTACAAAAGTTTGATTATTATTTGTTCAAGTTATTAAATTTTAACAGACTTATTCTTATATCTTTAGATTGTTTTTTGTTTTTGTTTTTTCATTAATTGTTTATTTAAATTATTCAAAAATTTTATATTTTCATCTTTTTTATTTACAGATTTTTGTGTAATTTTACCCGATTTTTATTTTATATATAAATTTTTACAAAAGTTTAATTATTTGTTTTTCAAGTTATTAAATTTGAACAGACTTATTCTTATATTTTTAGATTGCTTTTTGTTTTGCTTTGGTTTTTTTTAATAATAAATTTCACTTTTGAGACCTGCATTTCCAAATTTACTTACCTGTAAATGTCATTAATTGCTATATAAACACCTTTAATATAAAGTTTGTTGGCATACCTTGAATATGATATTTCAAAATGTTGGCATAGGTTGAAGACACCATATAAAGGGCACCTGCTTATAAAGGCCACATTTTCAGGTTTCCTTGAGTGCCCTTTATACACAGGTTTGACTGTATATTCTAATAATATGAAATATGTTTGGTTTATGGTGTTTAACTCTACTTTCAACAGTATTTCAGATATATTGTGGCGGTCAGTTTTATTAGAGGAGGAAACCGGAGAACCCGGAGAAAACAACCGACCTGTCGTAAGTCACTGACAATTTTTTTTATCACATAATGTTGTATCGCCAGAGCGGGATTCGAACTCACAACGTTAGTGGTGATATGTACTGATTGCATAGGTAGTTGTAAATCCAACCACCGTACGATCACGACCACAGTGGCCCCTCATAATATGAAATAGGTTTATCTTAACATTTAACATAACAAAAATATAATTTTCACTATTGTATCATTTTAACAAAGGCTGTGCCCTTTTGAACTTACAAGCAAACAGACAAATTTATTACTCCGTAGTAGACACATACTAGTATATAGCGAAATATGAACATAAATAATTTAATACACCATTCAAATTATTCACTGAATTTAAGGTCATTTTCACATTATAAGAGAAATATACATCTGATATACAGTAGTCACTGAATTCATTTACGCACGTTGCTATATTTTATTACTTTTCTCAAGCTTTTAATCTCCGATACCAAAAAGGGTAATCAGAACCCGTGAGCTAAAGAAGGACAGACAATGCAATGACCAAAAGGCAAAGGGACAAAAGGACAAACAATAATCTACAAAACACAACACAGAAAACAAAAGATACGAAACCACTAAACACCGGAGTTGAACTCAGGTGCACCGGAATAAAGATCCAATAGTTTTGGAATATCCTTTAGATATCCCATGGACCATACCTGACCAACTTGATTTTAATCTCTAATGAAACAAGGTTTATCCAATGGTTTTTCAAAGATATGAAAAGGCATATTTAACCGTATACTTTTAATATTTCTCGACAAATATAGTAGATGTTCTGTCACAAAACACCAATTTGTTTTAGTGACCACTTCCTGTCCAAGCCATCTAAAGTAGAATTAGATGTTTCTTGTATCGTTTCCTTGGCGATACAACAACATGTAAGTTCAACATTCACTATGGGGTCATATAAGGTATTCGAAAAACTTAATCCGTTACAGTCAGGTCTTAATCTTATTTTTCGTAGCAGCTGATTTTGCATCTCTACTTTGAACTGTTGCTTATGTATTGTCATTTAACGATGTCAAGTGTTTGGATATGGAAACTTCGTGTCGTCTCATTTTATAGTTGGCTACCAGTATAATTTATTACTTGTATGTTATGGCCGTATATAGTTTGCATTTGTACGAAATCCAATGTGCTATGGTCTCCGGAAATTATGAAAACAAAGTTTAAACAGTAATGGTCAAACATTCCATCAATTTCAACAAAACGAACAATCATCTCTCACCTCAAATCATTGAGCATTAAATAGACCACGACCTATGACCTTACAAATACAGGTCCAGATATGGGACAGGCACATAATATGATGGGGTCATATCAGTCAATGGGACCCCCCACCTCCTCATAATTGGACCTCCCACGGCACAACAAATATAAGCCAACAATAAAAAACATGTAAAGATTTGCTTTCATTAAAAAATCCCAAATAATAACTCACAATAATGAATGACAACATATACATGTACAGTGCAGTAGCAAGGTCAATAAATGCTCGTCTTCTCAGTATTAAATTTGTCCACGATAAGCGCTACTCTAGACGAGAGATTGTCTTACCTATTACGTTCAGGGTTGTTTATCATCTTTATGACAGTATTTCGCTTTACCACACAATAATTAGAATGAAAACGTAAACAAGCAATAAATCATATAGGTAACATATATCACTTTCAAGGTTACTAGGATTTGATTTCTACAGACAAAAGAATCACTTTCAAGGTTACAAGGATTTGATTTCTACAGACAAAAGAGGATGAAAATAATAGGATCAGAAAATTGTGTCTTGTAATGGCTATAAATGAACACTTTTAATGGAATGTGTCGGAAAATAATCTTCATTACGTTGAAGGTTTTCTGTAAATGAAGAAGAGGAAGAGGAATGCGAAGTTTCTTCTTAATAGTTGCTACACGGGTCATGCTAGGAGTGTGCATTAATCCAAGCATGGTGGACTTAATCACCCTGTTAACATTATTTGTGTATTAATTCGTCCTGGAATGTATGATTGTCATGTTTCATCCATGAGGAAAGAACTCTACACCATTTCAATACCAAGCGGAAATAACTCGTCTCTGGTGTAGTTGCTTTGATGTGACACTGGTAGATTATTGGTCCCCGAAGATAACAACAGCTCAGCAGTCAATACCTCGATTCTGACTTGTACTTACTTTATATTATTTCAAATATTTATAAATAATAAAATAAACAAATACAGTTTCAAAATGGAATAATTGGATAAAATTAAGGTTTATCCCCCGTAGATGGTAATTATTATTAAAACTAAGGTTTATCTCCCGTAGATGGTAATTATTATTAAAACTAAGGTTTATCTCCCGTAGATGGTAATTATTATTAAAACTAAGGTTTATCTCCCGTAGATGGTAATTATTATTAAAACTAAGGTTTATCCCCCGTAGATGATAATTATTATAAAAACTAAGGTTTATCCCTCGTAGATGGTAATTATTATTAAAACTAAGGTTTATCTCCCGTAGATGGTAATTATTATTAAAACTAAGGTTTATCCCCCGTAGATGATAATTATTATAAAAACTAAGGTTTATCCCTCGTAGATGATAATTATTATTAAAACTAAGGTTTATCTCCCGTAGATGGTAATTATTATTAAAACTAAGGTTTATCTCCCGTAGATGGTAATTATTATTAAAATTAAGGTTTATCCCCAGTAGATGGTAATTATTATTAAAACTAAGGTTTATCTCCCGTAGATGGTAATTATTATTAAAACTAAGGTTTATCTCCCGTAGATGGTAATTATTATTAAAACTAAGGTTTATCTCCCGTAGATGGTAATTATTATTAAAACTAAGGTTTATCTCCCGTAGATGATAATTATTATTAAAACTAAGGTTTATCCCCCGTAGATGGTAATTATTATTAAAACTAAGGTTTATCCCCCGTAGATGGTAATTATTATTAAAACTAAGGTTTATCTCCCGTAGATGGTAATTATTATTAAAACTAAGGTTTATTCCCCGTAGATGGTAATTATTATTAAAACTAAGCTTTATCTCCCGTAGATGATAATTATTATTAAAATTAAGGTTTATTTCCCGTAGATGGTAATTATTATTAAAACTAAGGTTTATCCCCCGTAGATGATAATTATTATAAAAACTAAGGTTTATCTCCCGTAGATGGTAATTATTATTAAAACTAAGGTTTATTTCCCGTAGATGGTAATTATTATTAAAACTAAGGTTTATCTCCCGTAGATGATAATTATCATTAAAATTAAGGTTTATCCCCCGTAGATGGTAATTATTATTAAAACTAAGGTTTATTTCCCGTAGATGGTAATTATTATTAAAACTAAGGTTTATCCCCAGTAGATGGTAATTATTATTAAAACTAAGGTTTATCCCCCGTAGTTGGTAATTATTATTAAAACTAAGGTTTATCTCCCGTAGATGGTAATTATCATTAAAACTAAGGTTTATCCCCCGTAGTTGGTAATTATTATTAAAACTAAGGTTTATCCCCCGTAGTTGGTAATTATTATTAAAACTAAGGTTTATCCCCAGTAGATGATAATTATTATAAAAACTAAGGTTTATCCCCCGTAGATGATAATTATTATTAAAACTAAGGTTTATCTCCCGTAGATGGTAATTATTATTAAAACTAAGGTTTATCTCCCGTAGATGGTAATTATTATTAAAACTAAGGTTTATTCCCCGTAGATGATAATTATTATAAAAACTAAGATTTATCCCTCGTAGATGATAATTATTATTAAAACTAAGGTTTATCTCCCGTAGATGGTAATTATTATTAAAACTAAGCTTTATCTCCCGTAGATGATAATTATTATTAAAATTAAGGTTTATTTCCCGTAGATGGTAATTATTATTAAAGCTAAGGTTTATCCCCCGTAGATGATAATTATTATAAAAACTAAGGTTTATCTCCCGTAGATGGTAATTATTATTAAAACTAAGGTTTATTTCCCGTAGATGGTAATTATTATTAAAACTAAGGTTTATCTCCCGTAGATGATAATTATCATTAAAATTAAGGTTTATCCCCCGTAGATGGTAATTATTATTAAAACTAAGGTTTATTTCCCGTAGATGGTAATTATTATTAAAACTAAGGTTTATCCCCAGTAGATGGTAATTATTATTAAAACTAAGGTTTATCCCCCGTAGTTGGTAATTATTATTAAAACTAAGGTTTATCTCCCGTAGATGGTAATTATCATTAAAACTAAGGTTTATCCCCCGTAGTTGGTAATTATTATTAAAACTAAGGTTTATCCCCCGTAGTTGGTAATTATTATTAAAACTAAGGTTTATCCCCAGTAGATGATAATTATTATAAAAACTAAGGTTTATCCCCCGTAGATGATAATTATTATTAAAACTAAGGTTTATCTCCCGTAGATGGTAATTATTATTAAAACTAAGGTTTATCTCCCGTAGATGGTAATTATTATTAAAACTAAGGTTTATTCCCCGTAGATGATAATTATTATAAAAACTAAGATTTATCCCTCGTAGATGATAATTATTATTAAAACTAAGGTTTATCTCCCGTAGATGGTAATTATTATTAAAACTAAGGTTTATCTCCCGTAGATGGTAATTATTATTAAAATTAAGGTTTATCCCCAGTAGATGGTAATTATTATTAAAATTAAGGTTTATCCCCCGTAGATGGTAATTATTATTAAAACTAAGGTTTATTTCCCGTAGATGGTAATTATTATTAAAACTAAGGTTTATCCCCAGTAGATGGTAATTATTATTAAAACTAAGGTTTATCCCCCGTAGTTGGTAATTATTATTAAAACTAAGGTTTATCTCCCGTAGATGGTAATTATCATTAAAACTAAGGTTTATCCCCCGTAGTTGGTAATTATTATTAAAACTAAGGTTTATCCCCCGTAGTTGGTAATTATTATTAAAACTAAGGTTTATCCCCAGTAGATGATAATTATTATAAAAACTAAGGTTTATCCCCCGTAGATGATAATTATTATTAAAACTAAGGTTTATCTCCCGTAGATGGTAATTATTATTAAAACTAAGGTTTATCTCCCGTAGATGGTAATTATTATTAAAACTAAGGTTTATTCCCCGTAGATGATAATTATTATAAAAACTAAGATTTATCCCTCGTAGATGATAATTATTATTAAAACTAAGGTTTATCTCCCGTAGATGGTAATTATTATTAAAACTAAGGTTTATCTCCCGTAGATGGTAATTATTATTAAAATTAAGGTTTATCCCCAGTAGATGGTAATTATTATTAAAACTAAGGTTTATCTCCCGTAGATGGTAATTATTATTAAAACTAAGGTTTATCTCCCGTAGATGGTAATTATTATTAAAACTAAGGTTTATCTCCCGTAGATGGTAATTATTATTAAAACTAAGGTTTATCTCCCGTAGATGATAATTATTATTAAAACTAAGGTTTATCCCCCGTAGATGGTAATTATTATTAAAACTAAGGTTTATCCCCCGTAGATGGTAATTATTATTAAAACTAAGGTTTATCTCCCGTAGATGGTAATTATTATTAAAACTAAGGTTTATTCCCCGTAGATGGTAATTATTATTAAAACTAAGCTTTATCTCCCGTAGATGATAATTATTATTAAAATTAAGGTTTATTTCCCGTAGATGGTAATTATTATTAAAGCTAAGGTTTATCCCCCGTAGATGATAATTATTATAAAAACTAAGGTTTATCTCCCGTAGATGGTAATTATTATTAAAACTAAGGTTTATTTCCCGTAGATGGTAATTATTATTAAAACTAAGGTTTATCTCCCGTAGATGATAATTATCATTAAAATTAAGGTTTATCCCCCGTAGATGGTAATTATTATTAAAACTAAGGTTTATTTCCCGTAGATGGTAATTATTATTAAAACTAAGGTTTATTCCCAGTAGATGGTAATTATTATTAAAACTAAGGTTTATCCCCCGTAGTTGGTAATTATTATTAAAACTAAGGTTTATCTCCCGTAGATGGTAATTATCATTAAAACTAAGGTTTATCCCCCGTAGTTGGTAATTATTATTAAAACTAAGGTTTATCCCCCGTAGTTGGTAATTATTATTAAAACTAAGGTTTATCCCCAGTAGATGATAATTATTATAAAAACTAAGGTTTATCCCCCGTAGATGATAATTATTATTAAAACTAAGGTTTATCCCCCGTAGTTGGTAATTATTATTAAAACTCAGCTTTATCCCCCGTAGATGATAATTATTATAAAAACTAAGGTTTATCCCCCGTAGATGATAATTATTATTAAAACTAAGCTTTATCCCCCTTAGTTGGTAATTATTATTAAGACTAAGGTTTATCCCCCGTAGATGATAATTATTATAAAAACTAAGGTTTATCCCCCGTAGATGATAATTATTATTAAAACTAAGGTTTATCCCCCGTAGATGGTAATTATTATTAAAACTAAGGTTTATTCCCCGTAGATGGTAATTATTATTAAAACTAAGCTTTATCCCCCGTAGTTGGTAATTATTATTAAAACTAAGGTTTATCCCCCGTAGATGGTAATTATTATTAAAACTAGGCTTTATCCCCCGTAGATGGTAATTATTATTAAAACTAAGGTTTATCTCCCGTAGATGGTAATTATTATTAATACTAAGGTTTATCCCCCGTAGATGATAATTATTATTAATACTAAGGTTTATCCCCCGTAGATGATAATTATTATTAAAATTAAGGTTCTCTTCACGCATGCATGGCCAATTTTGGCTATACTGCTTAAGACCTTTGGCTAACTTGCTCCCCAAAACTTTTAAATGATTGATTTTCGAATCTTTTGATTATGATCGTTTCTGAAGAATGTTATTACAAAACCGAGTTGTGTGCACTCAATTCGATATCTACGTTTTAAGGTTTTTTCTTACCGTGGGTTTGTTGCAAATTGTAATATTTTGTTAGATTTATTTTGCTCTTAAATGTATATTTTTCCATTTAATTTTGTTGTTGTTCAGCTGATCATCTGCTTGGGACATAGCGCCTCTACACGAGTTCAATACAAAAGTGCCCATGTGTTGCACTAAATTGTTTTTGGGAAAATTGCTGTTAATTAACTTAGTTCGTCGAACATGTTTTTTTGCAAGTTACAACATTTTGTAACTAACATGTCAATTTTTTTTTAGATGTAACGACACTTTTTAATTTCCAAATCAATATTTTAGAAGTTACTACATTATCCCAGTACCAGGTCAGTACATTAGAAGTTACGACATTTTGTAAGTACCATTTAAGTACGTAGTTACCAGCTTAGTATGTAGCAAGTTATGAAACTTATTATTATGCGGTGATTATTTTAACAATAATCTTATTTTTGCGTTTTACATGCTACTAGTATGTGGAAATCACACGATAATTTGTTCAATTTCCGACAATAACATTTCTAGAAGTCATAACAGTTTATGTGGAGAAAAACAGACACCGTTCATTACCAAGTAAGAATCTCCACTGAAAAGTCTACTGTATAGTATGACAAAACTAACCGAAGATACAGACAGATAAACGCACCGTATATATGCCATAACGCAAAATGACAAACCCACCACATATAATGACACAACGCCACATATAATGACAAACTCACCACAAAGGATGACAAAGTCACCACATGTAATGACAAACCACAACATATAATGACATAATCACCACAGATGATGACAAAACCACAACACATTGCGACAAAACCACCACATATAATGACACAACGCCACATATAATGACAAACTCACCACAAAGGATGACAAAGTCACCACATGTAATGACAAAACCACAACATATAATGACAAAGTCACCACATGTAATGACAAAACCACAACATATAATGACAAAGTCACCACATGTAATGACAAAACCACAACATATAATGACAAAATCACCACATATAATGACAAACCACAACATATAATGACATAATCACCACAGATGATGATAAAACCACAACACATTGCGACAAAACCACCACATATAATGACCAAACAACAACATATAATGACAAAACCACAACATATAATGACAAAACCACAACATATAATGACCAAACAACAACATATAATGACAAAACCACAATATATAATGACAAAACCACAACATATAATGACCAAACAACAACATATAATGACCAAACAACAACATATAATGACAAAACCACAACATATAATGACCAAACAACAACATATAATGACAAAACCACAACATTTAATGACAAAACCACAACATTTAATGATGAAACAACAACATATAATGACCAAACAACAACATATAATGACCAATCAACAACATATGATGACCAAACAACAACATATAATGACAAAACCACAACATATAATGTCAAAACCACAACATATAATGACAAAACCACAACATACAATGACCAAACAACAACATAGAATGACCAAACCACAACATATAATGATAAAAACCACAACATATAATGACAAAACCACAACATATAATGACCAAACAACAACATATAATGACAAAACCACAACATATAATGACCAAACAACAACATATAATGACAAAACCACAACATATAATGACAAAACCACAACATATAATGACAAAACCACAACATATAATGACCAAACAACAACATATAATGACCAAACAACAACATATAATGACAAAACCACAACATATAATGACAAAACCACAACATATAATGACAAAACCACAACATATAATGACAAAACCACAACATATAATGACCAAACAACAACATATAATGACAAAACAACAACATATAATGACAAAACCACAACATATAATGACAAAACCACAACATATAATGACCAAACAACAACATATAATGACCAAACAACAACATATAATGACAAAACCACAACATATAATGACAAAACCACAACATATAATGACAAAACCACAACATATAATGACAAAACCACAACATATAATGACCAAACAACAACATATAATGACAAAACCACAACATATAATGACAAAACCACAACATATAATGACCAAACAACAACATATAATGACCAAACAACAACATATAATGACAAAACCACAACATATAATGACCAAACAACAACATATAATGACAAAACCACATCATATAATGACAAAACCACCACATATAATGACAAAACAACAACATATAATGACAAAACAACAACATATAATGACAAAACAACAACATATAATGACAAAACCACAACATATAATGACAAAACCACAACATATAATGACCAAACAACAACATATAATGACCAAACAACAACATATAATGACAAAACCACAACATATAATGACAAAACCACAACATATAATGACAAAACCACAACATATAATGACCAAACAACAACATATAATGACAAAACCACAACATATAATGACCAAACAACAACATATAATGACAAAACCACAACATATAATGACAAAACCACAACATATAATGACAAAACCACAACATATAATGACCAAACAACAACATATAATGACCAAACAACAACATATAATGACAAAACCACAACATATAATGACAAAACCACAACATATAATGACCAAACAACAACATATAATGACAAAACCACAACATATAATGACAAAACCACAGCATATAATGACAAAACCACAACATATAATGACCAAACAACAACATATAATGACCAAACAACAACATATAATGACAAAACCACAACATATAATGACAAAACCACAACATATAAAGACAAAACCACAACATATAATGACCAAACAACAATATATAATGACCAAACAACAACATATAATGACAAAACCACAACATATAATGACCAAACAACAACATATAATGACAAAACCACAACATATAATGACAAAACCACAACATATAATGACAAAACCACAACATATAATGACCAAACAACAACATATAATGACCAAACAACAACATAAAATGACAAAACCACAACATATAATGACAAAACCACAACATATAATGACAAAGCCACAACATATAATGACCAAACAACAACATATAATGACAAAACCACAACATATAATGACAAAACCACAGCATATAATGACAAAACCACAAAATATAATGACCAAACAACAACATATAATGACCAAACAACAACATATAATGACAAAACCACAACATATAATGACAAAACCACCACATATAAAGACAAAACCACAACATATAATGACCAAACAACAATATATAATGACCAAACAACAACATATAATGACAAAACCACAACATATAATGACCAAACAACAACATATAATGACAAAACCACAACATATAATGACAAAACAACAACATATAATGACAAAACCACAACATATAATGACAAAACCACCACATATAAAGACAAACAACAACATATAATGACAAAACCACAACATATAATGACAAAACCACAACATATAATGACAAAACCACAACATATAATGACCAAACAACAACATATAATGACCAAACAACAACATATAATGACAAAACCACAACATATAATGACAAAACCACAACATATAATGACAAAACCACCACATATAATGACAAAACCACAACATATAATGACAAAACCACAACATTTAATGACAAAACCACAACATATAATGACCAAACAACAACATATAATGACCAAACAACAACATATAATGACAAAACCACAACATATAATGACAAAACCACAACATATAATGACAAAACCACAACATATAATGACCAAACAACAACATATAATGACAAAACCACAACATATAATGACCAAACAACAACATATAATGACAAAACCACAACATATAATGACAAAACCACAACATATAATGACAAAACCACAACATATAATGACCAAACAACAACATATAATGAACAAACAACAACATATAATGACAAAACCACAACATATAATGACAAAACCACAACATATAATGACCAAACAACAACATATAATGACAAAACAACAACATATAATGACAAAACCACAACATATAATGACCAAACAACAACATATAATGACAAAACCACAACATATAATGACCAAACAACAACATATAATGACAAAACCACAGCATATAATGACAAAACCACAACATATAATGACCAAACAACAACATATAATGACAAAACCACAACATATAATGACAAAACCACAGCATATAATGACAAAACCACAACATATAATGACCAAACCACAGCATATAATGACAAAACCACAACATATAATGACCAAACAACAACATATAATGACAAAACCACAACATATAATGACAAAACCACAGCATATAATGACAAAACCACAACATATAATGACCAAACAACAACATATAATGACCAAACAACAACATATAATGACAAAACCACAACATATAATGACAAAACCACAACATATAAAGACAAAACCACAACATATAATGACCAAACAACAATATATAATGACCAAACAACAACATATAATGACAAAACCACAACATATAATGACCAAACAACAACATATAATGACAAAACCACAACATATAATGACAAAACAACAACATATAATGACAAAACCACAACATATAATGACAAAACCACCACATATAAAGACAAACAACAACATATAATGACAAAACCACAACATATAATGACAAAACTACCACATATAATGACAAAACCACAACATATAATGACAAAACCACAACATATAATGACCAAACAACAACATATAATGACCAAACAACAACATATAATGACAAAACCACAACATATAATGACAAAACCACAACATATAATGACCAAACAACAACATATAATGACAAAACCACAACATATAATGACAAAACAACAACATATAATGACAAAACCACAACATATAATGACAAAACAACAACATATAATGACAAAACCACAACATATAATGACAAAACCACCACATATAAAGACAAACAACAACATATAATGACAAAACCACAACATATAATGACAAAACCACCACATATAATGACAAAACCACAACATATAATGACAAAACCACAACATATAATGATAAAAACAACAACATATAATGACCAAACAACAACATATAATGACAAAACCACAACATATAATGACAAAACCACCACATATAATGACCAAACAACAACATATAATGACAAAACCACAACATATAATGACCAAACAACAACATATAATGACCAAACAACAACATATAATGACAAAACCACCACATATAATGACAAAACCACAACATATAATGACCAAACAACAACATATAATGACAAAACCACAATATATAATGACAAAACCACAACATATAATGACCAAACAACAACATATAATGACCAAACAACAACATATAATGACCAAACAACAACATATAATGACAAAACCACCACATATAATGACAAAACCACAACATATAATGACCAAACAACAATATATAATGACAAAACCACAACATATAATGACAAAACCACAACATATAATGACCAAACAACAACATATAATGACCAAACAACAACATATAATGACAAAACCACCACATATAATGACAAAACCACAACATATAATGACAAAACCACAACATATAATGACAAAACCACAACATATAATGACCAAACAACAACATATAATGACAAAACCACAACATATAATGACAAAACCACAACATATAATGACAAAACCACAACATATAATGACCAAACAACAACATATAATGACAAAACCACAACATATAATGACAAAGCCACCACATATAAAGACAAACAACAACATATAATGACAAAACAACAACATATAATGACCAAACAACAACATATAATGACCAAACAACAACATATAATGACAAAACCACAACATATAATGACAAAACAACAACATATAATGACAAAACCACAACATATAATGACAAAACCACCACATATAAAGACAAACAACAACATATAATGACAAAACCACAACATATAATGACAAAACCACAACATATAATGACAAAACCACAACATATAATGACCAAACAACATATAATGACCAAACAACAACATATAATGACAAAACCACAACATATAATGACAAAACCACAACATATAATGACCAAACAACAACATATAATGACAAAACCACAACATATAATGACCAAACAACAACATATAATGACCAAACAACAACATATAATGACAAAACCACCACATATAATGACAAAACCACAACATATAATGACCAAACAACAACATATAATGACAAAACCACAACATGTAATGATAAAACCACAACATATAATAACCAAACAACAACATATAATGACAAAACCACAACATATAATGACAAAACCACAACATATAATGACAAAACCACAACATATAATGACAAAACCACAACATATAATGACCAAACAACAACATATAATGACAAAACAACAACATATAATGACCAAACAACAACATATAATGACAAAACACAACATATAATGACAAAACCACCACATATAATGACAAAACCACAACATATAATGACAAAACAACAACATATAATGACAAAACAACAACATATAATGACAAACCCACAACATATAATGACAAAACAACAACATATAATGACAAAGCAACAACATATAATGACAAAACAACAACATATGATGACAAAACAACAACATATAATGACAAAACCACAACATATAATGACAAAACAACAACATATAATGACAAAACCACCACATATAATGACAAAACCACCACATATAATGACAAAACAACAACATATAATGACAAAACAACAACATATAATGACAAAACAACAACATATAATGACAAAACCACAACATATAATGACAAAACCACAACATTTAATGACAAAACCACAACATATAATGACCAAACAACAACATATAATGACCAAACAACAACATATAATGACAAAACCACAACATATAATGACAAAACCACAACATATAATGACCAAACAACAACATATAATGACAAAACCACAACATATAATGACCAAACAACAACATATAATGACAAAACCACAACATATAATGACAAAACCACAACATATAATGACAAAACCACAACATATAATGACCAAACAACAACATATAATGACCAAACAACAACATATAATGACAAAACCACAACATATAATGACAAAACCACAACATATAATGACAAAACCACAACATATAATGACCAAACAACAACATATAATGACAAAACCACAACATATAATGACAAAACCACAGCATATAATGACAAAACCACAACATATAATGACCAAACAACAACATATAATGACCAAACAACAACATATAATGACAAAACCACAACATATAATGACCAAACAACAACATATAATGACAAAACCACAACATATAATGACAAAACAACAACATATAATGACAAAACCACAACATATAATGACAAAACCACCACATATAAAGACAAAACCACAACATATAATGACCAAACAACAATATATAATGACCAAACAACAACATATAATGACAAAACCACAACATATAATGACCAAACAACAACATATAATGACAAAACCACAACATATAATGACAAAACAACAACATATAATGACAAAACCACATCATATAATGACAAAAACACAACATATAATGACCAAACAACAACATATAATGACCAAACAACAACATATAATGACCAAACAACAACATATAATGACAAAACAACAACATATAATGACAAAACCACAACATATAATGACCAAACAACAACATATAATGACCAAACAACAACATATAATGACCAAACAACAACATATAATGACCAAACAACAACATATAATGACAAAACCACAACATAAAATGACAAAACCACAACATATAAAGACAAAACCACAACATATAATGACCAAACAACAATATATAATGACCAAACAACAACATATAATGACAAAACCACAACATATAATGACCAAACAACAACATATAATGACAAAACCACAACATATAATGACAAAACAACAACATATAATGACAAAACCACATCATATAATGACAAAACCACAACATATAATGACCAAACAACAACATATAATGACCAAACAACAACATATAATGACAAAACCACCACATATAATGACAAAACCACAACATATAATGACAAAACCACAACATATAATGACCAAACAACAACATATAATGACCAAACAACAACATATAATGACAAAACCACAACATATAATGACAAAACCACAACATATAATGACCAAACAACAACATATAATGACAAAACCACAACATATAATGACCAAACAACAACATATAATGACCAAACAACAACATATAATGACAAAACCACCACATATAATGACAAAACCACAACATATAATGACAAAACCACAACATATAATGACCAAACAACAATATATAATGACAAAACCACAACATATAATGACAAAACCACAACATATAATGACCAAACAACAACATATAATGACAAAACCACAACATATAATGACAAAACCACAACATATAATGACAAAACCACAACATATAATGACCAAACAACAACATATAATGACAAAACCACAACATATAATGACAAAACCACAACATATAATGACAAAACCACAACATATAATGACCAAACAACAACATATAATGACAAAACCACAACATATAATGACCAAACAACAACATATAATGACAAAACCACAACATATAATGACAAAACAACAACATATAATGACCAAACAACAACATATAATGACAAAACCACAACATATAATGACAAAACCACCACATATAATGATAATGACAAAATTACAACATAAAATGAAAAAGCACAACATTCAATGACAAAACCACAACATATAATGACAAAACCACCACATATAATGACAAAACCACAACATATAATGACCAAACAACAACATATAATGACAAAACCACAACATATAATGATAAAACCACAACATATAATAACCAAACAACAACATATAATGACAAAACCACAACATATAATGACAAAACCACAACATATAATGACAAAACCACAACATATAATGACAAAACCACAACATATAATGACCAAACAACAACATATAATGACAAAACAACAACATATAATGACCAAACAACAACATATAATGACAAAACACAACATATAATGACAAAACCACCACATATAATGACAAAACCACCACATATAATGACAAAACCACAACATATAATGACAAAACAACAACATATAATGACAAAACAACAACATATAATGACAAAACAACAACATATAATGACAAAACCACAACATATAATGACAAAACCACCACATATAATGACAAAACCACAACTTATAATGACCAAACAACAACATATAATGACAAAACCACAACATATAATGACAAAACAACAACATATAATGACCAAACAACAACATATAATGACAAAACCACAACATATAATGACAAAACAACAACATATAATGACAAAACAACAACATATAATGACAAAACCACAACATATAATGACAAAACCACCACATATAATGACAAAACCACAACTTATAATGACCAAACAACAACATATAATGACAAAACCACAACATATAATGACAAAACAACAACATATAATGACCAAACAACAACATATAATGACAAAACCACAACATATAATGACAAAACAACAACATATAATGACAAAACAACAACATATAATGACAAAACCACAACATATAATGACAAAACAACAACATATAATGACAAAACAACAACATATAATGACAAAACCACAACATATAATGACAAAACAACAACTAATAATGACAAAACCACAACATATAATGAAAAACCAACACCATATAATGATAATGACAAAATTACAACATAAAATGAAAAAGCACAACATTCAATGACAAAACTACAACATATAATGATCGCCTAAGACAATCCTGGGGTTCCATATAATTAGCACTTAAATAATTGTTATAGTTCACTATTCACAGAAAAGGGAGTAACTAAGCGAGAAATAGTGTTATTGATATCATATTGATAATTGTTCAGTGATTTATTTTCATCTTGCATGAGTGAACAAACAAATGATAAAGCTATGGTAATTAATCAATTTCCAGGTGACAAGAGTCTAAAAATGTTTCGGAAGAGATATGGTTTTATGGGAGTAGGGAAATTAACATCTTCCAGATTGAGGAAATATTTTTTATTTTTGTATGAAGAGATTGTACTGACGAATTCAAAAATATGCATATAGTTAAATGAGACATTCTAATTTCGAATATCAAGTAAGTTCTATTAATAAAAATGATGGGTAATTATTTTTTTTTGCAATCAAGGGGGTGTTGTAACTAGAATTATTCGGATGGTTTACAAATCACAATTTAAAACTCTTGCACTTGATCAATTTTACAAAGACAACAGAAATTAAATTCTAGAATCAGTAAATCACGGCTGGTAATTCGCACAAGCAGAACAGTCGGTTCTGCAAAGAAATTCGTGAGGATAACTTCCGGTTTTGGTGGAGGAGAGTTCATGAAGACGCTTCGCAAGGTATGTACATGTCAAACATTGAAATTTGTTTTTTTACTGCTCGAATATTGCAAAATCAGAGAATGCTATGCTGTGGCGAATGCTTTAGCGATTAGAAACATGTATAGTTTATTGTTGTATATGAAGTGTAACTCTCGCAAAATCAATCGTCTCACGAAAAACATGACGAAAATTGTGACACTCTTACATTTATAAGTTGTTCTTGACAAAGATGCAAGTTAAATTTTCAATATTTTTTCATAATGGGAATCTAAATGTAATCGGGGATAAATTCTGATTCGTCAGAAGTAAATTGAAGTCTAGATAAATCTACAAACTGTCAATTTTCTCGTTTTCCTGCTTGAGGAGATCGGTTCTGATAGAGCACATTGCGAATGCATGAGGAGATTTGTAGTTTTGTTAAATGTTTTCTGCAAAATTGATAAATTTACATTTTAAACATAAAACTGATAAATACTCTGTCCACTTTTAGGAGATGCCAGGATTCAAGGGAAAGAGGAAAGGGGGACTGACATTGACTCTTTACAAAAAACCATTTCGATATAGATTGCCTGTATCACCGCCAAGGAAACGAACAAAAACAAGTAGCAGTACACCAAATTTAAAATCCCCATCAATCAGGACTCCAAGTTTATTAAAGAAAAATCTCTTTCAATTTAGTGGGGTTCGTGTTGTTAAATATGTACTATTTTGTCGGCCATCGTATGTCTTTATTTCCTTTTTGTTCTGGCCATTAGAATTACGGCTTGTGATATCTTCTGATATCTTCTGATATCTTCTGGTATCTTCTGGTATCTTCTGATATCTTCTGGTATCTTCTGATATCTTCTGGTATCTTCTGATATATTCTGGTATCTTCTGATATATTCTGGTATCTTCTGATATTTTCTGGTATCTTCACACATTTCTAAGCAGGAAAAGTAGTCACTACTCACATTGACAGCTAATAGCAGAATAATAATATGCCTGACCTTGTGATAATAATAGCTGTCAGCCGGTCGGTACTCAGTAGTGTACCAACTCATCCCAATACGTATACCAATATATACTTATATGCTTATTGCACCAATATTAAGGAATACTTCCTCAATCCATTATTATTATAATAATAACTTTATTCTCCAAAGCAAAGTTTTATGCTGTAACCCTTTCATGAAATAGTACCAAATACTTCAGAAATTTTATTAGACAGACCTGGAACAAGGACGCAATTTCTGTTTCCGCCATCATTTATTTTTCTCTCGTCTGCTTGCTACGAGTTAATTTTGTCTTATCCTTGACATCTCTGTGGTATCTTTTAAGGAAAAAATATTAAATGTAATATCGGTGAAAATGCATTAGTTTTATCTCATCAGAAATGTTATACTCTTTTAAGTTCATTTACAAAGAAAGGTGAGTTAAAATATCGGCAAATATATATTTTTTTATTCGATTTTTTTTTTTTTTTTTGTCATATATAATTTTATTTTGATCAAAAGCAATGTAAGTTTGACATAATATTTTCAGTAACCATACAAACATGTTTGTACACATTATTTTAGCATATTATTTCTAATACAGAAAATAAAAAGAAGAACAAAATATCGGCAAATATTGCACCTTTAATTTTACAAAGAAATATACATACAGACCATTATCTATTTAAATGTTAGTATTTCGGCAATCAAAGAAAAATTTATATAAAGAAAAACATTCGTATAAATCCAAACATAATAAAGTTCAAACTATTAATGACATCAACTTCAAAAATAGAACTCCAAAAATTATGTCGTTTTGTCAGAATTATTAATAAAGGTGTGTCGACTCCCGGTTAACCTCTTGTTATGACCTGTCTGTATATATTGTAAATAGTGTACAAATTTTCATATCTCTATACCTGTATGTATTATGGTTTAAGAGAAATAAAGAATCTTAAGACCTGCGCAATTACTGGGTACAATAGGAGATAAATTAATATTTTTCTGATGCGTACAAATGCAAATTGTTTACCCATTTAAAGAAGTCGACCATTTAATTTCCTTTAAAGCTGATTAATAGTGTAACTGAAGACAAGAATCTTTTAAAGACTTATTTATCATAAGGTCAGCCTGCATCACTGATCTTGTTATATTGTTTTCAATGTAAATTTATGATTAAACCAAAATCATATGACTGGCATTAATCTGAAAGGCGAGAATGGGTTATTTCAAGTATGGTCAAAATTTAATTACTGTATTAAAAATTGACTATTTGATTTCACGATAAAGAAAACCTAAATCGTTTCGAAATTTAAAGGCAGCATCTTGGTGATATCATCTAACAATCTAGGAGGATACAAAATAATGATTAATGACCCTCCCCGTTCCTCAAAAAACGTTCTTATCTGATCTGATACAGCTTTGTTTTAAATGAATCAAAATAATTCTGCTATTTCACGTACATATTGGTATTTACCGATTTGTACGGAATCCGCTTTAGTTAATCTTACATTCAACTCGTGGTTTAAGGGATTTACATGATATTATAATGCAAATGAAAAGCTCTCTCGAAACCGTTACACTGAAAACACTGGTAAGTTTCTATTGTTTGTTTTATACGATTGAACTTTATTGGTCAAACTTATTTTGATTAATGCCCAAACTAAAATGTAACAATAGAGTTATGTGCAATGGAAAGTTTGAACAGTTTTGATTAGTTTATTTACCCAAATCAAATGTTGACATATACCTGGGAATTATACTCAATTAAGAATTAATTGAAAATATTTTCTTCATTAAATTCAATGAGAATTTTATATTTTATTTAAAAGTTTTATAAAAATGGATAGAAAAATATCGGATAATAAGATATATACAGAGGATTCTACTTAATTTTTAACGTTGGAATTAAATTATGGCTCAACCAGAATTAGCAAGAGCTTACAAAATGCCGTCAAACATTGGTAAAAAGAAACCATTCAAGGTAAGTGATTTTTTGTTTAAAGTTAGTGATTCTTTGAGGAAACGTTTTTTTCGTGGGGTTAACGTTAATGACGTAACTGTTTACCCTTCACGAGCACCGGTGTTCACCCAAGGTGTTTTGGCGGGGTCCGTGTCTGTGTCTTGTTCCCAATGTCGCCTGTGTCTCTGGATTGTCTATTCTTGATCATCTATGGGTTTCTGTTACGTTTACTATTACTGATATTATTTATCTTGATATCCTCTTTTCGTGTTCTGTAGTTTTATTTGAAGAGTTTGAAGATACCAAAAGGGTAATCAGAATTCGTAAATCGCAGAAGGACAGACAACACAATGGTCAAAAGAAAAGGGACAAACAACTATCTACAAATCATACACATAAAACTAAAGATCGAGTAACACGAACCCCACTAAAAACTAAATTCTGTCATATATATCTTTTATTGTGAGCATCGTTTGGAGGTGGATTTTGTTTGTTTTGAGAAATAATATGCATTGAACGAGTGTAAGTTTTCTATTCAAGGAATTACATGAATTTGTGTGTTCAACTCCACTTTAAATATCTTTGAACAATATTTAGTTATATATCATAACGTTGAGTTTTACTGCTGGAGAATTTCCGATCTTCTGCATGTAACAGAGAAACTTGACCACATGGATTCATATTGAGAACATCTCTCCATGGACAGTTTTAAATCGAATATGGTTAGGCTTAGGGTTATGGTGTTTAACGCCACTTTCAACAATATTTCAGTTATATCGTGGCTGTCAGTGTTTTTGGGGGAGGAAACCGGAGTACTCGAAGAAAACCAACGACATGTCGCAAGTCACTGACAAACTCGAATAAACAAGTTTAGTGGTAACACTAAGTAGATCGAATTACCAAACCGATCATGACAACAACGATTGCCAAAAAGAAGGAAAACCACGAAGACGTCATTCCAGTTATAGCAACTCAAAATATAGAAAACAATCGACGAGCAAATTATTTCGAGTTCCTGGTGGAGTAATGACAAATTGTGGTGTATCTTAAAAGTTGATTTAACAGTTATGGGTTATTGTTAGGGTTATGGTGTTTAACGCCACTTTCAACAATATTTCAGTTATATCGTGGCTGTGAGTTTTATTGGTGGAGGAAACCGGAGTGTCCGGAGAAACCACCGACCTGTCGTAAGTCACTGACACTTTATCACATAATGTTGTATAGAGTACATCCTGCCATGGGCGAGATTCGAACTCGCAACTTCATTGGTGATAGACACTGATTGCACAGGTAGTTGTAAATCTAACAACCATATGATCACGACGGCCCCTAACAGTTATGTAAATTACTGTTGTAGAGTAGACCAACAGCTACAACACATGATGATTTAGAACTAACAGACGACTCTGATGGAGGTGACTATAAGAAACCTATAGAGGATGACCAGGAGACAATACTAGATTTATCAGGTAAGTCTATAGAGGATGACCAGGAGACAATACTAGATTTATCACGTAAGTCTATAGAAGATGACCAGGAGACAATACTAGATTTATCAGGTAAGTCTATAGAGGATGACCAGGAGACAATACTAGATTTATCAGGTAAGTCTATAGAAGATGACCAGGAGACAATACTAGATTTATCACGTAAGTCTATAGAGGATGACCAGGAGACAATACTAGATTTATCACGTAAGTCTATAGAGGATGACCAGGAGACAATACTAGATTTATCACGTAAGTCTATAGAGGATGACCAGGAGACAATACTAGATTTATCACGTAAGTCTATAGAGGATGACCAGGAGACAATACTAGATTTATCACGTAAGTCTATAGAGGATGACCAGGAGACAATACTAGATTTATCAGGTAAGTCTATAGAGGATGACCAGGAGACAATACTAGATTTATCAGGTAAGTCTATAGAGGATGACCAGGAGACAATACTAGATTTATCAGGTAAGTCTATAGAGGATGACCAGGAGACAATACTAGATTTATCAGATAAGTCTATAGAGGATGACCAGGAGACAATACTAGATTTATCACGTAAGTCTATAGAGGATGACCAGGAGACAATACTAGATTTATCAGGTAAGTTTATAGAGGATGACCAGGAGACAATACTAGATTTATCACGTAAGTCTATAGAGGATGACCAGGAGACAATACTAGATTTATCACGTAAGTCTATAGAGGATGACCAGGAGACAATACTAGATTTATCAGGTAAGTCTATAGAGGATGACCAGGAGACAATACTAGATTTATCAGGTAAGTTTATAGAGGATGACCAGGAGACAATACTAGATTTATCACGTAAGTCTATAGAGGATGACCAGGAGACAATACTAGATTTATCACGTAAGTCTATAGAGGATGACCAGGAGACAATACTAGATTTATCAGGTAAGTCTATAGAGGATGACCAGGAGACAATACTAGATTTATCACGTAAGTCTATAGAGGATGACCAGGAGACAATGCTAGATTTATCAGGTAAGTCTATAGAGGATGACCAGGAGACAATACTAGATTTATCAGATAAGTCTATAGAGGATGACCAGGAGACAATACTAGATTTATCAGGTAAGTCTATAGAGGATGACCAGGAGACAATACTAGATTTATCAGGTAAGTCTATAGAGGATGACCAGGAGACAATACTAGATTTATCACGTAAGTCTATAGAGGATGACCAGGAGACAATACTAGATTTATCACGTAAGTCTATAGAGGATGACCAGGAGACAATACTAGATTTATCAGGTAAGTCAACATGATTAATTTGATTGGGGTTAGGGTTATGGTGCTTAACACCACTTTCTACAATATTTCAGTTATATCGTGATAAGATTGGTTAAAGTCACGTTAACAATATGTCAGCCATTATACTTATTACATGTAAAACACATACATAACAAGGAATATCAGATTGTTGGTATCAAGTTGGAACTTGGATGTGCCTGTTGTGGACTGTTTTTGTCACGTTGAGGAGGAGAATGGGGATATTGATGCATATGTCTTTTTACTTTTAACTTTCATGGAGCGTGACATTCTCCAGGGGACACTATGCACTCATTTACGCCAGTGCCGTCTCAACGCATGGACACGCTGGGCAGTTGTCCGGGGGCCCCACGAACATAGGGGCCCCTGCTAATATATGTTCGTTGTGTACAGCATGCTTTTTAATGTTTAAACTCTGATTTTGTTGGGAGTACCAATACAATAAATATATGTTAAATTTTATCGACCATTTACATTTTTATTCCTGCGAGTGGTTGTGTAGGTAGGGACCCAGTGCACTGCTTTGCCCGGGGACCTATAATGCTGTTAAGACGACCCTGATTTACGCCCCATCCTTTACAGGAGAGTATCCTCCACAATCAGTTGATTCACCAGGGTTCAAACAGGGGTACACAACCATGTTGAGGGAATGTATTGTGCCTCAGGAGTAAAATAAAATATTCATTTTAAGATAAGAACCATGTCTTTTATGTGGAAGAAAGAAAAAAAAAGAACGAATAACGCGACAACTCTAAGCATTTTAAATTAAATCCAAATAGAGTTATGTCAAAGATTAGTGAACCTATACTGAGATAATGAGTGATTATCAATGTCTCCAATTGGTTTTGTAAACAGATCGCGTGAAAGACTTATGTAACATTTTAACAGTAATAATTTCACCTTGAATTATATGTTTATCAAGAATAATATAATCATGTTTTTCGAAGAAATGCGGATCTTCATTGACTGTTACTACCAACTCTATACAGTTTTGTTTCTGTAAATAAATACAAAACTCAATCAATATCAGTTGCCCCTCTCCCCACCAAGAAATAATTTAATCTGCATGGAACTAAATAAAGAATTCTCATGAAAAAGAGTGGCAATAATATCTAATAGTAGCTGAGAACTTTTCCCAAGCAAGCAATGGAATGGTAGGTATACCGTACCGAATATAACAATTTTACAAAACGGTTGTTTTTTTTCGATGGTATTAAAAACTTTAAGAACCAATTACACACAAATTACCCATTGTTGATAGTCAAAGAAATAGTTGGCCATTTCTGGGAACTAAAATTAGACATATCACGTTCGATGTTACGTATAATAAGTACTATATTTTTTTCTATAGAAAAGAGTGAAGTAAGTCTAAAAGTAATATAAATAACACTTTGTGGAAATGGTCACCAACATAATTTTTTTGTATCAACGAGAAAGTCAAAATAACAAAAGATTCCATAAAAACGTTCAGTCTGAGCTATGTTTTTAATAAACCTTTGATATTTCCCAATCATACTATTTGATATCAAAAACATTATTTCAGTTAAAACATTTGTTTTATATTTCGTAACAATTACATTGTTTTCTTGACAAATAATGAAAGAAAATATATGAAACTAAACAATAAACGCAGAGAATTATAATTGATGCTTTTCCATGAAAGTTCTTACAAAAATTATTGTTGAAAAGTTACAAAATATACAGTTCTAGTTGTACGTGTACTCTGAACACTATAGTTTCTATTACTGAATAACAACTTTTGTGAGAATGTGTTTCATGTTGTATTATATCAACATATCTCTTTTGACATCTCTAAGAGTAGTAAATGATCCAATCATATACAATAATTTAGCTTGCTTTTAACCAAAAGAAAAATCAGTTCATTCTATGATATAAGTACATGTATATAACAAATCTAGAGAATACTAAGATTTCCTTTCAATAAATAAATATTATATAATGTATACTTACATAAAATCCCGCCGCTGTCTTAATATAGAAACACTTGAAGAGATTTCTATTCCTTTAGTATATTAACATCAATATTTATAATTCTATGTATATTGTCAAAATTATTAAACTTTATTTGAATTTAGTATCGTTAAAAATAAATATTTAGATGAAGGGTGGACAAAGTGACATTTACATACGTCTATGGTGGACAAAGTGACATTTACATACGTCTATTATTATAATGGATTTAATAGTTATTACGGGTGTGTATTTATATTTTCTTTCCTTTAGCTTGACAAAGACCTTTTTAGGTTTAAAACTCAACACAATCTTACTTTCTACCTATTAACGTGTGTGTATTCTCTATTCATTGAGAGAAAAAAAACCCGCTAAATATGTAGAAATCTTTTTATTTTCTGTATTCATCGTTTTTATCGTTTTGATATTTTGATTTTTTAATGGGTGTGTTTTATTCTCTTTTCTTTGAAACGTCAGACCATTCTTTCTTTTTTGTTCTCTATATTCATCGTATTTATGCTTTGATATTTTGACCTTTTAACTGGTCATCACATCGGCTTCATCCGACGGATTTTTTTAATCCTGCTAGTTCGGCATAGCACAGTAAATGTTCAATATCGCTTTGCATTCTATTAAGGTAAATATTAATGCCAGTATCTGGAAGATGAGGCCCATTCTGTCGCAGCAAAAAAAAACACCCTTTTTTCTATGGTACAAATAGTATCGTGTAGTGTAGCCTCGAACATTAAGCTTCTCGAAACCTGATTCACGTGCCTGTGAACTCTGTCTAATACTTTACCATTAGAAACATGGTATCAATACCGCGGAGCCGTCGTGGTCGTGATCGTGTGGTAGTTGGATTTACAACTATCTGTGTAAGCAGTGTCTATCATTACTAACGTTGTGAGTTCGAATCCCGCTCATGGCGAGGTATACTCGGTACAACATTATGTTATAAAGTTGTCAATCCCTTGCGACAGGTCTGTGGTTTCCTCCACCAATAATAATAATAGTAATAAATTCTTTATTTATAGAGGGTTACACAGTTAGTTAATAACTAATCTTCCCTGAGGCCCTCATTGACATATTTAGACATACATTGTAAAGTACACAATATAAAGTTACACAATACAATGTAATAAGTATACATAAAAGATTTAGTAAACATTTAATGGTAATTTAAGGTACATCATCATTTAAAATGAGACTTTTAACATTTGCTTTAAATACATTATGAGAAGAAGCTTGCCGTATCGAACACGGAAGTTCATTCCATAGCTTTGGTCCAGAGTATGTAAAAGTTTTCTTAAAAAGTTCAGTTTTTGCCTTTGGGATTTGTAATTTTTCACTTACAACATTTCGGAGAGAGTAAGGATTTCTATCAGACGAGTACTGGATTTTATTTTTTAAATATGTAGGTGCTTCATTCTTTAGACATTTTGAAACAAGAAGATATTTATGATATTTGATTCTTTGTTCAATACTCATCCATCCCAGTTGTTTAAATAGAGGTTCAGATGGTGCTATGGGATCTTGATCTAATATCAATCTTGCTGTTCTTTTTTGCAATTTAAGAATGTGATTAAGTCCCTCATTTGAACAATTTCTCCAAACAACACAGCAATAATCAATTAAAGGCAAAATGTAACCTGAATAAAAAAGTTGCCTTGATTCAAGGTTTAAATATTTCTTAATTTTTGAAAGAAGGTAGATTTTTGATGATATTTTAGAACAGACTTGATCAATTTGGTTTTTCCAATTTAGCCGACCGCCACGATATGACTGAAATATTGTTGAAAGTGGCATTAAACATCATAACCCTAATCCTTAAAATTACCCTCCATACAACTGTAATATTTGACAATGAGCATGTCGCGTTTTATTCTACATTTGCAGACACCTAGAACATTTGAACAATGATGCATAATGATGTAACTCGGAGGGGTCTTTGTTCAAATTATTCTCGACCTCCCGAATAAAATCATCTCATTTCATTCCCCGTGTGCGGACACACACTTAGCAAAATGTATATTTGCTATCAGAAGACAACCAAGGAAGCAGTAAACCGTATCGCAGAGTGTCTAGAATAATACAATAATGTTGAATATAGTAAAGTAATCCGATAAAACTGCATGAACTCCAAATTGACATTTATTCCTATTGTGAACCATATTAGTCTATCTGAACACCACCTGTGTGCACCCAAAATGTTAATCTTAGGATTGTCTCTAAACTATCTCGGCCAGGAAATGATTGATTAACGAATGCATTGTGAAAGTGTTACGAATATAGGATAATAGACTTTACAGAAAGTTTTGCACGTGGTGTAGTGATAAGAATACACTTAAGGATTGATCGCAATTTTTGCTCGGTTCATGATGAAATAACCTCAATAACCTGATTGACAAATTGACAAATAACCTCAACTTTTTAAACCAATCAAAACACATATAAAATAACATGTGACTCTAAAATTAATCTATGTACAAATGTACTCGTGTGTCTCATTTACTTTCGTCCAAAAATTGGTAAAGTGGCCATAACGCCGAACTTCTCCATCATGAAGAATCGTTACGATATGTACATGCTCATATCATCCAAACACGTACACATTTTATGATCTAGTGTCGTCAAAGGACAACAGACAAGTTGTATACACAAGCTTGATTACATGTGACCTCTACAAAGGACAACAGACAAGTTGTATACACAAGCTTGATTACATGTGACCTCTACAAAGGACAACAGACAAGTTGTATACACAAGCTTTAGTACATGTGACCTCTACAAAGGACAACAGACAAATTGTATACACAAGCTTGGTTACATGTGACCTCTACAAAGGACAACAGACAAGTTGTATACACAAGCTTGGTTACATGTGACCTCTACAAAGGACAACAGACAAGTTGTATGCACAAGCTTGATTACATGTGACCTCTACAAAGGACAACAGACAAGTTGTATGCACAAGCTTGATTACATGTGACCTCTACAAAGGACAACAGACAAGTTGTATACACAAGCTTGATTACATGTGACCTCTACAAAGGACAACAGACAAGTTGTATACACAAGCTTGGTTACATGTGACCTCTACAAAGGACAACAGACAAGTTGTATACACAAGCTTGGTTACATGTGACCTCTACAAAGGACAGCAGACAAGTTGTATACACAAGCTTGATTACATGTGACCTCTACAAAGGACAACAGACAAGTTGTATACACAAGCTCGGTTACATGTGACCTCTACAAAGGACAACAGACAAGTTGTATACACAAGCTTGATTACATGTGACCTCTACAAAGGACAACAGACAAGTTGTTTACACAAGCTTGATTACATGTGACCTCTACAAAGGACAACAGACAAGTTGTATACACAAGCTTGATTACATGTGACCTCTACAAAGGACAACAGACAAGTTGTATACACAAGCTTGATTACATGTGACCTCTACAAAGGACAACAGACAAGTTGTATACACAAGCTTGATTACATGTGACCTCTACAAAGGACAACAGACAAGTTGTATACACAAGCTTGATTACATGTGACCTCTACAAAGGACAACAGACAAGTTGTATACACAGGCTTGATTACATGTGACCTCTACAAAGGACAACAGACAAGTTGTATACACAAGCTTGGTTACATGTGACCTCTACAAAGGACAACAGACAAGTTGTATACACAAGCTTGGTTACATGTGACATCTACAAAGGACAACAGACAAGTGTATACACAAGCTTGGTTACATGTGACCTCTACAAAGGACAACAGACAAGTTGTATACACAAGCTTGATTACATGTGACCTCTACAAAGGACAACAGACAAGTTGTATACACAAGCTTGGTTACATGTGACCCCTACAAAGATACAGAAGGGTCGTGGACAACAGACAAGTTGTATACACAAGCTTGGTTACATGTGACCTCTACAAAGATACAGAAGGGTCGTGGACAACAGACAAGTTGTATACACAAGCTTGATTACATGTGACTTCTACAAAGATGCAGAAGGGTCGTGTCTTATACATGTACTTAATTGATCTGCTTAGAAAATCGTTATAATATACACATATTTGTATCACATCAAGACATCATACCAAATTAGTTATTAGAACGTTTCCTATGGATACCAAATGTGCTCCTCCTCTTGCCTACTTGTTCCTTATTTGTAGGTAGACCTCATACCACAGCTTCTCAAGAAAAACGAAAATAAGCTAGTCCGATCCTTAGAATTTCACTTTCCGCTATATAGATTATGTCCTTTCATTAAATATTTTTTTGTGATTTTGTTAATGATAGCACCTCTCCCATTGACCCTGAAATAAAGGATACCACACATATAGCTAGGTCTGCTTCATACCTTGACCTACACCTGGAAATTGACAGTGCAAGCCTGTTAAGAACGAAACTTTACCATAGAGATTGTATTTCAATTTTCATATGGTGAACTACTTTCCATTAATATGTTGCAACATTCCAGTAGCAGCTGCATATGAAGTATATATCACCCTGTTGATAAGATATTCCAGAGCTTGCGGTTTATATAATGACTTCATCACCTACGGTCACCATCATGACTTGGTAAACCGTTACGGAATATTTGTGTCACAGATTACCAAGGATATGTTCTGTTTATCGTAATCACAACCTGGACCTTTCGCCATTCATGACTTTATTTGTAAAAAGAGTAACACGGCGGGTGTCATTAGTGGAGCAGGAACTGCTTACCCTTCCGGAGCACCTGAGTTCACCCCTGGTCTTAGTTGGACTCTTTTTTTCTGTGTAGTGTTTTGTACATTATTCCTTGTCCTTTTGTCCCTTTTCCTTTGGCCATTGCATTGTCTATCCTTTTTCCATTTACCCATTGATATCTCCAAACCTTTCTCCCATTAAAATAGCATGGGAGATCGTCATGCTATTCGTATGGCCATACCATAGCCAGACACCATGCAAAACGAGTACTGTCAAAAGATAAAAAAAAATTGCCAACACAAGATAGTGGAACGGACGGAGGAACTGTGAACAAAGACAATACAGTATGATCCACGAGAGTAGGTGTACAATATGTAAAGCAAATGTATATAGTAGTATATAATTGTGCAGTGAGTGCAAGTGGCATGTCCTTATTTTCATGAAGTTTATAAATACGCTCGATTACTTTGTCATATTTGACTGAACAGGGAGCAGGGACTGCTTACCCTCCCGGAACATATGATTTCATCCCAGGTTTTAGTAAGGTTCATGTTGTTCAATTTTTAGTTTGCAGAGTATTGTTTGTGGACCATTGTTTGTGTTTTTGTCCATTTTCTTCAAGCCATTGCACAGTCAAACTTTCGATTCAGGTCTTCTGATTTCTCCTGTCACGTCTTCCGATTTCTCCTGTCACGTCTTTAAACTTTCGATTCAGGTCTTCTGATTTCTCCTGTCACGTCTTCAAACTTTCATAAATGAAACGCCGGTAAACATCAAGTCACAAAAATTGGGAAATGTTGTAATAAACAAAATCTTAGTAGGATTAATGACAGGTCAAGGTTAGAAAATATTAACGAAAGTACGTAGTAATCCGATAGTTCGTGAAATATTTGAATAAATTATAAAGGATTAATATGGGATACATTTGGATTTTGTAAACAGTGATATTTTACTGGCTTATTTTACATATTTTTATGGACTGCTTAACAGGTCATAGAACAAATAAAACACGCAAAGGATTATGTAAACGGGGTTGTAGATAATAATCGTAAATAAATAACATTTAATACCATTTATCTGGCTAACTGTTAGTTTCATTGCATTCTGTGACGTAATATTAGTAAGATAAATGCATAGGGGCCACAGCTGCATATTCACCTTTCCTAGGTTAAACTGCAGTGTGTCTTTCACGTGATACATTATTGGCGTGGGAGCTAAACGAACAGTATGCATATACAACGTAGGTTTCTTTTCTTTGCCATTTATCCATAGTCCATATATACATAAAAACGTAGATATCAAATTTAGTGCACACAACGCGTTTTTGGAATAACCTTCATCAGGTACGCTCAAAATCGAAAGATTGGAAAGCCAAATAATTTAAAGTTTTGGGAGCAATAAAGCCAAAGGGCCTAAACAGGATAGCCAAAATCGGCTAAGGTGACCTATGCATGAGGGAGGAGAACCTTAGTTTTATGATACATGTTATGAATTGAACTTTACGTCTTCTGATGCTAGAACACAACGAGTAATTTGGGTAACAATTATTTAAAACCTTTACCATGACTGATGGCATGTGGAATTGATCTCGTGGTAGGCGATTGGCTCCCCATCTATCTATATGCCATGCGACCAACACTTTAATATACAAAAACAGTCGAACTGCTAATTTAGTAATTAGTTGATTGATTGTTATTTCACGTCAACGTTCAAGTGAGTAGTACTTCATCTATATTCACTACGGAAGCAAGTTTACAAACAATAAAATATATATCAATATGGGACTGGGATGGGCCATTGGGTGGATGTTACGATTGATCAAGGTAAATGAGGATATAATAGATTGCGTCGAGAAAGTTTACCTTATAACAGGCCATTAACGACCATTCCTAACAGACATGTTCATCAGGAGCTGCTGTAAATTGTCTTTAGCGTACATGGAGCGCGACATTCTCCAAACTCAAGGCACCCATGTACGTCACGAGGTCTGTATTTGATCAGTATCGTAGAATCAGCGAACTCCCCTTTTGCTATGGTTGTACACCACAGCAGAGTAGCTATTTCCTATATTCATACTCGGGTTTCCATCGAGTAATGTATTGTTAATATCTTTCAAGTAAGTTGTATGTGCATGTTATTAAAGCGTATACATGATGTATTTGTAAACGTAAATCACAACTAAAACTCTATAAATATAAAACTCTTTCATTTTCTTGCTATTTCATTCTGACAAATCTTTCTGAAATATTTCCTCCTCTCTTCCAATCGAAACGCTCAGAGTGTTTTTCATTTGCCATTCGCCGTATGTAAGGCGTTATACAGTTATCTCGGTGTTACACATATATTGCAGAAGAGATATCATAAAGTAAGGACAAAAATAATACATGTTGAATACATTGACTGATTAAAAACTAATTAACAGTAACGAGCAACATGCAACCAACCACAACAACACGAACCACCCCTCCCGCAAACCTCATCACCATATATTCCTAAAGTAGTGAAAACAACCTCTGTCCTAAAAGTGATAAGTAAACATCTAAGCAGCATGACTCCTGGCATTTTACTATGTTCTCACATCATCAATGACAAAAATATATGAAAAATTAGAAAATAAAGAGCAATGGTCGCACCAGTAGCAGACGACATCTCAACTCTGCCTGCAAACTGTTGGTCATAGTGTAATGTCTTCTTGTTTCAGTTAAATATCCAGATTACGATAGTACCGGTGCTAAGACATACGAGAGAGCATGTCGGAAGATTAATGTTGTCCCGTCTTCAAAGATAACGAAGAAAATGGATAACGAAAAAGAAACAACGCTTGACTTACGCCACTATGGTCTCGACAGCAAAGGTACTATGGCTGTCGCCATGGCAATGGTAGTAAGTATACTTTAACGAAACAAGCCCATCATTACATTGCCACGAAATGAATACTTCAATCGCATGACGATTCTTATATTTTTGTGTTTAATTAACTGTCGGGTAAAATTGTTCTTTCTGTTTTCTGTTTCTCTGGATTGTTCATGTTTGAATGCCTCCTCGGTATTTTCTAACGTTTATTTACATTCAAGTCCTTTCCAAAAGATATGTACAATGTACTTAATTCACCTCTGAGTAACGCTTCAACAAAGTTCAAAGACAGTAATTCATACAAACATGACAAGCCAAATAAAACATTGATAACACGTCTATAAAAGTATTCTTATATGTTGTTGTTATTTTTAATCCTTTCTTGATAACAGATAAAGTTAGGATTTAGAAATAAATTCTTCGAATAAAAGCTGTCAAAATCACAATAAAATCGGCAGTATGAATAAGGGCACTATCAACATATAATGCAATAGGCACAATGCAGTTAGCTTTAAAATTGGGTCGATTGAATGTAATACCTCTACGTAGATTTTTGAATATCACAAATACAACTTGTGTATACCAAGAACTTTTCAATTTATTTTTAATAGTTTCACATATCATAGCGGACACCGTTCAGAAAATTGCAATAAGAACCTCTGCCTTTGATTTTTCGGTATATTCGATGGCGGTTTTATTTCGTGTTTTCGTCATACCGGTTTAAATGTCGACTATGTCCTATAGGTGGTTCTCAGTTTTCATTTCCACCATTTATTATAATAGAGAATGCATATCTTCATCGGTGGTGTAATGGTTAGCGTGGTCGCCTGGAGTGCGGTAGATCATGGGTTCGAGACCCGATGGGGTCAAACCAAAGACTATAAAATTGGTATTTGTTGCTTCTCCGCAGCATTAAGGAGTAAGAGCAAAGACTGGTTGGCTCGGAATCAGAATAATGCAACCGAGTGGGGCGACATGTCTATCCGCGGACTGTTGTTTCAGTGAGCTAGCACTATACAAATTCAACTAAGAGTGTTGGTCTAGTACAATGTGGACCTCATGATCATCTCATTGAAAATTCACTTTTTTTCGCCATGATATTGATGAAAAATGGCTGAGTTGGCGTAAAACAACAATCACTCACTCACTCTTATCTTGATAACATAATGTAGTTTTTCATAGTATTTTATTTTTATTTGTTGTTATTTTCTGTGAATTAACATTTCTATTGCATTTTTGTCGACACGATTCCGTAGTCGTAACGCTGTCGTACCAATACGTAAGCATAATATATTACAATAAAAACACAAATATCTAATTTAGTGAACACGACACGTTTCTGGAATAAAAAAGCAACAAAGTCCAATGGGTTTGTGTAGTCGTTGGCCTATCGTTGTAACATATCGTTGCATCATATGTTATGAAGTCCTTACTTGGTGTATCAACTTATATCAAAGCATCATTTGTTATGGAGTCGGCACCTGGTTATTATAGGATTAAACGCATTTTTTTCCGAAGTTTATTTATGTATAACCTGCACCAATTCACTCACAAACAAATAAAAGTCCGAAGGACTTTTATGTAAGCTTGTGAGTGAATTGGTCAAAGTTTATTTATGTATAACCTGCACCAATTCACTCAAAAACAAATAAAAGTCCGAAGGACTTTTATGTAAGTTTGTGAGTGAATTGGTCCAGGTTATACATAAATAAACTCCGGAAAAAATGCGTTTAATCCTTATAATTCTGTAACTAAGTTTTTATTTCATTTGTTTTGAAAATTTACCTTCGAGGATCCCCAATACGCACACATACATTCCATTGATGTGTGTCGGCCGGCCATGAATAACAACATGAACTAACCTTGTTTTCCTACTTTAAACTAGACAGTGATGTAATTAAGTTACTGATATATTCCAATTTGATGGCATTTTGCATTTAGCTACTCAAACAAGTAAAATGCCCACAAAATCGTAAAATAAATCAGTAACCAGCTTGTGTCAATCAGCGTCCCTTGTAAACAACGTCACAGGATGACGATATATTACAAAAGTCAAAGTCGATAGATGGTTGTCTTAAGTATTTTTCCGGAATTATTTTTTTATGTCAACAATACAAGCTTTTGTTTTCATTGGCATTTATTTTTTTATTTCATATCTAACAATAATTGTCAATTATTAACAATACACATTGTTTCTTTTATCTTTTTTTATTATCGGGAATCCAAACCGCTATTTTGTTTTCATTACGAAAAAAGTAGTCCGGTGAACATCGTCTATCGAAAAATAAACTGACAAAACCCCGCCTCCATAAGCGCTTATACCCAATCAGAGTATAGGATTTCTAATTATGTAAATCATATAAGAATTGTATTGCGTATCAATACCTTGCAAATCATATTTTTGATGAAGTCGTTGTTTGGTGTAGCAATACGATTCCAAGCACCATATTTAATGAAGTCGTGGCTGGAAGTAGCAATATGTTTCAAGACACATTTGTTTCATAAAATCTACGTTTCAAAGTACAATTTTCATGAAATCGTTTCTTGGTGTATCAATACGTTTCAAAGATACATTTGTTTTTGTACATCAACACATTTTGAAGCATTGCCTTCTTCTGAGTAATAGCCCAATCTTCGCATATTTTTTATATTCATATATTTTTTAGCATCACCTCTCTATTTTTTTCAGAGCTCGATCTTTGAACTGAAGAATTGTCTGTTCTCTAGTAATTATTCGATCTTTGAACTGATATTTTTGAAGAATTGTCTGTTCTCTAGTAATTATTCGAACTTTGTATAAAAGGGTTTTTATTTAACGTTAATAATGATTTCTTGTTCTAGTTCACTTAATAATTTTCAGATCAACACCACATTAACAAAGATAAATTTAATGGGTAATAACATTGGTGAAACAGGGATGTTATACCTACAAGTTATGATGTCAGAAAACACAACAATTACCTCACTGGTAAGTCTAAACTTTAGATGATAACATTATTACAATGAAACACTTGTATTACATTATTTTATTGTAGGAGAACATGTTTTCGGATATTTTGATTTTTAAACCTCTTTTAAATTTTGATTTCACTTGTATTATTTTGTACGATTATTCATGCTGTGTCTAGGTGTACGTAGTTTTAAACATTGCGTTTTTTGTTTATTGAGAGTGTTCAGAGATGGTAGTAGGCTTTTAAACATAGCATGTTACAACCATGATGGTTTGTTGAATTATTTTAGTTACAATATATTTCATTGTCTTTGTCCGTGACATTTCTATTATACAAACTGATTTGTTAATGATATCTAAAAAGGACCTTGACGAAATTCTATAGTTTGTATGGCATGTAATTTGTTGTAATATATGTTAAGACTTAGATAGAACACATTGAATTTTGCTTAAATTGAATATGATGCACTTAGTCGAATGGGAGGTGGCGGTGCTATGGTGTTAATACCACTTTCAACAATATATCAGCTATATCGATGCGGTCAGTTTCATTGGTGGAGGAAAACGGTGTACCAGGAGAAAACCACAGACCTGACGCAAATCACCGACAAACTTTATCACATAATGTTGATCGGGTACAGCTCGCCAAGAACGGGTTCTAATTCTCAACTTTAGTGGTGATAGGTACTGATTGCACAGGTATTAGTAAATCCAACTACCATAAGATAACGAAACGACGGCCCCTTTTGTCGAATGGGAGTCGAGTAAATACAGAGGTGTTTTACATAGACGTCGGTCAGAAAAGGGTGGCAATTACTCCATATTTGTTATCAATGGCATCGCTTATGAATTGATGATCATAGGCCTTGCTTTGTCATGTGATTTTAGAATACTCATCTCAGTTAATTATATCTAAAGCCTCATGGAGACTGAATACTTGTGGAAAGCTAAATTTCAAAATTGACGTGAAATATTGGATCAAATGGTATTACTGCAATCGTCATGTCCTGGAGTATGCTAATGTAGTTTACAATAGGCACCGTGTCTGTATAAAGGTTAGCAATAATATAAAATGCCCCAAAAATTAAGACAATATATATATATATATATATATATATATATATATATATATATATATAAGACAACAGGAAAATATGTTCTAAGCTCTAAATATACACAACTGTCCTGTTAATTGAGAAAATATCATGAGTTAACAATATATTATTAGCGAAGAAACAGAAGGCGTTAGATTGCTTTCCAGTCATACAAAGTGAAATACAAAAAAGTAAACAAGAATGACATACGTAAAATGACGTCATGTTATCTACGACTTGTCATTTCAGAACATTTCAGAGAATGACCTGAAAACCTTTGGTGCTAAATCTATTGGTATAATGCTACATGACAACAAATTCATCAAAGAACTTAACATTGCAGGTAGTTAGTCTATTATTTAACTTTATAATAACATAAAAAGAAGATCCAATTGATATATTACCATTGTTATCCGAACCCGTAACCATTGATAGACAAGATGACAAAACTATGGAGCATACACATTTTGTAATACACTCCATATTGGGGTTTAAAGTTTAGATGCCCATTTATTGAAAGCCATGAAATGACTACCAGATTAAGAACATTGCAACAATGGTGTTACCTTAGTATTTTAATTTCTGTTAAATCAGATATAATTTCCGTTAATTTTTCATTTTGACACGTGACAATTCTTTTGATTTATCACTGAATTATATTATCAAGAAAATTTGATACTTTATACAATTATTCTGAATCACCAATTAATATGTGGTTATATATATATAAGAAAGAGATAGTAAACTGATATATTGTTCATGTTGTAAATCTGTGTAATAACAATGTACTAGTTTTATTAAGACAATTCCTCATCTACATGGTTTATTTCTAATTTACAGGAAATGGATTCACAGATCTTGATGCTCCATTCTTAACGAAAAAAATTGAGGTAATTTAATTTAGGTTACGCTACATACGGTCAAATTGAGCCTGTGTCTCATTGTCGGTTATATTGAGCCTATGTCTCACTGTCGGTTATATTGAGCCTGTGTCTCACTGTCGGTTATATTGAGCCTGTGTCTCACTGTCGGTTATATTGAGCCTGTGTCTCACTGTCGGTTATATTGTCGTAAGTGTCTCACTGTCGGTTATATTGAGCCTGTGTCTCACTGTCGGTTATATTGAGCATGTGTCTCACTGTCGGTTATATTGAGCCTGTGTCTCACTGTCGGTTATATTGAGCCTGTGTCTTACTGGCGGTTATATTGAGCCTGTGTCTCACTGTCGGTTATATTGAGCCTGTGTCTCACTGTCGGTTATATTGAGCCTGTGTCTCACTGTCGGTTATATTGAGCCTGTGTCTCACTGTCGGTTATATTGAGCCTGTGTTTCACTGTCGGTTATATTGAGCCTGTGTCTCATTGTCGGTTATATTGAGCCTGTGTCTCACTGTCGGTTATATTGAGCATGTGTCTCACTGTCGGTTATATTGTCGTAAGTGTCTCACTGTCGGTTATATTGAGCCTGTGTCTCACTGTCGGTTATATTGAGCCTGTGTCTCACTGTCGGTATATTGTCGTAAACATGATGTATTACTTAATGAAACAGTTTGTTTCTTCAATTTATTTTCCAGTAATCTTATATGTAAAATGCTTCTTGTTAGGTCAGAGGACCCAACTTATCTCCATTACAACTGACTAAGAATATTTAGAAAAAAAATACAATTTCACTCCATACAGTTTATAGATATAAAGCATCTGTAGTAGTGGGGGTATTTTACCGCTTCCTTACGTTTGTGTTTAGCTTTCACAATATCAACTTTATATAAGTGAATGAGTGTGTGAGTGAGTGATTGTTGTTTAACGCCAACTCAGCAATTTGTCAGCTATATCATGGCGAGAACAAGTTAATATTCAATGAGATGATGATGAAGTCCGCTTTGTACTAGACCAACACGCTTAGTTGGATGTTTATATTGCCAGCTCACTGAAACACCAGTTTGCGGATAGACATGTCGCCCCACTCGGACATATTTTCCTGATTCCGAGCTAATACCAATTGTATAGTCTTTGGGTTGAACTGATCGGGGCTCGAACCCATGATCTACCGCACCACTCGAGGCGACTTTATATAATCTATGGCTTTGTTTGCTGATATAGCGAGTGTGAGTTGGTATATTACATGTATGTAAGGGAATACTCTGATTTAGATACAAATATTTCTATTGATCATAAGCATCAAATTGTAAACCAGATAGAGATATTTTATGAATTTACAGTAATTCATGCAGTTTGATATAACCAGAGTAACACAAACTGAATAATTCTAACTAATTTTCAGGAATACCCATTTCATGTATTGGAACACATTATTATATAATATTACCAAACTACCCGAATTATGATTTAGACATTTCTTTGAACACACAAATTATGTATTTTACAGGAACACACGGGACTAGTATATCTAAATCTTAGCCATAATTTATTTGGAGATTTATCAGGCGTGGCCTTTGAACATATGATTGGTTTGTATTTTGTATTGGTAATATTTTGCATACATTGTACATATAAGATTTGGTGGAATGGATTTGATAATGTATGAGTATTTAAAACATCCAACAATATTTCAGTTATATCGTAGCTGTCAGTTTTATTGGTATGTGAAATCCTAGTTGCCATAGAGAACCACCGACCTACTGTAAGTCATTGAATCTAACTTTATCATATAAAGTTGCATAAAATACACCTTGACACGGGGAAAAATCTGTTTCATCGAGATTGAAGATCAGTTGCGCAATTGGTGAAGGACCCGATCAGCATAGATTATTGTTCTTGATTTTATGTAGTTAATCTTTACCTCAAATGTTTAAGAGATTTCAACTGATCCCTTCGATTGTAATGGAACAACATTGCAGTATATTAGAGTCGACATATGGTTTGTTTTTGATAGACGGGAGTTAACTCTTCATGAAAAAAAAATTCCGTCAACAAATTGTAAAACCGACAACATTCCGTAACATCAATATGTGTAACTATCTACACGCAAATAATTTCCTCAAAAGGTTGAGAAATAATCTGAAACATTTCAATAGGTATTTCCTTGTAAAAAGATGAAACGTCCTAAAATTATCATTTAGCTTATTAGGTTTCATTATAATATAAAATAGCAATACACATTTAAAAGATATGCTTACCTAAAAATACCTAGATAATTGTTTTCAGGTGAGCATGCTTCACTTACTGAATTAGATTTGAGCTGGAACCAGTTCAGAATTATTGGTGCTAAAAAGATATGCAATGGGTTAAAGGTAAGTTCACCCCCTGTTTTTAGTGGTGTTCGTGTTACTCGATCTTTATGTGTAATATTTTGTAGATCGTTGTTTGTCCTTTTTTCCTTTGACCATTGCGTTGTCTGTCCTTCTTCGATTTAGGGATTCTGATTACCCTTTTGGTATCTCCACACTCGTTATATATATTTAACAATGCATAGATCGTTTGTATGTTTTAAAATATGTAAGTGCCTGTTCTAAGCCAGAACCCTTTTCATATATATTCTCAACGACGAAAAAAATACAAAAATTTTCTTACAAGTTCAAAAATTCATTCAAGACACAGGTCGTTTCACAATAGATTGACTACTGTATGATAATGTGTTCTGATGTTTATATTGTTTACCGTTTGCGACTGACCTCGAAAGTTTATTTCTATTGTTCTTTTTTTTTCTTTTTTTCTTGTTTTTTTTTGTTTACAACAGTATGCGACAATGGATAACTCATCTTTAATACCATATTATAATACACAAAGTGAATTAAAAGTACTTACATTTGGCGAAATAATGTATTATCAGGGGCGTAGCTAGCCTTTTTTGCAGTGCAAGCAACCAAACCTGGAAAAGGGGGGGGGGGTGGGGGGGTCTGGTGGGGTTTCATTGTTGATCGTACATATGTCTTCAACCGACGTAGTACACTGAACGATCGCTCTGCGGAAGCACTTGTTACCGGCATTGTCAACATGATACACAAGATGGTATCTATAGAAGGATATAGCACCGGGTTTACCGCATCAAGTTTCTCACAAAGTGAAGTTGGCATCTGATCGCGAGGTGTTTTACTCCAGCGTGTTCGCCATCGAGCGATCTCCCTCTTGGATTCGTCTAAATTACATGTCAGGTCAGTCTGGTATGTCTCATACAATGTCGCGATTTGTTCGTTCGTAATATTTCCTATAACACGAGGAAGCAGATACTGTGCATAGAAGCGATTTACTGATTTTATCAGACGCGACTCCAATTCCATTATCATGTGGTCTATAAACGCATAGTACAAAGAAACTTTCCAATACTGTTTTGGCGTGTCTGCAGGGTGATTGGCTCTGGTAGTCTGTCTTCCATATTTTTTTTGCTCTTTATTTTTTTTTCAGCACGCCGATGTGCACGCAACTGCGTGTTGGCGTATAGGGAGCTACGCGCCTGATTATTAATCCAATAACTAACAACACGTGCTACTGTCTATGTCCAAGTTTTCTTTATTTTTTATACTCGGGTCTGTTTGATTGGTTACCTTTAATGGTATTACGTTGTCGCATTCTGCTTAATTGCTACATATTTTGTTTCATGTCTTCATGTGAAAATTTTAGAGAAATAATGTAATAATAATGCTTATCATATTGTATATTGTATATTGTATGTATATGGAGAAGACACTATTAAGTTAAAAAATTTGTGTCTGAACCTTTTGTCATTATTTAGACAATAAAATATGTTTAAATTAAAATATTTCGTGGTCTTTATTTTGTGTTCAGTCCGCTGATTGTTCGTTATATTGATATTAATCATCACTGTTTAAACTTTCTTTACACAATAAAACATTAAATCAAATCTATTAAAAACGCCATGTTTTGTGTAGAATTACAATAATGTATTGACAATCACTATCGATTTCTATTCCGATATTTTTACTATTTATATATTTTTTTGTATTTTCAGGAAAATAACTACCTAAAAATTGTGAATGCCTCATGGAACGGTTATGACGACGATGGAGGCGCTGCATTTGGTGAAGTTTTAGGCCACAATACCAACCTAATGGAATTAGATATTTCATGTTGTAGAATAGGTCCAGAAGGATTTGGTAAAGTCATGAAAGGTCTCAGAAATAATGAGAACTTAGAAGTGTTAAAGGTGAGTATCAAATAAAAATGAAAGAAAATTAAATAAAATCAGGCAAAAAAAAACGCCTTTCGGTAAAATACCCACACTTAGATGTTTGAAATGGAACACGTTTTTTTTCATAGATAGGCAAATTATTTTGAGTGCACTATTAAAAGTCACAGCATTTCTGATTATTCCAATACATTTAATGACATCCAAACAAATATATGTTGTAAGTTTTGATTTTTCGATGTTATCATTTGCAAAGATACTGAGGAGGAAAGTTGGAGGATAATAAGATGTTTAGTAGTAAGTCTATGGCACTTATTTTAATTATTTCTGTGAATTTTGTGACTTACAAATATACAACTTTTGCAAGAATATGAGTGAGTTAGTGAGTGAACGATTACCATAAAATGAGGAATTTGTCAGCAATATAAACAAGTTACATTCGATGAGATGATGATTGCTTTGTACTAAGCCAACTCGCGTAGTTGGATTTTTATAGTGACAACACACTGGAACAATGTGTATTCATCTGATACATTGTTTGTTTGTTGATCTTATATTGTTCGGATCGTGATATCATATACTTCAGAAGAGTTTGAGAATACCACAAAGGTAATCACAGACAACACAATTTCCAAAAGAAAAAACAATAATCTACAAAACACTACACAGAAAACTAAAGATTGGGCAACATAAACCTCCCTAAAACTAGGGCTGAATTCAGGTGCTACGGTAGTGAAAACAGTTCTTTACTAGGGCTGAATTCAGGTGTTGCGATAGTGAAAACAGTTCTTTACTAGGGCTGAATTCAGGTGCTACGGTAGTGAAAACAGTTCTTTACTAGGGCTGAATTCAGGTGCTACGGTAGTGAAAACAGTTCTTTACTAGGGCTGAATTCAGGTGCTACGGTAGTGAAAACAGTTCTTTACTATGGCTGAATTCAGGTGCTACGGTAGTGAAAACAGTTCTTTACTAGGGCTGAATTCAGGTGTTACGGTAGTGAAAACAGTTCTTTACTAGGGCTGAATTCAGGTGCTACGGTAGTGAAAACAGTTCTTTACTAGGGTTGAATTCAGGTGTTGCGGTAGTGAAAACAGTTCTTTACTAGGGCTGAATTCAGGTGTTACGGTAGTGAAAACAGTTCTTTACTAGGGCTGAATTCAGGTGCTACGGTAGTGAAAACAGTTCTTTACTAGGGCTGAATTCAGGTGTTACGGTAGTAAAAACAGTTCTTTACTAGGGCTGAATTCAGGTGCTACGGTAGTGAAAACAGTTCTTTACTAGGGCTGAATTCAGGTGCTACGGTAGAGAAAACAGTTCTTTACTAGGGCTGAATTCAGGTGTTACGGTAGTGAAAACAGTTCTTTACTAGGGCTGAATTCAGGTGCTACGGTAGTGAAAACAGTTCTTTACTAGGGCTGAATTCAGGTGCTACGGTAGTGAAAACAGTTCTTTACTAGGGCTGAATTCAGGTGCTACGGTAGTGAAAACAGTTCTTTACTAGGGTTGAATTCAGGTGTTACGGTAGTGAAAACAGTTCTTTACTAGGGCTGAATTCAGGTGTTGCGATAGTGAAAACAGTTCTTTACTAGGGCTGAATTCAGGTGCTACGGTAGTGAAAACAGTTCTTTACTAGGGCTGAATTCAGGTGTTAAGGTAGTGAAAACAGTTCTTTAATAGGGCTGAATTCAGGTGTTACGGCAGTGAAAACAGTTCTTTACTAGGGCTGAATTAAGGTGTTACGGTAGTGAAAACAGTTCTTTACTAGGGCTGAATTCAGGTGCTACGGTAGTGAAAACAGTTCTTTACTAGGGCTGAATTCAGGTGCTATGGTAGTGAAAACAGTTCTTTACTAGGGCTGAATTCAGGTGTTACGGTAGTGAAAACAGTTCTTTACTAGGGCTGAATTCAGGTGCTACGGTAGTGAAAACAGTTCTTTACTAGGTCTGAATTCACGTGGTACGGTAGTGAAAACAGTTCTTTACTAGGGTTGATTTCAGGTGTTAAGGTAATGAAAACAGTTCTTTACTAGGGCTGAATTCAGGTGCTACGGTAGTGAAAACAGTTCTTTACTAGGGCTGAATTCAGGTGCTACGGTAGTGAAAACAGTTCTTTACTAGGGCTGAATTCAGGTGCTACGGTAGTGAAAACAGTTCTTTACTAGGGCTGAATTCAGGTGTTACGGTAGTGAAAACAGTTCTTTACTAGGGCTGAATTCAGGTGCTACGGTAGTGAAAACAGTTCTTTACTAGGGCTGAATTCAGGTGCTACGGTAGTGAAAACAGTTCTTTACTAGGATTGAATTCAGGTGTTACGATAGTGAAAACAATTCTTTACTAGGGCTGAATTCAGGTGTTACGGTAGTGAAAACAGTTCTTTACTAGGGCTGAATTCAGGTGCTACGGTAGTGAAAACAGTTCTTTACTAGGGCTGAATTCAGGTGTTAAGGTAGTGAAAACAGTTCTTTAATAGGGCTGAATTCAGGTGTTACGGCAGTGAAAACAGTTCTTTACTAGGGCTGAATTAAGATGCTACAGTAGTGAAAACAGTTCTTTACTAGGGCTGAATGCAGGTGCTACGGTAGTGAAAACAGTTCTTTACTAGGGCTGAATTCAGGTGCTACGGTAGTGAAAACAGTTCTTTACTAGGGCTGAATTAAGGTGTTACGGTAGTGAAAACAGTTCTTTACTAGGGCTGAATTAAGGTGTTACGGTAGTGAAAACAGTTCTTTACTAGGGCTGAATTCAGGTGCTACGGTAGTGAAAACAGTTCTTTACTAGGGCTGAATTCAGGTGCTACGGTAGTGAAAACAGTTCTTTACTAGGGCTGAATTAAGGTGTTACGGTAGTGAAAACAGTTCTTTACTAGGGCTGAATTCAGGTGTTACGGCAGTGAAAACAGTTCTTTACTAGGGCTGAATTCAGGTGTTACGGCAGTGAAAACAGTTCTTTACTAGGGCTGAATTCAGGTGTTACGGTAGTGAAAACAGTTCTTTAATAGGGCTGAATTCAGGTGCTACGGTAGTGAAAACAGTTCTTTACTAGGGCTGAATTCAGGTGCTACGGTAGTGAAAACAGTTCTTTACTAGGGCTGAATTCAGGTGTTAAGGTAGTGAAAACAGTTCTTTAATAGGGCTGAATTCAGGTGTTACGGCAGTGAAAACAGTTCTTTACTAGGGCTGAATTAAGATGTTACAGTAGTGAAAACAGTTCTTTACTAGGGCTGAATGCAGGTGCTACGGTAGTGAAAACAGTTCTTTACTAGGGCTGAATTCAGGTGCTACGGTAGTGAAAACAGTTCTTTACTAGGGCTGAATTAAGGTGTTACGGTAGTGAAAACAGTTCTTTACTAGGGCTGAATTAAGGTGTTACGGTAGTGAAAACAGTTCTTTACTAGGGCTGAATTCAGGTGCTACGGTAGTGAAAACAGTTCTTTACTAGGGCTGAATTCAGGTGCTACGGTAGTGAAAACAGTTCTTTACTAGGGCTGAATTAAGGTGTTACGGTAGTGAAAACAGTTCTTTACTAGGGCTGAATTCAGGTGTTACGGCAGTGAAAACAGTTCTTTACTAGGGCTGAATTCAGGTGTTACGGCAGTGAAAACAGTTCTTTACTAGGGCTGAATTCAGGTGTTACGGTAGTGAAAACAGTTCTTTAATAGGGCTGAATTCAGGTGCTACGGTAGTGAAAACAGTTCTTTACTAGGGCTGAATTCAGGTGCTACGGTAGTGAAAACAGTTCTTTCTACTCCACTTGTAACAGCCGTTGTGTTACTGTTCACACAAACACTATCTGATATGGAATTCGTGCTGGACACTAATATAAGTACATAAATACAAATAACATAAGTAAAACACGAACCACTTGTATAACAAATTGGAGTAGAGACGAACTCAACAGCGGTTTTTTTTTTTAGGAAATCGTTGCCTTTGTATTTTTATCTCTGATATTTGTATATACAACAAATGGTTGCTACCCACAGATATATTATGACAAATATTGATACGTTCAATTTTAATATGCTGTATGAAATGAATAGTCGGTCAATATTTTGTCGACGCCTTTAGCTTATTCACTGTTATCTGTTATCCATATTTATTCTGTTTAAGAAAACTTAATATTGGTGATATGTTTGTAGATTGGTAAAAATAATATTCCTGATACGGCTGTAGAAACTGCTGTTGAATTAATGTTAACATTGGATCCAACTAAATGTAGGCTGGCAGTCTTAGATTTATCGGTAAGCTTTCATGATTCTGTTTCCCACCGTCAGACACGATGTCACATTTGTGCCGGAATTGTTATCTTATATACAAAGTGGATTTATTTAATATCTTTTTGAACAATAGACAATCACCAATCAGGTATGAGTAAAAATAATAGTCACATATTGCATGGTTACTATATTCGTGGTATTTTTTATTGTAATTTTATTCATAAAATGAAAAATAAAAATACCATACTGTCCGAACAGTTCCAAAATCTAATAGAAAAACCGTAGAAACAATGGCAAGATCGATACCCCTTACACACAGATACATGACCTCTCACTTTCCTGACTTCAATGAAAAGTAACGAAAATGCGATTTGAAGCAAATAATGTACACCTTTGAACATTTAGACACAACGTCCCCTCCTGTGTACAAAAGGAAGAACTCTACAATTAATTATAAGATTTAGACCATAGTTAATGCATATAGTTTACGGATTGAATGTTTGCTTTAATGACTTTTCTTTGTAACTTTGATAGCTATATTGTATAGTGACCCGGATGATTGGAGAAAGACGTGAATTCTTGGATAAATCATCGTCGCCAAGTATTTCTATCTGTTTAATATTCTTCCCTAATATACAATGTGAGCAGAAAGGGTGATAACCCGAGTAAAATCACTACTTCATTTGTGGTTTTTGTAGATGAATAATTGGTTTAACCATCGCTCTGTTGTACTTTCCTTTCTAACTAAAAAGTATATACAGACTATAAATAAACATCAGAAACAAAATAACAATATTACAGAGGTAATGATTATGAACTAATTGATGATTTTAAATGACCATCGTTCAGACTTGTGTGGGTTGAAACTCTCTCATGTCATATTCCCACCATAACAATACAGACAGATAAATGTTAGAGAAACACCGAATGGCCAATCAAGAATAGGCAATACTGAGACATAGGTAACATTCGGCACAACACACAGAACGTAGACAAAGCAAATAAACACATTGGAAAAAAGAAAAATACATGGGTAAAAGATATATAAATAAATACCAAAGATATATAAATAAATACCAAAGATATATAAATAAATACCAAAGATATATAAATAAATACCAAAGATATATGTATCATTACGATCTATTTCATATAAACTAAGTGAAAACAGATGTCTTTTAAAATTAAATAGTATGTATTTTTAGGACGTTATGTTATCAGCCAAATCCCAAGAAAGATTGGGGGAAATAAAAGACCTATTTCCAGAGTTAGAAATTATTCATGGATATACAGATTCATATGGAAAACGAAAAATGGTTGGATTTGGTGATATTGGACAAGAATCGTTGTTGTGTTTGAAGGAATATTTAGAAGAAAAAAATATGACAGTTACGGAACTTTTCAGTAGATTTGATGAAGATGGTAGTAATAGTGTGGATTATGACGAGTTTAGGGCAGGGATTAAAGTACGTTAAATAATATAAGTAATGATACACATCCTTTCTTACTGGGGACCGTCGTGGTCGTGATCGTATGGTAGTTGGATTTATAACTACCTATGCAATCAGTGCCTATCATCACTAACGTTGTGAGTTCGAGTCCCGCTCATGCGATGTGACTCGATTATGTGGCAGGTTTGACTGTATACACGTCCATCCAATTAGTCAGCCCACTTCAAACTATATCAAACTGTCTAATTTTCTTACAATGAATCTGATGGGACCTCTGTGATTGATTTTTGTCTGTATTTGTAGCCTCGTAATATGATGTGTGGCACAATGATGACGGTATTTGTAAAAATTATTTCACTTGTATATTGTTTTCTTGTTGATAACCACGGTTTTGGGAAATAAAATTATATACACAAATAACAACAAAACAAAACAAAACGATGACCAGCTGTAGCGTTTATCGATAGAAGTAAAGAATACCGTCAACTGTACACTAGAGCCCGTTTCACACTCATCTTAGGGAATTGACTATGCATATTTCAGACGACCCTAACATGACTGAATGCAGAACAGCAATACAAGCGGTGTTCCTTTGCTTAATTTGTGTCTTAATGTAAAGTTGGATGGTCTTTTATGTTCATTTACACCAACATCCTTTTTATTTACTACATGTACTAGTGTAAGATGACAATTTTAGCAAGGAATAATGACACGGAATGTAGAGTTATCGTTACTACATTATATTATCTATGAAATAGCACTAAGATGAAAAACAAAAACTGCCATAATGTGTGAACAATTCTAAAATCCCATAAAAACAAATCGTAAAAACAGTCAAAAGTGATATGTCTAACGTACATATCCACGAATACTCACTCACTTACCTCCCTTGGTACGATATGTCTAACGTACATATCCACGAATACTCACTCACTTACCTCCCTTGGTACGATATGTCTAACGTACATATCCACGAATACTCACTCACTTACCTCCCTTGGTACGATATGTCTACCGTACATATCCACGAATACTCACTCACTTACCTCCCTTGGTACGATATGTCTAACGTACATATCCACGAATACTCACTCACTTACCTCCCTTGGTACGATATGTCTAACGTACATATCCACGAATACTCACTCACTTACCTCCCTTGGTACGATATGTCTACCGTACATATCCACGAATACTCACTCACTTACCTCCCTTGGTACGATATGTCTAACGTACATATCCACGAATACTCACTCACTTACCTCCCTTGGTACGATATGTCTAACGTACATATCCACGAATACTCACTCACTTACCCCCCTTGGTACGATATGTCTAACGTACATATCCACGAATACTCACTCACTTACCTCCCTTGGTACGATATGTCTAACGTACATATCCACGAATACTCACTCACTTACCTCCCTTGGTACGATATGTCTAACGTACATATCCACGAATACTCACTCACTTACCTCCCTTGGTACGATATGTCTAACGTACATATCCACGAATACTCACTCACTTACCTCCCTTGGTACGATATGTCTAACGTACATATCCACGAATACTCACTCACTTACCTCCCTTGGTACGATATGTCTAACGTACATATCCACGAATACTCACTCACTTACCTCCCTTGGTACGATATGTCTAACGTACATATCCACGAATACTCACTCACTTACCTCCCTTGGTACGATATGTCTAACGTACATATCCACGAATACTCACTCACTTACCTCCCTTGGTACGATATGTCTAACGTACATATCCACGAATACTCACTCACTTACCTCCCTTGGTACGATATGTCTAACGTACATATCCACGAATACTCACTCACTTACCTCCCTTGGTACGATATGTCTAACGTACATATCCACGAATACTCACTCACTTACCTCCCTTGGTACGATATGTCTAACGTACATATCCACGAATACTCACTCACTTACCTCCCTTGGTACGATATGTCTAACGTACATATCCACGAATACTCACTCACTTACCTCCCTTGGTACGATATGTCTAACGTACATATCCACGAATACTCACTCACTTACCTCCCTTGGTACGATATGTCTAACGTACATATCCACGAATACTCACTCACTTACCTCCCTTGGTACGATATGTCTAACGTACATATCCACGAATACTCACTCACTTACCTCCCTTGGTACGATATGTCTAACGTACATATCCACGAATACTCACTCACTTACCTCCCTTGGTACGATATGTCTAACGTACATATCCACGAATACTCACTCACTTACCCCCCTTGGTACGATATGTCTAACGTACATATCCACGAATACTCACTCACTTACCTCCCTTGGTACGATATGTCTAACGTACATATCCACGAATACTCACTCACTTACCTCCCTTGGTACGATATGTCTAACGTACATATCCACGAATACTCACTCACTTACCTCCCTTGGTACGATATGTCTAACGTACATATCCACGAATACTCACTCACTTACCTCCCTTGGTACGATATGTCTAACGTACATATCCACGAATACTCACTCACTTACCTCCCTTGGTACGATATGTCTAACGTACATATCCACGAATACTCACTCACTTACCTCCCTTGGTACGATATGTCTAACGTACATATCCACGAATACTCACTCACTTACCTCCCTTGGTACGATATGTCTAACGTACATATCCACGAATACTCACTCACTTACCTCCCTTGGTACGATATGTCTAACGTACATATCCACGAATACTCACTCACTTACCTCCCTTGGTACGATATGTCTAACGTACATATCCACGAATACTCACTCACTTACCTCCCTTGGTACGATATGTCTAACGTACATATCCACGAATACTCACTCACTTACCTCCCTTGGTACGATATGTCTACCGTACATATCCACGAATACTCACTCACTTACCTCCCTTGGTACGATATGTCTAACGTACATATCCACGAATACTCACTCACTTACCTCCCTTGGTACGATATGTCTAACGTACATATCCACGAATACTCACTCACTTACCTCCCTTGGTACGATATGTCTAACGTACATATCCACGAATACTCACTCACTTACCTCCCTTGGTACAGGCATTTCAACGAGTTTAAGTAGTTGTATGTGGGGTTAAACTAGTTGTATGGGCTCAAAGCCATATATGCATATCATAGCAAATCTATATGAATCCAAATGCATATGATATTATTGTATTAACTTTGCATTTTCAGGAGGAAGGAATTCCTTTGTCAACAGAGCAAGTAGATCATTTAATTAAGTACATAGATATTGATGGAGACGGCGACATAGACTTTAGGTAAAAAATAAAATAAGAAAATTAATGCAGGTGTAAATCAATTCACGTCATCTTCCAGGAATCTTCATTTTTATATTTAATAACCACATAGGCGATATACTTCTTGTTCATGATAGGTATATAAAGTATTGATACACACAGTTTGTGACTATGCACAAAACAAATGCAATACAGAATAGATGTATGTTAATCTGTGCTCCTTTGAGATAGTCTCTAGCAAGAATATTCAAATTTAGAATAAGTCGTTCACCTTAGTCTGGTGGTATGCTATTGTTGCAATATTGTAAAAAAAATCGCATATCAATATATAATGGAGCTTTCAAATGAAGACTACTTTGTGTAATATAACAACTTTAGTCACTTGCATAATATTCTCTCCAATATATTTACATACTAAGTTCAAAATTTACATCCTAAGTTCAAAGCATCTACTACATAAGAATAAGAAAAACAATTCTGAAATGACAATTCCTTATGGTAGGGAAATATTTATCTGAAGAATAATTACTATCTTCCTCTATTATAATTTATTCCTGTTGATAATTTCCATATATTTTCAGTGAACTAGTCCTTAAGATAAAAGAAATAACAAAGAAGCGAGCGGAAGAGCAGGCACAGCGGGAAGCCGAGTCTGCTAAAAGAAGACGGTAGTTCAAAAGATGACCGTCGTTTTGTTGTACATTTGTGAGATTCATGATGATGTAACATTAAAATAATTTGTACATAAAATCAAACTAATTATAATAAATTGTATTTTTACCAAAATGACAGTTGTGTTTTTCTTCTTGCAAAATTTGAATTTCGCTGAGAATTGCTTTAGAGTTTTGTTTTTATAATAAAAATGAAAAGCAAAAAATACCACAATGTAGGAAGAGTTCCAAAATCTAATAGACAAATCGTAAAGAGAGTCAAAATCAATACCTCAAACACACAAATACATGACCATTCACTGTCATGGCTAGGAACAGGTACTTCAATGAAAATAGTGCGGGGTTAAACTAGTCTGATGGGGCTAGACCTACTCTCTTAAGTGAAATGACGCAGTCGTGTAAGTGTTTTCCACATGTGAGCAAACCGCCACCTCTCGCACCCAAACGGGTGAACAGCGCTATCACGACGAACGTTAGAATCTCGAACATATTACACAATATATCATGTAATCCAAATTATACTGACCAATCGTGGGCATGCACAACTTCATATCAGGAAAGTTTCTCTGAAATTGTGTGATACTGTTTGCTTACATTTGATTAAAACAATATAAATCACACAAAAACCAAGCGGAAAACACAGACATATATATCATGCGTATGAACAAGATAACCCTAAATACCAAAAACTCAAATAAAAGGAATAAGATCAGCTTACTTGATCTCCAACACAAAACCGGAATTGAGAAGTGGTTTTCGAAGACGAACGCAAAGTACCAAGTCCCCTGGATGTTCGATAAAAGAAACGATATACATGTATATGCAATATGTTATATTCACAGTCAAAACAAAATCGAAAGCAAAAAAGGTCAGACAACACGCACGTTCAGTTGCATAGCAAATTCAACTCCATCAATAAGACATGAAGTGAAGTCTTGATATACAAACATATTTAAAGAAGGAGAAACTTTCAAGTTCATATTGGAATATGACTGCATTCACTAGATTTGCCTACGATGTAGTCAGTGATGATGCTGACCATATAACGTTTGAAAGCTTGACTTAAATGTAGGTATACTTTGTAGCCTTGGTTGAATAATAATATCCAATACGACAATACGATAAATTAGCTTTAATCAGCGTAATATCTCAATTTAAAACTCATTGTAGCTAGGCGAGACACGAAAACCCCGTAATGATCATAGCGTGTTTTAATCGCCCTTTGTAGGTTACTCTCTTGTCTAGAAAAACGTGATAAAGACTCAAAATGCCATGTGACAATAACTATTCCCATATATAGGGGTAGCAATGATATTGCTATTTAACAATGGAATGTTAACAATAGTGCATTTGTCACTAAAACTAAAATAGTTCAGCGACGCAACGTTATCTCCAATATTACATGAAATAGGACATTCCTCATGTTGTTTATTTACATATCTTTATGCTATTTGCACTGCTTCAATTTGCCGCCATAATAAAAATATGAATTTGTTTAAACTAAGCACAAAAATGTTCATCTGCTGCATTAATACAATACTTGGAACTTTCAAATCGTTATTGCCTTCGTGTTACAAAAGCAAGCGATCGCTTTTGGATTTCTGTTTATAGAATCTATCAAATGTAAATTTATTGGTATATTATGTTTACAATGTTGATCTTAGAGATTTCCTTGAATTAAATCCGTCTCACATTAGTACATCAATAGGAGTGGATGTGGTCGAGTGGTCTAGGGCGCTGGACGTAAGGCTAAGCGAATGGTGCTGCAGTGTATCAATGGTGTGGGTTCAAATCCCGTCGAGGGAAGAACAAAAATTTGACAGCTTTAAAATCTAATTCTAACACTGTTTGGTTTAATTTTCAGACGTATATATATATATATATATGCTACAGCACAAATTGGAATCCAGTAGGATCCGGAATCCTACTAGTACAAATTGGAATTCCAATTTATACTAGTAGAAATTGGAATTCTGATACTGGATTTAAACCAGTATAAATCAGAATTCCAATATCTACTAGGACAAATCAGGATATCCAGATTTGTACTAGGAGGATCCTGGATCCTACTAATCTTTCAGTAGGATTCAGAATATTACTGAATTTAAAGCTTAGTACGATTCTGGATATTACTGAATTGAAAAACATAAAAATATGTAAAATTTGTGAAATATGAAATAAGTCTTGTGCGATAATTTAATTACAAATAGTGAGAAAAATACATTTTAATACAATTTTGGATTAAGTTTCCTATTTATTACAACATTTGGTCAAAGTTTGTTTGTGGCATTTGCTTGAGCAAGGTATCTTAGATTTGCGACATGAACATCGCATTGTATTACATTTTCCAGCACAGTTACATGTGGAAACCAGATTAATTAGCAGTTTCATTTACTGTCCGGTTTTTCTGGCCTCATGGTGACTTCAAGATGAAGAACAACAATAAAAGCGTTGTTCCTTTGCTATTATACTATGTTTGACCCTGTATTGTTTGGGACTTTGTCTCGTGTACATTTACCCCATATCCTTCCATTTTATTCTTACAAAAATAACTGTCATTTTATCATAGATGTTTATAATATTTTATGTTGTGGTGGATTCTTGTATCACGAACATTTATTCCATATCTCTTTGTCACAATTTAAAAGTTTTCATTTAAAAAGTTGTAAATGCCAATAAATTGTAAAATGTATAAGACAAGTTATGTGACTGTCCTGTCAGGACAGCCTTTAGGGGGGATTAAGTATTAATTAAAGATCAGTGATCATTGATCATACAAGTATATTTATTTAGCTTTTATTGATTTTACCTAAGGGACATAAAACAGAAGATTTGTATTAAAAAGTGTTCATATTTATTTTTTCATGTTTCTTCTTTTTTATTTCAGTAGGATCCTGGATCCTCCTAGTACAAATCTGGATATCCTGATTTGTCCTAGTAGATATTGGAATTCTGATTTATACTGGTTTAAATCCAGTACAAATCAGAATTCCAATTTCTATTAGTATAAATTGGAATTCCATTTGTACTAGTAGGATTCTGGATCCTACTGGATTCCAATTTGTACTGTAACATATATATAAGAGTGGATGTGGTCGGGTGGTCTAGGGCGCTGCACGTAAGGCTAAGCGAATGGTGCTGCAGTGTATCAATAGTGTGGGTTCAAATCCCGTCGAGGGAAGAACAAAAAATTGACAGTTCTAAAATCTAATTCTAACACTGTTTGGTTTAATTTTCAGACGTATATATATATATATATATATAAACGTCTAAAATGGTTTGTAAAACAACACCAAGTACACAAAACAAAGTGATAAAGAATTAAACACTTCGTAGAATGACAAAATTTTCGTCCCACCGAGGGACTTTATCAATGTCTAATTAAATAAAATCTCGAAACAATATGGCGACTTTTCAAATTTCAAAAAAGTTTTTGACGGTCCATGTACGGCACAAAAGAACCAGAAGATGCACATATGAAACTACATGCATAAAAGAATGGAAATCCTACATATAAATTAATAAAAGTAGAATAACAATAATATAAATATACAATAGGGCTACACATTTAAATAAATGTTAAATTAGAAATAAAAATAAATATAAAAATGAGACATTATTGGTAAATGTATCAAATAGCACTGTCAAAATATTGTTGAAAACGGTATGATACCCAAACTCATTCAAAAAAACGGCCCGCCACAGTGTGGAATATATACTTTGGGCCAATAGAGCAAACTGTATGTCCTAATACGACTGGAGGAGATCAACACGAATAGGAGTCAAGAGAGGATATTACTTTTTCTCATTGATTCCATTCGGTGAAAAGGTCTTAAGTTTTCTAATCCAGAAGCTTTCCCTTTCCTGTCTGCTTTTATCATCCCACTTGTGGTTATGGTCAATTATGGTGACCTTCAGTTTTCCGAAAGAATCATGGTGGCCCGTCGATCTGAGATGTCTGCTGAGTGGAAGGTCAGGTTTGCAATTTGCATCGCTTCTGTGGCCATTCAAGCGTTTACTAAGTTGTTGTTTAGTTTCTCCGATGTGTTGAAGACCACAAATTGCACATTCCAGGAGGTAGATAATATTTTCTGTCTTGCAGTTGGCATTGCAGTATATGATGAATTTTTCTCCTGTATGTGTGCTGCTGAATTTTTGTGTGCATTGGATGTTTTTGCACGTCATACATCGTCTCGAATCACATTTTTGACACTGACCATTGTAGGCAGGTCGAGGGGAGATGTCAGCTCTCACCAAGATGTCTTTCAAACTTTTGGGTTTCCTGAAGGCCAAGACGGGTGGTTCTTTGAAGATTTTACACAGTTCTGGGTGTTTTTGTATGGTTGTCCAGTGCTCACGAACGATGCTGGATAAATTACTGAGCGCAGGATGGTATGTAATGACAAATGGCACTCTATTGTTCGCGTTCTTTTCTTTATATTGGATGAGGTCTTTTCTGTCAATACCACTTGCTTTGTTAAAACAATGGTTAATGCTCGCATTGTTGTAACCCCTCTTTTTTAGATGACATTTCAGTTCCCCAAGCCGTTTTTTGGTGGTTTGTTCGTTGGAGCAGATGCGTTTGATTCGGAGAGCTTGGCTGTACGGAATACTTTTGGTGCAATGTTTAGGATGACAACTCTGTGGGGACAGGTACTGATGTTTATCTGTCGGTTTGTTGTATATGTCAGTTGACATAATACCATTTTCACAGGTGGTGTAAGTATCCAGAAAGGAGATGTTATTTCTAGATGTTTCATGGGTGAATTTTATAGTGGGGTGAACATTATTGGCGTGGTCAAAGAAACGATTGAGGTTTTCTTCCGACTCGGTCCACTTCATGTCAACGTCGTCTATGAAACGAAACCAGGAAAGTGGCTTGTGAGGTGCAGATTGTATGATAAGTTTTTCAAGCTTCCCCATGAAGATGTTGGCGTATGAAGGTGCCATCTTTGTTCCCATATATATATATTTATGACAACCAATATACCTGTAGATTAAATATAGTGACACCAGAGTCCTAGCTAGTTTGCTAAATTAAACAAACATTGATTTGCGGAAAAGGTCATTTAATCATTATCATAAATTGCAATAAATTGCATCTCTAAAATTGTTACATAATATAAGATAATCATGACTGAAATTATATAATAATTACATAACATCAATTCAGCTATCAGACAGGGTATATAATGTGACATTGCCGGCTTAGAATCTATATTCCGTGAGGCGGATTTAACCATTGTTTTTTTTTTAATACAGAATTCAATTGTATTAAATATTTTTGATCAAAATTGTAATATCGCCATATTGCTTCGACATTTTATTCAATTAGACATTGATAAAATCTCTCGGTAGGACGAAAATTTTGTCATTCAACAAAGTGTTTAAATCTTTATCACTTTGTTTTGTGTACTCGGTGTTGTTTTACAAACCATTTTAGACGTTTATAATTTATTTTACTTGTATAGTATCATTATACCGTAGGTTTTTTTTTTTTTTTTTTTTTTAGTTTAAACATATTTTTATTTGCTAAATATAACGAATAGGGATCGGACACAAGTTTTTCCAACTTATGAAATCTTCTCCCGAATACAATAATTTACAATATGGATTAGCATGCGCAATGAAATGATATAATGTGTATATAATAGCATAGAGTTAAATATACAAAGAAAGATTATATACAAAAACATAGGTTAAGACAATATACGAAAAAAAAGAAAAAAGAAAAGAGAATAAATACTTTTGGAGATGTGTGTTGGTTCTTTAGATCATTTAGACAATTGTAAATCTTTTGGAGTCTAATATATTCAAAAGCATGTTTAAAAATAGTTATATTTTCTTGATATGTTAGGAGATCACTTCCTTTGTCAGTAGATTTACATCAATATTAATGTTAGAAGGTAGCCAGTTAAGACTATTAAATATTATTTCCCTATTATCTGTATATTTATCACAATCAAAAAAGAAATGGTGAGAATTTTCACATGGTGCGCCACAGTTACACGATATACCGTAACGATTCAACACCCCGTAAGATTGATCGTTGACTGGTTTTTCAGACGTAGTATATATATATATATATGCTGCAGTGTATCAATGGTGTGAGTTCAAATCCCGTCGAGGGAAGAACAAAAATTTGACAGCTCTAAAATCTAATTCTAACGCTGTTTGGATTAATTTTCAGACGTATATATATATATATATATATATATATATATAAAACGTCTAAAATGGTTTGTAAAACAACACCAAGTACACAAAACAAAGTGATAAAGAATTAAACACTTCGTAGAATGACAAAATGTTCGTCCCACCGAGGGACTTTATCAATGTCTAATTAAATAAAATCTCGAAACAATATGGCGACTTTTCAAATTTCAAAAAAAAAAAAAAATTTGACGGTCCATGTACGGCACAAAAGAACCAGAAGATGCACATATGAAACTACTATATATATATCAGTATATCCATAAGGAAACATGGTATCAGTATATTAATAGGGAAGTACCGTTCATACCCATTGGAATACCAATAATTTGGTGAGAAAACTCATCTATCAACCATTAGAATTAGATGTTATCTACAAACCTTGACAATCTTTTCAATAATGAAATTTTCGGTATCCCGTTTCCTTGACTCAATGTGTCTTTACCGTCATTACACAAAGCTAAATACATACATATACCTACCTACCTATGCAATTTGACTTGATTTAGAATGCATTTAACGTAAAATAGATCGTAGTGATTGTTATTATCTATAGTGATAACTCATTTGAACAGCTGAAAGAATAGTAAAAGGATTTTGTAGAGCACATTGAAGAATCGGGACGTAACGTTTTTCAGAAATGAGGCAGTGGAAGATGTTTCTGTCTCTACACTAGTTGTACATACAATACTACAATACTGTGCTGTGGAACGCAATGTAATATATCCATATGTCCTATATATTTGAGGTAAGTGTATTTAGTTATTCGTGTTAATTAGGAGGGTCTAACCGACTTAGTTCATTAACATGAAGTAAGTTTCGTAGTACCCGGTATATCTAAATGTCAGCAGTTATCATGACAACAAAAGTCTACAAATTCCAGAAGTGCAATCAGAAGCCGGAAATCAAAGAAAAACAGACAATATAATGGCTAAAAAAGAAAAACAGACAATATAATGGCTAAAAAAGAAAAACAGACAATATAATGGCTAAAAAAGAAAAACAGACAATATAATGGCTAAAAAAAAAACCAGACAATATAATGGCTAAAAAGAAAAACAGACAATATAATGGCTAAAAAAGAAAAACAGACAATATAATGGCTAAAAAAGAAAAACAAATACAACAAGCAACGATCCGCAAAACACTACGCAGAAAACTAAAAAAAATAGCATCACGAACACCACTAAAAACCGAGATTAATGCAGGTGTCCTGGGAGTATAAGCAGTCCCGTGTTACTCTTGTTAAAAAAATCCGGTGTTAGTCATTAAAGATGAAATGAGAACGGGATTATGACAGGGACAAACGGAACAAATCTGTGGTCATTTGAGACATAGATACATGTATCCCGTAACGGTTAACCGAATCATGCCGACGAAGTGATGACTTTAGTATAACTAATAGGAACCCTTGGTTCAGTAGCTTCCTTGGTAACAGCAACCGTTTATGAAGGAAATTCTGATAAGAACCCCAAGTTCTGAAACATGTATCAATTAAGAGGCTAGAGGTTAGATACATACTTCATGGAAAAATTGAAGATTTCTCTTTGTGTTAAAGTTGTTTCGTTCTTAACCGTTCCTTATTGTCAATAGCTAGATGTCATTGCATCAATCTAACTGTATCTGTATGAAGTCACTTTATACGAATAACGGAACACGTCTACGAGAAGAGGAGAGGATATTAAAGCTGACTCTCTGTCAAAAACACGGTCATTACAAATAACAAATCTGTTGGCAAAACCTCCATCATTTTGATGATGTCTGTTTCAGTGAAATTTTATTAGAATCAGTCTAAGATTAGTCCGAATATACAAAAGAAGTAATCAGAATCCTTGAATGACAGACAACACAATGGCGCCAAATTGAAAACAGATAAAACGACGAACTATGGTGGAAATAACACAACACAGATTTGCGTTCCTTCCTAAAACTAGATATTTCTATATACGTTGGCCATTCTTTTTATGAAACAAAGTAGAACCAATTATTTTAATCTGTATTTTAGCTTGAGTGAGGAACAGTTGTTTAAATGTTAGGGAAATCAAATGTTTTGATGCTATTGCGAGAAAGTGACCTTGATTGTATGTACTCTAACAGATCTTCAAAATCCACATCTGATGCACACTTTTCCTAAAGCATCCAGTGTCACAGTGTCTCTGAGACCTGGTTTTGACCACTGATAGAACATATACATGTATGAATAACTTAGAAAGAGTTTTCGCGAGAATGCTTATGAGCATGTACTGTTGTTGGTTGTTTGTTATTTTATAGATTAACAACACATGCAGTCTGAACTTTCTTGTTGTCTGACAAAAATGTAAAAGACAGAATCTAAGGACAAATTAGTTGATAATTCACTTGTAACATCATCTGTCTCTTTTCTGATAACTGTTATTTGGTTGGATACAGAGCAAACTACAACCTCATTGATATTGTATTATAGAATAAGTATCAAAAACATCACTGTTGGTCACCTGTTAGTACCAGCAGCTATAGCCAGTCCAGTAGTATAAGGACACCATTGCTAGTGGTTTGCTTTGTCCCAAAGGTATCACCGTCCAAATAGTGGTGATATCAGTTCTGTTGGACTGTTAGTCGTTGAATGTAGCGCGATCCCAGTCGTTACATCTAGGACAATGGTTCAGGTCGGCTTTTTAGTCCCTGAATGTATTGCCAGTCCATTAATTCGGACATCATTGCTGGTTAGCCTTTTTTTTAACTGAAAGTATCGTCTGCATCGTAGTCAGGACATCGATGCTGGTAGAATATTTCTCCCTAAAAGTATAGCCAGTCCAGTAGTTTGAACGACGGTGCTTGTATAATGTCTCTCACTAAGGGTATCGCCAGTCCATTAGTAAGAAAGTCGGTGCTGGCATAAATTAAATATAATCTAATTCAGATATTAGCAGATACAAATTGAGACATTTTGGTAAAACTGTAGTTTGTCCTTATCTATACTTCCCAAAGCCGATGTATCTCATTTTAGAGAATATTGCTGGAGTTGGCGTTAAACACCAATCAATCAATCAATCAATCAATCAATCAATCAATCAATCAATCAATCAATCAATCAACCAATCAATCAATCAATCAATCAATCAATCAATCAATCAATCAATCAATCAATTAATCAATCAATCAAGCAATCAAGCAATTAATCAATCAATCAATCATTTTTAGAGAAACAGCATAACAAAATATCAACCCAGTTCATTTACATGTAAATAAAACAACACAAGCAGAAATCAAACATATGAAATATAAATATAATTGGATAACACAAACTCTTATAAAAAGAACTTAAATAAAATCATACGTTAAAATCAAATACAAATAGCACGTATAATTTGTTTAACGAGAATATAAGATTAACATTTATTAAACAATTCTGGAGATATCCAATTGTCAAGTGTAAGAGAAAATATGGCATTTAAAGGAAGACGGTCCTACTTTTTGTGAAGAATGTCATTAAAGATTCGTTGATCCAAGGGTCTGACCTTCTACAAGGAATAATGAAAGTGTATATTTTTGCTAACTTTCATAAAGGGTAGTAGCCTTTCTATATCAATAAATTAATAAAAAAAATTATGAAGTTGAATGTTATTGAACCATCTTTATTTATATATTGAGATCCATAAGGAAAACATTGCTTTGTGTATATTATTATATTTACTTTAATATATTAAATGATAAGAACTGGGTAACATATACGACATTAAATATCAACAAAAATGTTAAAAGGTGGAAATTAATGTAAAAATATCAAAACATCATCGAATACGTGTCGACCTGTTTCAACATCCGGGTATGAAATAATATATATATGTATTACTTATCCACAGGAGTTTTTTTTAAAGGTAACTTATCAATAGTGCATCGTTGTACACCGCTTAAACGAACACTTGATCTTTTTAATAACCTTCAGTTTTAATTATACCTAACAATTTCTGAGGTGATTACTTCATATCTTCCTACATAGCCTATATGTATTTAAAGAAATCCTTGGAATAAAACACGGCTCTGAACTATTCACAACATTTTTGCAATTACATGTGTGTTTATGTCGTTAGATTTAATTGCAGAAACAATTATATTCTTTGTATGAAAAATAAATTCACATCAAGTCTTTTGTATTGACGTCAGCTTACATAATGGCGGCAAATTGGCCTTAACTTCCGGTATAGCACTGAACATCAATATGGATTCATCTGCAGACGTAAAAAATAAGCACAGGAACGAAACAGAGAACAAACAAACAAAGGTAAGTTGTGTAAATAAATTGATAGAATTTTGATATGATAATGTAAGAAATTACTGAATGATAGTGAGAATGGAGAATAAATGTAGTTTACTAACAATTTACGTTTTGAGTATTATAAAAGTTTAGCTCTGTATTTTTGGGGTATACTCTGTGTTCGCCTTTCAATTGTCATTTAAGAATCTTTTAAGAGCGAGTATTAATAATATTTTGACCAGAGAAAATAATAGTATATAACAGTAATTAATGTATAAGCTTATTTCTATTGGAAGTACAAAACCATACTAAACGTGAACTTTTATTTCCAGAATAATGAAAAGTACATACCATTAACGACTGATTCTTTGATGGCTTTTGGTGGAAAAACGTTATCATTTATTGACGATGACCAAGAAACTGTTCTGAATGTGGCAGGTAGTAGAAACTTAGTATAGAGATGTTTAAGTCTTCAGCAGTACCATTTATTATCAATGTTTACGGCATAAAATGTTACTGCTGGTTGATTAATTGGAAAGATAAATAAGAGCAATATAATTTCTCTAGTTAATAAGACATATGTACTTGTAGTTTTATGTCTATATCGAAAATCCATATCTTTTATAGATCATTGAACATGTAAAACGTCTATTTAGTTAAATGTCTTGAATGTACACCATAATAATTTAATATATTCTCCGTTTACAGCCAAATGGGTATACCTTTTTATTTAACGTTCATTTATCATTAAAATGAAATTTGTTTTTTCATGTGGAAAGATTAATTTGATGTAAATCTGTACATTGAATTTCTGTCAACACTCATTTATAACGTTACAATGTTGATATTTATCTTTTGTGATATTTATGAAGTGTTTTACATATAATAAACATATGCCTTGGTTTTTAGTTTATAGACTAGTTTGCGTGAGTTAGAAAAACCACTAATAATCACTTGTGTAACCTATCAAGTACTTCTATTACCACTAAGTAACAACATATTTAATCATCACTTATCTGTTAATAACAAACGACTTTTAAAATATCAACAATGGATTCGTTTTGCTCTTTGGAAGCACTATTCATTTGACAAGAAGTTCAAGTTTGATCATCAATCTGAACGATATGATCGTTCACTAACCCGATTGTGTCATTTCCTTGCATGTGACTGTTTTTAGCATATGAAACTAGAAAAAGAGGTGGTGGTTCTGATCTCACTAATCCGGTTTCATCACATTATATACTCATCTCCAAAAACAAAACCCAAGTCAACAAAATAATTCCAGCTGGCTTTCTTGAAATATTTTCTGAAAAGAAAAAGTCAAAATAGTTATTTATTGAGTAATGGACGTTTTCAATTTCTTTAATGAAATTTAGTTCAAAATGTCAGAAAGACGAACAATAGGCATAAAATTGATGAAATGTCTGTGTAACTATGTACCTATATTATTGTCAAGGTTAAATTGATATCTTCAATATTGTTTTTGTAGTTAACGTTATTAAGCAATAAATCTCAGGATTATAGTAATCTTTAATACACTGAGATCTACAGGTCGTAAATCACTCAGCAGGAATCGATTATATTAACAACACACAGTGTGATGGACATACAAACAGTAATAATAAATATGTTAAAAAAGTTGATCAAATCGAATATTTCTGAAAAAAAATCATTGTTGTTTAAATAATTCCCTTTTTCATACTCGATGCAACACTACGTGGTAGAGTTTGAAACTGACTTGCGACAGGTCGGTGGTTTTCTCCGGGTGCTCCGGTTTCCTCCACCACTAAAACTGACCACCATGATATAACTGAAATATTGTTGAAAGTGGCGTTAAACACCATAATCCAACCTCGTTTATAGGTAAATTGCAGTCTATGATATTTGTATTGCATAAATATTCGCCAAAATATAAACAATGATTTCAGTAAAAAGGCCAAGTTTTGATATAACTGGAGCTCAGACCTATGTACGAGCTTGTAAGATGCAGCAGGTTGTCCCTTCTTCAAAACTGACTAAACAGCTTTCACAAAGGGGTAATACTGCTCTTAACTTACCATACTATGGACTAGCAGAAAAGGGAACAATGGCACTGTCTATCGCAATGTTGGTAGGTATAATATTTAATTACAAACATTGGCCCATTTGCAAACACTCAAATAAACATTTAAAGTCTATGATAAAAAAAAAGAACGTGAATTCGGAGTACCACTAGTGGAGCAGGAACGGCCTACCCTTCCGGAGCACATGAGTTCACGCCCGGTTTTAGTGGGATTCGTGTTACTCGATCTTTTGTTTTATTTGTATGTTTTATTGATCGTTGTTTGTCCTTTTGTGTTTTTTCTTTTGATCATTGTGTTTTCTGTTCTTCTGCGATATACGGATTCTGATTTGGTATCTTCAAACTCTTCTTTTTGCCGCCTAGCTCATAAAGGTAAGTAACGAACTGGTGATGGCAAAAATGAATTCCAACGAAACCCTTACATTTTGCTATTTGGTAGTTATCACACTTTTATTTTACAAATAGAAGATTCCAAAAATGTTCGCACTCAAAAGTACACAATAATCTAATTACTGGTAAATTTCTCATTTGAAATATGTATCTGGTTACTTTTGAAGTAATTAAATTTTGTTTGTATTGGTTTGTAGGTAAATACCTCAGTAACTTGTTTGTATCTACGAGGTAATAACATTGGAGAAAGAGGTATATCATACATACAGAAGATGATGGTAGAGAATACCTCTATTACTGACCTAGTGAGTGTATCATATAGTTTGTCTGATAATATGAGGAGGTGTAACGTAGAAATCTAACACTATTACTGTATGTCTGCAAACAATTTGAAACATTAACAGACAATAATGGTAATAAGTCCATGTGCAGTGACTGCAGCAGGATGTTTGCTATTTTTTTCATCCCCCAGTTTTCGTTTGACTTAAATGTATCGAATCCGCATTGCATTTGAGTTGAATTTGGTATTTTTCTAAAATTGCATGAATGAACACTTTTAAGTTGACTTGCTCCCAAAGACTTTTGAATTATTTGGCTTTGATGCAGTTGTTAGGCGTACATATCTCAAGTGAGACAATTCGTTGTCTCCGTCACGACTGGGTCAAGTCTCCGTTGTCTCCGTCACGACTGGGTCAAGTCAAACACTTAGTATTGGTATCTGGTGCTTCTATGCTTTAACACGTATCTTAATTAATAAAACACAAGAGCGATTGAGCTAACACTCTAACAAATAAGCATAATCGTCATTTCATCAAAACCAACTTGTTTTTTCACTTGTCTTCAAACAACAATCACATACTCTGTATTCTATGTAATAAGATATGTTTATATCTTCCATATATTATTATATTATTGTTTTGTTTGTCTTGGACCTGTGTCTTGTGTATCAAATATTGTCAGTTTCTCTGGATTGTACAATTTTGATTGCCCCTTCGGTATTCTCTAATGTTTATTTTATTTCATGTGACATTTTTTAAGGATTTATCTGAAAACTCATTGAGAGAATTTGGAGCAAAGACCATTGCATTGATGCTGGAAACCAACAGATTTATACAGAAAATAGATATGTCAGGTAATATTCTCTATTTTATTTAAGTTATTCATAAGATAAATAGGGGACATTGTTGAAAGTCAATAGAGTTAGGAAATAAATAGAAAAAAAATGAATTATTTATGGCTGTATTTATAGTTATATCAATATGCTTAGAATAAAATTAATGACGAAACACGACATAGCTAGATCATAACTGCATGTAATCAGGACAATAACACGACATAGCTAGATCATAACTGCATGTAATCAGGACAATAACATGACATAGCTAGATCATAACTGCATGTAATCAGGACAATAACATGACATAGCTAGATCATAACTGCATGTAATCAGGACAATAACACGACATAGCTAGATCATAACTGCATGTAATCAGGACAATAACATGACATAGCTAGATCATAACTGCATGTAATCAGGACAATAACATGACATAGCTAGATCATAACTGCATGTAATCAGGACAATAACATGACATAGCTAGATCATAACTGCATGTAATCAGGACAATAAGATGACATAGCTAGATCATAGCTGCATGTAATCAGGACAATAACATGACATAGCTAGATCATAACTGCATGTAATCAGGACAGTAACATGACATAGCTAGATCATAACTGCATGTAATCAGGACAATAACATGACATAGCTAGATCATAACTGCATGTAATCAGGACAATAACACGACATAGCTAGATCATAACTGCATGAAATCAGGACAATTGAATGTTTTATTTATTTGTTTAAAGGGTATTAAAACAATGATTCTAATGTTGTAATAAGTAGTATGCATTCATGTTTTTAGTATGTCTTTTTATGATTATAGAAAAAAAAACGGAAACGAAAGCATAAAACAAAGCAATAATATCCAAATCAAAACAAAACAAACAAAAAGTTATATCTATTGTTCTGAATTGTCTATTACAATTTACCTTGATCAAATGATATTAAAACGGAAAGAACGAAATGTGTTATGTATATAAAATACAGTACTATTGAAACAAGGCCTTCACCTGGGTACTTAGCGGAAAAGGAAACCCGTTATAACCAATACGGCCAAATTCGTTTGTTTCAATAGTAATGTATCTAACGTGTACAATAGTAATGTATCTAACTTGTACAATAGTAATGTATCTAACTTGTACAATAGTATTGTATCTAACTTGTACAATAGTATTGTATCTAACTTGTACAATAGTATTGTATCTAACTTGTACAATAGTAATGTATCTAACTTGTACAATAGTAATGTATCTAACTTGCACAATAGTAATGTATCTAACTTGTACAATAGTATTGTATCTAACTTGTACAATAGTATTGTATCTAACTTGTACAATAGTATTGTATCTAACTTGTACAATAGTAATGTATCTAACTTGTACAATAGTATTGTATCTAACTTGTACAATAGTAATGTATCTAACTTGTACAATAGTAATGTATCTAACTTGTACAATAATATTGTATCTAACTTGTACAATAGTAATGTATCTAACTTGTACAATAGTATTGTATCTAACTTGTACAATAGTAATGTATCTAACTTGTACAATAGTAATGTATCTAACTTGTACAATAGTAATGTATCTAACTTGTACAATAGTAATGTATCTAACTTGTACAATAGTATTGTATCTAACTTGTACAATAGTAATGTATCTAAGTTGTACAATAGTAATGTATCTAACTTGTACAATAGTAATGTATCTAATTTGTACAAAAGTAATGTATCTAACTTGTACAATAGTAATGTATCTAACTTGTACAATAATATTGTATCTAACTTGTACAATAGTATTGTATCTAACTTGTACAATAGTAATGTATCTAACTTGTACAATAGTAATGTATCTAATTTGTACAATAGTAATGTATCTAACTTGTACAATAGTAATGTATCTAACTTGTACAATAGTAATGTATCTAACTTGTACAATAGTAATGTATCTAACTTGTACAATAGTATTGTATCTAACTTGTACAATAGTATTGTATCTAACTTGTACAATAGTAATGTATCTAACTTGTACAATAGTAATGTATCTAACTTGTACAATAGTAATGTATCTAACTTGTACAATAGTAATGTATCTAACTTGTACAATAATATTGTATCTAACTTGTACAATAGTATTGTATCTAACTTGTACAATAGTAATGTATCTAACTTGTACAATAGTAATGTATCTAATGTGTACAATAGTAATGTATCTAACTTGTACAATAGCAATGTATCTAACTTGTACAATAGTAATGTATCTAACTTGTACAATAGTATTGTATCTAACTTGTACAATAGTATTGTATCTAACTTGTACAATAGTAATGTATCTAACTTGTACAATAGTATTGTATCTAACTTGTACAATAGTAATGTATCTAACTTGTACAATAGTAATGTATCTAACTTGTACAATAGTAATGTATCTAATTTGTACAATAGTAATGTATCTAACTTGTACAATAGTAATGTATCTAATTTGTACAATAGTAATGTATCTAACTTGTACAATAGTATTGTATCTAACTTGTACAATAGTAATGTATCTAACTTGTACAATAGTATTGTATCTAACTTGTACAATAGTATTGTATCTAACTTGTACAATAGTAATGTATCTAACTTGTACAATAGTATTGTATCTAACTTGTACAATAGTAATGTATCTAACTTGTACAATAGTAATGTATCTAACTTGTACAATAGTAATGTATCTAATTTGTACAATAGTAATGTGTCTAACTTGTACAATAGTAATGTATCTAAGTTGTACAATAGTAATGTATCTAAGTTGTACAATAGTAATGTATCTAACTTGTACAATAGTAATGTATCTAACTTGTACAATAGTAATGTATCTAAGTTGTACAATAGTAATGTATCTAAGTTGTACAATAGTAATGTATCTAACTTGTACAATAGTAATGTATCTAAGTTGTACAATAGTAATGTATCTAACTTGTACAATAGTATTGTATCTAACTTGTACAATAGCATTGCTGTGGGTATTATTTTACAAATAGCCACTTAGTTTAATAATTGTATTTTAGATAACGAGTTTACTGATTCTGATGCAAGAGTGCTGGCCAGATCTATAGAGGTGAGTTATGTAAACGTGAACGTATAAGATCAAGTAAACAACAAGCAAAGTCACGAACGATGTCTCTTTAAATATTCCTAAGACATATTTCATATAGGTCAGAGAAAGTTAATTAACAAATAACATTTCGAATCAATAATGTTTATAAATTGTTTCAATAAAGCCAAGGCGTCAGTATATAAAACGTCGATGTTCTTTTAAAAGTAAGATATATGGTATCAATTTATGTTAGCCACACAATCATAAATATAAATGTTCACAGTTCCCAAAACTACATTTTACCGAACAATTGGACGTAATACTCCCATCATTTATTGATAACAGGGAATTTTTTTCTTTTTTCTTTTTTTTTTTAAACATTTTTATCTAATTTCATGAACCCCATATGATTATACTTTTTTCTATATATGTATGTCTGAAAAATGTACCACGTGTAATATATTATAATATAAATTTGAGTTAGATTAGCTTTCAACAGACTAGTAGCGAGGAGCTATATTGCTATGGACGATTTTTGCACATTTCCTATGATTCCATCAGGACAATTTACCTAATTACATTTGCAGCTTCTTTGGACTATAAGCTTGCTAACCGTGTGCACATATCTTAACAACATAGAGAACGGGATAAGACATAACATTTGACAATGAAACAGGAAATAAAACATACGTAAAACAGGATCAACAACCATAAATAAACAGCTTAAACAAGGTAGAAAACCTTGATTTGTACAGACTTTATTCTATTATACGAGAAGTGAGAACAACGTAGCATATACTTACTACCAAAATTACTTAGGCAAGAACTCTCGGGCAGTTGAAAAGAACTGACCGATAAGAATCCGTGCCATGGAGGAAGTGTCTGGAAACCTTTGCAATTAATGATAGTATCGGGATGCGAATCCGCGTCAAAGTTGTTAGGTTTGTTGTCAGAGGTTGATAACCTTGACCTCTCTACCGCCCATGACCCTAATAATAACTACTTTCACTTTTATTCCTTTGTAATAGTTGACTTTCTCCGACTTGGCGTCGTCGTCGTTTCTGTCTTAAGGATGAGTCGGTTGTTGTGTTTTATATTGTCCACCATTCCTATTATTGTTTTTATTTCAACTTTGCAAGTTATTCATAATGGAATACATGATATATATATATACGTACTATTACGATTGTTTGTTAGAGAAAGGTAAGATGAACATAAAATCCTAACATCTTTATCTAAACATTTGTATATTGGCGTTGTGTGTACAAATAACAATCTAACGACCATAACAAATAATGTATGTAAGAAAATGTTATCAACAGTTTCATGTTATTAAGAACAATAAAGTGAAACACTTATCACCCATTCAGATTGCTCTAGTGGTGAAAATTAAACAAAAGGAATTTATCTCACCTCTCTATTGAATAAGACACAAAAGTTGAAAAATTGTTTTCATAAGTTCCTAAATGGGACAAAAGTTATTTAAATAAGATATGTTTAGAAAATTAATATCCCAGATGTTGATTTACGATTTAAAAATAAGTTAAAATATTTTGCTATTTTTAACTTTATATGGCGATTTGCAAGTACGTTAGTCTTTGTTCTAAAGAATTTTGTAAATTTGAAAACAAGTACAGACTTTTCTTTATTCAGCTAATGTCACCTTAACTTAATTGCTGCATTATCTGCTATTAAAGATACACCATTTTGACGCCAAAAGCATAAATGACACATGTTTTCTAGTCACTGTCTCATTAAGATTTATATTACGCAACTATATCTTGACTGATTTAAAAATGTAATTGTGTCTCGTAAAAGAAAGTAATAAATGTATTCAATAAAAACTAGAAAACTTTAGAAAGTCATGTAAAAATATGATTTGCAACGGATAACACTGTTTTAGATAATTCGCCAATAACTAATGGTAACCATAACTATAATTATTAAACAGTTTTATAACATTTGGTTCACTATGAGGTAAGCATTTGATTGTTACCACACGTACACAGTATAAACAAAATTAGAAGAAATTTCTCCTCAAATCGACGATCTGGAAATATAATTAACTTTGGAAAATATGAAGGATCATCAGACAAAGCGCATCAGCACATAACTGTAGTTCACGTATTAAGTCACTATTTATAGTCGTTTATACGCGAGTCGTTTGTACCGATCATACATTGTACATTTTGTTTTTATATCTTATACCATCAAAGGTGATGATAAGTATATATTGCCATTTTGCCTTTAACCTTTTTACAAAACGAAACCGCGAAAACAAGAATCCGTGTAAGTGAATGTTCATTTCGCGTTTTCAGGTTTTCGTTTTAAAAAATTCGCAAAAACGAAATTGCCAAATGACTGCATACATCTTCAATATTACAGAGATAAAACAGATGGAAGAGGTAAAAAACCGATCACACTCATCGAATACCCACGGAAGTATATCTTAGACGTAAACACAATGGCAATTGATATATTTTGTAGGTTCACCCGGTGTTAGAATGGATTAATATAAGTCACAATTTGTTTGGTGATGCATCTGGTCCGGTCTTTGAACATATGTTAGGTATGTATAAAATGGTGTTTAAATAACCATTTATTAATCGTCATTGTGATTGTCTTAATGGATTTCCTTTTCTGAAATTCTTTTGTACATTTTTATGGATATATTTTGATTATTTTATTGTTATGAACTTATTTTTTATAAAAGATGATTCAGATGAAGTCACAGTATTTTCAAATTCTATGTAATATCAGAAAGATCCGTCATCAAGGGCCGTAATCAGTAATCAGTGGCGGATTCAAGGGGGGGGGGGGGGGGGGGGGGGGGGCTTTGGAGGCTTCAGCCCCCTCGTCGAATAAGTCAACCACATATATTAACATACGCTCTTCAAGGTTAGTTAACGTCACGATATGGCTTTTAATCGAATGGTTTCGATCTGTGTGATGAAATTAAAGGAAATACAAATTAATTTCTTTGTATTGAATTAATCTTCAAAGAGGTAATTATAAGTAATTATGCAACTTTGATTTTGTCGTACAGTAACCATTGTTATTGTTCAAATGTGCCTGGCTTTTAAGAAAGAGCTCAGCAGATCACTAGATTTAGATTAAGCTTATTTTATTGTTAACGATATAACATTTGGATCGGACACAAGTTATTCCAACTTACAAAGGACCTCTACAAGATCACTACAAGAGAGATCACTTGACATAGGCAGAGCCTTAAAAAACGTAAATTTAATTCAGAGCTCACTAGACTGCAGAGCAAATGTTGAACAATCCAACCACCAGTGTTTTGAGAGGAGTGCTAAAATATGTGAACCGCTAGACATAGAAGTTAAAAAAACCTATAATATGCGGGAAACAAATAATGAGAGATAATGTTGAAGCAGAGAGTCCGGAAGACTACTTTAGGAAATCAATAACTGTACCTTTTCTCTACTGTACGCAAAATGAAATAAAAACAAGGTTTACCGACCTACACGCCAGAACTGCTTTGGGACTACTATATATACTATAGCATTTACTGTGTTTTGTCCGCTGATTTATGTACTCGCTTCTTAGTGATTAATGTGTGGCCATAATGACTTTGTTGTAGACAGGATTTTTCTGAATAGGGACTATCCATAGACCATTATAATTGACGTGATTTTGGGCTCTATATGTTAATGTGAAACAACTCCCTCATTTAAAAACTAGAAACCATTTTTATAAATATACATATTTTTCGCTTAAGATAGTGTTTAATTTATTTGTTAAATTTGATATGTAGGTATAATAACAATAATTACATACTGTCACGCAATAACCTAAACTACACATTATTAACTTGCATTACATATGGAATGTTTAAAAGTTTTCGTTTCCATTTCATAATTGATGAACAAGTGTCAGATTTATAATACATAATTTTACCAATTGCAAATACAGAACACGACAAACAAAATACTTGCTAGTAAAGCCAAGAACTGTTGTCACGAAGATAATTATTTTTAATACACAAATCATCAAATCGAGCGACATATGCTTAATAGCCAAAGGGAAGTAACTCAATTTAATTGTAATTTTAAAACACGAAAATTTAACACATAGTTAGCCCGAATAAATCATACTGGAAACACAGGGTTACTAATCATATCTGGTGTGTCTATATAAATCTGATCTTGTGCGTCAAAATGTTTAAATCTATATAAATTGTATTTGGGGTGTCAAGATGTTTAAATGTTTAACACAGTCAGCCAGAATCAATCAAAATGTAAATACAGAGTTACTAATCCTGTCTGGTGTGTCAAGATTTCATCCCTCTATGAATGTGAACTACCTTTTAAAGAATTTCACTTTCATGTATGTTATAACTCAGTTACTATTAATATGTTATAACTCAGTTAATATTAATATGTTATAACTCAGTTAATATTAATATGTTATAACTCAGTTAATATTAATATGTTATAACTCAGTTAATATTAATATGTTATAACTCAGTTAATATTAATATGTTGTAACTCAATTAATATTAATATGTTATAACTCAGTTAATATTAATATGTTATAACTCAGTTAATATTAATATGTTATAACTCAGTTAATATTAATATGTTATAACTCAGTTAATATTAATATGTTATAACTCAGTTAATATTAATATGTTGTAATAGCACTCAGAAGTATATTATGGCCAGGGTCATAGTGGTCGTGATCGTATGGTAGTTGAATTCATGATATAACTGAAATATTGTTGAAAGTGGCGTTAAACACCATAATCCATACTTATATATAATGACCAAACGTCTTCTGAATAATTTCTACATTGTTTTTCCTCTTCAGAAACATGTAAACTGATACATCTGGATCTAAGTTGGAACCAGTTTAGAACACCTGGTGCTAAACGTATCGCTTCCGGGTTAAAGGTATGCACTAATTTGTTTAATTGTTTAGGTTTATACATATGCGTTCAAAATATCATGTGCATTGCATCAGTTTTTGTGTTCGGACAACTTTATTTATAATTTCGTGTATAAGGATTCCTGTTTATTCAGGGTATATGTTCGGTGTATATAAGTTTCACTGTACATGTTGCATGATATGAATTCGACATTGTCCATGTTGAATGTTTTTTAATGAAAATAGTTATGGTGGATAATATAACAAATGACAACAAGATTAACTACGTCTATTGTAAACATGACACTTTAAAGCATAAAAAGCAGTTAGATACAAATTCTCATTTTTATTCTGTTTTTGAACCCTTTCGTGCTACTGCTAAACATAACCTATTGTAGTATAAGTTCGAATTGGCATGTTTTGATTATAAATTTCAGGAAAACGCATATCTTAAGCAAATAAATGTTTCCTGGAATGGTTTTGATGACGATGGTGGCGCAGCATTTGGAGATGCTTTAGCTAACAATGGATTCTTAACAGAACTTGATATATCTTCTTGTCGAATCTCTACTGAAGGTTTTGGAAAATTAATGTGTGGATTAAAATCTAACGAAAAACTTGAAGTTTTACTGGTATTTATAAGTTTTATTAGGCGAAGAAAAACAAAAGTACAACATAATATGTGTTTGACACCACTATACGCAAACAAACACATATAACGTAAATAAGACATGAGCCCTCCTACAAACAACTGGAGGTAAAGGTAGACCTGAACATAGTGTTTATGCAAAAATAATAACGGACCTCACAACACGGACCTCAGAACATAAAGACACGTAATAGGACAACACAAAAATACCACAAAATAAATGTTTGCATTATGAATAAACGTTGGAGAAAAGCGAATCCTGAGACAGTCGCCCAGGACACAGAAAGTAGACAGACGCCCAGGACACAGAAAGTAGACAGACGGCCAGGACACAGAAAGTAGACAGACGGCCAGGACACAGAAAGTAGACAGACGGCCAAGACACAGAAAGTAGACAGACGCCCAGGACACAGAAAGTAGACAGACGCCCAGGACACAGAAAGTAGACAGACGCCCAGAACACAGAAAGTAGACAGACGCCCAGGATACAGAAAGTAGACAGACGCCCAGGACACAGAAAGTAGACAGACGGCCAGGACACAGAAAGTAGACAGACGGCCAGGACACAGAAAGTAGACAGATGCCCAGGACACAGAAAGTAGACAGACGCCCAGGACACAGAAAGTAGACAGACGCCCAGAACACAGAAAGTAGACAGACGCCCAGGACACAGAAAGTAGACAGACGCCCTGGACACAGAAGGTAGACAGACGCCCAGGACACAGAAAGTAGACAGACGCCCAGGACACAGAAAGTAGACAGACGCCCAGGACACAGAAAGTAGACAGACGCCCAGAACACAGAAGGTAGACAGACGCCCTGGACACAGAAAGTAGACAGACGCCCAGGACACAGAAAGTAGACAGACGCCCAGGACACAGAAAGTAGACAGACGCCCAGAACACAGAAAGTTAGCAAGAGGCCCAGGACACAGAAAGTAGACAGATGCCCAGGACACAGAAAGTAGACAGACGCCCAGGACACAGAAAGTAGACAGACGCCCAGGACACAGACAGTAGACAGACGCCCAGGACACAGACAGTAGACAGACGCCCAGCACACAGAAAGTAGACAGACGCCCAGGACACAGAAAGTAGACAGACGCCCAGGACACAGAAAGTAGACAGCCAAAACAAAAACACAACACAAAAAGAAAACTAAAAACATGAGCAACACCGACCTCACAAACAACTGGGATGAACATAGATAAAATCATGATCAGATCATCTGATGTGAGGGAGGAAGATGTCTCGGATTAAGTCCAAGACGAATTAATTAGAGATCAAGAGTCGACGTCATAACACGTCAACAGACAAAAGATGTTTGCTTTTCATTGAAGTATAATATTTTTTCATTCTATACAGTTGTAATCGTTAAGTCAGCTGATATTTTATATACATCTGCGGTGTATTCTTGTCGTAGGTAGCAGAAAACAATACACCAAAATATGTTGTACTTTGCGGAAATCTAGGTTGTCGACTTTTTATTATATATTTTTATAGAGGAGTGTAATATAATGAACTTTATTTTGTCGTAGGTAAGAGGGAACTATATACCAGAAGCAGCTGTAGAGGTGGCTTTAGAGCTACTAACAACATTTGATTCAACCACAACGAAGATTAATATTATCGATTTCAGTGTAAGGAACTTATGTAGTCAGACAAATTAATTAAATTACAAAAATAAACCCAATGATAACATTACGTCGGATTTAAAATACCTTTCTATGGTTAGAATAAGTATTCCATATAAAATTATCCTGTGTAACATAGAGAATGTTGACCTCTGTAGAGAAATAACCATAGGTCTTTTTGAAAGCTAAACCGAGACATTTTGATCCCAGTCAATTCTCAACGGATTGGTAGAATAATATATTCTATTTTTTGGATCCCACGTATTGAAAGTGATCCCGTTAAATATTATACAATTACTGCACTTGAACGAGAGCAATATGAGGCTCCATAAAACCTCTTATCTAACATTAAGTATGTATTCTATAGAAATACATCTATTTTGCTAATAGATACAACCTATGTGATACAAAACTTTGCATCACATACATATGTGATACAAGATGTACTTTAGTCGGAACTACTTTCGTGACGTCATAGGTTAGGAATGCGGGAAAACCCCAGTGATGTCTTTGTAAGCATTGCGGAATCTCCGTCGGGAAAATCTCAACGTACTCGTATTTTGCTATTGTTTGAATGACGTGACGTAACAATACTTGTGACGTAAACTATAGTCCCTCTTTGTTTACTTTTCTTCAAATAATAAATTCAATGAAACTTACATGATTTTTTTTATGTTTTATCATAAAAATGTTAGATAAACGTATTATATACACAAAATATATGTACAACTGTTTGTATCATGTCGAGTCAGTTGGAAAAGCCGTATCACTACTTCGCGTCTCGTAGTGATACGGCTTTTCCAACTGACTCGACATGATACAAACAGTTGTACATACATAATGTGTATCAAGTTCAAGTGTAGTAATTGTTTTATTACATAAAATGAAATTTTTGAAATTTTTGAAATTTGGTAAAAAAAAATCATTTTTTAATTTTTTGGAAAATTTTGACTTTTTTATGTATATTGTATGGGTGTTACTAAATGAGAGGGTGACAGTAATTTCAATCATTGATTTTGCACGAGAGTGCAATATGATTTTTTATTGCACATAAATTGCTTTTTGCTAATCAATATGTTAGAAAATGGAATGACACCGTGTATTGCTTCTGGCCAATAGAAAAACAGTAAAATAGAGCCTTATGTAATAATAACCTTTATGAATGATTCATACGATAACTTATTAAGATATTCTCTCATTACTGCTGTATTGTATTATTTTGATATTCAAGTATGTCAGTACTGCATATTTGTAATTTTTTCGAGTAAAATTCCAACGTTTAAAAAAAAACGGGTAAATTTTCAACGCTTAAAAGAATGATTCGAGTCTCCTTTCAGCATTAATTTTCTGTTGGATATTATAAAGCGTGATACCTGTGTAGAGGCGAGGGTATCTTAATTTTAATTTCATTTTCACTCCATTTCACTTTGCCATGTCTCAAACATTAGTTTTATGAATATTATCTCCGTAGTAGTGTAGAGGCAATGGACACACCGTAATCATTTTGATTTCGTAATGGTGCTGTAATCGATGTCATATAAACAGGAACAATAATTATCCTCTGTTGTTTAACAAAGCAAAGTAAACAGAACGAAAATATATTTATTTAACGCCATTTGGAACAAAAATATATCTGTTTTCCAATATAATTTATTATTCAAGATTAAACTATCTTGAACGCAACCCTGAAATCTACCACTTGTAATAAATATAATATGTTTGTACTTTCTATAAACCCAAACCGAATAAGCGAGCAGTTTCACTTTAATCAAAGTTGTTTGAATCAAATTTGATATATACTACTGACAAATATCTCGAGTTCTCTGTATTTTAGTGGGGGTTAACGTTTCTCCATCTTTAATTTTCTTTGTAGTGGTTTGTAGATCATTGTAGGTCATTTTGTCCTTTTTCTATTAACCATTGTATTGTCGGTCTCTTTCTTTTGACCATTGTATTGTCGGTCTTTTTCTTTTGACCATTGTATTGTCGGTCATTCTTCGATTTACTGCTTCTGATTACATCTTTGGTATCTTAAAACTTTTCTTAGTTAAATATTTATTATATTTTATTTTCAGGGAAACCACTTACCTCGAAATTTTGACCAAAAGATGCTTGAAGTGCGACACAATTTAAAGAATATTAAAGTTATTCCCGGCTGGAACAAACCGGGCTTTAAAACACAGGACAAATCACTACATGTAGATGGCGGAGCCGAAGCTCTCCTTATTATTAAAGAATATTTAGATCACAAAAATATGTCAGTGTTTAAACTTTTTAGAGAATTTGATGAAGATAATAGTGACACACTTGATTACAGAGAGTTTGTGCAAGGAATTCAGGTAATTTAGTTTGCAATGAATACAATATTTGAAGCTAAATGCACAGGTTTGTTTTGTATATTTGAAATATCTATAATGTCAATATTTTGTATTGCACATATATTTTGTCTATTTATTCATTTAATGTGACATGCCATGCCTTTTCCCTTCATGACCACCTAGTTTGAATCCAGTTCAGTTGCGAGTCTCTCTGTACTATTCATAAAGACGTGAACACTATGAATAAACGTTAGAGTATACCGAAGGGGCAAGCAAGAATGAACATTCCAGAGTCATGGGCAGCATTGAGCATAGAGGCCACAGAGCTAAGAGAAACAAAACAGAAAACACAACACAACAGAGAAAACTAAAAGGATGAGCAACAAGGACCCTACCAAAAACCAGGAAGGGGGGGGGCTGGGGGGGGCTGGGGGGGGGGGGGGCTGGGGGGGCTGGGGGGGGGGGGGTAAACCTAGGTAGTAGCGAAGGATAAAATAGTAATTAAAAGGCATAGTTACAAATGATGAATAACTAAAGTTATGTTGAGTTTTTTTCAGTTACATAAATGGTTTATGGGATAAGTATATTTAATTCAAAAGTCTTTCGAAGCAAGACAACAAAAGGACCTAAACAGAATAAAGAAAATCGACTGACGTCAACTATATCTGAGAGAGGGAGAACCTTAGATTTAATAATAATCACCTTATATAGGGACTGTCAATTTCAATAATATTGATATATAGTATTTATAATAAACCATGCCATTGCAAAAACATTGTAAAATAATTTAGTTGTAATGAAATCCCGAGAACATATTTTGTTATTACTTGTATGATGCCAATATATTTGCTATTTTGTGTACAATTACATTAATTAGATAATTATCAATTAAATAATTAATAAAACAATTATTATTCTAGGCAGCTAAAATCCCATTAACACTGGCCAAGGTAGATAAACTAATGCATTACCTGGACGCAGATGGCAATGGCGTAATAGAACTAAAGTAAGTACAATAACAGGTCTTATTGTGTAGATTTATCTCATTTTCCCCCAAATCAAATTTTTTTTTTTTTTATACTTTTTATTGTTTATCTTATTTTAACCAATGTCACTCATCTTCGGTTGAATAAATTGTCGAATTTTATAATTCAAAGGCAACAATCCACCTATGAATATTATTTAGAAAAAAAATGGTTGAAAATAGTGCCATTGAAATTCTGAACACTGATGTTGAGAGCCAACGATTAAAAGACGATTTTACTAGACAAAATGTTTAACAAGCATACACAATATGTCTAAACTTATGTCATGTGATTTGTCTGAAGCTTATCACATTGAACATATCTATATCTAAGACATTTCTCTGATATCACACTATTGTCTAAACAGTTGATTATCTTTCTTTTAAATTCACATTTTTTTTTTTTTTTTTACTATTTTAGACGTAAAAACGTGTTATTTATATTTTTTCGGGTGTGGAACACCTGCTTTATGTTTCTTAACTACCGTCTTACAACCAGGCCAAGGTGAATACATTAGAATACTAAATACTTATGACTGATGACAGTAAATTATTATACATTAAAAATATAATCAACTTATTAATATGATAAATTGATCAAATGTTTAAAAGCATAATACAGGTATTTCAATTGTGGCATAAATTATGTTCAGAACTGCTCGTACATGTACTATTAAAATGTATTCTCACAATACAAGCGACAAATAGTGAACAGGCCGCTTATAAATACAAAACAGACCATATGGTGAACATTTGTGGAACCTGAAATATCTAAATATAAGCGAGAACCGAAATGATGTACATGTATTCAAATACAAATTTATCGTTTCATTTTTGTTAATTGCAATCTTATATCACCTTCTAAATATTAAAAAAGTAAGGGCAAAAAAAATAAAATAAATAAAAGCACTAACGTAGATAGAAACGTATTAAGTAAGAAAATACACTATAACTTATAGATTCTTAAACAGTATTAACTGGACTCTTACGGCTCTCGTTATTATCATATTTTGTAAGAATGTACAGTTGGAGTATTTTCTCCATAATATAAAGTAAAACAATGTCAGTCACACAAATGTAAATTCAGGAACGGGTACAAATAGCTATTTCCTCACTTTCACATGTAATATGATAATATAAGTCTTTTTAGTTTCATGGATATTGCTTTGTAGATCATTGTTTGTCCTTTTGGCCATTGCATTGTCCGTCCTTCTTTGAGTTGCGTCTACTTATCACTCCTTTAGTATCTTCAAACTGTTCTTGTTACTGTTGGCATGGTTTTTGAAATGTTTAACATAATTTTGAATGAGCCATCAATGTGTAATATAAATTGATCTGTAAGAAACACATTGGATTTGTGTCATCAAAGTAACTCCAATTTGCAATGTAATATTACTTGACTTTGAATGGGCAAAGTTATATGCAATCAAAATCATTTGTTTTGGATATATATTTTCTTCTTTTAGATTTCATCCAATTGTTAAGCATTGATTATTTCATTCTTCTTGCAGAGAATTCGCCAGTAAACTAAAAGAGATGTCAAATAAAATTGTGAGAAGTAAAACTGTAAGTTGAAGATCATGATGACGATGGAAGGACAAACAACAAACTAAATCATTGTCATGTGTTAAATACTCGTCCAACATCACTACCAAATATGGCAATAGTAAATGACAATGTTATAATTCCAATATTGAATATTGTATGGACAAGAGTAGATATTGCACATGTTGGTCATGTAAGTTAGTTGTACATGCGCCACAACTCTAGAAATAGAAAATGACAGTAGAAAAATAAACATACAGAAATGTAATAAATTCTGTAGATTTTAGTTTTCGCGTTTATTGTTACTTTAACATTGACAGTAATTGTTTCATGATAGTTGTGACAAGATATGCTACATAAAGTTTTGAGTAGATTTCAACATCGTATATCCACTCTCATTTTTAATATTTTGTCTGTAAAGTATTTGTTCATCTTCGTTGATTTTCGTGCGAAATTCCAGATCGTGAATATATTCCAGGTGTTTTTGTTTTGTTTTTATCTTGCTTAGATCCTTTGGTTATGTTGCTCCGAAAGACGTTTGAATTATTTGACCTTCCAACCTTTTAAATATGAGCGTACATGATGAAGGTTGTCACAGAAACGCGTCGTGTGCACTAAATTATATATAAATGTTTTGTTAATATCAAATTACTATAAGGAAATAAAGATTTTAAAATAAAACACGCTAATTTTTTGAAATGGTCAAACTTTTTATGTGTTTACAATTCAAAACGGTGCCATTGAAGGGGACATGTTCACCCTTTAAGATACCTTTCTTTCCGTAGTGGTGTTTGTACATACCAACACCCGTGATACATAACATCAGTAGAATGACAGAATATCGGACAATAAAGAAATCTCCTCCTCCATGCATGGCCCCTATTGTGCGCTATGACGATAATATTACGTAAATTATCACCTGTAAGCATAAAGTTTGACGTCAAATCAATGTATATAATGTAATCATACAAAGACATAGGGAACGACTCGCAACCTGAATCGCTAACCTCGTTTTCCATACACTATTTTAGTTCAAGAGCAAGTTTGTAGTGTCTGTGAGGTGAATTAGCCACCATCGCCATTTTTTTCACTGGAAAACGATGATATAATGAAATTTGCAGAGGACTTCGCATACGTCATTTGTACTATGCTACTAATTATTTGGAATTGTAGCTTCAGGGAATATTGTTTCTAAGTTCTGGCCATCATAAACAATAATTGCCAACGATGGCCATATATTTGCCGGATCAAGATTAAACGTGGAGTTTTCGTAAATAACCTAAAACATCATTAGTACTTCCAGGTGAAATGAGGAATCTCTGTACAGGGTCCCTCAATCATAATTTGCATGAAGTTACAAATCAGTAGAACTTACAGTTTCAGAGGGGATTTCTGTTGTATTCAACCAATCAGAAGTTTGATTTGCCCATGGAGCCCATATTGCTTGACCAATCGGAACAAAGTGAGGTATTTTTGTATAAATCTTTCATACATTATGGTCTTTTTGAGTGAAGGCGAATATGTGCAAGTATTTTGTTTATTGTTTATTCATATCCGTATTGTCATTGGAGATCTAATTTGTAGAGCAGAATGGTTGGCATCCCATTAACTGGTTCAACCCCGCCATATTTTTGTGCCTGTCCCAAGGCAGGAACATAATTTCGAATGTCATATGTAGTGATCTTTTTGGGTTCAATTGCATGAGATGAAAGGTAGTTGTTCGTTTTGTTGACTAACAATGTCCTCAACGTTTTTCAGAATACACATTTTAAATAAATTACAAATTAGCAGTGAGATAAGGTATATACTATATAAAAATAAGACCATGGTCACTACCCGAGAGCCAATGCTGTCATATGTAGAAATAGTGTTAGTAGGTGGCAGTATTTGTCTTCTCTAATTAAATGTTCATGCCAGTGTCTATAACACCATCCATGACGTCCCAGACTATCATTTATCTTATTTGTGCTTGTTTGCCTAGAGTGGTGTCCAACATCTCTTGGCTATATGGGTAATATGGCGGTTGTCTTATTAGAGGCAGGAACTGCTTACCCTTCACGAGCCCATGTCGTCACCCCCGTGTTTTGGTGGGGTTCGTGTTGCTCATCTTTTTAGTATTCTGTGTTGTGTTATTTGTTTTTGTTTTGTTTGTTTTCGTCTTGTGTACCCAATCTTGCCAGTGTCGCTGAACTGTTCATTTTTGATTGCCCTCTGAAGTTTATTTATGTGTTCATTCTGTGATAAAATCTCACTATAAATATCATACAGCAAAACACACATACAACAGTATAAAATATTTTATTAGAAATAACAGAAACGTAATAAAAATGTGGCTTTGGAATGTAACGCATAAATACAAGGTTACACATTTGTAAACTATTTTGGCAAACATGCGATAGAAATTTGCAGGAATATATTGTTTTAGCCATTTATGAAACACATACTAGTAGTTGTTTCTGTGATTAATTATACAGAGGGTACCAATTGTCATGATTCAGATATTATACAAAGAAGCAATTAACACTAATTCCCGTAGCAGGTCGTCATATCGGAAACTAAAGAATGATTGGTGATATTTTTGCTTCAAGAAACAATAATTGGATGGATTTTATACATGTATATTATTGAGCAAAAAGTGAGTCAAGTTTTCAGAATTGCCATATCTTTGCTAATAAAAACAGAGTTTCTGCAAAAAATTATCAAGAATTTGCTCCCTGTCGAATTTAAATATTAAAAAGAGATTATTCTACAGTCTCATCAAGCAATTTCAAAATTATTTTACTCCTTATACAAGTACAAAAATTGTATTGGAGAATTAAACACAAAATTGAATGCTTATCATTAAATTTCTACATATTTATAGTGCTATACATATTTATCCAGTTAAAAAAAAAATTCTTTATTTATTTAACGAGGATTATTAACAGCCAACGGCTAATTGTAGAAATTATAATCGGTGTTTTTGAAATTATTATATGTAAATGTATTGCAATATTTAAGTTAGAAAGTGCAGAAAATCCGACAAGAAGCAGAACCAGGAGATCTTTTAAAAACATAGTATTATATCCAATATATGGCTAATTTTGAATATACGACTCACATTTGGTACAATAATGTACTATTGAATAAGCGACCAATTACTAAGAGATATTTGACATGTTTTGGTCTAAAGTACATGTTTACACTTTTATTATTCAGCTGTTTGTGAACTATGCAAATATCAAAATCAGGATGAAGATATATGCAGGATAGGCATGATTAAGAATACATGTGAATTAGCGTATGTAGTATCAATTGTTCTTCTACTGTTGTGATATTATACTTTAACTGGTTCATGATTGATTGATAGAATATTTGTAGCTTATCAATTAAATTGCAATCTAGTACAGACGTATTTAAGGATCTTTTATTATATCTGAACCACGACAATTTGTAACTAGATAAATATCTTTCATCTTAGTATGCTTTTCCGTGCGTTTTTATTTGAACTATCTGCATATTTGACTCTTCTTTTGAATCACATACAAAAGGAACGAAATATCCAAATACATGTAATAATAGTCAGCATGTTAAATGTTCCACCTTAATGGAATGACACAATGATAACATTAGTAAAGAGATCATGTCACTGTATACTCTGCATACTATGCTAACTATTGAGAACAAATGCTACATATGTCGGCGATATCAATTCTTGGAACAATTAGTCACAGTTATATAGCTGACTGAAATTCTAACATTTGAAAGTACAGCGGTATGTTACCATGAAAATATCGATAATACCATATTATTATTATTCCATTTAGTTTAACAGTTGTTTGAGCAGTAGCTCACTACATACAATATACGAGGCTCTCTATGTCAAGATGGTGTAGACATTGATGATCATCGTCAAGTAAAACGTTCACATTTAAGCATTTCACGTGATTTGGTTGTAAAAAGGAGCTTTAGGTTAAGTTTTGGTTCCTTCGTAAATAATTTGTAACTTTAGTTTATGCATAAGAGTCTAGTTTTTGCTTAGAAAATTATTCACGTTTCGTTTTAACACTAATGGACCATTAATTTCCCCGAAATTACAGACACTTCTTTCTACTGATAAGCAGTGAAGTTCTGTTTGAATAATGCCAGTGAGCTCAATGACAGATGACTTTTTTACAATGCTGTGTTGATGTTTGGTCACATTCATATGCTTTTAAACATTTGCACACTCATAAGCTTAACAAATATAAACAAATAATGATTATGTACAGTTATAATTATGTCAAACAGCACAGGAGTAAAAAAAATAGTTCAAAATTTCATTCAACATGGAAAAAAGCACCATATAAAGGTTAACATAGAAGTAATGGAAAATTACATAATAAGGCAATGTTCTTACATTTTAAACTGAGTAATAGGAAGATTTAAATCCTTTTCTTCCCTGTTTATTTTTTACAAAGTTATTATTTTTTTAAATTATAAATACATCTCACAATTTAAGCTTGATGAACAAAAATATGATATTTACGTAAACGTTTTATTGTAGCTGAACAGAAGTTATATTTGTTATTTTAAAGGGACATAATTCATACAATACAGAAGCACCAATTTAGTCACCTTTCTGTAACATATCAAACAAGACTTCCGATCAATACGTATGTCATAATATATAAAAGGAACTACCCATAACTATTTACTTATTCACATCAACAACATACAAAATATTAAATTGAGTTGAATTTTTTTAAAAATTGCTAAAATGTAAAATAATTAGAATTTATTTAAGTGTCACTATCTTGTAAGAAAGCGATCATTGCATTACTCTCTCTGTATTTCTATCGTTAAAAAGAATCTATATTTACCGTCAGTAAAATTGTGGGTTAGGGGTTATGGTGTTTAATGCCACTTTCAACAATATTTCAGTTATATCGTGGCAGTCAGTTTTATCGGTGGAGGAAACCGGAGTACCAGGAGAAAACCACCGATCTGCCGCAAGTCACTGATAAACGTTATCACATAATGTTGTATCGAGTACACTTCGCCTAGTAAAATGGTGTCATGAATTACTGAGTTAAATGTTTAAGTAACACAAACATGACTACAATACTTTGGCTTACATACTCTGAACAATTTAAATAAACATACAGTCAGCTCATAAAGGGTCATATCACGATTGTACACACTTAATTGTAAATTAATTGGTTAAAATATATGCAATATATACACAAAGCAGATTTGTAATTTCTACAACTTTTAGCTTCGGTTGTATAAAAGAGGAAACTGTCTTTTACACTTAACTCTCGAGTCCTAAAAAATAGTTCACATTGAAAATACCTTGTTTTTGTTGCTGAACAATATAATATAAAAGTAAATGCATGTTTGAAATAAATATATATGTAAATGCTATACCACGTGACGAAATAAATCTAAATACAATCAATGCTATTGGTGATAGTATTTGTTTTGTACTCGTTGATTAAATTGTCGAATGTAACTGTATACTTTCTATATTTTATAATGTTGGTCCTAAACTTTAATACCTATAATATGGGAACCTGTTTACCATATTTAAGCCTCTGCAGTAGAATGCTCCTCTTCGGGAAGTTTTATAATGGGAATTTCATGGACTGAAAATGATTGTCGAGTCTCTTGATCTCGAAGACACTGATTGGACCATTCTTCTTCTTCTCTTTCCTCTTCTTCCTCCTCTATACTATCTTGTGGAGAGAGGCGACGAACAGAGCTAGCACTGCTATCACTACCCAAACTAACACTTCTCATTTCCGGTGCCAGTCTGTCTCTTCTACGATCATCAAATAACATAGAGTCAGTGTGCTTTCGATGAAGTCGGTGTTTGTTAAACCGAGAGGACCTGTGCAAATAAGCAGCATAGGTATGCTTGGGATCAAGCTTTGGGTCATATCTGAGAAACTCTTGGAATATTGTGTTTGTTTTTTCATCAATGCTATAATCTCGATTCGACGATCGATCTTTATTGTCACGATGGGATTTAAAAAACCTTGAGAAAACTGATTTCTTGCTAGGCATTGTATTTTCCTCAAAACTGCCCCCTGATGGTTGATCTGATTTGGATGATTTTGAATCAGTATCGGGTTCATTAATACTTTCATATATTTGGACAATTTGTCGCTCTCTACTATATTCACGTCTTTTCTTTGAAGCAGTTTTACCATTTCGCCGGTCGAAAAATGTATCTCTATGTAAATAGTGTTGTCCGGAAGGTCCAGCATCTTGACTCGATACAGAAAGCCGTCTGAATGTTTCTTCATCGTATATATAGTAAGGTTCAACTTCACCTGCACTGTGATTTCGTTTTACTGCACCATTCGGCGGAGGAGGGTGTTGCGTTTCTAATGATTTATAGCCACTATCAGCCTTCATCTGCATCAATCTATTATTTTGTGTTTCTGTAGTACTATCAGTGTTATCCGTGGTTGATTCAAAAGATGTCGTCGGTTCGTATCGACTAGCATCTGATATATTTCCATCAGTATCACATGTTTCTATACTATCAAAACTGTTTTCTTGACTTGCACTTTGCTCAGACTGTCTTAAACGATTTGCTAATATGTTTTTGTAGGACTGTTCCGTAGATTCATATTTTGGATGTAACAACGTTTTCGCACACCCATCATCAGAATCACACCCTTCTGTTTTTTGTCTTTTATTGGAATGAGTTTCCAAATTAGTTTCAAAAGAGTCTTTAACTTCACATTCAGGGGATTGATCCGGTGAGGTAGTGTCCTCCATTCGAATCGTATCACTACACTCCTCCTCTTCCTCAAATGTTGCTCGGAGGTTCCACAACTCCCGGTATTTTCTACTACCATTAATAGTGTCTGTCTCATCACTTTCAGATAAATGGCAGCTATCTATATCAAATTTTTCGATTTCTAATCGTTCTAACTGATCTTCGTTTAGCTGTTCAATACTTCCAGTATCATTATATCTGACTTTTGAACTCTCGGATGATATTAATTCTGATATGACATCAAAATCAGTATTGTAAAAAGGGCCTTTAAATTCTGTAATTTTAAACATATCATAATCGCCAATATGTTCGAAACTTTTCGTCCTTCTCGTTCGTCTTTTCCATTGTTCCTCGTCGGACCGCGTCACAGTTTGTGATATTGACCTTGACCGTTTATCAGATTTATTCCGTTGTGATAGTGAGTCAACTCGATCTGGTGATATATTTGGCTGACGGTGAATCTCAACCGATACTTCTTTCTTGACTGGTTCGTCTGATGGCGAATCATCATCGTGTGGAAACATACTGAATACTTCATTTTCAATATCAGTTGGTGATTCTTCTAATCTAATTTGATGATAGTTCAAATCAACCGGGATCTTTCTGTTCGTACTCGGACAGTTTGCCCCCACAGAATATTGTCGAGGTACGTTCTTATCTATTCGTGCTCGTTTGAGATGGTGAAAATCGCCTTCCGTGTACCTGTAAAAGCATAATTTTAATCAAATATACAAGTAACTCTATATAACAGTAAGTTATCACATTACACATTTGTTTTTCAGTACCTTTCATTAATAATTTAATGATATATTTGTCGAATACACAGAGGGAAGTTTCCATATCGTCTGCTACAGCACTTAACCATAAATACCAACAATAGAGCGCACATGTGAATACTATATTCTTTGTCATTGAGCTTCAAATCTGTTGAAATGGCCCGAAACTACTTACCACGTACCGTAAAACTGAAATCCATCTTAAAGATTGTTTTTGCAACAAAACTTCCATAATGACATATCCTTTATTTGAATGCACTGCTTTTATTTGCGTGTCATAGATGATTTACCATGGACTTTTCGGTCATTGTTTATACGGAAAGAGCATTTGGTATGATGTCCCCGGAATGTTTCTGCATGTCAATCGGTAGATAAATGTAAGCCGAAATATTGGCAATAAAGTTTATAGGAATTCGTTCAGAGCAAAATAACGATAGTGTGTGACATGTTTACACCAGACGGATAGACAGACAACGGTATACTATAATTCGTACCGTCTGAAAACGGGCATATACAATTAATACCTTCAGTACAAGTTCAAATAAAGATCATAAACCATCAATATATAAGAGAAATGTACACCGGTGACGTCATTAGCAAACTGACATAATCTGATGTATAACTGGTATCGTTTGAACTTTCTACAGGTCGTATTACATAGTTTTCTTTAATGTATCACACTGTCGGATCAGTTCCAAAATCCAATCGCAAAATCACAGAAAGAAGCACAATCGATACCCTTAGTACAGAAATACAAGACCACTCATTTTCCTGTCTTGGAACAGACACTTCAATATAAAGTGACAGGGTTAAACAGCTTTATGGGCTTAAATAATCTGACTGAACCAATACAATATTCAAATGTTTTCGCTTATTTTTTTCAAAAATATTAGCTGTGTACCTTTTATTTTTATTTCGCCATACATATTATTATTATGTATTTATTCAATGTCTTTGCATTAACTAGTATGTTCATTTAATTATTTCACCTGTAAATCATTCGTCAAGTTACTTTTTTACCATGTAAATTTTCTTTTAAAATCAACTAGACTGGGTTGCACAACTCTCAATTAAATTTAAATGCATTAATAAACAATACATCCGCTTTTGCCCAATGCTGATATAAAACTGGTTTTCCTCCAATTTTAATTTCAGAGTTTAGCCAAAGTGGTTGGCTTAAAATTTCCTCTGGGGCTGTGGATGGATTATCACGAATACTTGCATAATGTAAAATGACGTCTCGCTAAAAAGAATTGAATTTTTTTGCTAATTGTTTTAGCCCTGAGGGAGAAAGATACCAAAGTTTTTCTCCGCCAGATGCATCTAAATGGTCTGATATTAGCAACCTGGTTCATGGGGTCTAAAATTTTCTTGATCCAGGATACCTTTAAAGCATGAATGAAGGACTGAATATGGGGCATTTCTAAACCACCATTTGAATAATCACAAATTAATTTAGATCGTTTTATTTTATCTGTCTTACCATTCCATATAAATGTATAGAAAATGTTCTGTAAAGATTTAATAATATGATCCGGTGGATCTGGTAAAACTGTAAAACACTGTACAAGAATAGGCAATGCTAATGTTTTAATAACTGTAATCTTTCCCAAAAGGGATATATTTCTAAGGGACCAATCATTCAAAAGCTTCTTAATCTTTTCTAACTTTGAATAGTAGTTATATATGTATCTATCATCCTTAGCAAGAGAATATTGAATACCGAGCACTTAAAGAAGGCAGAATGATTCCATTCAATATCTGTATTTGTTTTAAGTTCCAATCCACAGCCCCGTCTGGCCCCAATCCAAACTATCTGTGTTTTATCAAAATTTGCTCTCAGTCCAGAACAGATGGAAAAAAGCGATATCATATTTAAAGCTTCATTTAATGAATTCTCAACATCGGCTAGAGACAGTGTTGAGTCATCAGCATACTGGCTAATAAGAAATTCCGAGTTATTAATACTGATACCTTTAATCTTTGGATTGAATTTCAATGCAGCACTAAGTAGCTCCACAGCAATTATAAATAAATAAGGAGATAAAGGGTCTCGTTGACGAACACCCCTCCTTACTACAAATCTTTCAGATAAATGTCCATTATTTTGTACACAACTCTCTACATTTTTAGAGTGTTTGAAACCAATAAATAATAGACTCACCAAAACCAAAGACCTCTAAAGATTTAGATATAAAAGACCATTCAAGCGAATCAAAGGCCTTTTCAAAATCTAAAAGTATGAGTAGACCAGGTATTTCCTCATCCTTACATCTATCAATGAGATCACATACTAATCGGGTACACTCACCAACATATCTAGCTTTCATAAAACCTACTTGTGTTTCACTAATAATTGTATGCTTTATTAATAATTTATTGAAAAATGAAGGAGGGTTTCTAAGTTTAGAACAGTTTCAAGACAAATATGGCATAATTTCAATATTTTTTAGAATATAATGGTTTACTGAAGGCAATACCCATGAAATTTAAAGAGTTTATTGCAGTAAATAACAAATTAGAAAAAGTTTGTGACAGATATGTGACAGTGTTGAACAATACTTTAAAGCCTACAAAGCCTTTTTACAAGATGATGTTAGAAAAACATAATGTGCATCCTACAAATTCACAAGAAAAATGGCAGATTAAACTTGAAAAAGAAATTGTAAAAGAGGATTGGCACATTATGTACTCAATACCTTTCACAACTCTTATTAGTACAAAACTTCAAGCTTTTCAGTATAAAATTAACTTAAGAATTATTTTTACTAATGAAAAGTTGATGAAATGTAATTTATCAGAAACTGAAATGTGCAGCTTTTGTTTTGAAACTAGAGAAAGTTTGGTACACCTATTTTTCCACTGCCCTCATGTCCGTCTTATTTGGCTTCAGGTGCACATTGCTTACAAACAAAGTGTAATATTGACTTTGTTATATCACCAGAAATCTGTATACTTGGTGTACTCACTGGTCAATATTTCAATATATTGAATACATTAATAGTTATAGTTAAGTATTTCATTTATGTTTGTAAATTGAAAAATCAAATCCCAGTATGGAAAGACTGTGTTGAATATATCAAGTATTGTAAAAAAAATGATTTTGATTCTCTGTACTTGTGTACCCCCAAGAAATCAAATAGTTTAAAATGTAAGTGGAATTCTATTTCGTCAATGCTTCAATGAGTGTGGTGTTTTCAGTGCCTTATTTCAGGTCATAAATACAAAGCAAAACTTTTGGACTAGTGTTTAATAAAATATAATCATATGTGAATAGAGGTATTTACAATTTTTTGTGTCAAATTATATTTATACTAGTATGGTGACATTGTCCATGATTGTTTTGCTATTTGTATTGTGATGTATGCATAATTGATCAGAATAAAATATATATTACCAAACAAAATTTAAAGGCATATTGTCTACCACAATCGTAATTTTTTCATACCCAAAATTATTGTGGCTTACCGTACTGAGCTTCATAAAATGAAGATTGAACACCGAATTATTGGCGAATACGCTACGAAACGTTGTTTTTTCGATTTAAAAAAGCTGACCATCGTTACTGGAAGCTAATTAATTATGCACTGACCTGAGCGAGGCCAAATCTATTTTTATCTATTTTTATGCCAGGATGCTGCAGCATGTCGTGTTTGTTTACCTCGCAAATACGGCCGTTTTATGCTACTCATTGACAATCATTTGTTGTTGTCAGGTGCAAAATTACATATATTGAATAATATCTACCGAAAATGATCATAGGCATCATCATAAATTCATAAAATATGAAAAACGATTGAGAAAAAAAGGCAACATGCCTCGACTTACCTATCAAGCAAAATATTTGCCACTTCAGCGTGACAGTTCGTTCCAACGGTCCAACTGATCCCCTACATATATCCTGCATTTGTTCCATTTGAAAGATACTGCACTTCTATTCCTCTTTCTCTCTGAATCCGTTAAATTCCGCTTTCTTCCACGCGTTGACACTTTCTCTTTTGCCCAAGAACCACATGTTGTTTATTGTTTCTAAATAGTGCGCATGTTCAAGACGGGTTCACATAGAAGGTCATATGAATAGAGTCGGGTTAAATTGAATTCTTGTCATCATGGACAATAATTCCGATAACGATAGTTTTGGGTCTTTTTTGTCAAGAAAAAGAACACAAATCGTATCTTTTGCAGCATAACTGTTTAATGATAGCTTAAACAAATCATTTACGACAATAATTTTGGGTATGACAAAATTACGATTGTGGTAGACAATATGCCTTTAAGTGTCTAAAATGAAATAAGATAATCTGGAATATGTCACCTTTTAATATACATATTGCCATGTTGTTAAAATTAGCACACACTGTGCCGCCAAAGCATTAAATTCCAACAAAACATTAACTTTTAATTAGATTAGTAGTTCTTAAACTGTTTCGTACCATTTCCTATAATTTGTTCTTTAAATATTTGTTGGGCGGTTTTAATATAAGAAATTTTCATAAATGTACCATCTGAACATAAACACATATTACTTCTTACAACTGATCAAGCAACTTCTTTCCATAAACATTTAAATTTCCTGAGATTGATAACTGCTCAAATACCCTGCTACGTGTAATTTTTACTTCATTTTCTTACAATTTCTTGCATAAAAAGGAATAAAAATCCAGTAAATTATCATGCTAAAATGTACATGCAATATTAATCTTATCAATAGAGATATACTTACATATAAAAATGATAGGACACAAGTAAAGAGGGGTGGAGAAAAGAACTTCGGAAAAGAGGCTGATCAAACTGCTGAAATAAACATGCAAAATAGAGATAAAGGGAGAATTAATAAACGATAATTAATTAATAAAAGCAATTTGTTTGTTTGGAAGGAAAAGAAAACAACATTTAAAGATCATACAAAAGGTTCAAAGGGAAATTGTCTGAATATAAAAATATGTAGAACAAGCAATAAAAATTTAAAACAGGCGCCGTAATTTGACGATATTCAGCAGTTTGGCCACACCTTCTTCCTTGTTGACGTAAGGTTCGACGTTCTCTAGGTTTTTCGTCCAATTTGAAGGATACTCGCCTCCCTATCTTTATTTCCGGTTCATCTTCAGTACCATGTGGTTCATCTGATTCAAGCGGGGGCTTTGTAGATTCTTTATATGAAACTTCAAAAGAAATAGGAAGGATTGTAAACTATATTAATCAACAACAATTGAATAAATGTTTGTTTTGTAATAGTGTGTTGTTTTCTTCTGCCTTGTGTAATTTTATCTGGAAATATGCTTTGTGACTTGGATATTTTGCTTCATATAGAATGCCATTTTGCTTCATATACCAGACAATTTCCACAAATCGGACAGCCTTGTGCTACTCGACGAAACTGCTTATCCTTTGCCAGCTTTTTTCATTTTACTGATTACAAAACACTGCATAGAAAACTAACAATCGAGAAACATGGACGCCCTAAAAATGGAGTGAACTCAAGTGATCTCCGGAGGGGTGGGGAGTTCCTGTTTCACATGTGACATCCGTCAACAAATTCCATTCGGTGAAGTTGTGACATACATGTACATATATTTGGGATCTCAGCTCTTTACTGTGGTTGTATAGTAGAATATCATGATAAAAACGTGTGGTTCTCATTTATTAATACATTTTCATCAACTTAATAGGTTTATAGGGCATAGCGTTTAAATCCTTTACTTAATGGTACGTTTGATATCTAAATTGTTTGCAATTACTGAGGTAATAATAATAGCAGTCTTGAAACTACAAAATGCATTGTTATTTTGCCTTAGGTTGTTATTTTGCCTTAGGTTGTTATTTTGCCTTAGGTTGTTATTTTTGCCTTAGGTTGTTATTTTGCCTTAGGTTGTTATTTTGCCTTAGGTTGTTATTTTTTCTTTGATTATCTCGCCATAAATTATACTCTCTTTCGCTAAACTTAACATTTAAAAAATTCTGACATTGATGGCAACACCAGTTCATGTCAATCAGCCAAGAGTTATCGTTCTTTACAAAGATAGTAATGTGTTTGCATCCATCAATATATTTACACAGTACTCCGTGGAATATGTTTGAAATGTTTACACATTGCAGGAAATGAAAACAAAACCAACAGTTAGATTTTGTTCAATAGTCACTTTTGCGTTCAATAATTATGGTTCTTGGCTATGAACAATCAAGCGTCTTTATTTATTTTCTATCGACTATTTTAAGTATGAATAAATCGAATCCCACTAAGTTTTGAGATATTAAAGGGTCATTAAATTCCGAATGGATTGTTGTCGCTTTTGTCCTGCAAAATCCTCCAGAAATGTGTTAGTTTGTCTAGTTTCTGTTCAGTTGAATTCTTTCTTTTGTTTTAATTTGTGGTGAAGTTTGATATTGTAGTGATTTTCAGTACTGTATAACAGTAGAAAACTTAAGATAGCATAAATTAAGATCAATTCCTCCTTTGGAGTTGTATAAATAAAAAAACAAACCTTTGTCGAAATCTGATTTTAGTTGTGTTGTTTCATCAGCCTCATTAATTTCACTATATCTCTCCACCCTGGAATAGAGAATTCGATTAATATGTGTTTATGGATATTAATAGAATTACGAATTACAGTGTTTAATAAATGAGAATCTGAGTTTTCACATAAGTTCTCAATAACAAAATCGCAAGAAATTATTTTTACTTAAATTGCCAGTGTATCTATGTGGAAGACCACTAAATTAATAATAATAATAATATACTTTTTAGCACTTAAAATGGAAATGAAAATGGTTATTGTGCTTTTATATAAATTCAATTTACATTGGTGGAAAGTTACAAGAAATATTTCACGATCACACGCACATTACTCATGGTAGCCAATTATATACGTATACCGCTTATGATTACCAACCACATAATCATTCCACTGACGATAACCAGTCACATGAACATATCTCAAATAGTAACCAGTCACATCCACATACCGCATATGGTAACCATTCGCGTACACATAACATTTATTGTAGCCATGCAATCACATACACATACCATTTATTGTAACCAATGAGACGCACATGCAATATACGTATGTCATATATACAGGTATGCTATAAATTGTTAAATTTACACACAAATGGGCACACACATTGCACGTTTTTGTTAAAAAATACTACTGTGCGTCTAGAGCGAGTCCGTGTTTGACCAGTGGCTATTTCGCTTCGTTCTACAAACGACACAGCTACCAGACAGACAACTTTATAGTATAGTATAGCATAGTATATTATAGTATAGCATAGTATAATAAAGGTAAAATGTATAAGTCCACAATTGCATAGTTAGTACATGCACTGATAGAAGTATAAATATAAATAATACTCACTCATGATTTATTCTTGGACTTATGGGGGCCCCGTCCATAGACCCCGTGCTTGGTTCAGAGAAAACATCAGAGTTTATTGTCTCGTATCTTTGTAAGGGTTTAAATCTTCGATCTCTATCCGATAGTCGACGACTGCTATACGACTCTTGTCTGATAAATAATGAAGATGAAAAAGTAAGCAACTTAATATCTACATAATGAAGATGAAAAAGAAAACAATTTAATAAAAAGAGAAGCTCACAATTGGTAATTTATTTGATAGCTAAAATATGAAACTTCTCAACTTATACTAATTACACTGTGAGATGAGTTTGCAGTAACCTGAACCATCTACAGTTTTTGTACTTTGTCATAATATACAACTGAAATATTAAGAATTCGATATCACTACTTATTATATAGATAGGTATGATTTATGGGGATTTATCCGTCAAATAAATTCTGGTATTTCACATGTGAGATATTAGTTTTTTCCCACCGGAACTACTTTTACACATCCAAAGTGTGGTGAATACGTCCCTTGTGTTACGGTGAATACACACACGATTGTAAGCTGAACCGCGAAATGATATTGACGACTTTGCCACATAAACAACATGACGTCATTGACGTCATATGAAGACTTCCAGTCTGAAACGTAAAAAAATATACGTTATTTGGCTTCGTGTACGCTTCAATTTTGATGAAATTTAACTAAAATAAGCTTTCAAGGTAGGCATTTTAATTATTTTTGTGCATTGTTATAAATATGACATATAGGATTTAACATTTTCAAGATGGTGGATCCTTCCATCTGAACCCCTTAGTTACGACTTGTGGATTGGAAATTTTACACTATCATTGCTCGTAGATTCATACGAGTGGAATGAAATCTACAATTTACAAATAAAAAAAATAATATATAAGAAGTTTTGGAAGTCTATATAATTACCCATTATTAATTAACTCTATAGTATTGTTGTCAATACAACATAAACTGTCTTTACAATATAAAATCATAAACTCGGCCAATATAAAATAAACTAAGACAATATCGATATTAGCTTAGTTTTTCCGATATTGGCTTAGTTTTTTTTTATATTGGCCGAGTTTATGATTTTATAATACCCATTATAAGATAAAATTGTATAGTTATTTAATAAATATACATTATGTATCAATTTTATATAAATACCCATTATAAGATAGAATTTTATGGTTAATTAATAAATATATCATTACGTGATGATTTCCGTATTGCCCAGTTAATATTCCTCGGGTAGCTGTATTGGCTACCATCGGACTAATAACTAGGCCAATACGGAAATCATCACGTAATAATAGGTAATTATAAGATAAAATTTTATGGTTAATTAATAAATATATCAATTTTATAAATACCCATTATAAGATAAAATGTTATGGTTAATTAATAAATATATCATTAAGTGATGATTTCCGTATTGCCTAGTTATTAGTCCTCGGGCAGCTGTATTGGCTATCATCGGACTAATAACTAGGCCAATACGGAAATCATCACGTAATAATAGGTAATTATAAGATAAAATTTTATGGTTAATTAATAAATATATCAATTTTATAAATACCCATTTTATGGTTAATTAATAAATATATCATTAAGTGATGATTTCCGTATTGGCCTAGTTATTAGTCCTCGGGCAGCTGTATTGGCTATCATCGGACTAATAACTAGGCCAATGCGGAAACCATCACGTAATAATAGGTAATTATAAGATAAAATTTTATGGTTAATTAATAAATATATCAATTTTATAAATACCCATTTTATGGTTAATTAATAAATATATCATTACGTGATGATTTCCGTATTGGCCCAGTTATTAGTCCTCGGGCAGCTGTATTGGCCTTCGGTTTCACCTCAGGCCAATACAGCTACCCTCGGACTAATAACTAGGCCAACACGGAAATCATCACGTAATAATGGGTAATTATAAAATCATAAACTACAAGCGAATATCGGAAAAACTAAGCCAATATCGATATTGGCTTCGTTTTTTTTATATTGGCTGAGTTTATGATTTTATATTGTAAAGACAGCTTAGGTTGTATTGACAACAATAATATAGAGTTAATTAATAATAAACAGTATAGCTAAATCATACATTTTTTATCAAAATAAGAGGCATTAACTTGTTCTGCCCACTAATTTAATCTGTATGCGTATTTCGGTCACTCTTGGTCTTATTTTGATATTCAAAATCTACGATTACTTATACTATATTTAATCATTAAAGTCTCATATATGGTGTTTACATCTCGCAATTGATTCGTTATGCAAGGGCCAGTAGCAATTATTCTGATTTCCTGAAACGTCATCTTCATCTGAGAAACAGGCTACTGGACCAGGGCTATAAAAAGATTCGCCTTATTCGATCTCTTAAAAAGTTTATATTCCGATACCAAGATCTTGTCGAAATATATTCCGTCTCTGCAGAAAAGATTATAAACGATGGATTTTCATATAGTGAAAATGTATAAAGATAAGGTTTCAACAAAAATGTCAACAATAATTTTTTTATCAATGTGTGACGTAAAAGTGTTTTTGACATTTACTTCACTGAGTTTGGCGCTGATTTGACAACTGTTTTACCTGTTTTGTTCAAGTATTGTTGTAAATACTGTTATAGTGACAGCCGGAAACTTTGAGCCGTAATGAAAGAGGGAGGTTTGGCGCTTTAAAATCTGATTCAACCCACCATTTCTTTAGAAATGCCTGTACCAAGTCAGGGTCATTATGGTTTTCACAGTGATCCGGTTGTTGACTGATTTTGTCTGTTTATATACTTATGAGTTTTGACTTTCCCTTTGTTAGATTGTTCGAAGTTCGGTAATTTTGTTATTACCCTTATAGATTGTCCAAATGAATATTTTAATTTATTTCTTCCGTAAATAAAGGAAAGTGGATATATTCGATATACATACATGTATATACTTTATACTCCTCGGTGTTTATGTATGCAGAGGATGATATACGTACGCTATATAGTTACCACCCATGTAGATTCTAAGCATTTATCCCACGTTAATTTGTGATCAACATATCAGTAATTTAACCATTTATATTAACGCAACCTTATAGCCATGTATTTCCTTGTTCGTATTCGTTAATTTGTTTTATCTATTAGATTACTCTCCTCTACATTCATACATATCTATCATGATTTCCAAATCTAGAAGACACAATGACTATCTTGAGTGTCCATTCTATAGACATATAGAGCAATAAAACAATCACATGCATGTATCTCCAAAATGTACGTAAGGTGGCTGGTGTGAAACCATGCATTAATTTCCGAGAAGATACCGGAATAAGTTACCATTTCATTGTTATGTTTAGTAACAGTACATGTATTAGACCAGCATTACAGTAATACAATCATTGACATTATTTGTGTGAATCCAAGTATTTGGATGTCACTAGTGGAACAGGAACTACATAGACTTCCGGAGTTCCCGAATGCATTCCTTGAATTTAAGCTTGGTACATGTTGTTTGCATGTCTTTTGGTTCCATATTGTTATGTCCACTACGATGTCTGCGTAAAGAGATGTTCGATTCGTCTTTATTGTCATTTGTTTTGTACGAGGTTCATGTTTAACCTTTGCTATTTGTATTTACTTATGCATACTGGTATTCTATACGATTTCAAAATCACATGATGTTAATGTGGTTAAACAGTAACAAGGACGGTTGCTACTAGTGGAGTAAGAACTGTTTTACTCTTCCTGGTTAACATAGTTTACTCTGTTTTTAGTGAGGTTTGTGTTACTCATTCTTTTGTTTTCAGTGTAGTATTTTGTCGCCATTATTTTGTCTGTCCTACGAATTACGGTTTCCCTTTCCCCTTTGTGTATCGTCAACATTTTATGCCAATGAGCTAGCTAAATTTGAACTCAAATTGTGGGTCTATTACAAAACAGATATCATCATTTCAGCAAAAACTAACTTGCTCTCGCCATGAGATATCTGAAAAATTGACCACTTTATGTTAAATAGCAATCGCTCATTCACTCAATAGTACATTTGTATATAGTAGAAGACTTTATACGTTTGTTGTATCTTTTCTGTTGCATATTTGAGATATGTTTAAACTTAGATTGCTATGCCATGGCTAAAATATTACACACAAGGCTGTAAAATAATAATCTCATATTTACTGGAATATGTCTTTCACGTTAACACATTATCTCAGCTATCATTACATTTTTAAACTTTGCAATTATTGCAATTTATTGTAATTAATAATAAATCTAAGAGTCTCCTTCTTCAGGTATAGGTAACCTTAGTCGATTTTAGCTATTCTGTTTAGGTCCTTTCATTTTATTGCTCCCAAAACATCTATTTTGTTTCTTTTTTTCATTTAGACTGTAGTATTATTACGTGATGTTTTTTCATATTGGCCTAGTTATAGGTTCGAGGCCTGCTGTATTGGCCTAAGGCGCAGCCGAACGCCAATACAGCAGACCAAGGACCTATAACTAGGCCAATATGAAAAACAACACGAAATGATACCTTTATTAATTAACCAGTTCAATATCTCTTGGGATTTTTCCTTGCAATTGTCGAAATGTCTAGCGGATTCCGATCTAGTTGTTATTGGACTGACTGGAATTGGGCCAATACGGAAAATATCCGTATTGGACTGGTTTTTTCCGTATTGGTCCAATGAAAGTTTTTATATTGTATTGACAGATTTGATCATATAAAGGCTAATAAATCAAAGTTAATTAATAAATGCTTATATTGTCCTGCAATATGCTCTAATACCAAACAACATTGTCATTAGTATGTATGTTGTGTGGACAGCAGTCAACGTATATAGTATCTTGTATTACCTTCTAAAGTCTTTGTTCTTCTTCACACAATATTTACAGAATAAGATAACAGCTACTACTATTAGAAGTCCACCAAGTACTCCAGCAACAAGGATACTGATTGTGATCTCTGGGGCAACTTGTCCTTTAGCTGAAGTGAATCTCTGAAATATCAAATAGGCTTACTATCACTAAAACCCTATCTAACGAATGCAAGAACTTCACTATTATATCTGTGGTCAATATCTCTGAATTATGGCATATATTTAATGTTTTGAACAATGGCTCTTGACTATCAAGTGTACAGTACTACCTTGTTCGAATACATCGTATTTGAATCCGTACCGTTTCATGAAAATCTTCTCGACTGTGAACTCCCCCTTCTCTCTGATATACTTTTTTCATATTATATCGAGATATAGAGAAGCGAAATAAACATTGAAGTGTCTAGATAAAGACAGGAAAGTGAGAGGTCATGTAGATATGTGTTAGAGGTATCGATTTAGCCTCTTTCTATCATCTACTGCGGTATTTTTATTTTTTATTTCATCCCCTTGAGAATAACATTTTGTCAATTTGCAATTTGAACATTTATTACACACTTAAGACGCAAACTTCAATTTGTGGTTATCAATAATTTTGTATTATTTCTACCTCTCCTACACACGGAGCTTAAGTATCACATGAAATACGAAACTCAGGATTTCCATATTGTTCTCCTACTCGTCGTATCAAAATTAAAGTCATCATTTCAAAATGCTATTTTAACCATAATGAATAAATCAATCCGTATTAAGATATCATGTCTCAGTCTTTAGAGATATGTGACTTCACATGCTATATACTCGTACATGTCTGGAAGTGTGTATGAAAAATGCCAAACCCTTCTATGTATATAGACATAGTGGTGTCAGCGCTCCCCCTTAATATATTTTTCTATGTTTTGTTTGTCTTGTACACTGTGTTGTGTTGCCCATGCCTCTGTATTGTCCATTCTTGATTTCTCCTTCGATTTTCTCTAACGTTTATTGTGTACATGATAACATTTGTTGCAATAAGTTATTACAAGAAATTCAGCCAAGTAGTAGAAAGAAAGTCTTTTTCTTATTTGTAGGGGGTCTTCATCTTTGTAGTTTTTGTGTTATCCTATAATGTGTCTTTACGTTCGGACCATTTTAATTTCCCCTTCGGTATTCTCTAACGTTTATTTAGCGATGTGATCTGTATTTTGGCAAGATACAAGTTCCAGATAGGAGATACACGAAACTTTTTAGTTTAAATTTTACAATAATGTCTGAATACCATTTTGTCAAGAACGTCATCGTCTGATGTGTAGTTTCATAATGAGAAGACATGTGACAGTCATATCTATTTCTGTCATTTACAACTGTCGGCACCTTCCAAACTATTACGAAAATGATGTGTTCATTTATCAAGATGAAAACAATTCACAATCTAATGGTTTGTATGTTTGTTTGTTTGTAATGGATAACACCTTGTACAAAAAGATGAAAATATGTTGCAAAAGATCCTGAAATGTTTGTATAATTCGCTAGCATTTGATAAATATGGACAACTGTTTCTCATATTTTGATCAATCATTTCGATAATTTCGCTGGTCACGACATGGTAAATGCATAGTTAAATTATTGATTATTACCAAATAATAAGTTAATAAGTACATTGTTTATTAATTCTAAGACTAATGGAGTACTAATTAATATAATGAAGAGAAAGCTCAAACAGTGAAGGTCACGGATTCTGATTACCCCTTTGGTATCTTCAAACTCTTCTTTAACAATTCCAACTAGACAATGAGCAACCACCATTCATTTTAACCAATTGAATGCAAAACACTTCGACATATATGATGTTGGAAATCCAGCTTCTGGTTTGAGACATGCACAAACATGTGATGGGATTGAATCGGTTAATGGGATCCCAACCCTCTACCTCTAATAGTTGGGTCTCCAACAACAATACAGATATATACAACAGAAGAATAGATATTTCAATATTCTCAAATGAAATAGTTTATTTCGTTAATGTAAACAATTTCCCTGTCGGACACGTGCTCTACTCGATTAATTATGACAGGTGGAATGAAAGGATAATACCACACGATAAAACAAATAAATATAATCTTTATAAACAGAACTATACATTATGTCAATTCCATTTATATAATTCTGTTTTAACAGGCATGATTTTTATAAAATTGAACATTAATATTGAATAATAATATGCGATACACTATGACGTTGTATGCCATATTATTCAACCTAATACAGTCAATTTACTATACACATTTAACTCTATAAAATAACAACACAGATTACGATAAAAAATATATAAAGCACAGACAATGTTTCCGTTTACACTTACCGACTGTCCAGTATCAAGTGTCGATTGTTGCATGTCGTTTTAACCATTTATGCTGTTGTTGATTTCATTTCCTAGAAATCAAAAAAAGACATACACTACCACCATTGCCAATTACAGAAATATAACTTCTTTATCTCTATAAACACATTTAATTGTAGAATGTCGGCTTTATACAAATCACGGTGGAATTTGATAAATTCTGAAATAATTCACAGATGGAATATACAAATATCGATATTTGCGGATCGATCGATACGCAGAAGCAAAGTGATACGTCATCAGCTGCGTCCTCAACATAACTGAGAGTCTATCACTGTTGAAAGAAAAATCGTGATGGCATTAAACATACACCCACACACAAATACAAAATCAAGTTTTCATTCAGTTTCTGATTGATCTTATTAGTTATGCAGTATATCAATCATTCCCAAGAAAACCAATACCGATTGTATTGGCGATTGAGGCATTATATCAAGTGTACTGATTCCTAAACATCAGGCTGATGCTATGACGTAAGAAAGATCGTAGAAATTACAGACACGCAATGTGCTGGTTTGATTTTTATAGAAAATGTTAAAAACACGAAAATACCAGATTTAAGAATATATGGCTAGGAAGATTTTATAAACTTACGACAAGGTAATACTATCGAGTAAATACTAGCGTAGTGAGATATTAATTAGAATGCCTAGTATTTACAGCGGGATGAATTATTAGTTCGGTATTGGAAATCACAGTAGTGTATTAGACATAAGCAAATTGATATAAACATTGTGTAATGACAACATATAACTTGTGTAAATATATACCAGAATAATTTAGTTTTATATCATTGTATAGGTTTAATTGCCCAACTTGACAAAGGATCTAAGAGCATGTGCGTACGACATCTGTTACCTTTTCATATTGCAATTTATTATGCAACTACAGTCAAACCTGTATTAAGAGGTCACCTTTGGTACAAAGAAAAAGTAGCCTTTTAAGACAGGTGACCTCTTAAAAGAGGTTCAATTCATATGAAAGTTTCTATCACAGGACAAGAAAATTGTGACCTTTTAATACAGGTGACTGCTTAATAGAGGTGACTGCATGGACAGTTTTGACTGTAGTGGGTAATTCACAGTAAAGTTGGGCGATATTGTCCTTGGGTGTTCAGTTCTACAATTACATTACACAGTCCCACTCTTCATTCAATGGTACCATCTTAACTAAGAACAGGAATAGTTTGAACATTAATTTCTAAGACTGAATTAATTGTAATTTAAAACTACAAGAACTTGATACGTGGGTTTTACATTTAAAATTGCAAAAAATAATATGCAAAAATACTCATTTTGACAAAAGATACTTTAATAACTCTTCTCATCGGAAATCACATTACGAATGACGTAAATGGATAATACGTCATCATGAGAAGTTCTTCGATGACTCACTCGGGTTGAAAAACTGTGCTACAATGTAGACTGGTGTGGTTAATTGTCAAATATATTATTTCATAAGTTCGCCTTCCATCTATTACTTAAATTTGCTCTTTAAACTGACTTCTTTACACAATCTTCGCTAAAATTATTGATGGTGGCAAATTATTGCCTTTGTATAGGGTGTAGAATATTTAATAGCCTATAGTTGATATGTAATAGTTAGATTAGTATTAAACAGTCAACCTTAACTGAGGAGTACAGATGTGTAGAGGCCCTATAATATTTGTTGGATAATTTGATATCTATAAAAACAGGTTTGAAAGATTGTATGTCAATAAGAAGAGTTTGAAGATACCAAAGGGGCAATCAGAATCCGTATTTCGAAGAAGAACAGACAACACAATGGCTAAAAGAAAAAGTACAAAAGGACAAACAACGATCAACAAAACATACATATGCTTCTAAACTGATGATACCATGATGGTGTATATTTCAAGTAACCTTTAACTTAACTGTATCTCAACCAAACACGAGAATTAATATGTTAATTGAAATGTTATTCCAAAAATTAATGAAACAACGATCAAGTAGAAGCTCTAGGTGGTGAGGTAAAATTCAAGTATGGAGGCGTCAAAACGTGACATTCTACACAATGGAAACCAAAGGTGTTAATCTATTAATAGTAGTTCAATGTTTGTGCGCATTTGATTTGTGTTCTCTACGAAAGCTCACACATGCATAATTTCAACTATGCATGAATATATACATTTGTAGGTCAGCGCAGCATAATTTGTATATATATATATATATTTGCATTACGGAAGGTGTGTCCATGTTTCAATACAGGTGTACATTGCAATGACAATCATCATCGGTAATTTTTTGCGTTATTTGTGTGTGTTTTATGGACCAGCTTAGATTATATGGGCATTTCAGAGGAGGTCATACAGTGGCGCTGTTTCGCTTACATCAGCCTTGATTTGTGAATTTTCCAGAAGTCATATCGTGGTCACGTTTTAATTAAAATACACATACAAACACACAATAATGTCAAAATGGTTCCTTCTGCGGTCAATATATCGTCACCAGTCACTAGTTCGACAAGTATTGACGTCAGTGATCATTATATCGCCACCAGTCAACGGTTCGTCAATTATTTACCGTTAAAAGATCGATTGGAAGTAATTAAAAATCACACAAAGAGCATCTATAGGTAGACAATTCAGCATAGTATGACAATCCTTAATGTCACAAAAGTTCAGCAAAATAATCAAACACATTCTAGACATTACATATACTAACTTTAAATGTTATTGTTGTAACCAAACCAATGCTTACATGAAGGTTGAAATGTCATTGACAAATAAATTAATATACAGTTCATCACGTATAATCTGACCACATGAGCAGATGTCATAATGACGTTTGTTTGTCACACACCCACTTTATGCATGTTCCTCAAAATCTGACCACAACAATCTGTATGTATACATATATACATCCTTTATCTATTCTAGATGTGCAGTTCGTATCGATATGGTTAGTAGAAATATATTAAATACACCACACACCAATGAAAAATAAATTTAAATCTGCCTCCTATTCGACGATTGTCTTCACGAGTAATATGTTCTTCATATGAAAATAGTCATGTTGTTTCCATGACAATTTCATTCGACATAGCTATGGAATAAAATGAAAAACAGAAATTACCACACTATCGGAACAATTCAGAAATTAAATATCAAAATCGTAGAAAGAGACAAAATCGATACATCTGACAGAAAAACGTTTTCTGTTATTTTTACTTTTTCCGTCTAACCAACGAAATATAATATTGAGACGATTTTGTGTTTGAGTGGGTGTCAGACATTTATATACATTTCATATTGAAGATTTGATTGATATGCTGCACTAATCTTTTATAATGGACTTCAATGAATCCTGAAAACTACAACTAAATGTACTTTAATGTACTCTTTGCATTTTATCTTCCAACAACATCAATAGCGTGGTTTTCATATCACTTCCTAGTATTGTCTATGATATCTTAACAATTTCTTCTTGATTAGAGAGAAAAAAAACGAAATCAGTTATCTATCATTCTAGTGGAATAGACTAATTTTTACCACTTACATAGCAAGGTATTGGACAATTAATTGCTGGCCCAATGCTATGAGACAATATTGTCTGTCATGTCATACCATATACTAGCCATTTCGTGATATAAACGACCGAGATCTTGACTTGGTTACTTTTAAAAACAATTGCAAAATAATGGAGCATAAACAGGGGGGTCATTTTTAGGAGTAAAATTAGGGTTATGGTGTTTAACGCCACTTTCAACCCCTACATACAATAGGAAGCTTTAGTAATGTGAATGACTTTTTTAATTCTCATAATGTCCGACAACGTTAATCAAATATATCTGTACAATAAAACCATAGATATCAGATTTACTGTGCACGACGGGTTTCTGGAACAACCCCATCAGGTACGCTCAAAATCTGGAACAACCCCATCATGTACGCTCAAAATCTAAAGACTGGAAAGCCAAATCATTTAAAGTTTTGGGAGCAATAAAACCAAAGGGCCTAAACAGGATAGTCAATATCGGCTACAAGAAATCTTTCAACAGTAATGGATATACATGTATTAAAAACAAAAGGTTTGAAATCCCTTGTATATTTTATATGGTATAGTATTCATTTTATAAAGTGGCGTCTAATTTTTATATGATATCACATGCACTTTTATAGACATGTATTATATAAAAGAAAGCTATGTCATATGCAATAAAACACAAGAGTTCACTTATAGACTTGATTTGTTTTATACTAAGGAATTAATTATACATGTGAAAAAAATAACATTTTTATCTGAAGCTGAGAAAAGGACTGATAAAATTAATTCCAGTTACCATTTACAAGCAATGGGTTATGGGGGAAGTAGATTCAATCCTGGTCGTTGGGTTCAATTTTACATCCAAATTTGGAATCAAACCTAACCCATTAATGGCTGACTTATATTGAAGCAGGGATTCAGTCGTAGAGTGGACCAGTGATGTCAAAAAACTCAATTATATATAGCTATGGTCAATTTACATCGAAACAGAAACTCCGTAGTTGACATGATAAAAAACATCCCTTTTCCTGTCAAACTATGGCATGATGACCTGAAATGGTTGAGGCCGAAAATTTAGATTTTCAACTGTTCTTCAATATTTGATATTTAATTAAAGTCGAGTTTGTAATTAATTGAGATCGAGCATCATTGACGAATATAAATGAATACATCACTGTGCACCTTGAACACTATATCAACATGTGTATCTTTGATGTGTATTACATACAAACTGTGGCTCAATGTTAACAACGACTCAATAATAACAGTGACTCAATGATAACCATGACTAAATGCTACCAGGGAATCTATGCTATCTAAGACTCAATACCAGCAGTGAGTAAATACTAACCATGACATAATGCTAACAGTGATTCCATGCTAACAGTGTTTCAATGCTAACAGTGATTCAATGCTAACTATGACTCAATGTTAACAAAGACTTAATGCTAACCATGACGTAATGCTAACAGTGACTAAGTACTAATCATGAGTATATGCTTACCATGATTCAATGCTAGCGATGATTCATTGCTAACCATAACTCAATACCAATAGTGATTCAATGCTTACTATGACTCAAGGATAACCATGACTCAATGCTAGCTGTGATTCAATGCTAATCATGACTCAATGGTAACAGTTACTCAATGCTAACAATGACTCAATGATAATAGCAACTCAATGCTAACAGTCATGCAAGGCTATCATTTATTCAATGCTTATAGTGATTCAATGATAACAGTGACTCATTGCTAACAGCGACTCAATAGTAATATGGATTCGGTCAATCTCCCTAAGGCAGGTAACTCTAACCGATTTTGGCTCTCATTTTATTTCGCTTGGCTTAGCTACACACAAAAACTTTTAAATTATTTAGCTTTGCAATCGTTCGACTTTGAGCGTACCTGATGAAGGTTACTCTAGAAACACGTCGTGAACACTATATTAGGTATATACGTTTCTATCGTCATATGTCAATAAATGATGAAGTTTCAGGTTGTGTCTATAGATATTAAAGGCCGACGGTGTATTGATTTGTGCCAATTGTAGTTGATGACATAATACTAAACAATAATACAAGATATATAGTAGAAACCTCGGATTATTATTAATCTTGTAAAACTGACTGTATGTTAAAATTAAAATATGGAGAACTAATGTTGTATTGATATTCGAAAGATAAGGCTTTACAGACAAGTGTTTGTTTCGTGTGCATAATCCACATTAGTCCATTTAGAGTACTTCATTTATGGTAATAGTACCAATATTCTCCCTAATGACATTTCATGAATAAAAAAGTAGAAATCAAATTTAGCGCACTCGACGCGTCTCTGGAATAACTTTCATCAGGTACGATCAAATCCAACATATTTGAAAGCCAAATAAGTTTTTTTAAAAATGGGAAGCAAGGCTAAGGTCATTTATGTCTGAGGGAGGAATACATAATGAGTGTGAGGGCCTGGGTGGCTCAATGAGTTAGGTAGTTGAATTACCTAACAATTCATACAAGCCTATCACCAATACGGCGTGGGTTCGCGTCCGGCTTTATAAATTACTAAAAAGAGTGCATTCGACTGATAAAGTGATAAAGTTGACCAGTTGCTTGCCCATGGTCGGTGGTTCTCTCCGGGCACACCGGCTTCTTCCACCACTAAAACTGGTCGCCATGATATAGCTGAAATATTGATGAAAGTGGCGTTAAACAAAGAAAATCAAATCAAATCAACCTAATGAGTATGAATAATACGACGTTTGCTGATTTCAGTGTTTTGCTTGGTCAACATACTCGGAAGTTGGATGACACAAAGGCCGACAACAACATTAACAACTGCATCAAAAAGTGTAAAACAATGTAATCAATATGGTACATGTGTATCTGATACACTGGGCAAGATATAATATTACTGATTTGATTAATATATTTATAATATGTACAACACCATATATTATGCTATAGGACAAATGAACGAAATTATATAACAAGGCGACGAAATGAAATATGTATGTTTTTTCCTATACTTATATGTACAAGTAATACAGCAGCTGGACCTAGAAACAAAAGTTAGTAGAACGAGAAAGTTGTAACACGAAATGTTGTAAAATATGGATAAATGGTTCAAAGATATACTTCCAGACAAAAATCCATACCATAATCGCGGGAGGGACCAAATGAGGAAAAAGGGGGGGTCCGGAATTCGAGTGCCTGTGTGTTTTGTGGCTGTCTCTGACATTTTCCTTGGCTGCAACTGTCATACAAATTTTGATATATGTGAATAAGATATATAATAATCATCGAAACGCTTTAATAAATCAAGAAATTATCCATGTTACCAAACATCAAGAGGATAAAGATGGAATATTATTTTAGTACTGAGTATTATCATAGGATGGTAATCTATTGTTTAGTAGTGCTTATTAACTATAATTAAATACTACTTCAAACCATTTAGAAGCTAAATATGTGAACATGCCTCCCATTTAATTGTATCCTAAAACAATCAGACGTTCCTGATAAGCCAATGAAAGTTAACTCGCTTTTATCTGAACACTTGTGTTAAAAATGCTGATTCATCATATTAAATTGTTAGTTGAATCAATAGATAGACACGAAGTTACATACAAAATGTATAAATAAAGGTGCAGGGCTTGAAGGGTGGCGATATTATACATTTATTTCCCTTACATAAGGGAGATATGAAGATTTGTTCACCCGAGAAAAGTCATATTTCCTGAGGGCAACGCCCGAGCGAAATATGACTATTTCGAGGGTGAGCAAATTTTCATATCTCCCTTATGCAAGGGAAATGAATGTTTTATTCCACCAGGCCAACGTTTTGGTGAATTCTGACAAATGAAATCTTTTGGCCATCTTTGTTTACAAAATTATTATTTCGGAACATCTCTGGAATTATCTTTACTAACATGGAATACCGTTATATGACCCGCAAAGCGTTAAATCCTGAGAATTTCGAATAAGGAAAATACGGTATGGTTGAGAGGGAAATACGATGTTGTTGAGAGGGAAATACGATGTTTTGATAAATGTCACGTGGGATTGTTTCGACCAATCGAATTTCTATATAAGTAGAATAAATATTATAGAGTGGAATAATCGTATGTATTGCCCTAAAGGAGAAGAAAAACAAATCATAATGTAATGTAATGAAATATTCGTTACTAATTTACAAAAATGTAAATAGTACTAGAATACATTTTCTGGTTAGAAGAATCGAAGAAGATATTAATTGGATATGTTAATATCAAATATTACAAATTTCCCATTGGCAAGTGGGCTGCCATATTTACAATGTTAGTGACGTCACGACTTCTTTTCTGGTTGCTAGAAGCATCAGTTATCAACACAACACACGTTATCAACTAATCAGGAAATTGTACCTTTAACGCGTTATCAGACATTATTAATTAACTCTATGTTATTGTTGTCAATACAACCTAAACTGTCTTTACAATATAACATCATAAACTCGGCTAATATAAAAAAAAAACTAAGCAAATATCGATATTGGCTTAGTTTTTCCGATATTGGCTTATTTTTTTTTATATTGGTCGAGTTTATGATTTTATAATACCCATTATAAGATAAAATTTTATAGTTATTTAATAAATATATCAATTTTATAAATACCCATTATAAGATAAAATGTTATGGTTAATTAATAAATATATCATTAAGTGATGATTTCCGTATTGGCCTAGTTATTAGTCCTCGGGCAGCTGTATTGGCTACCTTCGGACTAATAACTAGGCCAATACGGAAATCATCACGTAATAATAGGTAATTATAAGATAAAATTTTATGGTTAATTAATAAATATATCAATTTTATAAACACCCATTTTATGGTTAATTAATAAATATATCATCACGTAATAATAGGTAAATATAGGCTAAATAGATCATGTTTACATAGATAAAATCAATCTCTAAAAATTAAGTCAATTCTGTTTTAAGATAAATAAAACATATTTAAGAAACCTGCATTTTCAACAGTTTTACAGGGATTACTTTTTTCAATTGATTTCAGATATTTTTCTCAGACCAAAAATATTCAAAAAATTGCAGGACACGGTCCAAACACTTAAAATGGACCTCTTGGAATGGGGTGTAGATGGCTTCTGCCATTTTTTTTTATATTGATTTTCAGATTTTTTTTCTGAACAGAACCATGCATGGTTTTAACAAAAAGTGATGTCACTTCTGCAGGAAATACGGTTTAATCCTATAAAGCAAAAAATACCACACTGTCGGAACAGTTCCAAAGATCCATTCGAAAAATCGATACCAACAGCACAAATATGCATGACTGCTAACTTTCCTGGCTTGGAACAGCCATATACATAAACAGTGTCGTAGGTAAATATATAGTGTCATGGGTCCAAACCTCCGCTTTTAGTGCAATGATGCCGTCATGCAAGTGTTTTCCACGTGTCAGTGAAATGCCAATTGAACTTAACGTGATAACTGAATATTAGTATTTCACTTTTGAAGTTTTTCTTAAGCTGCAATGTCTATAGCAAGCCGGCATGTGTTTTGAAATATTATAATTTTACCTTATATCAAAATGAGTAAGGTGTGTTGGGAAAGACATTGCACCATATTAATTCCATTTTCGCGATGTAGAACAAATTCCAACAAAAGCTCTTTCTGATACATAGTGATCGTAACATTAATATAATGGTAATAATTTATGTGTACCAAATAGAACGACACGAACTCTCCCAAAGGCCAGACGCGTTAGAATATTTACAATGTTCAATCATGTCTATGAGCCATCACAACATTCACGTAAACATAAATAGGCAATAAAGACAGTTATCTCGGGAGATCCATGTACATCACGTGATAGATGATCTCTGTTCCCCTAACAGGACGCTGCGTAATCCCAATACAATGTATATCGTTCATTTTATGCCATCCCATTGACATTTGTGAAATAGAGATGCTTTGTATGTACATAATGCAACATCAATACTCAAGAAAACATTAAATGATACAAAAAAACAAAATCCAATAAAAGCAATATAAAGGTGTCTCTAAAAGTGAAACATTAATTATAAACAACAGGAAAGTAATTTTATTGGAAGAGTTTGAAGATACCAAATCCATTGAATAATTTTAGTGTTTTTCTGACATAGAATATCTTTCTGTTCTAAGTGGAATATGATATTTCATTTGAACGTTGTACTTTCAAACCCGAGGTCTAAGGGGTCTCTACAATAAAATAATTTAATTATTTTTTGGTGGAGAAATATTGTAATCAATACCTAGAAACAGAAGGAGAATTTGTTTCTCACGTGATTTAAATGAAATCAATATCTGGGAATTTGTGTCCCCTGTGACGTCATTTTCAATAACTAAAATTAGAGCAGTGTTCGGTTATAACTCCATTAGTAAATAATGCTATCTCAGCCAATACAGAGTGGACAGAGATTAAACGACGTGACTTCTCACGAGACTATTTAACTAACTCGTGTTTTAAATTATTGGAAGTCCATTGGTGTATTATATTCGTAAATTTATAGAAAATTGTCGAGAAATGTTGTTATAATAAATGATATTAATTTGAATATGCAATTACAAGACATAGAAAAAATGAAAAGAAAGTGCCGCTTCCGAGTGTACTAATGAAGTTCCCTAGCTCCATCAACATAGTTTAATATTGTTGAAAAAAATATTATTCAATTTGCTCACGTAAACAAAGCACTATAGTGAGATTCTCCACACTATTATGAGATCTCAAATTTGATTTGTTAAAAGGATTAATTTGTACCCTAGACCAAGAAAATAAGTTTTCAAATAGTTGTACGAGAAGATGGTGTGAAACAGTGAACACGTTTTCATTGTTCAAAGCAACCACAAACAGACTGAACACGTACACATAGATATACTGAAGAAGATCCGTTAAAATTGCATTCAAATCTGTTAGCTATGGCAGTTAGAAGACATTAAATAAAGACCATAATGATACACGCCTTTTAAAGTCAAACGATCAAACCTGCAAATGCAGTCACCTCTATTAAACAGTCAATTGTATTAAAATGTCACCTTTTTGTTCTGTCATGGAAAATATCATATGCATTTAAACTCTTTTAAGAGGTCACCACTTTTTCTCTCTCCTAAAGGCGACCTTTTAATACAGGCTTGACTGTAGCTATATACGACAGGTAGTTACAGGCTTGACTGTAGCTATATACGACAGGTAGTTACAGGCTTGACTGTAGCTATATACGACAGGTAGCTACAGGCTTGACTGTAGCTATATACGACAGGTAGTTACAGGCTTGACTGTAGCTATATACGACAGGTAGTTACAGGCTTGACTGTAGCTATATACGACAGGTAGTTACAGGCTTGACTGTAGCTATATACGACAGGTAGTTACAGGCTTGACTGTAGCTATATACGACAGGTAGCTACAGGCTTGACTGTAGCTATATACGACAGGTAGTTACAGGCTTGACTGTAGCTATATACGACAGGTAGTTACAGGCTTGACTGTAGCTATATACGACAGGTAGTTACAGGCTTGACTGTAGCTATATACGACAGGTAGTTACAGGCTTGACTGTAGCTATATACGACAGGTAGTTACAGGCTTGACTGTAGCTATATACGACAGGTAGCTACAGGCTTGACTGTAGCTATATACGACAGGTAGTTACAGGCTTGACTGTAGCTATATACGACAGGTAGTTACAGGCTTGACTGTAGCTATATACGACAGGTAGTTACAGGCTTGACTGTAGCTATATACGACAGGTAGTTACAGGCTTGACTGTAGCTATATACTACAGGTAGTTACAGGCTTGACTGTAGCTATATACGACAGGTAGTTACAGGCTTGACTGTAGCTATATACGACAGGTAGTTACAGGCTTGACTGTAGCTATATACGACAGGTAGTTACAGGCTTGACTGTAGCTATATACGACAGGTAGCTACAGGCTTGACTGTAGCTATATACGACAGGTAGTTACAGGCTTGACTGTAGCTATATACGACAGGTAGTTACAGGCTTGACTGTAGCTATATACGACAGGTAGCTACAGGCTTGACTGTAGCTATATACGACAGGTAGTTACAGGCTTGACTGTAGCTATATACGACAGGTAGCTACAGGCTTGACTGTAGCTATATACGACAGGTAGTTACAGGCTTGACTGTAGCTATATACGACAGGTAGTTACAGGCTTGACTGTAGCTATATACGACAGGTAGTTACAGGCTTGACTGTAGCTATATACGACAGGTAGTTACAGGCTTGACTGTAGCTATATACGACAGGTAGTTACAGGCTTGACTGTAGCTATATACGACAGGTAGCTACAGGCTTGACTATAGCTATATACGACAGGTAGTTACAGGCTTGACTGTAGCTATATACGACAGGTAGTTACAGGCTTGACTGTAGCTATATACGACAGGTAGTTACAGGCTTGACTGTAGCTATATACGACAGGTAGTTACAGGCTTGACTGTAGCTATATACGACAGGTAGTTACAGGCTTGACTGTAGCTATATACGACAGGTAGTTACAGGCTTGACTGTAGCTATATACGACAGGTAGTTACAGGCTTGACTGTAGCTATATACGACAGGTAGTTACAGGCTTGACTGTAGCTATATACGACAGGTAGTTACAGGCTTGACTGTAGCTATATACGACAGGTAGTTACAGGCTTGACTGTAGCTATATACGACAGGTAGTTACAGGCTTGACTGTAGCTATATACGACAGGTAGTTACAGGCTTGACTGTAGCTATATACGACAGGTAGTTACATAGACGGTAGTGATAATCTACAACATTTATAACATAGCTAGTGTATATTTCATACGTGAGAACCTCTATGATGTTTTGTATCTTCATTGTATGTCTTCATTATCAATTTCAATAGACAGTACCTGTTTACATTCTTGTTCTCTTGAGGATATATCCACTGACCAACAACAATTGTCCAATAGAATCCAAGTATAGAAATGCCATCTTTATATCATTCCTGTAATTAAAGTATTGATTTGGTGTGTTAAAATTAAAAAAACAATGTAGTGATTAAGATTAAATGAAATACAAAAAATATCACAGTGTTGGATCACTTACAAAATCAAATATCAAAACCGTAGAAAGAGACAAACCCCTAAAACACAAATACATGATAGCTCACTTTCCTGGCTTGGAATAGGACTTCAATAAAAGGTGGCGGGGTTAAACTATTTTTATGGTATGTTGAATGATATAGATATTCGCAATGTTGTATAGTATTATGGAATGTTTGCATTGCTTTCTGCAAATGTCTTTGTGTTTGAGTTTCGAACTGTTGCATTGTATCTGTATTGCCCTTGTATATTTAACAATTTAGTCAAATTTTTTTATTGTATCTGCATTGTCGTGACATTTGTATTTATTTCTATTTGGTTTGTATCACAATTGCCCCCAGCGAGTATATTGATTTGCCTAAAAGGTGCATGCTATTCGTATTTCCCTTGTAATTGTTTTATTTTATCTAACTGTAATACTGCATCTGAGTAATCCCTGTGTTTCCATTTATTTGTCTAAATGTTGTATGGAAAAATTGAAGATACCAAAGGGGTAATAAGAAGCCGTACATCGAAAGAGAAGAGGACAGGCAATACAATGGCCAAAAGAGAAGAGGACAGGCAATACAATGGCCAAAAGAGAAGAGGACAGGCAATACAATGGCCAAAAGAGAAGAGGACAGGCAATACAATGGCCAAAAGAGAAGAGGACAGGCAATACAATGGCCAAAAGAGAAGAGGACAGGCAATACAATGGCCAAAAGAGAAGAGGACAGACAATACAATGGCCAAAAGAGAAGAGGACAGACAATACAATGGCCAAAAGAGAAGAGGACAGACAATACAATGGCCAAAAGAGAAGAGGACAGACAATACAATGGCCAAAAGAGAAGAGGACAGACAATACAATGGCCAAAAGAGAAGAGGACAGGCAATACAATGGCCAAAAGAGAAGAGGACAGGCAATACAATGGCCAAAAGAGAAGAGGACAGACAATACAATGGCCAAAAGAGAAGAGGACAGACAATACAATGGCCAAAAGAGAAGAGGACAGACAATACAATGGCCAAAAGAGAAGAGGACAGACAATACAATGGCCAAAAGAGAAGAGGACAGACAATACAATGGCCAAAAGAGAAGAGGACAGGCAATACAATGGCCAAAAGAGAAGAGGACAGGCAATACAATGGCCAAAAGAGAAGAGGACAGGCAATACAATGGCCAAAAGAGAAGAGGACAGGCAATACAATGGCCAAAAGAGAAGAGGACAGGCAATACAATGGCCAAAAGAGAAGAGGACAGGCAATACAATGGCCAAAAGAGAAGAGGACAGACAATACAATGGCCAAAAGAGAAGAGGACAGACAATACAATGGCCAAAAGAGAAGAGGACAGGCAATACAATGGCCAAAAGAGAAGAGGACAGGCAATACAATGGCCAAAAGAGAAGAGGACAGGCAATACAATGGCCAAAAGAGAAGAGGACAGGCAATACAATGGCCAAAAGAGAAGAGGACAGACAATACAATGGCCAAAAGAGAAGAGGACAGGCAATACAATGGCCAAAAGAAAAAGGACAAATGAACAAACAATGATCTTCAAATAATTACACAGATAATTAGACTGGGCAACACGAATCCCATAAAAACGGACGTGAACTCAAGTGCTCCGGAAGAGCAAGCAGTTCCTTTTCCATTAGTGACATCCACCGTGCCAAACCCGTTTGTGACAAGTCATGAAAGAGGAAAGTATGAGATTGTGATGTGTATTGTATCCTACCTGCTCTAGTGTTATAGTATTACTAGGTTACCGTGTTATCCGGTAATTTATAGCTTTATCTAGATGTTATATTGCTTCCGAAATGTCGCCATTAAGATCTGGGTAAACCATATATAATTTCATTGCCTCAAATGATTACAGACATGCTTCCGAAATGGAAATTGGGCAGCTCTGTGGAGGAGGTCGTATCCTTTACCGTATTGTAATTTGATATATATCTACCTATGAAAACGTCTAGATATCAAACTTATTGCGCACGACGCGATTCTGGAATAACCTTCACCAGGTAAGCTCAAAATAACCTTCACCAGGTAAGCTCAAAATAACCTTCACCAGGTAAGCTCAAAATAACCTTCACCAGGTAAGTTCAAAATCGAAAGATTGAAAAGGCAAATAAATTAAAGTTTTGGGAGCAATACAATCAATATCAGCTAAGGTCACCTATGCCTGACAGAGGAGAACCTTAGTTTTATTAATAATTATATTATTTAGGAACAGTAAATTTTAGTAATAAATATATTTAATAAACCATGTCAGTGCCGCAGCACTGATTACTATGCTAACCATAATTCAATGCTAACAATGACTAAGTGCTAACCATCACTCAATGCTAACAATGACTAAGTGCTAACCATCACTCAATGCTAACAATGACTAAGTGCTAACCATCACTCAATGCTAACAATGACTAAGTGCTAACCATCACTCAATGGAGGAGAACCTTAGTTTATGTAATGCGTGTCTATCTCTAGTAAAGGTGGTGCACATTCCAATCCTGAAGGTGGTCAGGTGCTCGCGATTCAATTTTATGTGATGCTATTTGTTCAGCGACTAGAATCTGGTCGATACTTTTTCCGGATACTCCGGTCTCTTAAAAACAAATTAAAAAAATGACCACCATGATATAATTGAAATATTGGTTCAAATAATGCTAAACACTCATGTCTTTGAACTTAATATATGTGCCCTTCCTCGGTTATGAAAAATATAACTTCACGACGGTCGCTTAATAAAACAGGAAAATTAAATCCCCTAGATTCACCTATTGTCACTACAGATTAAATCCCTCGGAATCACCTATTGTCACTACAGGTTAAACCCCTCAGAATCACCTATTGCCACTACAGGTTAAATCCCTCAGAATCACCTATTGTCACTACAGGTTAAATCCCTCAGAATCACCTATTGTCACTACAGGTTAAATTCTCCAGAATCACCTATTGTCATTACAGGTTAAATCCCTCAGAATCACCTATTGTCACTACAGGTTAAATCCCTCAGAATCACCTATTGTCACTACAGGTTAAATCCCTCAGAATCACCTATCGTCACTACAGGTTAAATCCTTCAGAATCACCTATCGTCACTACAGAATAAATCCCTCAGAATCACCTATCGTCACTACAGGTTAAATCCCCCAGAATCACCTATTGTCACTACAGGTTAAATTCTCCAGAATCACCTATTGTCACTACAGGTTAAATCCCTCAGAATCACCTATTGTCACTACAGGTTAAATCCCTCAGAATCACCTATTGTCACTACAGGTTAAATCCCTCAGAATCACCTATCGTCACTACAGGTTAAATCCCTCAGAATCACCTATCGTCACTACAGGTTAAATCCCTCAGAATCACCTATCGTCACTACAGGTTAAATCCCTCAGAATCACCTATTGTCACTACAGGTTAAATCCCTCAGAATCACCTATCGTCACTACAGGTTAAATCCCTCAGAATCACCTATCGTCACTACAGGTTAAATCCCTCAGAATCACCTATTGTCACTACAGGTTAAATCCCTCAGAATCACCTATTGTCACTACAGGTTAAATCCCTCAGAATCACCTATCGTCACTACAGGTTAAATCCCTCAGAATCACCTATTGTCACTACAGGTTAAATCCCTCAGAATCACCTATCGTCACTACAGGTTAAATCCCTCAGAATCACCTATCGTCACTACAGGTTAAATCCCTCAGAATCATCTATCGTCACTACAGGTTAAATCCCTCAGAATCACCTATCGTCACTACAGGTTAAATCCCTCAGAATCACCTATCGTCACTACAGGTTAAATCCCTCAGAATCACCTATCGTCACTACAGGTTAAATCCCTCAGAATCACCTATCGTCACTACAGGTTAAATCCCTCAGAATCACCTATCGTCACTACAGGTTAAATCCCTCAGAATCGCCTATCGTCACTACAGGTTAAATCCCTCAGAATCACCTATCGTCACTACAGGTTAAATCCCTCAGAATCACCTATTGTCACTACAGGTTAAATCCCTCAGAATCACCTATCGTCACTACAGGTTAAATCCCTCAGAATCACCTATCGTCACTACAGGTTAAATCCCTCAGAATCACCTATTGTCACTACAGGTTAAATCCCTCAGAATCACCTATCGTCACTACAGGTTAAATCCCTCAGAATCACCTATCGTCACTACAGTTTAAATCCCTCGGAATCACCTATCGTCACTACAGGTTAAATCCCTCAGAATCACCTATCGTCACTACAGGTTAAATCCCTCAGAATCACCTATCGTCACTACAGGTTAAATCCCTCAGAATCACCTATCGTCACTACAGGTTAAATCCCTCAGAATCACCTATCGTCACTACAGGTTAAATCCCTCAGAATCACCTATCGTCACTACAGGTTAAATCCCTCAGAATCACCTATCGTCACTACAGGTTAAATCCCTCAGAATCACCTATCGTCACTACAGGTTAAATCCCTCAGAATCACCTATCGTCACTACAGGTTAAATCCCTCAGAATCACCTATTGTCACTACAGGTTAAATCCCTCAGAATCACCTATTGTCACTACAGGTTAAATCCCCCAGAATCACCTATCGTCACTACAGGTTAAATCCCTCAGAATCACCTATTGTCACTACAGGTTAAATCCCTCAGAATCACCTATTGTCACTACAGGTTAAATCCCCCAGAATCACCTATTGTCACTACAGGTTAAATCCCTCAGAATCACCTATTGTCACTACAGGTTAAATCCCCCAGAATCACCTATTGTCACTACAGGTTAAATCCCTCAGAATCACCTATCGTCACTACAGGTTATTGTTGTTTTGTTTGTCTTATTTGTCTGTCTTGGTTTTGCATTTGCACTTATTGATTTTGTATCTGGGTCGTCATTCTTACTAGAAAACCTTTTCTGACTTAGATACTAGATGCTGTATTGTATCTTATTGTGGCCCGATTGCTTTGTTTTGTATTACCCATTTCCCATGGGCACTACGTATTAGTCTGGAATAAGATCGCGTTTTCTATCCAATTATTTTTTCTGAACTCAATATATATAATTTTGTAATATAGACACAAGATTAACACCTTAATTGACAGAAATTCATTCTGAAAAAGTAGTGTATCAAGCACTTGATAACATTATAATGTTGGAATTCTTAGTTAAGTAATTCAGCTATCTTCGCATTGAATTTTCTAAATACATTATGATGCACTGACATTTTATTGTTTATTTTACTTGGGGGTTAAAGTTGAAATGATGAAGCAATAGATTGCACTTTACTTATAAATATTGCATTATACCCGGTAATTAGATGTATCTGTTTAATATTGGTAGCTACTGATTAAATTGTTATGAAAATTGTCTGATCTATATAGCTATATTTTTATTTTTAATGCAATTCATGAACTCAAAACCTTCACTGTGATTTATTGATTTCTACAACGTTTCAATCATTTACACATTTTCTATGAATGAATCTAAATAAATATGGGAAATGAACACCTTATGCGATGTAATTATCACTCAATTACAATTCATGAATAAAATGGCCTACCTGTCTCAAGTCCATTCTACCGGCATATAATGCATCACACTTAAAACGTTAATAAATCATTAATTTTTGACCCATAATCAAAAAGTCGGTGACAGAAAATTGTTCAATGAAATACGATGTCATTGAAGAAAATTATTCCAAACTAAAACGAGGTTCTGTCGTCATTTGTCACATACTGTGAGCTAACCAGCGACAGATCAATAAAATACACCTCTAGCCGGAATTTTCCATGAAAATATATTGTTGTCAACCACAACAAAACAATAACATGGTGCTATAGGAATGGTCAAACTAAATTATTGCGCAATTATGCTAAATGCCTTTAAACATTCAATGATTAAGCACTTATTATAAGCCATGGGACAGTGCTTGCCATTGTCTGACATTCTCTGAACACAAATCAGGGATTAATATTGTTTTTGAAGATATTTGTACTCTAATATCATGTGATGAATGGTGAAATATTACCATCTCATAAAGCTAATAAATAGCATATTCTTCTGTAGTTGGCCAGAAAGAAGAATTATATTGATTATTTCCTAGAAGTTTAATTTAAAAGTATTATTACTGTAATACACAGATATGATTTTTATTTCACCTTGCACAAAAATAAGATGTTAGATATTACAATGCATCTGATGCCTCAGAGTTATTAAATAATAATTGTGATTTTCCATCTTAATTTATTTTCATTCGAACAATGTAAGCACTTCTCATCCCGTCTACATAAAAATGCAAAGTGGGCTGTTTAATACTGTTACACGTATATGCATCTTATTAAAGGAGTACGTTCAATGCACTTTAAGGAAAGAAAGTGTAAACAATGATGGTCAACAGTTCCACCCATATCAACAAAACGAACAATCCCCTTTAACCTCAACTAATGGAACATACAAAAACACCATGGCATATGACGTGGGAAATCCAGGAACATGTATGAATCATATTAAAGGAGAGTGTATATAATCACCTTTAGGTATTTCGTGAGACATGGGTGGGAGTTTATTGATTAACTGGATTTAAGATGGGTATACATCTACCTACACAAATAATACCTATCTACGTTTTACTTGCACGTGTCATTCACTCTCGTGATCAGGTGTACTCGAAATGTGATAAAGTTTATATATGACGAGCTTCAGAAGATTAAATTTCTTCGGATACTCCTACACCTATAGATATTATTTACGTAAATCTTAGATAACAAAATATGTGATAGATATGTATATTTATAGCGTTGCTATGTATCCTGCTATAATCAATGTAAGAATATACAATACCAATCTAAAAAGATTATACAAATGAATACAGCTAGAGTGAGATAAACACTATAGTATACGAGGTTTTTAATTACCTATATAATTGGTATGCAAAGGATGGCTGGAGTAAAAAATTGTCAGGACAAAAATATGTAATTAATCATAACAAATACAGACGAAAGGAGTCAATTTGACAAGAAAAGTCCAATATGAATAAAATGTGGCGAGATAATAAAGACAACAACAATAGTCACGTGAAAGGGTAGATTAGTAACAGCTTGATATGAGTTAGATGTCTGGAAGTTAATAAAACAGACCTTGATACCTCAACAAACTGTGAAATGTCAACTATGTATAGTTATACATGTACATTTTATTATATGACGGAAAGAAAATGGATGTCAAAAACTGTTTTGTTAGTTGAGATATTTGACCATAGTGTGTCAATTTTTGACTTTAATACATTGACAAATTTAAGTTGAAGAATTGAATCTTCATTGTGGAAATAGATACCTGGATGATGAAAGCAAGACGGATCTTTCCATTAACAATTACTTTCCATTTGGTTTAAATTGTCTCCATAAGAAATGTCTACATATACCAAAGAGGTGATCAGAAGATGTAAACCGAAGAACGACATACAATGCAATGACCAAACGAAAACGTACAAACAATGATCCACAACACACTACACAGAAAACTAAAGATTGAGCAACACGAACCTCACAAGAAAACCGGGATGAACTCAGATCCTCCGCAAGGGTAATTAACCTTCAGGTCGTCTTTTTGATGACATAGCTATTGTTAAGATAATAATTGTTAATGGTAAGTAATATCACGTGTTGTGATAAAAATAAGGTAAGTTCCAAGTTAAGTAGCAAAATAAACACGTTCATTGTAACATGTTAATTCTGGTCATCGCTTTGGGTAATCAGATGCCATAAGTCGAAGAAGTGGTTGGGGTTATGGTGTTTAAGGCCACTTACAACCATCAAAATTTCAGTTATATCGTGGTCGTAAGTTGTATTGGTAGCAAAAACCGGTGTACCCGGAGAAAACCAACGACCTGTGGCAAGTCACTAACAAACTTTATCACATCATGTTGTATCAAGTATACCTCGCCGTGAGAAGGATTCGAACTCTCAACATTAGTGGTGATGTGTAAATCGGAGAAAGGACAGAACAGACAATACAAAAGACATATTGTAAGAATATAAATGTTATGTATATGTATGTATATATATAGTGCAATGCGACATGCAGACAAACCTTCCCATGAAGTCACATTTATTAAGCAGTCACCTTTTTCTTGTCCGTTCATGTAAACGTTCATATGATTTTAGCATCCTTTAAGAGTTCACCTGTCTTCTAATGCCACTTTTCCTTTGTCGAAAATGCATAAGGCTTGAGTATATTTATGGAAATATTTGTTAATTACATAATAAATATAATACTTCTAGGGTATTCCCTAAATTACATAAAGTCTATAAAAACACTTGGTCATGCTTGACTTCACTTTTGATCGAACGTTGTTAAACATCGACATGCATCATGATTATGGAAATTCCTAAAAATCGAAATTGTGCGAGTGGTCACGGAAGATGAAGAACAGGCGATAGTCAGGAACATGTGACTAGCCGAATGACCCCACCCCATCCACACACACAATTTTGATAAATAGTAAATTATTTATAAATGCCATCGAATGTTAAAACAAAGGATCAATATTTGACATTTAAATTGTGTATTCCCAATTACTGGAGGAACCCGTATTACATATTATATTTATCAAGGCTATCAATCAACACTTTTATTCAAGGAATGTTGAATATAACTGAACGGATACACTCACCGTTAACTATTTATTTCTTATGATTAAATTTACATAAAATTTGAAGTTTCTGTTGTGAATTGAATTAATACAAGAACAAAACGGTTATATACTCTTTATCAATAATGAACACTAATTACAAAAAATACTATTAACACTATCATATAATTGTCATAATTTACAAGTTTGCCTTACCGATTCCAACACAGCTTCCAATATATATCAGATAAAACCATTACATTGTTACAATGCCAACATTTGCTCTAAATCGCATGCACTTGCTAACGTACAACCACTATCGATCGTATATCAAGTATGTCACCTTACCCAGGCTGTCTTTCGTTAATTATTGAATTACAGATCCTCCACAATCTGGTCAAATGATTTCTCCTATATATCCCTGTGATAAAACATCATTATTATCGATCTCCATATGGCTCTGTTGTGTCATTTTATCACTAGCGACATTTTTTAATTATTTTTAACTGCATGCACATGGCATCGGTACTATTAGCTTATATCGATCTACCTCATTGCTGTTTAACCTGTAATCTGGTTTAAGTAACGCGTCACTGACGACAAGGTGCATGCATCATATCATAATTGCTTTAATTTCCTGGAACATTGAACGTAAAATGAAGCACCAGATAAAATCATTATGCATAAGTCAATAGGGAGATCACATTATTATCCTGTTATTTTTTTTAATGTGCCACAAAAATTGTGAGGAACGAAGTAATGGTTAATTGGCTTCAGGTACATAACCTCACGTACCTTTGGATCCTTATTCGAATTTATTTGACAGTTTTGAGACACATTGAAATAAAACAAGATATGATTATAATCTAACGATTATGAAGTCTCCCAAACCGGCCACTGACAACAGGTTTAAATGAACACTTTGCATTGTGACAAATTCTGAGCTTGATTTTTTGCGGTATTGTGGTGGCCATTTTGAAAATGGAGACAGGTAGAAATTTTGCGATGTCGGAAATCAATTCAGGACATCATAATCTACCTACATATGAAATGTCGTTGAAATCGGACAATGTTGAATTTGTGCGGTATTGTGGCGACCATTTTGAAAATGACGACCGGTAGAAATGTATCGATGTCGGAAATCAATTCAGGACATCATAATCTACCTACATATGAAATTTCGTTGAAATCGAACAATGTTGAATTTGTGAGGTATTGTGGTGGCCATTTTGAAAATGGCGACCGGTAAAAATGTATCGATGTCAGGAATCAATTCGGGACATCATAATCTGCCTACATATGAAATGTCGTTGAAATCGGACAATGTTGAATTTGTGCGGTATTGTGGCGGCCATTTTAAAAATGGCGATCGGTAGAAATTTGTCAATGTCGGGAATCAATTCGGGACATCATAATCTACCTACATATCAAATGTCGTTGAAATCGGACAATGTTGAATTTGTGCGGTATTGTGGCGGCCATTTTGAAAATGGCGACCGGTAGAAATTTTTCAATGTCGGGAATCAATTCGGGACATCATTATGTACCCACATATCAAACTTTGATGATATCGGACAATGTTGAATTTTTGCGGTATTGTGGCGGCCATTTTAAAAATGGCGACCGGTAGAAATTTTTCAATGTCGGGAATCAATTCGGGACATCATTATCTACCCACATATCCAATTTTGATGATATTGGACAATGTTGAATTTTTACCGCCCATTTTTTATCAACCCAGCTGTGAGCGAAGCGAACATGGTTGATACTTGTAAACACTTTGAAATCGGAAGCGGAAGTGTGAGCCATTTGCCTGTTTTCGTAATTGAACATCTTTGTCGCGCTGAAGTAAAATAAAATAATGACTTTAAAATTGTATTGAGAATTAAAACTTACGTTTCGTGCCGAAGGCACGACTATATCATTCAAATAGAAAACAGGGTTTTACTTTCGAAGGCACGAACACTACGAATAAAGAAATGAAATCGTCGTGCCGAATATGAACAAAAGAATGAATCAGCACGGCAACATTAAATGTTGCAAATGGGTCCCATGGCAACACCTTGACGGAAGTTTTCGTTCCGAAGGCATATCTTATATAATAAAATTAATTGACTAGTCGTGCCATAGGCACGACCATTACGAACAAAATTTCAAAAGTCTTCGTGCCGAAGTCACGAAAACAGTATAGTCGGAATGGATCCCATGGCGACACATTGCCGGAAGTTAATTGTAACAGTTATTTACCAAGCAAATTCGTACAAAAAAATCGTCATGTCATACTGATTGGCATTCGTGCCGAAGGCATTAAATATGCTATCAATATTAAAATGTAATAACTATGTTTTGGCAATCGGACTTTTTCGGGCCTTTCCGTCAAACAAAATTTTTCCGCTTGATGGAATTATCCCATCTAATATTGAAATACGAGGAAAAATCTTTAGTTAAATAAAATGAGATATTGGATACTTTGAATTAATTTATGTTTTTTTTTAATCGACTCCTCTCGCAACTCTGCTGCAGTTTTCTTGTTTATGCCGTGTTTTGGCAGCCAATTGGAAAATGGCAGACATCTTGAAAAACGCAGAATTGCTCCTCTAATGGTGACCTATCACTATGTCAAATTTTATGTCTCTATCATTATCCATTTAGAAGTTATCAACATTAATGTACGAAATTTCAACTTTCCCATAGGATTCTATAGTAACGCCCACCCCCTTTGAACCCCTCAAAATATGACTTTGACCCCCTTTACCACAAAGCTGAAAACTTTAGGACCAACTAGAAACATATATCTATAACTCCACCAAGTTTCATGAAATTCTGTCCAGCAGTTCCTGAGATCTGCCGTGGACACGTTCATGTGCCAAAGAAAGAAAGGAGAATAATAATAATAATAATAATAATAATAATAATAATAATAATAAAAAACGGAGCAAAAACAAAAAGTCTCCAAACGTTGTTTGGGAGACTTAATTACCAGATTTATAGGGCATTTGAATATCATTGCAATTTTTACGCTGATGGTGTTAATCAGTCAAAATAAACATTATAGAAAAACAAAGGGGCAATCAAGAATGGACAATCCAGAGACACGGACAGCACTGGATACAAGACACAGAACGAAGACAAACAAAACAATTAAATACAACACAGACGATGTGAAACACAAACCTCGCCAAAACAAATCAGGGTAAACCGCAGTACCCGCGGATTACTCATATGGTCAAGTCCGGTAAAAGTCTTGTCGGTGATAGAGGAAAAAATAATCTATATAAAAGAAAAATGATCCATTGCTATGTCAGCACTGGATATTTCGTAACAGTAAACCAGTTCGTAATGACGACGTAGAACTTTTCAGCAACGTAGCCTTGCTTGAGTAGCTTTTACTTCCAGAAAATCAATGTACTGGGAACAAACCCTAGAATAATGCACGAGTTGTGAAATGGAAAATGGAAAGGGATATTGACTATTGGAAAAGATAAGTCGTCACGTTTGTTGGGGAGTTTTGTTCTTAATCTAATTCCTTATTATTATTGGAAGCACATCTACAAGTATCTGAAACACTGGATTTTCGGATCAATCATTTCAATATGTCCATCATAGGACACATCATAGAATATCGTATAAATTGGTATGCAAATACACCGCCGTAACCATACGAGGAAACAGGATTTGCTAGTCAAGAAAGGAACATTTACAATTATGAGATCGAAGTCATCACTTGCACGATACATCTTGGAGCAAAATTATTCTTGATTGTAAATATTTTGGTAGATATCTAGTTTCTTAGATTTCTAGTTCAATTTAGGAAATATTTAGAGGTACGTTGCTACTAAAGATGGGATTATTTATAGAATATTTGAAATTGTTGAACAGGTTATACCAAGGCACTTGTTTCATTCAAGAAGTAAGGAAGATGAGGGGACATATATTTTTTTAATGAAACAAGTGCCTGTGGGTTATACGATATAACCTGGTTTGGGTCAGTTTACGCTTGATAAACCTGCGAAGTACAAGTATAACCTGTTCAACAATTTCAAATATTCTTTATGATTTAATTTTCACAACAAAATTTAATGATTCCTTGATTTTAATTACGATTATTTCATGTGACTATTTGAATTTGTCGTTGGCGGATGAACACGTTGATGACGTCACAACACAGGTTATCGAGTATAACCAACAATTTTCTCCAGGCGGATTAGCCAATCAGATTGCAGTATTAAAATCAAATTAAATTATTAAGTAATAACACAAAATAAAAGTTAGCTTACATAGTTTGTACTCCGACCCCGACATATATGCTGTCGATTAATGTTTTGATAAGATTTTCTTCCGTGCATACGTATGCATCAAAATGAAAATTTATTAAATATAATTTAAACTGTATATCAAAGTAATCAAAACACTGTTTAAACAAGCCAGATTATGTCAGACAAGGACAGTTTGAAGGTATTCAGAAGCTTTAAATAGAATGACAGACAATGCAATGATCAAAAGAAAAAGAACAAAAAACAAATAATGGACTACCAAACACTACACGGAAAACTAAAGATTGAACAACACGAACCCCACTAAAACCGAAGGTGAAGACAAGCGCTCCGGAATAATAAACAGTTCCTGCTTCACTAGTGGTTCTCATAGCGATACAAATCATGACATAGTTACAACAACCCAAAATATGTCAGATAAATGAAGACACTGCTTAAGCAATCCAGACTTTGTCAAACAAACCAAGACACTGTTTAAACAACCCAGCCAAATAAATCATCATAATAGAGAATAAAAGTCAAAATTTTCACTAAATTCAAGCATTTGTGGGATATTTAAGACATTTTGAAATAAACCTCGAATAATGGAAATAATATTACTTTTTCATCTAGTTTCCTATAAAATATTTCCATTCAAACTTTTCTTTTCTAATCTCAAGAAGGATGACATAATTGATATGAAGCAGATTAACAAGAAAAGCACATGGAATAGAATTAGATTTAATTATTTGTGCCTAGCCAGAAATCATGGCGGCGAACCAATGAATAACATAAGAATAGATCATGAACGGTTGATATAAACTTTCAATAATTTCATACTCTGAGATATTCGCACCACGTTTGTTTGCAACAAATTGAAGGCATAATGCTGCTGTCCTCAAATAATCGTCATTCTTTGAAACAGTTAACATCTTGTACAATTTGGTCACATTTTGTAAGGAAATTAATATACGGATGACTGCTCCTCCTTTCGGTCATGTCAGTAGGTTACCGAAAAGTAGTCAGCGGCAATATCGTTATAAACTTCACAGACGGAAGGGAATGGGTCTTTATTTTCCTTTTTACTTAACTGATAAGATAAAAACGAAAATAAAATCTCGTTATGTTCATATCTGCTGAACTACAACATGTTACTCTAAATTTGATTGGACGACTGATTGATTTATGGCTTGCCATTAATATCTTTAACGCAATACTGTGCCATATATTGGATAAATATGTTTAGCATTATTGGGAAAATAGAGGTTATTTATAGTTCAGATATCGTCTAGACATCAATAATTATTGTTGAATTAACTAACAAGCTGGCATTTTGAAATTGGAATTCTTTGAGTTTGGCCAACAACGTACATCAATGTTGCTTAACAAGCAGTTGAACACATAAATCACATCTTCGTAAGTCCTAATTGAAATAATGTATAATTTGTGTATTGTAATGTTCATTCTTAAATACGCCAGATATATAGGCCCTATTTAAATTGTTTTAAAATGGGAAATTATCTACTTTAACAAATCTAAAATAAACTTCACCAAATCATCAAATAAACGTTAGAGGAAAACGAAGGGGCAATCAAGAATGGACAACCCAGAGACAATAAACGTTAGAGAAAACCGAAGGGGCAATCAAGAATGGACAACCCAGAGACAATAAACGTTAGAGAAAACCGAAGGGGCAATCAAGAATGGACAACCCAGAGACAATAAACGTTGGAGAAAACCGAAGGGGCAATCAAGAATGGACAACCCAGAGACAATAAACGTTAGAGAAAACCGAAGGGGCAATCAAGAATGGACAACCCAGAGACAATAAACGTTAGAGAAAACCGAAGGGGCAATCAAGAATGGACAACCCAGAGACAATAAACGTTAGAGAAAACCAAAGGGGCAATCAAGAATGGACAACCCAGAGACAATAAACGTTAGAGAAAACCGAAGGGGCAATCAAGAATGGACAACCCAGAGACAATGAACGTTAGAGAAAACCGAAGGGGCAATCAAGAATGGACAACCCAGAGACAATAAACGTTAGAGAAAACCGAAGGGGCAATCAAGAATGGACAACCCAGAGACAATAAACGTTAGAGAAAACCGAAGGGGCAATCAAGAATGGACAACCCAGAGACAATAAACGTTAGAGAAAACCGAAGGGGCAATCAAGAATGGACAACCCAGAGACAATAAACGTTAGAGAAAACCGAAGGGGCAATCAAGAATGGACAACCCAGAGACAATGAACGTTAGAGAAAACCGAAGGGGCAATCAAGAATGGACAACCCAGAGACAATGAACGTTAGAGAAAACCGAAGGGGCAATCAAGAATGGACAACCCAGAGACAATAAACGTTAGAGAAAACCGAAGGGGCAATCAAGAATGGACAACCCAGAGACAATAAACGTTAGAGAAAACCGAAGGGGCAATCAAGAATGGACAACCCAGAGACAATAAACGTTAGAGAAAACCGAAGGGGCAATCAAGAATGGACAACCCAGAGACAATAAACGTTAGAGAAAACCGAAGGGGCAATCAAGAATGGACAACCCAGAGACAATAAACGTTAGAGAAAACCAAAGGGGCAATCAAGAATGGACAACCCAGAGACAATAAACGTTAGAGAAAACCGAAGGGGCAATCAAGAAAGGGCAATCAAGAATGGATAACCCAGAGACAATAAACGTTAGAGAAAACCGAAGGGGCAATCAAGAATGAACAATCCAGAGTAACAGGCAACATTGGGTACACAAGGCACAGAACGAAGACAAAAAAAAAAAAACACAAATAAAACCAACAAAAAACCTCCAAAAACACAACGTAGAATTGAGAAAACTAAAAAGATGAGCAACGCGGACCCCCACCAAGAAATGTTGGTGAACATTAGCACAATTGAGAGGACACATCTTGGACAATTATTCTACAAAAGTGTAGTACATGTAGATGAATATTTCGTGAAAACCACACTGACATTAGGTATAAGACATTAAAAAAAACTCGGGGTTATGTCAAATAATCTAAAATACATTCTCATAATGTGAAATATACCGAAAAACACTTCTTTATATATAAATGAAGCATTGTGTTCGATTCGCCTTTGCTGCCATCACTGTGACTCCATTTGTTTTGTAGGAGCGTTTTATTTATGTTATTTGTATTTATTTACATATACTGGTGTCCAGCACGAATTCCATATATAACTGAATATGTTCGTGTCCCTTAACAACAGCATTAACTGTTAGGTGTCCGGAGCACGTGTGTTCACCCCCTGTTTTCAGTCGTTTCAATTGTTCAATTTTTTAGGGCGTTGTTGTTAATTATTTATTTTTGTTGTCTATTGTATTGTCTCCCCTTCATTGGTTTACGGCTTCTTATTAATTATTTTTCATTTTCAATCTTTCTTTATATTTATCTTTTCAAAATTAATGAAGTTCGACATTATAAAATTATATCCACAATCTACATGTATTCAGTTTCTGAATAAAGTAAACTGTATGAATAGGCTCATGAGTGTACTGTCTCGTGACAAAATGTAGAAAAGTCACGTTGTCATTTAACAAGCTTATCTTATAACCATGATTGATAAATTACACGATATAACAAAGATGTCCTATTAAGCAACGGATTGTTGGCGAATATGGGCAATTTTTACGCGTTGTATCAATAACGACCAAAGTAAATACACATGGGTTTTGTTTACTACCTCAGAAGGTTAACAGTAGTTCATATTTCTATGCCTTCTCTATTTGATCGAATAGAACAAACGTACAAATGATTGCACAAGATTCCGTTATTTTAAGTAACTGTTGTGGAATTGATGAAAAATATATCTTGGATATTGAAGTCTTCTGAAAACTCAAACTTTACCAGATATTTTTTTTTAATCATACTTCATGAAAATAAATTAAAGATATAGGCACAGATATTTTTTTATCATACTTTATCAAAATACCCAAAAACAATCAGTATACACCATCACATTACAAATTGCTAAAAATGCAATTGTCCTAGATTTTGGATAACAATGTTCGATTTAGAAATCATAGAAATTATGATAATTCTAAATTTATAAATAAATATTATTAAAAAATTGCTTAATTGCATGAGTATCATATAATATTTTAAATTCATACGTTTTAGAAAGATTGTTTATTTAATTTATTCTAAAATTTTATATTTTCATCTTTTTTATTTACAGATTTTTGTGTAATTTTACCAGATTTTTATTTTATATATAAATTTTTACAAAAGTTTAATTTTTTTTCAAGTTATTAAATTTTAACAGACTTATTCTTATATTTTTAGATTGTTTTTTTGTTTTTTTGTGTTTTTTTTTAAATAATAAATTTCACTTTTGAGACCTGCATTTCCAAATTTACTTACCTGTAAATGTCATTAATTGCTATATAAACACCTGTAATATAATGTTGGTTGGCATACCTTGAATATGATATTTCAAAATGTTGGCATAGGTTGAAGACACCATCAAAAAGGCGTTGATCAATAAATACAAGGTATTGTTTGGCATTTAATAATTAGTAAATATAATAAAATATGGAATATTGGTCAAATATCTTAAATTAGATGACATTTTGTTTTCCCGATTAAATGTCCACACATGGTCTGATTAAATATCATGCTTATTTTTCTGCCAATCAATAATTTATAATTGGTTATTGTACAAATACTGGAAACAAGTCTGTCCATATAAGTCTCCCGAAATATATGTATAAAGCTTCGTAAATCTGAAAACGTAATTAGAAATTTTTTCAAATTCCAAATTGTCAATAGTTTGTCACAAGCTACATGTACTTTCTTAATAAAGCTACAATCAAACTACAATCATAATAAAAGTCAAGATGACATAGAAACTCTTTATATCTTTGCTAACATTTTTTTAAAATGGTAAACAAGGTTAACAGCATCATCAATATTAAACCGATATTGTAATTTCTCGCCACAGGCATCCATCAAATTAATTCTGGTATTCCAAAAATTTGACCTTTAGTAGTGTAAATATTATTTTATTGTCGAAGAATATAGTACATTTTACTGGTTTGTTTGATGGTGTTTAACGCCACTTTCAACAATATTACAGTTATATCGTGGTGGTCAGCTTTATTGGTGGATGAAACCCGAGGACCCGGAGAAAACCACCGACTTGTTGTAAGTCACTGACAAACTTCATCACATAATGTTGTACACCTCGCTCTGCTCGAGATTCGAACTCACAACATCAGTGGTGATAGGCACCGATTGGATAGGTAGTTGTAAATCCAACTACCATGGATCACGGCCACGAAAGCCCCCATTTATTGGTGTTCAACACTTATAGAGAAAATGGTCAACAATCATATTCGGAAACAAGCAAACTGATTGCATAAATTTGTCTTCAGTTTATCTTAAATAATGGTATTAACTCCAAATTCTGTGAATCTAGAACGTATTAGATTTGATTATTCATGTTTAACACGAGTTTTGTAGTGGGTCAAATTCATTTTTGGAAGAAACCATATAGTACCCAGAGAAAACAGTACATTTTTATATTTCATTTGCATATAAATTATAGAATATTTTGCACCAGATTCAAGCATACCTCAATTTCCATTTCATATTAATTTTCATACGAAAATCATGAAATTAACCAATAAACTAATATACTTTCATTTTTATACCAGAAAAATAAATTAACAAATCAACCATGTGATTTTTTAAATTATATGATCAACATGAATTGTTATGGGTGTTTAAGGCTACTTTCAACTTTATGTGACTACCATCTTATTTTCAGGGGGTATATATAATGAATTGTTCAATTAAACCCATGGAACAGGCGTTTGTAAACCTTAAAACTTGAGATGATATCCTGGCGAGTGGAACAGGCGTATTTAAACCTAAAACTTAATTGAGATGCTATCCTTATGAGTGGAACAGGTGTCTTTAAACCTTAAAACTCGAGATGGTATCCTGGCGAGTGGAATAGGTGTATTTAAACCTTAAACATTGAGATGGTATCCTGGCGAGTGAAATAGGTGTATTTAAACCTTAAACATTGAGATGGTATCCTGGCGAGTGGAACAGGCGTCTTTAAACCTTAAAACTTGAGATGGTATCCTGGCGAGTGGAACAGGCGTCTTTAAACCTTAAAACTTGGAATGGTATCCTGGCGAGTAGAACATGCATCTTTAAACCTTAAAATGGTATCCTGGCGAGTGGAACAGGCGTCTTTAAACCTTAAACATTGAGATGGTATCCTGGCGAGTGGAACAGGTGTCTTTAAACCTTAAAACTCGAGATGGTATCCTTGCGAGTGGAACAGGCGTATTTAAACCTTAAAACTCGAAATGGTATCCTGGCGAGTGGAACAGGTGTCTTTAAACCTTAAAACTCGAGATGGTATCCTGGCGAGTGGAACAGGCGTCTTTAAACCTTAAAACTTGAGATGGTATCCTGGCAAGTGGAACAGGTTCTTTAAACCTTAAAACTTGAGATGATATCCTGGCGAGTGGAACAGGCGTCTTTCAACCTTAAAACTTGAGAGATGCTATCCTGGCGAGTGGAACAGGCGTATTTAAACATTAAAAAGTGAGATGGTATCCTGGCGAGAGGAACAGGCATCTTTAAACCTTAAAACTTGAGATGGTATCCTGGCGAGTAGAACAGGTGTCTTTAAACCATAAAACTTGAGATGATATCCTGGCGAGTGGAACAGGTTTCTTTAATCCTTAAAACATGAGATGGTATCCTGGCGAGTGGAACAGGCGTCTTTAAACCTTAAAACTTGGAATGGTATCCTGGCGAGTGGAACAGGCATCTTTAAACCTTAAAACTCGAGATGGTATCCTGGAAAGTGGAACAGGCGTCTTTAAACCTTAAAACTTGAGATGGTATCCTGGCGAGAACACATATAATCATTCAGTGATGCTCATCAATTTGATGTAGAAAATCTATGACTCCATCAATATTATAACAAGTTCTTGTACCAAAATTACTTTATGTGACAGTTGTGGTAGATATACCTATATATTCACCTGGAACCATTAATCCTGATAACTTAAAATTTCTAGTGTTGACGGCCAACATATTTCATTGTGTTCAATGCTTTGTCACTTTAAACTTACATGGAGACCTGGTGGGGTTAAACCAAAGACTATGATATTGGTACCTGCTGGTTATCCTCTAAACAGGCAGATTAAGAAGCAAGACTGGTTGGAATCAGGATAATTACCTGTAGACTGTTGTTTCAGTCAGCTTGCACCATGAATATGCAATTAAAAGTGTTGTTCTAGTACAATGCGGACATCATCATAATCATCATCTTATCCAATGTAACACGTTCTTGCCATGATATAGCTGAAAATGGTTCATTTGGCATACAGCAACAATCACTCACTGGTTTTCACCAGTATTAAAGCTGCACCATGATCATGGAAGTATAAGTCAAACTGGTATTAAGAGGTCACAATTGGGTCAATGAGAAAGTGGTCTTTTATGACAGGTGACCACTTAAAAGAGGTTCAATTTATATGAAATTTTCCATGACAGGTCAAGAAAATGATTACCTTTTAATATGGGTAACCGCATGGGCAGGTTTGACTGTAGTATAAAATTATGAGTGAGCGATTGTTGTTTAACACCAAATTAATAAATTTCTGCTTTATATAAATACATAATCAAGTTGCTTAACAAGTCAATATGTTGTTTTTTTCTAAATTCACAGTTTGAGCCTGGTAGAATTGTAGAATACCATTATTCTGTTAGAAAACAATGCCATGAAATTAACAATACAAAGTGTGATGCTATTGATGCTACAAGATAATAGAGGTAATGGTTCTGTGCTGATGCTACAAGATAATAGAGGTAATGGTTCTGTGCTGATGCTACAAGATAATAGAGGTAATGGTTCTGTGCTGATGCTACAAGATAATAGAGGTAATGGTTCTGTGCTATCAGGGCAATTTAATAAATATAGATTTGTTTTATAAAGTAACAAGAAAAAAAACATTTAATTAAGAAGACAACATACCTTTATTGGTCCATTAGTATAATTAAGAAATAAATCATGGAAGCCAGAATGTGTTTTGAGTTTTAACGTGGATTTGCAGATATTAGTATTTTATCCCGAGCCAGAGGCGAGGGATAAAATTTACTAATATCCGCCAACCCATGTTAAAACTCAAAACACATTCTGGCTTCCATAATTTATTTCGATTCTGATATGTCTAAGAGTACAAATACGGTAGTATACTTTGATTGGAAGACAGTAATTTGTATTTATGTCTGCGGAAAATGTCGCACACAATTTATGCTGCCAATGGAAAAGTCAGTCACATTCACCAGCACATGCGCAAATGAGATTATCGTCATGTTAGAATATATTTTTTATTTAATTTAAACACAAGTACAGGAACATTTTTTGAGATTCAACTTTTGACACATAATACATAGTTCTGGTAATATATCTACCCAAGATGGCACTATTATTTAAATTATTGTTGTTCCTCAGAAACATGTCAATGAAAATCTGAGTTTAATATTGAAAGAAAACCAAATAGGTAAACAACATGTTGTGCAGAATTATGCATAATAAATAGATTTTTATTTATCATTGGCCTTAAAAACAATGAAAAATTATTTATCTTTAGTTTATGATGATTTTATATGTTAAATTAACTAGAGGCTCCCAGGAGCCTGTATAGCTCACCTGGGTATAATAATAACATCAGTCAATAAAACTTGATAACTTCGGTAAAAAAAATTAACAATTGTAGCCTTCGTCATTTTTATAAATTTGATGAAAAAAGGGCAAGAACTCCAAGATGGGTAATCGGATTTACTTCAAAATTGCAGGTAAATAAAAATTGATCGAAGGGTCGAACCGCCAGACACATTTTTGGAAGAGAACCATTCAATGACTATTTCATCAAAATTTTGTTCTTATTGAGCAAATGGTTTCAGACAAAAAGATTTTTATGGGAATTTCCCATAGGGTCCTATGTTAAATTAAGTTCGGCTGTGGCGGCCATCTTGGTCGGTGTTCTGAAATGCTGGACACAATTTTGGAAGAGGACCACCCAAGAATCATTTCAGCAAAGTTTGGTTGAGATTGGCTCTGTAGTTTCAGAGAAGAAGATTTTTTTAATTTCATCCCCCCTTTTTTCTAATTTGCATAATCGGTCAAACTCGGTAAAAGTTCAAAGTTCATAAAAAATCCCGTAATATATGTTAAAAAGCTCATCATTATGCTTATACAGTTCAAATTTGGGCACTTTCTGGCTTAAAATAGAGCAGTTTTGGCCATTTGAAGAAATTTCTATTTTTAGTAATGGTGGCCATCTTGGATACAGGACGGCGCTGACGGACACAATTTTGAAAGGGGACCACCTAAGGATCATTTCAGCAAAGTTTGGTTGAGATTGACTCAGTAGTTTCAGAGGAGAAGATTTTTTTTTAATTCCATCCCCCCTTTTTCTAATTTGCATAATCGGTCAAAATCAGTAAAAGTTCAAAGTTCATAAAAAATCCGTAATATATGTTAAAAAGATCATCATTATGCTTATACAGTTCAAATTTGAGCACTTTCTGGCTTAAAATAGAGCAGTTTTGGCCATTTGAAGAAATTTCTATTTTTAATAATGGTGGCCATCTTGGATATAGGACGGCGCTGACGGACACAATTTTAAAAGGGGACCACCTAAGGATCATCTCAGCAAAGTTTGGTTGAAATTGGCTCAGTAGTTTCAGAGGAGAAGATTTTTTTTTAATTTCATCCCCCCTTTTTTTAAATTTCATAATCGGTCAAAATCGGTAAAAGTTCAAAGTTCATAAAAAATCCGTAATATATGTTAAAAAGCTCATCATTATGCTTATACAGTTCAAATTTGGGCACTTTCTGGCTTAAAATAGAACAGTTTTGGCCATTTGAAGAAATTTCTATTTTTAGTAATGGTGGCCATCTTGGATACAGGACGGCGCTGACGGACACAATTTTGAAAGGGGACCACCTAAGGATCATCTCAGCAAAGTTTGGTTGAGATTGGCTCAGTAGTTTCAGAGGAGAAGATTTTTTTTTTAATTTCATCCCCCCTTTTTTTAAATTTCATAATCGGTCAAAATCGGTAAAAGTTCAAAGTTCATAAAAAAATCCCGTAATATATGTTAAAAAGTTCATCATTATGCTTATACAGTTCAAATTTGGGCACTTTCTGGCTTAAAATAGAGCAGTTTTGACCATTTGAAGAAATTTCTATTTTTAGTAATGGCGGCCATCTTGGATACAGGACGGGGCTAATGGACACAATTTTGAAAGGGGACCACCTAAGGATCATTTCAGCAAAGTTTGGTTGAGATTGGTTCAGTAGTTTCAGAGGAGAAGATTTTTTTTTAATTTCATCCCCCCTTTTTTCTAATTTGCATAATCGGTCAAAATGGGTAATGGGATTTACTTCAAAATTGCAGGGTAGGTAGATCTTGATATGCTGCACATTTTTGCAATAAACTTAACATCTATCTCTAAATAGTTTTTGAAATATAAGACGAAAAGTATTAAAAGGAAAAAAAAAAATTGATGAAAAAGGGGCAATAACTCCAAGATGGGTAATCAAATTTACTTCAAAATTGCAGGGTAGGTAGATCTTGACATGCTGAGCATGTTTGCAGTTTCAACTTACCATCTGTCTGTTATAGTTTTTGAAATAAAGGACGAAAAGTATTAAAATTTTGAAAATTTGATGAAAAAAGGGAAATAACTCCAAAATGAGTAATGGGATTTACTTCAAAATTGCAGGGTAGGTAGATCTTAATATGCCGCACATTTTTGCAATTTAAAGTTAACCTTTATCTCTTATAGTTTTTGAAATATAAGACGAAAAGCATTAAAATTTTACAAATTTGATGAAAAAAGGGCAATAACTCCAAGATGGGTAATCAGATTTACTTCAAAATTGCAGGGTAGGTAGATCTTGATGTGCTGATCATTTTTACCCCATGTCAGATTTTTGATATTACTAACGGTTTTTGAGATATTACCAAAAACCTGCAATTTTACCATATGTTCTATTTTTAGTAACAGCGGCCATGTTGGTTGGTGCACGGCATCACCGGACACAATTTTGAAACTAGATACCCTAGTAATGATTCAGACCAAGTTTGGTTTCCATTGGTCTAGTACTTTCAGAGGAGAAGATTTTTGAAAAAGTTTACGACGTACGACGGACGACGACGACGGACGCCAAGTGATGAGAATAGCTCACATGACCCTTTGGGTCAGGTGAGCTAACAAAAGGGATAGGACACAAGTTTTACCAACTTATAAAGTCTTCTCCCATTAATACAATAAATTCACATAGTATAATGATCATTCTGAGCATGCATATAATACATATAGAAATATATTGTAAACAAGGGCAATGCAAAGCGTGGCGTATCCCCTCGCCTAAAAATTAGACCCTGTGACCTTGACCTTTGACCTTGAAAATCAATAGGGTTCCAGATTCTCTTAAGGTCTAAGTATGTACCAAACTTGGTCAATATCCATTGAACGATATTGATTCTAGAGTGTTCACAAAGATGTTATGCAGTAAAAATTTGACCCAGTGACATTGACCTTTGATCTATGACCTTGAAAATCAATAGGGTTCCAGATTCTCCTAAGGACTAAGTATGTACCAAGTTTGGTCAAAATCCATTGAAGGATCTTGATTCTAGTGTTCACAAGGATGTTACACGGTAAAAAAAATTACCCAGTGACCTTGACCTTTGACCTTGAAAATCAATAGGGTTCCAGACTCTTCTAAAGACTAAGTATGTACCAAGTTTAGTCAAAATCCATTGAAGGATGTTGATTCTAGTGTTCACAAGGATGCTATGCGGTAAAATTTTATCTGGTGACCTTGACCTTTGACCTTGAAAATCAATAGGGTTCCAGATTCTCTTAAGGACTAAATATGTACCAAGTTTGGTCAAAATCCATTAAAGGATGTTGATCCTAGAGTGTTCACAAGGATGTGACGGACGGACGGTAGCGTTACTATATCCCTTCGCAACTTCGTTGGCGAGGGGATAATAATTAACGAATTAATAAAGAGGTTGTGTTGGATGGATGCGAGGTTGGAGAGTAGATAATTATCGAGTAATTATACTAAAAGGAATCTTTTTGAAGATTTAATAAAATTGAAAACGTGTTTGATGATATTAATATTTTCAGTATGTTAAATCATCGGACCCACAGGTTAGTAGATTCAAATCGCTTGTCTGTACCCAATTTAAGTTGTTCATCATAATAAGTCTTATTTCAGTATAGTTAGGACAGGTAAAAAAATAATGGAATGCATCTTCCCTTCTCAGTTCAATTTTTACAAATAATGACATTCCAGTCAGCATTTAGTGACAGACTGTATTACATCTGAAGTTGGTTTGCCTCTGAAAGATAGTTGCAGAACACTAGAAGTCATATTTACTAATTCTGACAACAACTTGGAATCATTAGCTACAAATGGAAGCTGCAAATCATATATTTAATTTAAAATATGATTTTGAAATGGTTTATGATTAACAATAGATTCATTTTATATGGCCTTATTCCAATGACTTTTATACTCAATTAACAAGTACAATCAATAACTCTACTGTCTTATATGTGTTCTTGTACATAAATATGAAATAAAAAAACAATTAAACATGCATGAAAGGCTTGTTCCCTGATTTGTTTTGATAAGTAAAACAATGGGTAATGTGAGCTGCTGTCTCCATAGTGTGGTGTAAGTTATGATAAAATTAACATAAGAATGACTAGATCTTAGATTTTAAGAAAAAGAAATAGACAGTGTTCATCTTAAATATACAATCAACAATTAAAAAAGGTTTGCTGAAATCCACTCAGCAGTAATGCATTTCAATAAAAAAAAGATATGTCATTAAAAAATGTCAAAAGGGAAATAAAATGTTATAAATATTTTTTTCTTCAGAATCATATTCAGTAAATTAAGAGAAGAATAGATAACAAAATCTCCAGATTTATTGTATAACTACTACAGTACATGTATATCTAAATATTGGAATCTTGTGAAGTACAAGCTGTGAAAGTTATATTGAAACCAATCTGATGTGTGAGTTGTAGAATGTGTAAAAAGCTCCTGAGAGTTTGTGTTTATTGTTATACAAAAACCGAATTCAAATAAAGTTTTCTTATCTTCTTATTCTTATGTGTCATGGTTCTCTATAAACATGGTGTATTCTGTTGTAAACATGTAAATTAAAAAGATAAAACAAATCTAATTAAAATAAAATTTGTAAAAGTTTTGTGGAAATCCATTTACAAGTTTTGCTAAATGTGTATAACAAATGCATATATTTAAAAAATAAAAACTGTTAACAATTTTCATTATTTTAAAAATAAAAATAATAGACATATCTTCTCAGCATAATCAACAATTTGCATTTCAATCAATTCAATGAAATTAAGATGAGAAATTGTAAATACCACAGACAAGCAGACAAACAGAAGGAAGAACATAGTGATACATATTTATCCCTCAACTTCAGACAGGGGGAATAAATACACTGACAACTTCACGTAAAGGATAATTAAAACAAACTACCAGAAGGGTCATATGACGGAACATCTTCACTGTCTGGTTTTAATTTATTTGATTTCTTCATCTTTTTCATTTTCCCTGATTTAAATAGATCGTCATAATCATCTGCAGCATCAGAAACCATTTGATCAACCAATGAAACACGCTCTTTCTGTTGTCTTTTCCGACTTTTCCATTTCACTGGATCACTGAACACATCAATACCATCATTTTTCAATGTACTAGTATTTCCAAGTGGATCCTCTTCATCCTCAGTGACACTAGTTTCTATCAATGATTCATTATCCAAATGTTCAACTTTTGATTTTCTATGTTTTTGTGGTGGCCTTCTTCGTTTTTGCTTTGATTTGTCAGATGACGAAAAGATGTCGTCCAAAACAGACATATTTCCTTCATTGACAACATCGGTTTTCTCCTTCACTTGAATTTTCACATCTTCTTGATGTCCAATTTTGTCGATCAGATCCTCAAAGTCATCAGAATGATTTACAGAACCAACTTGATATGTGTCATCTTCAATGACATCATCTACTGTTACCAATGTACTGGTACAGGTACCAGTAATTTTACAGTTACCTCCCTTCCTTACTTTATATCTCTGATTGTTTCTAGACGATTTCTTTATAGGTGACGGCTTTCGTCGAGCTGTATATTTCAAAGTTATTCCAACATTAAAAGTTTCCGTTGTACTATCATCATTTTCCACTTTACTATCTGATTTTTGTATACTTGCAGATTCACTGTCTGACATGTCAAGAAAAGATATCCCTAATGTTTCATTTTCCTTTGGTCGTTTCTTCCTTGTCAACTTTGTGACAACCTTCTTATCTTTTGAAGGTACTGAAATTCTACCTAAAATATATAGTCAAACATAAGATATTCTTTCATCAGAAGTTAAAAAAGCATTCAATATTCACACAAGACGTCAGAAATGTGTCTTTTGACAATGAGCCATGATTACTAAAGTTTGTAAAAGGAAATTAACATTGGAATCAATCTAATATTCAATAATATTAGAGTAAAATAAATATGCATTATATAAAAACAAATATGTTCCATTGTTTTACAAAACTGGAAATATGACATATTAAAATTAGTAAATAAAGCGCTGTGTGAATGAAATCATAGTTGATCAAGAACAATTGAGAGGTATTTCCATGACATTTTAAAGATTGCCTAGTCTTTGTAGATTATAGTACCGGTAGATTAAATAAATATGTATATAGCCTGGTGTAGCTATGACAACATAACCTTAAAACAAAGTAATGACAACCTGAGCCTTACTCAAGTGGTCAAGTTCAAAATCAAACTTGGCCTGTCTTTTATGGTCCCTGACTGTGTGTATAAATTTCAAATTATATGCTTGCAGGGAACTTATGTAAGTTATTGACAGGACAATAAAAAACCTAAACTCAGCAACATTTGATACATAGGTTTGGACCTTGATCAAAAGAAATGATGAAGAAGACAAATGGTACAGATGCAAATCTGATTAAGCTTTATGACCGTAAGCCCTGGATTTAGGGGAGCTAGGCACTAAACATGGTCCAGATGGAACCAATTTTATATCTTTAATAGTGTATAATTATTTTCAATGAGGGATATTTACAGGTATTTTCTTACTTATTTAATAGGGGCCATCGTGGCGTGATCGTATGGTAGTTGGATTTACAACTACCTATGCAATCAGTGACTATCACCACTAATGTTGTGATTTCGAATCTCGATCAGGGCGAGGTGTACACCATTATGTGATAAAGTTGTCAGTGACTTGCGACAGGTTGGTGGTTTTCTCCGCTTCCTCCGGTTTCCTCCACCAAAAAATTGACCACCATGATATAACTGAAATATTGTTGAAAGTGGCATTAAACACCATCAAACAAACAAACTTATTTATTTAATAGTTTATATTCTTACTTGATACTGTAGATATGTCTTTTTCAATACTCTCTTGAAATGATGTAAATATCTGTGACAGTTCTTGTTTGTCTTTGGTATAAAAATCTTTTAGTATATCTAATCTTGACTGCACTGTACATGACAAAATTTCTTCTGATAAATCAACAGCAGTTTTGTCAAAGTAACATCTCATCTGTTCAAACTGTTTTCTACAACAGGTAGCATTCATCTTACATTAATTATGTACAAGAGTCCCCTTTTTTATAAGACACCTATCACCAAAGACCACCTCTTTCATATTCACTGAGATTATAAAATACTTATAAAATATCCATTAGGCCACTTTTTCATTTCAGAAGGGATGGCCTTATAAAAGGGGGACTACCATATTATTAAAAATGAACACATGATATAACACTAAAATCTGAACATTAATGGCAAGGACAACAAAATATTACAAATTATTAATCTGCCCATGGCTTAATGACAAAAATAATCACATAATGTTGTATCAAGTACATCTTGCCATGAGCGGTATTCAAACTCACAACTTTAGTGGTGATAGGCACTGATTGCATAGGTAGTTGTAAATCCAATTACAATAAGATCATGACCACGACAGCCCTTATTATTTGTAAGCTGATGAATATATCTATAGCTGAAATACTTCTCACATTAGATAATATCTATCACTTATTCACAGTAAGAATATTTGTATAGTGATCTTTATTTCACAATGTACAGTTTCCATAAAACAATTATCTATTCTTGGACTGAACAATAAATGTTTGTGTGATCTCAGTTTCCTTTGGGAGATTTATTCTAATGCAAATTGGCATGATTTAATTTGAGAAAATAGAAAAAAAAAATATATAAATCTAATTATGGGCATGTACACTTTAAACAAATACTTGTCCGTCTGTGCTCCAAAAAATAACTAGAGGCTCCCAGGAGCCTGTAATCGCTCACCTGGATCAAAGCTGCTTTCAATAACAATGCAACTGCACTGTGGTGGCCATCTTGGTGGGAGAACGTGACTGCCAGACAAAATTTTGGAAGATGACCATCCAATGACTATTACATCTAAGTTTGGTTCTAATTGAACTACTGGTTCCAGATAAGATGGTTTTTATGTGAATTTCCTATAGGGTCCTATGTTAAACTAAGTTCAGCTGTGCAGCCGTCTTGGTCAGAGGGCGTGACCACCAGACACAATTTTGGAAGAGGACCATCCAATGACTATTTTATCAAAGTTTGGTTCCAATTGAGCAACTGGTTCCAGATAAGAAGATTTTTATGTGAATTTCCCATAGGGTCCTATGTTAAGCTAAGTTCGGCTGTGGGGGCCATCTTGGTCGAAGGGCCGAACTGCCAGACTTATTTTTGGAAGAGAACCATCCAATGACTATTTTATCAAAATTTAGTTCTTATTGAGCAAATGGTTTCAGACAAGAAGATTTTTATGGGAATTTCCCATAGGGTCCTATGTTAAATTAAGTTCGGCTGTGGCGGCCATCTTGGTCAGAGGTCTGAAATGCCGGACACAAGTTTGGAAGGGGACCACCCAAGGATCATTTCAGCAAAATTTGAATGAGATTGGCTCAGTAGTTTCAGAGGAGAAGATTTTTTTTTAAATTTCATCCCCCCTTTTTTCTATTTTAGCTTGGTGGCCATCTTGGTTGGAATTCGGGATCACCGGACACAATTTTGGAAGTGGGCCATCCAAGGACCATTCCACCAAAGTTTGGTTGCAATTGGCCCAGTGGTTTCTGAGGAGAAGATTTTTATGTGAATTTCCCATAGGGTCCTATGTTAAGCTAAGTTCGGCTGTGGGGGCCATCTTGGTCGAAGGGCCGAACTGCCGGATATATTTTTGGAAGAGAACCATTCAATGACTATTTCATCAAAATTTAGTTCTTATTGAGCAAATGGTTTCAGACAAGAAGATTTTTATGGGAATTTCCCATAGGGTCCTATGTTAAATTAAGTTCTGCTGTGGCGGCCATCTTGGTCGGAGGTCTGAAATGCCGGACACAATTTTGGAAGGGGACCACCCAAGAATCATTTCAGCAAAGTTTAGTTGAGATTGGCTCAGTAGTTTCAGAGGAGAAGATTTTTTAAAAAATTCATCCCCCCTTTTTTCTAATTTGCATAACCGGTCAAAATCGGCAAAAGTTCAAAGTTCATAAAAAATCCTGTACTATATGTTAAAAATCTCATCATTATGCTTATACATTTCAAATTTGGGCACATTCTGGCTTAAAATAGAGCAGTTTTGGCCAATTGAAGAAATTTCTATTTTTAGTAACGGTGACCATCTTGGATACAGGACGGCGCTGACGGACACAATTTTGAAAGGGACCCACCCAGGTTTGGTTTAATTTGGTTCAGCAGTTTCAGAGGAGAAGATTTAAATGTGATCTTTAATCAAAATATGCCTAATTTGCATAATCGGTATAAATCGGCTGAAAGAAAAAATTCCCAGAAAAACCCAGAATATATGTTAAACTACTCCTTGCCATGTAGCTGCAGTTAAAATTTGAGCTCATTTTCACTTATACTAAAGCAGCAATGGACAATTGAAGAAATTTCTATTTTTAGTAACAGCAGCCATCTTGAATGTCGGACACAATTTTAAAAGGGACCCACCCAGGCACCATCCCTGCCAGGTTTGGTTTAATTTGGTTCAGTGGTTTCAGAGGAGAAGATTTAAATGTGATCTTTTATCAAAATATGCCTAATTTGCATAATCGGTATAAATCGGCTGAAAGAAAAACCCGGAATATATGTTAAACTACTCCTTGCCATGTAGCTGCAGTTAAAATTTCAGCTCATTTTGACTTACACTAAAGCAGCAATGGACAATTAAAATTTCATCCCCCCTTTTTTCTATTTTTAGCTTGGTGGCCATCTTGGTTGGAAGTCAGGATCACCGGACACAATTTTGGAAGGGGGTCATCCAAGGACCATTCCACCAAAGTTTGGTTCAAATTGACCCTGTGGCTTCAGAGGAGTTGATTAAAATGTGAAAAGTTAACGGACGGACAACAGACGCTCAGTGGTCACAATAGCTCACATGACCCTTTGGGTCAGGTGAGATAAAAAGGGAAATAACTCCAAAATGGGTAATGGGATCTACTTAAAAATTGCAGTGTAGGTAAATCTTGACATGTTGCACATTTTAGCAATTTAAACTTAACATCTATCTCTTATAGTTTTTGAAATATAAGACGAAATGTATTAAAATTTAAACAAATTTGATGAAAAAAGGGCAATAACTCCAAAATGGGTAATCAGATTTACTTCAAAATTGCAGAGTAAGTAGATCTTGACATGCTGAACATGTTAGCAGTTTAAACTTAACATCTATCTCTTATAGTTTTTGAAATAAAGGATGAAAAGTATTAAAATTTTGAAAATTTGATGAAAAAGGGAAATAACTCAAAAATGGGTACTGGGATTTCCTTTAAAATTGCAGGGTAGGTAGATCTTGACATGCTGCACAGTTTTGCAATTTAAACTTAACCTTTATCTCTTATAGTTTTTGAAATATAAGACGAAAAGTATTAAATTTAAAAAATTTGAGGGGAAAAAGGGCAATAACTCCAAGATGGGTAATCAGATTTACTTCAAAATTGCAGGGTATGTAGATCTTGCTGTGCTGATCATTTTTACCGCGTCAGATTTCTGATATTATTAACGGTTTTTGAGTTATTACCCAAAAACCTGCAATTTTACCATATGTTCTATTCTTAGTAACAGTGGCCATGTTGGTTGGTGCACGGCATCACATGACACAATTTTGAAATTAGACATCCTAGTGATGATTCAGACCAAGTTTGGTTTCAATTGGTCTAGTAGTTTCAGAGGAGAAGATTTTTAAAAAAGTTTACGACGTACGACGGATGGACGGACAGACGGACAGATGCCAAGTGATGGCAAAAGCTCACATGGCCTTTGGCAAGGTGAGCTAAAAATCAGAGTAATCTCATCTTTCATGTAATATTTTACAATGTCCCATTACACATGTGCATCAATATAAAAATACAAAAAAACTTACTATCAAGATTTCAGATGTATGCAAAACCACCTCATAATAAAATGAACATTTTTAGTAGGAACTTTAACATATATATATATATATATCAAATCTTTTTGTCATGATGATACAATTGTCAATCAGTCAATATCCTCACGATACATATTACAAGAACAAAGTGTTATTCTATATATGATGCAGATTTCTCATTTTTATAATACAAGGAGCTAGAAACTGATCAGGGCTGCTTACACATAGCCTTTGACCAGGTAAGCTAAAAAAAAATGCCATCAACAATAACCTGTATTTGATATAGGGTTAGGGTTATGGTGTTTAACGGCACTTTCAAAACTATTTCGTGTATTTGACAAATATAGGGTTAGGGTTATGGTGTTTAATACCACTTTCAACACTATTTCATGTATTTGACATATACTCACAATTTAATAGCCTTTGGTGTTTGTCCAATCAATACTTTATTTCTACCTACAACTACAGATCTAGGTGTGTTATGATTTTCCTTTGATGTCTTTTTCCCTCGTGTTGATTTGACAGGTGTGGGTTCATTCATTAGACTATCATCTGACTAACAAAATAAAACACAAACATTTATTATCATTAATTATCTCCCCTGCTTGGATTGTTGATATTCTTTAATGTTTTGGAATTTGTCAAACATACAATGTGGAATAGAGAAAAATGATGGTCAGTTGACCTAAGCTTTAAAACTACTGTTGATTCGCTAGTTTTTAATTTCGTGATTTCGTCTATTTAAGGATTATCTTAGTTCAGTTTGGTAGAATTTGGTTCTGTGCTTTATGACATGAAACTAGCTAATTGAAACACCAGTCCATAGGTATATATGTCGTTCCACTCGGACACTTTTTCTTGACACCTTAATGCTGCATGCTTAGAGGAGAAGCAACAAATACCAATGTTATATTCTTTGATTTGACCCAACCTGTGATTGAACCCATGATCTACCATACTTTGAGGTGAGCACACTATCCATAACACCATGAAGGCAAGATGAAATGTAAAAGAAAGAGTATATGTAAAGTAAATATAAATATAACAAGAGAAACGCAAAGCGTGGCATATCCCCTCGCCTAAAAATTTGACCCGGTGACCTTGACCTTTGACCTTGAAAATCAATAGGGCTCCAGATTCTCTTAAGGACTAAGTATGTACCAAGTTTGGTCAAAATCCATTGAAGGATGTTGATTCTAGAGTGTTCACAAGGATGTTACAGAAGGACGGAAGGAAGGACGGACGGTAGCGTTACTATATCCCTTCGCAATTTCGTTGGCGAAGGGATAATAATAAGACCATACACAATATTGTATGTTTATACTTTGTACCTGTAATATATTGTTACCTCTGACAATGGTTCACAGTAAACAGCTGGTATCTGTGAGTTCTGATGTAACTCGTATACATCCTGAATGGCACATTTTGACATGTGATCTTCAGCTTTACTACCTCCTACAAACTGACGATTTTCATGAATATGTACAACACCACAATGCTCTACAAGAAACATGTATCAATATTAATAGATATAATGTTAATTTCCAGGACTGTAAACAATCGGAAGTAAAATGTATCAATAGTACTATATGGCTATGGGTTATGGTTATAGCGTTTAATGCCACTTTCAACAATATTTCAGTTATAATCATGGCGGTCAGTTTTATTGGTGGAGGAAATTTTAGTACCCGGAGAAAACCACTGACCTGCTGCAAGTCACTGACAAACTTTATCACATAATGTTGTATCGAATACACCTCGTCGGAGCAGGATTCAAACTTACAACTTTAGTGGTAATAGGCACTGTCAATATTACTAGATATAAGTTAAATTTCCAGGACTGTAAACAATCTGCTCTATGTTTATCAAAAAGGAAAGGATCTCAATATACTTTTAATGTACTCTTCCTCATATCTTTTAAAACCATTTCTGTAACATATGTAATAGATAGGTTCTATTGTGAACAAAAAACTATTTAACACTATGAGGTCAGACATTTTTCAATTTTATTTACACAATGGCAAATTTTGTAATTCTGTCTTATATTTGAAGACAGCTGCAGTGACAATGCACTAGAACACTATTATTTAAAGTGAATTATTTAAAAGGTGACATGTTGAAATAAATAAATAATGCACATGTTTGGAGAAAATTCTTCATGTGTCACAATCTTTTTATATTTAAACTGGACAGAAGCGACCAAAATTGAATGGAAACTTTGGAAATGGCACCGCTATTTTGAAACTATTTATTCCCTGAAACACATGTTGCTGACCAGTAAGACTGAAAGTAAAACTCTTCTGTAGTGGATAGTAGGCTAAGTTTTAATAATCTCATACAGTTTGATGAGAAATTTCAAAATTTTTATTTATACGTTCAATTTTATGGGTAAAATTTATCCAATTTTGGTGCCCTTTTCAATTTTCCCATTGAAATGCATGGTAAAAAATAATTTTAAAAATGTGTTTGGAAACACATGTTGCTGATGAAACAAAGACTACAACTATGCAATTTCTTTTAGAACAATGTCTAAACTACATATATCAAGTACAGTTTCATTAGATTTCATTATTGTTTTCAAATAATTTCTGATATTCTATTTCTTGGTAAAGACAGATAAAATTCAAAATGGCCACCATTATAAAATATAAGTGGTCATTTTCCGAACTTCAAATTGTCATAACTTTTGAACCGCTTAACAGATTTAAAAAAACTAAACACCACTGTAAATATCTTCAGGAGATCCGCTCATTGGTGTGTACTTTAAGATATGCTAACACATTTTCAAAAAGAGTATGACCCTCCGACACATTTTTCCTCAAGTGAATGAAAATATAAATTCAAAAATATATTAACTTGATGCCATACTGAGATTTTCAGACATTTATGCTGTGATTGTTGACTTACTAAAAAGCCATTATAAATTTGAAATATATATAAAACATCATAATTTCTAAAAAAAAATAAAAAAATAAAAAAAAAAATAAAAAAAATATGAAATTCTATTATTACAAGAAATTTACCAAATACATCTGAAACAGACGAAAAAGAAGATGACGATTTCTTGCGGCTAGATTTCTTTCCATCAGGAGTGGTCTGTATTTTCTGTTTTGATATTAATGAAATTGGTGAAGATTTTGCTGGAGTAGAGGTCTTGTTGCGGCCCAATATTTTCCTATTTTTTGTAGTTGCTTTGCTGTGTACAGATCTATGTATTACTGATTCTTCAGATTCAACATCTCCAACATAATTCTCATCAGCACTGTCAGTATTACTACTGTTGTTTATGCTGAAATCATCTCTGTCTAAAATATACAAACAATATATTATTATCTATGTTAAAACACTGTTGACTCAAGACTGCCTTAATGGTCACTTTCATGCTCTCCCAGTGTGTTTTGAAATTTATCTTAATTCGATATAGCATATTTGCCATTATAAAACCTATGTATAATGGCAGATTTATTTCTAAGATAACACCAGAAGAGTATCATTGATATAGGTATTTTTGTGTTTGGAAGCTCTCTGCTTCTGCTATTATGATTGTTTCGTTATTTCCAGTTCTGCCATTGCCAATGTTTCATAAAATCGAACACTATTTGCAGTGTTACTACCATTTGTTCTTAAAAAGTGGGAGGTTATACATGACTTATGAAGGGTTATTACTTATAGATTAATGCATGCCCTTTTCTATATCAATCCTGATATGGAACAAGGCATGCATTAATCTATTTATCACATATTTCAACAGTTGGGCGGAAGTGGTGTCATGGGGCTCACGAAAGGTTTGATATCGTGTTATCAGAGTTTTGCCTCAATATCAGTCCATGGGCTGATATCGCTGTGGCACTTCCGGTGTTTCGTATGGGAAAATTGGAGTGAGTGAGTGAATGATTGCTGTTTAACGCCAATTCAGCAATTTTTCAGCTATATCATGGCGAGAACAAGTTAATTTTCAATGAGATGATGAGGTCCGCTTTGTACTAGACCAACACACTGAGTTGGATTTTTATAGTGCTAGCTCACTGAAACATTAGCCTGTGGGTAGACATGTCTCTCCACTTGGACACATTATTCTGATTCCAAGCCAACCAGTCTTTGCCCTTTCCCCTTAATGTTGCGTGTTTAGCGGAGAAGCAACAAATACCAATTTTATAGTCTTTGGTTTGATCCCACGCTCAAGGTGAGCATGCTAACCATTATGCCACCGATGCGGTTTGGACAAAATTTACGTTATTACTTTTAAATATGTGATAAATATATTTACTGGATTTTAGTATAATAAAATTTTATAAAATAATGAATGAATCCTAAATCGACAAATCAAGCAATTTGTCACTGCCTGACAATCTGTCCTCGCCTAATAAAATTTCAGTTTGACTGACAGCAGATTTTTTCGAATGGTTGATCATAATACTTGGTTAAACTGATAGGGATCTAGTAATAATACTCCATGAATAATATTGATATCAGATCACCTGTTATTCCAAATAATTCCAACAAAGAGTCATCCATATGTTCATCTAGTTTATCATCAGATATTTCTTTCTCTTCCTGTAATTCAGAGTTATCCTCTCTTTGTTCTGGTTCTGTAGATACATACTTAGACAGAGTGAATCCAACTAATTCTGTTTCTACTCTTTCATTCTCCTATCAATAAAATAAAACTTTCATACAATCTTAGATAGTAATAGGAGCAATAAATTAATAGTTATAGATATACTTTACATGCTATAATAGTCATGATTATGCTATGTATGTTTATTTTAGGAGACAGATTTATAAAAGCAATAATTGCTTGTTTCTGAATCCTGTCTGTATTTACTATGTTTGATGTACTGTATTTTCTGATTATTTTCTAAATAAATATTGCTTAAAAATTAGGAGCAATAATCTACTTCATAGAAACAGCTTTTCCTTTATGAATGGAATAAATTTAAATTTACACCTAAACTTGTTACATTCATTCATTCATTCACCTAAACTTGTTACACCTATACCTGTTTATTGACTCAAGGTTTACAGGTCACACCTGTAAATTACCTAATCAAGTTTTACATGGAGTGCTTGTCAATTTTACTCAAAAGTAAACTTTATAAAAATACTATATCAGTCTTTGTCATCTTCATTATATACCTGAGAATGATTCAAACAAGCTATATTTGAAGAAAAAAACCAACTTATCCTTAAAATAAAAGACATTATAGATATAGTGACCTGTATTTTCACTTTCAAGTTGGTTAAAGAACTCTAAATGTTCTATGTATTGTATTTGTAAATATATGCTTCCGACTTTAAATAAAAATTACTTACTTACTTACAAGTCAGGTCATGACCTAGTTTTATCCGTAAAGGTTGACATGTGCATATATATTTTTTCTTTAGCTTACAATACATGTAGGCTTAGTTCTGGTTACACTACCTTCTATTTAGTCAAGTTTTTTTTTCTTTTCTTACAGTTTCAGGCAAACAATTGTATTTACATCTAATATTCAATGTTCTCACTTTAAAACATAGATAATTCACGAATTTTACATATTTTTGATTTTCAACTAATGAAATGTTGGAAGACAGGAAAATCCCAGTGACTTAATTTTTTTTTTTTTAAGAGTCATCTATTAAAAATGTACCTAAATGATGAAATGTAAAGGAAAAAAACAAAATTTTCTGCTTGGCTAGTGAAAATTACAACCAAATCTTGGGTAAAAGTTAAAGATCCTGGAAATTTTAATTAAAGGAGTGAGTGATTGTTGTTCAATGGCAAATAAGCAATTATTCAGCTATATCCTGGTGAGAACAAGTTACATTTCGATGAGAAGACGATGATGTCTATTTTGTACTAGACCAACACGCTTAATTAGATCTTTCTTGTGCTAGCACACTGAAACAACAGTCTGTAGAAAGACATGTTCCTCCACTCGGACACATTATCCTGATTCCAAGCCATTCAAGCTAAGATACAATAATCTAAATGGTTAGGTTTTTTTTTAAATTTTGAATTGCTACAATATTTTTGACTTGCATTTAATATATCTAAAGTAAGACACTGGTCCCCTGTCCTGAACTGGAACATGTTTTTAACACCAAATAGTTCTCCTTGTCTAGCTCTATCCCCAGCTATTCCCTTAAAGTATCTGTTGGCATTCTGGTTCTGTATCGCTACACTGTCCAATTGCTTAAAGTATATAATGAATTGACGATTTACATTCAATGTCACCAATTGATGATTAATATCTAATTCATATTGTCATATAAAAGTAGTGAGTTCGAATCCCACTCATGGTGAGGTGTACTTGATACAACATTATGTGATAAAGTTTGTCAGTGACTTGTGACATGTCAATGGTTTTCTCAGGGTCCTCCGGTTTCCTCCACCAATAAAACAGACAAGCACAATATAACTGAAATATTGCCGAAAGTGGCGTTAAGCACAGTAACTCTAACCCATATTGTCATACCAATGTACATATTTTGTAGACTTTTTATTTCACACATCAAACATTTAATCAGGGTAGGCATTTCCATATTGGCCTGGTTATCATCCTGAGACCCCCATATTTTCTTAAACACCAATTATTGAGGTATAACGAAAAATGTGATATTCATTGACATTTGAATTCATGGCTATAATAATTGTTAATAACTTTTCTTGTTACATACACATTATTTGGTGTACCAACAAAAACCAAAAGAATTGGTATTCAATGAATAAAAATGTTTACAATATTTAATTTGAAAGAATTTGAACTTGATATTTGTGATGAAATAAAATATATGTTACTGTTTCTTTGATGATAAAAGTTCAACATATATTCTCTTGTTAAACACCAAAATATGAGAATAAGTTTTACCTGTTTATAAATTTGTCTAAGATACATATTTTCTTCAATAGTTCCAGAAGATATCAGTCTATAGACTTTGACATTTCTTCTCTGACCTATCCTGTATGCTCTGTTAACAATATAATACATGAATATTCATCATAAAAATTTCTGACTTAGGTTAGAAAAAATGTAGTAAAATTGAGATTTTTGGTCCAAAGCAAGCATTATGTCCAACATAGGTCACATCATAGATTACGTAAAACCCAGACCAAGGACACTGAAGAAATATTGGAAAATAACAGGCATGGTTATAATAAAACATATTAAGAAGAAATTCAAGTGTGGTATTTTTAAGTGGATGTGAAACTGCAGGAATTTTTTATTGCTTGTTTTTATCTGTCTTGTCATTGGAAATCCAATTATTAGAGGGGAAGTTTGGAATCACATTAACTAGTTAACCCTGCCACAATTTTGTGCCTGTCCTAAACCAGTACCTGCATTACTTATGCCCGCCATATATCATGGTATTTTTTTTGTATTCACTTTTTTTTAGATGAATGTTTGCTTTGTTGATATTGATGCACTTGTTGACCATCACTGTTTAAACTTTCTTTGTTTTGTTGATATTGATGCACTTGGTGACCTTCACTGTTTAAACTTTCTTTGTTTTGTTGATATTGACACACTTGTTGACCATCACTGTTTAAACTTTCTTTGTTTTGTTGATATTGATGCACTTGGTGACCTTCACTGTTTAAACTTTCTTTGTTTTGTTGATATTGATGCACTTGGTGACCTTCACTGTTTAAACTTTCTTTGTTTTGTTGATATTGATGCACTTGGTGACCTTCACTGTTTAAACTTTCTTTTCATAATATTTTTTTTTTCATTTACAACAATTCTTTCAATGCTAGGAATATATCCCCAGGAATTATATCTCTCTTTATAAGCAGTAATTGGGCAATAATAGAAGAGGTGCACAAACTACTTAAATGTGTACATTACACATCCAATTATGGTATAGTTATTAATTTGTATGAAAATGTTCAATATAGTTGATAGATGCATAATATACACAGAATAATAAAGAAGACATAAAGTATCTGTAGGTCTTTGATTCAAGTCAATACTACATGTACATTAGGTCATATGTTACCTGTCTTGTGCTTGAAGGTCATGAGTAGGATTCCAGTTAGGATCAAATATAACAACTCTGTTAGCTCCAGTCAAGTTCAGTCCAAGTCCTCCAGCCCTGTACAGTTTGATAAAAAAAATTGTTAAAAAAAAGGAAATGAAACAACATCATTTATCGCAGCAACATCCAACAAAATTAGACATTTACAGTCACACCTGCCCATGAGGTCACCTGTATCAAAAGGTCACCTTTTCCTTGTCCTGTCATGGAAAATTTCATCTGAATTAAACTTCTTTTAAGAGGTTACCCGTCTTAAAAGACCATAATTTCTTTGTCTCAAAGGTGACCAATCATCTAACAGTGCATCTCAAAGGAATCTTGCGATATTAAAACAAAAACTAATTAAATTGTGTATTTGTTAAACCTTCAAGGGACATAACTCTAAACTGCTATTATATTGTCATTTAAAATGAATACATGAACAGTTATCCCTGGTATGTTAGCTCTGCTCTACAGACAACACTAAAATACCACCCAATTAATGGAAAGTTTTCTTACAAGATGCATTAATTTCAAACAGTATATGATGTTGCAGCCAAAATAACTTGGATAGACAACTACACTAGCCTACAGATTCCCAAGATTTTCTTTTCAATTTTGTGAAAATTGGAACAGAATTATAAACAATAGGTTCCCATGACATTTTCTGTGTATCAATGATATTAAGATTTCTGACGTGTGATTTCTTAAGACTCGAGATTTAACATACTTTGTGGAGATGAGGAAGATGAAGATGTTTGGATCTCTGTTGAATTCACGAACAAGATCCATTCTTTTCTTAATACTCGTGCTGCCATCTATCCTTCTGTATTCATACTCTGTTGTCATTAGATACTGTTCAAATATATCAAGGACCTAAAAATAGAGAAATTATAATATAGCATAAAAATATATAATGAAATTATAAGTATTGAAGTGTACTTTTTTGTACTTCCTAACAATTATTTAATATAAAAAGAAAATACACACTTTTACCCTCATATGGTTCAAAGAACCACTTTAGTAATTGTCATCACTTGTGTTTGTCATCAAAATGTTAAATATATATACCAAACTGTCAGTTCTTGAAGACTAAATGTTAGACAAAGAATAGAAAGGTTTGCAATATAATACCTAGATTTCTTTGAAATATTATAATTTTCAATTTATATAACATTTGATAAAACTTACCCTTGTACTGTAGGAAAAGACTAATACTTTACTGTGGTCTTTGTAAAATACAGATAGCAGTCCCTTTAATACCTTAATTAAATTAGACAAAATGTCATCCATTAGATAGTAACAATTATGAATGATAATTATATAATATATTTAAAATGGCCTGAATACGTTTAAAAGGGTATTTATAATACAGCCGTTATGACCTGACATATATTTATACAGCTATTTATTCAAGGGCCAGTACTAGCAATTGGAACATATCTCTTTGAATTGTATCAGTGAAGGATAAATGTAAAACACAATCTCTGGTGTCTGGCCAACTATGGACAGACAAATGGAAGCTGGAGATGATGAATTTAGTTTTTTTTTTAAATCCTACCGCAGATTTGTGACTGAAGAAGATAAATACTTGTAATTTTATTCTTGACAAAATAAAAGCATAAACACATTATGATAGATCTCCAGATAATTATATTGGCTCTTTGCCATGGTTTTTCTAGATCAAGACAAATATGAGGAATCTTTGTAAATGATCTCAGAAACATAGTATGTACTAAGGACTCATAGATTTAAAGGAGAAGTCAAGAATTGGAAATGATGGCCATTTTTAAGGATCAAGATTAAATTACAAATCTCTTTAGAGGATATCCCATACACAATTTTACTAATTTATAAATCATTTGGACTTTTAGTTTCAAAGGAGAAGATTTCTTAAAATTTCAGCCGATCAGAAACAAGAATTGCCAATGGTGAGCACATTTTTCCTGATCAAGATGAAATGAGTTATCCTGGTAGAGGACTTCACAAATATCATTTGCAATAAGTTACAAATCATTTAGACTTGTACTTTCAGAGGAGAAGATTTTGAAATTTAGCCAATCAGAAAAAAGAATTGTTCATAGGAGTCAACTTTATTTCCTGTAACAGATAATGGATTTTGTGAGTGGTCTAATTTAATCCCCTCTGTACCATAATTAAAAAAAAATCCTGTTTGGCTCTGCAAACCCCAAAAATCAAGATGATAAAAAATAATAGAGCATGTGCACAACCTTATGTCCTGTAGATATATATGTGTAAGTTCTGTTGTTTTCTATCATGTAGTTTAAGGAGGAGTTGCAGATTATGGATGTCAAGTGTATGAATCTTTATAAACATTTACCTTCATTTTACCACAGAACTTGGGATCAGATAAGGTCCTGAAGGAAGCTTCTTTACTGTCTAAGAAATACTGTGGGAACTTGTCGTACACTTCTTTTAAGATATGTTTTGTCAATGGCTTCAGATTATCACTGGATGTTTTGTCTGGCACCATTAAGGCAACATGGTTACCTACTTTCATAAAGAGGCTAAGGAACGTAAACATTACAACTCTGAATTTCACATTGAATTCCACTAGTTTCTGAAAAATAAATATGACAGGAAATCTTAATGTAATACTTGTTAAAATACAGGTTATTGATTGATTGATTGATTGGTGTTTAACACCAACATTAGCAGTATTTCAGCTATATAGTGGCATTAAAATACAGTTAAATCAAGGTATAATTAAGAAAGTTTAAACGGTACTTATTGATGTTTGGTGGTTTTTGTGAGAACTTGTGTTTCGTTCACGACAATAACTACACACTTATACCACAATATGACTGCAAAAATGTTGCTGTCGTATAAAGATTGACAAATATTGGTATAACATCATCATTCAATTAATTAATCAAGGTACATTTTACATGAATGGCTACCAGATGTCATTCTATGTGTACAGATTACAGTAACATAGACAGCAATACATATCTGAGTCGTCATTAACTACGAAGTAAAAGTACCAGATGTCATTCTATGTGTACAGATTACAGTAACATAGACAGCAATACATATCTGAGTCGTCATTAACTACGAAGTAAAAGTACCAGATGTCATTCTATGTGTACAGATTACAGTAACATAGACAGCAATACATATCTGAGTCGTCATTAACTACGAAGTAAAAGTACCAGATGTCATTCTATGTGTACAGATTACAGTAACATAGACAGCAATACATATCTGAGTCGTCATTAACTACGAAGTAAAAGTACCAGATGTCATTCTATGTGTACAGATTACAGTAACATAGACAGCAATACATATCTGAGTCGTCATTAACTACGAAGTAAAAGTACCAGATGTCATTCTATGTGTACAGATTACAGTAACATAGACAGTAATACATATCTGAGTCGTCATTAACTACGAAGTAAAAGTCTAAAAACTTTGTAAAATAAAGTGACAAGTGTCATGTTAATGTCTGGTTACTTCACATGCTGACAAAAAATGTGCGAGGATTTCCTTCCTATGAATAGTTTAACAAACACAAAACAGAAACGTAAACACACAAATTTTCCAAAGCATATTGTAGAATGTTAAAATTTCTAATACAACACATTTATGGACTATCAAATAGAACAATATTTTATCAATATTGTACTGTCCATGTTTAAGTCTTCATTCATTTTTATGATAGTAGGTGGTCTTCTTGAATGGAAGCTAAATCTATGTAGGCTTTTTATTGCATGTTTATGTACTTATTGCCGTTGGAGATCCAATTTTTATTAGGAGAAGGTTGGAATCCCATTATACCATTTAGCTCTGCCACAATTTTGTGCCTGTCCCAAATTAGGACCTTGATTTCCAACACCCTATGTCATGGTCTTTTTTTTATGAACAATGAGTAGAATTAAAAATATTTTCTGTCAAATATATACAATTGGATTGACTACAAGTCATACTTGTTAACCTCTGGGAACTGCTAGGGGGGAGATCTCCCCCTACCAACTCTTCTAAGGGGGAGATTTTGTGCGTCGCCTTTAAGCGCACAAAATTGTACCTTGTAGTTGCATACATGTGATAGAGTTGCTATGCTACAACTGGAGATTTGTAAATTTTTGGCTGGAGATTTGGTCTCATAACGAGATTTTTTATCGACGTATTTGATGCATGTTTTTATTGTTAATTGATGTTTTCCTTTTGTTTGTTCCAGTATTGAACCAACTGCATCCCATATCAATATATATTGTTTACATTTCTGTCTTATTAGTAGTTTTCATATGATGAATGAAGGATAAAAACTGTATTTATAATTTATTCATAATCATAAGGTTATAACAAAGCAATAACAATGAAGACAGAATGTTCTGAACAATAAAGTCATAGAGCACTAAAATTAAAAATTCACTTTGCTGCTGGTGCGTTGGGTGATAGCATACGTTTCGGTATTTTTGTGGTTTATCAATTCCATCCTGGAACTTAGTCCTTGAAAAATAATTTGATCGGCTTTGGTCCCAAACAAGCCATAACAACTCAATCCGAGATTAATTCATTGCACGTTTGATCGAAATAAGAAGTTTTCCTCGGCATCAAAGGTTGTCCGACTCCTGTAAAGGTTGTTTGCACAACGGTTTATAAATACTTTTAATTGCCGCTATCACACTTCTAATCATCTAAGCGTGTGCCACAAACACACTTCCTTATCCCCAATTAACTGTCAATCAGTGGATAATTGTTGTATAATCATCAACACCTTAATTAGTCTCCATGACCCAATTTACCTGTAAAGGTGTCAAACAGATCAATAACCGGATATCATTTAAACACCTTTACCATTCGTATCTCTCGGCGTTTTTCGTCAGCGCAGGAGTTCCAAATGGGGAATTTCCAGAAATATTGATCGCAAAATGTAGGTCAAGATTTTATTGTACTTGATTTTTTTATTGGGGGGAGATCGTGCAGGAGGAAAAGATGTGTGCGGGAGATTAATGTCTCCCGCGCAGGAGACCCAGTCCATGCGGGAGATAAGGCTCTTATGCGGGAGACTCCCGCGCAAAGGGGGAGGGTTAACAGGTATGACAAGTTTTACAACTTATATAAAGTTTGAGTTGAGTTGAGGTAAGAGGCAATTGTTGGTTTTGTTGATATTGGTGGAATTGTTGACCATCACTGTTAAACTTTTCTTTTCATAATTTAACACTTTACTTACATTACAACAAATTCCTGTAACACGACCACTCCCACAATCACATGGTTGGTCCATTCTCATAACAGTCCTCATCAACGGATGGTCCAGCAGACATTTATAGACTTTCTCCTGGAATGCTGTCAGACGACAGTATACTACTTGGTCTTCTTTAGTTGGTAATTGGTCTGCTATTAATTGTTTTGTTCTTCTTAATAGCATTTTGCTTCTAATGGCAGAAAACTTTTCCTTCACTGAAAAAGGGTTAAAATTTATTACCTTTTGCATCAGTCAACCCATGAGAGTCTAATAGCTGAACATTAAAACATCCAGATCATTGTGTGTGACAACTTCTTCACTGTATTCTTTTAATTGTACAATAATGCCATTATGTTTTATAATATTCTTTAAATAGAGTAAACAGCAATCTTTATGAGTGGCTTTTTCCCATGCCAGATGATATCTGGTTTCTGTACTATCACTAAGAATTTATTTAGAATTTTATTGCACACACGCTTTCTTCCTGTTTATATTAAGTGCTCATACCAAGAGCAATTCAAATGTTTTAGTTAGATCAAATGTGTGCAGGTTTTATTTTTGGTAATACATGACATGTAACATGTATCTGTTTGGAGGGTAGTTGGATTACCTAACAACTCATACAAGCCTATCACCAATACGGCGTGGGTTCACGCCCGGCTTTGTAAATTACAAAAAAGGGTGCACTCGACTCACAGCAGCAAGTGATAAAGTTTACCAGTTGCTTGTCCATGGTCGGTGGTTCTCTCTGGGGACTCCAGCTTCTTCCACCACTAGAACTGGTCGCCATGATATAGCTGAAAGTGGCGTTAAACACCAAAAAATCAAATCAAATGTATCTGTTTGGCTGCAGGAGTTCTGGATATCAAGAGGAGAGGTTTGACACCACCCTATTTTTGTGCTTTTCATAATTACCGTATTTGTCAAAAGATTAGCTTTCATCTTCATCGTTATGGTTTGGTAATATTGTTTACCATTGCCACTTAAATCACCTTTGACAAGAATGTACATTGTACAGAGAAATTCACCTACATTTTCTAGCTTCTGCTAGTTCTCTTTTTGTTGCATCAATTTTCTGTCCTTGTTTAATTGGTTCTACATAATTAAATCTGAATTCTTCAGATTGTCCAAGACAATTAGGTTGGGCCCTGAAAAAATGTATTTTTCAAATCATATTTGATAACTTTCTATAACTCAATAGGAGCAATTTACAAATACCTGTGCAATCAGTGCCTATCACCACTAAAGTTGTGAATTCGAATCCCACTCATGGCAAGGTGTACCCGATACAACATTATGTGATAAATTTTGTCAGTGACTTGTGGCAGGACAGTGGTTTTCTTCTGGTCCTCCGATTTCCTCCATCAATAAATCTGACCGCCACAATATAGCTGAAATATTGTTGAAAGTGGTGTTAAACACCATAACCCTCAATAGGAGCAGTTGATTTGGTCAGTTGAACACATATGAGTAGAACCACTTACTATAGAATTTAAATGCTTTCAATTCTGTTGAACTTGTGCCACTGACATGTCCATATTACATTGAATTTATTTACTGTAAAATGGTGCTGAATTTCAATCAATCAAATTTTGCATTTTTGTTTTAATTAGAGTTATAGTTTGTATAACCCTCTGGTGAGAATGGAGTCAGTCCACAAACATTGGCATCAAAATTTTATTTTAAGTCTTAGTATCAATCAAATAAATGAATTAAAACACCATTCAACAGTAATACCATCAATCATCCTTTTTACCATTTGCTTTTAAACACAACTTACCAGTCCAAAATACACCATAATTCAATCATGTCATTTTGAAGAGCTGTTCCTGTCAAACCAAACCTAAGATCTGTATTGATGGCTTTCAATGCTTGAGTTATCTGTGCATGCTGCCCCTGACATTGTAGAAAGTAAAAAACCCAGTGATTTTCATGTCAAGAAAGAAGATATACTTTGATCAGTCAAAAAATACAGGGATTATGGTGCTTAACACCACTTTCAGCAATATCGTGGCAGACAGTTTTATTGGTGGAGAAAATTGGGAGTATCAGGATAAAACTAATGACCTGCCACAGGTCACAGACAAACTTTATCACATAATGTTGTATCGAGATCACCTCACGATGAGTGGGATTTGAACTCACAACTTTAGTGGTGATAGGCACTGATTTTATATGTAGTTGTAAATTCATAAAATACATACCTTTTCCATATTTTAGTTGTGTAAATATAGAAACAAATAAATAAACATTGTAGGGTAAAAGTGAAGAATGAAGAAGATGTGACATAACAAACCTAAATAGGACATTTCCAAGTAAAATCACTGTTAAAACATCATATTATAAATACACTTCATTCAATTGATTTCAGTAAATACATGTCTTTACCTAATATTCCAAAATTGCATTTAATAAGTTTTATTATTATCAAGGAATATGATAGAACTGGCAAATAACTGACGTCAGACTGACAAAGACAATTTGTTTGATATTATATAACCATTTATCCTGCAAAATTCTTTGATTTTGAGTACTAATAAAGGGGTATAACAAATTTCAGTGTGGTTCAGTCATGGACCTCATAAAGCTTTCCTGGTACGTCATGTAGATCGAAGGCAAGAAACAGTTACTGCATAAGCAGGGACATGACAGAGGCCACTATTGAAAACAATTAGAACGACGTTTGTTTCTGCTCTTTTCAAATAAAATGGTAGTTGTTTTGGACTTTTTGACATTGTCAAATAAACACAATATACATAAATTTTTGCTTATATAAAATTAATTCGCACTCCCTGTGAAACAGGCCTGAAAAGCTTCCCAAAACACTCCATGTGAAACAGGCCTGAAAAGCTTGCCAAAACACTCCCTGTGAAACAGGCCTGAAAAGCTTGCCAAAACACTCCCTGTGAAACAGGCCTGAAAAGCTTGCCAAAACACTCCCTGTGAAACAGGCCTGAAAAGCTTGCCAAAACACTCCATGTGAAACAGGCCTGAAAAGCTTGCCAAAACACTCCCTGTGAAACAGGCCTGAAAAGCTTGCCAAAACACTCCCTGTGAAACAGGCATGAAAAGCTTGCCAATTTTGGCTATCTTATTTAGGTCCTTTTGTTTTACTGCTCACAAAGACTTTTTTTTTTTTTTTTTTTTTTAAACAACGTAATATCTTTTATTCAAATGCTTGCTACAATTAACACACCAAAAGTCCAAGCTCCTTTTGGTGTTTCCCTGTTACATCTTGTTCTGATTATCCAAGGCTATAATCAGAATTACATGAAATTATTAAGCTTTCCAATCTTTTGATCTTGAAGGGTACATGAAGGTTATTCCAGAAAAGTGCTATATTTGATATCTATATCTTTATTAACAGCATGCAGAATAATTTTCAACAGTGGATCCAGTGTATGACTTACATATTTTGCTGTCATAGAAATCTGAAATATGCTTATTTATACAAAACATAAAAAATAGAATACAATACACTAACAGGTATATAATGATAAACCAATACACACAGTTACCTTGATCTTATGTACTTCATCAACAAACACAGCGGACCAGTTAACAGAGTTCAAGCTTTCCTGAAACAATCAATTTTCATAGGATGATCAAAATACATGAGCCATTTGAGTGAATATTCTATATGCAAATAGTAATATGTTAAGATACAGCTACACTGTCAATGAATAAAAATTTAATTTGATGAGAATACTGCAATCTGATTGGCTGATTCGCCTGGAGAAAAAATTGGTTATATTTGATAACCTGTGACGTCACCAACATATTCATTCGCCAACAACAAATTCAAATAGTCCCATGAAATAACAAGATATGATTATAATCTAACGATTATGAAGTCTCCCAAACCGGCCACTGACACTATCTACCCACATATCAAATTTTGATGATATCGGACAATGTTGAATTTTTACCCCCCATTTTTATGCCGTGTTTTGGCAGCCATTTTGAAAATGGCAGACATCTTGAAAATTTTGAAAACGCAGAATTGCTCCTCTAATGGTGACCTATCACTATGTCAAATTTTATGTCTCTATCATTATCCAGTTAGAAGTTATCAACATTAATGTACGAAATTTCAAGTTTCCCATAGGATTCTATAGTAACCCCCACCCCCTTTGAACCCCCAAAAATATGGCTTTGACCCCCATTACCACAAATCTGAAAACTTTAGGATCAACTAGAAACATATATCTATAACTCCACGAAGTTTCATGAAATTCTGTCCTGTAGTTATCGAGATCTGCCGTGGACAAGTTCATGGTGCACAGAAAGAAAGGAGTATAATAATAAGAATAATAAGAAACGGAGCAAAAACAATAAGTCTCCAAACGTTGTTTGGGAGACTTAATTAAGATATAATTCATGGAAGCCAGAATGTGCTTTGAGTTTTAACATGGGTTGGCAGATATTAGTATTTTATCCTGAGCATTAACAACCATGTAAATATTTATTTTGTGATTTTATCACCTGGTTAATATGTGTGTCCCGCGCATGTGCCAATGAGATTTTGCCATCTAATTAGTTATTAAGCGTAAACTGCCCCAAACCAGGTTATATCGTATAACCTTTTCAAAAATTTAAATATTCCTTAATTAAACAAGATTTTGCTTACTTGGTTGTCTCTAAATGTCTCATATGTTGTCACAACTACTTCATATTTTCCTTTCCTTGTTTCATTCAAACACTGTGCTTTGTCTGTACCATGGTATTTACTGTATAATACAACATATTAATGTACAAATACCTCATGCAGTCTCCCTATGATCAAGACATAGCATGAAATATTAAAACATTTCTCTACATAACAATTACAGATTTGTTATTGGATGATAGATAAATGTACCAATTCCCTATTCAGACCTTATTTCAAAAGTTACATTTTGCAGAATTCAGTAGTGACCGACTACTGATTAACATCTATATTGTATTCCACCTTATAAGGCAACACCTTCTGAGATGAAAAAGTGGCCTTATAAGAGGGGTGGCCTCTTTTTAGGGGGACAAGTCAGTAGTATTTTACTATCTCAGCACATCTGAAATCTGGCCTAATAAGAGGGGTGGCCTTATAAGAGAAGGACTTCTGTTTACCAATGTAAGTGACATATGTGTGAACTCATGATACAGATGAACTACATTATCTAAAACTCTTATAAGTCACTTCCTTGGCAATCTCTAAATATAACTTGAGTCTGTATATAGAAGCTATAAGATTAAGTTTTCCCACCCTTTGGATAAAGTAGCACATTAATTTAGGTGAAAAAGATTTTTCTATTTTACCAAGGCTCCTGGGGTAAGACAAGCTACACAAGAGTTTTCCTGCAAATTATTTTCCATTGCTGAATTAAATCATTGAATTATCGATATACATCCGTGTCTTGGCCATATTTTAAATGTATTTCATAATAAAAAATATAGATTGTATCCTTAACTGCTACTATAACAGCGATAAATACCTATAACATTTATTTGACCCACATTTTGCTTCTTCCGGAACTACTTTTCTTAGAATTTGGTCAAAGGGAGGTAACTTTTCATTTCCAAAAAGTAAACAAACATTGACACCGTAGAAAGGGGTGAGAAAAAGAGTCAAACAGCGAGTGAGGTTTCTCAGAATTTACGATATTGCACCTCTCCCGTTGTTAGACCCTATATATCCTTAATAACTCAAATAATCTGAATATTTAGTAAAATCATTGGTCCTTCTGACTTTGACAAAAGGTTAAAGTTTATTCATTATCTGCAGATGCTTAAGAAAACATTTTAATAAAGACATTTAATATGTCAATATCAGAAGAAATAAGTATAAAATTAAATGTTGAATCACTAAAAATATTAAATTATTATCAAACTGACATAAGAAACTTTTACTCATGTTTTTTTCTATGTAAATATAGATTCTCCTTCAGTTGCCCGTGGGATACGATATTTCTCCACTCAAGAGAGTTCAAATTAAAATTTTTAATTTAACTCTCGAGAATGGAGAAATATTGTAACCCACATGGGCAACTGAAGGAGAATTTGTTTCTCCCATTATTTAACACGAACTTTATTTCAAAATCCTTTGGCGGACCTCTACACAATTCTGTTGCTAGGACGCAGTGCATCCTATGATGGTAATTATGACTAGAATTTAAAGACAAGTGTATTTATTTGCTGAACATTAGAAGTTTATTAAATAAATAATGTCAGACAACAATGTTAACTAATGAATGCAACAAATGTATTTTGTGCGCAAGTAGCTGCACTACACAATCCACTAACCTTCATGTTTACAGTAGTTTCCCTACATTGATAACTAGACGATGATGTAATTAAGTTACTGATATTTTCCAATTTGATGGCATTTTGCATATAGCTACTTAAACAACTAAAATGCTCACAAAATCGTAAAATAAATCTGTAACCAGCTTGTGTCAATGTCACCAGCGTTCCTTGTATACTACCTCACCGGATGGCGACAAATTACAAAAGTCAGTCAACAGATAGTTGTCTTAAATATTTTTTCCGGAAAAAATTATATGTCAAGAAACAATTCGAGAATTTTAGCGGAACAGCCGTTGAATTTCATACATTGGAAACAATCAACTTTTTGCTATCAATAATGTTCTTTGATGTCTCTTTCTCATTTTTGAAATACTGTCCATTTTTATAAGTTATCCTATCTTTTATAAATTACCCAACAGTGAAGTATCCCCATGTCTCCAGTTCATCCATCCAATTGTACAATACACTTCCTGGACCAATGATTAAAAAGGGATCCTTTGTTACACTGTCCTCATCACCAAGACTAGTCTTGTCAGACATCTAACAAATACAAAGAACACAATATTGTCTCTCTTACAACGACCAATCATTTAAATAAGGAGGTAAGTATTTAGTAAATAACACATGGAATGGTTTATACAAATTGTTATCTTTCATATCAAATGTGGTTACAAATGTCTTGTCCTTAAATCTCTTTTGACATTGTGGATTAAAAATGGTCACACATAGTCGTCTATCCTTGCAATGTTTGTTGCCTTTAAAAAAAAACTGAATTATACGTCTCTGTAGAATCTGACTTTGCTGAATGTGAATTACAAGAGGGCTCATATCTTATTTACGCTATTTGTGTTTGCTTGCGTATAGTGGTGTCCAACAAATATTGTGTTGTGTTTTTGGTTTGTTCGTCTTCGTCTTGTGTCTTGTGTATGTTGCCTGATTCTCTAGATTGTCCATTTTTGATTGCACCTTAATGTTCTCTAACGTTTATTTATAAAAATCAAAGTCATGTAGATAATGTGCACCATACCTTCGCTTCTATATTAATCATAAAACTGTACTGAACTGTTTAATTAGAACTGAAAGCCATAATTTGTTGGCAATTTTAACATGGGTTGTCTGTTGTTCTTATTTTGTCCTGAGCAGTACAAAGTGTTGATACCATGTTATATTTTGCTATGATGTTAACGAACAAACTCATATTAAAATGCCGAAAAATTCAATTATTTCTTAAATATTGATTTTCTAAGAAAATTTGCTTTCAGGGTCTGCCTTTAAAACAAAATCAATTTTTTCAGCCTGATAAACTGGTTTTGATATAGGTTAAGAAGTAAACTGTTTTTGGTTATTTATCTATTAAACTTACTTGTCTTATAAATTTAGGTCTATGCTTTAACATATCAATTCTGTTACCATGCTTCCTCAGCAGAGCAGCAATAAAACCAATAACCTAAACAAGACATTATGTAATATCAACAGTTGGATATTCTTTTTCAATATATGTATCCATTATATTTCATGCTTTTTTGCCTTCTATGAACCTCTTTTCTTTATGACAATCATATATATCACATCTTATAGTGTTATGTCTATTAGATAAAAATCTAAATCTTGCAAAATAAATACATGTACATGTATTCTGATTATGGATAAAGATTTTAACTTGACCTCTTATTCTCCTGTATATTTTTAATATAAAATCTCTTAATAAACTCCAATAAAATGACATTTAATCCTATAACATACTTGTACTGTCTTTCCAAGCCCCATATCATCCCCTAGTATAGCCCCATTGCCATGTCTATAATGATCATACATAAACTGTATTCCACATCTCTGGTAGTCTCTCAAATACTGGTTAATAGTAGCTGGAACCTGTAACATATTGTTTGGTCACTTATTTTTAACCATCTTTCAAGTGAGAGAGTGATTTTTGCTTAACTCCAAATGAGCTATTTAATAAAAGCAACAAATACCAATTTTATAATCTTTGGTTTGACCTGAACTTGAATCTACAATCTACTGCTCTTGAGGTTAGCATGCTAACCATTATACCACTGAAGCGATTCTCTTGCTCAATAACGTGACACTAAAGCTATATGAAAAACAAAAATTTTAGCTCATATTTATCAAATGATATCTATTATTTATAGTACTTATGGTTTTTCCTTTAAATTTTTTCAAAATGAGGGTTTTTGTTTTAAAATAAGTGATTCCCGTCTTTTTGTGTCTATTAAACACACTGTTGCATAAAACGCACCTCCTTTCCTCCCCAAAAAATCTGAGGAAAATTCTAGTTCCTAACTATAGAATGCTGGAAGATTCAGTAAAACATTCACGGCAGAAATCCTCGTTCAAACGATAAAATACTGCTTACCACAGATCAAGTATTTGTTAATCCATGAATTTTTAATAAACTTTAGACAGGGAAATGTTAAATTAGTTTTGTTAAAAGAGTTTAAACCGATTATTCTGGATTTTGTAAACGAAAATTAGCTGCTTTGTGAATGCATGAAGTTTATCGCTAATGTTTAATTTGAAAACAAGTTCAAAACGTCAATGAAAATGATACGGATGGAGCAGTTAATACTTTTTTTGTCGTTCTTCAAGTGTATGGAACTTTACCTGAATTACAGGTGTTTCATCTGGCCCTGATAGTTTATATGGACCTTTACCTGAATTACAGGTGTTTCATCTGGCCCTGAGTTTGTATGGAACTTTACCTGAATTACAGGTGTTTCATCTGGCCCTGATAGTTTGTATGGACCTTTACCTGAATTACAGGTGTTTCATCTGGCCTTGATAGTTTGTATGGAACTTTACCTGAATTACAGGTGTTTCATCTGGCCCTGATAGTTTGTATGGACCTTTACCTGAATTACAGGTGTTTCATCTGGCCTTGATAGTTTGTATGGAACTTTACCTGAATTACAGGTGTTTCATCTGGCCCTGATAGTTTGTATGGAACTTTAGCTGCTGATGGTGTAAACTTAAACTTTGGTTTCTCCAAGTCATAATCATCAAAACCTGAAACAGAATCAATTAATATGGCTTATTATTATATAATAAAAGTGAAAAAACTTTGTACACTGAAAAAAAACCCCTAAAATTCTTTGTAAATCAAAGATTGAATGCATTCATAATGCTTATATCGTAATAGGTTTTTAAGTGGTGCCTATTTAGTCGCCATTGCAATTTGGAAATCTATTTGGAGCCAAAAAATGTCAATAAGTAACCAACTTGTCGATATAATTATCATGTTTTGGCAACTAACAATTTCTGGGTTTGTTGACGTGATCGTTTTTTTCTTTGAAAACCAAGCTATGTTTTATGTCCTAGAATAAAGATTAATAGAAAAGTATGATCAAGTATGGGCAACACAGTACCATCTATTAAAATAAATGGTGACATATACTGCCCAGAAGAAGAGCTTTGTTTTTGATGAATTTTGTATGAACTTGTGAAAACATTGAATTCAAATTTTGATGCATTATTTACAATTTAGATTTTCTCCTTAATGCTGTGTGCTTTGATGAGAAGCAACAAATACCAATTTTATAGTCTTTAATTAGACCAGACCAGACCAGGATTCCACACTCTATCGCATTTGAGACGTATACACTAGCCATTACACCAGCAATGTGTTTGTTTTTTTAAGCTGTACAGTAATTGCTTCAGATGAGTTAACTACTTCATCTAGTGAAGTTTTCTAAGCTTAAGCCTCATTGATAAACCTAACTATGTCATTGAATGAGTTAACTACCTCATCTAGTGAAGTTTTCTAAGCTTAAGCCTCATTGATAAACCTAACTATGTCATTGAATGAGTTAACTACCTCATCTAGTGAAGTTTTCTAAGCTTAAGCCTCATTGATAAACCTAACTATGTCATTGAATGAGTTAACTACCTCATCTAGTGAAGTCTTCTAAGCTTAAGCCTCATTGATAAACCTAACTATGTCATTGAATGAGTTAACTACCTCATCTAGTGAAGTTTTCTAAGCTTAAGCCTCATTGATAAACCTAACTATGTCATTGAATGAGTTAACTACCTCATCTAGTGAAGATTTCTAAGCTTAAGCCTCATTGATAAACCTAACTATGTCATTGACTTTGAACACTTAAACATATGATATAGTACATTAAAGGGACTGTCGTGATCACATGTTAGTTGGATTTACAACTACCTATGTAATCAGTGCCCATCACCACTAATGTTGTGAGTTTGAGTCCTGCTCAGGCGAGGTGTATTTGATACAACATTATGTGATCAAGTTTGTCAGTGACTTATGGCAGGTCTGTGGTTTTCTCCAGGTACTCTGGTTTCCTCCACCAATAAAACTGACTGCCACGATGTAACTGAAATATGGTTGAAAATGGCTTTAAACACCATAACCTCTAACCCTAAAGTACAATTAACTTACCATCGCTTATAAAATCAGAATTTTCTCCTTCTGTTGAATCTGTGGAACTTTTTTGACACTTTTTAAAATCTAATTCGGAAACTGAAATTTTGACTTTATGGTCATCTGGTTTATTGTCATCAGAGACACTTTTGCTCTGTTTTGAGGTAAATGTACTATCAAACGAGTCATTAGATGAGTCACTATGATAAAATGGTTTTCTGTCATGCTTAAGAGCTGTTTTTGACGTTGATGGTTTTTGAGAATCAAAAGAGTTCTGGCTAATCTCTAAATGTACAGATTCATTTTCTACAATACTTATATCTTCTCTTCTGTTTCTGGTACAACTGTTGTGAAAAAGTAAACATAAGTTAAAATAATATTTAAATTTCTAAATCATTTGATTCTAGTTTAAATTAAATATTGAAATTAATTATAATTGTTTAATTATACTATTGAACTTCGTTGTGACAAAGTCGTATTGAATGATGATTTTATTACAAAATAATAGTATTCAAATTATCTGGAAAAATTAAGCTAATAGCAACTATAAACCAATCAAATTTTAACTTTATATTATCCAATAAAATGACTTAATTTCACAAGTTAATGTCATTTTTTAATACAAAAAAATGTCCCTACATGAAGATCACATTGTTATTAAAAGATAGCATTTGTAAATATACATTTTTTGGTTGATGTTTGAATTGTCCCCCCTTTATTTGAGCAATAATGGTGTAAATCATTGCTTTTTGCAGTAAAAAAAAGTGAAATGTGGTTTTTAATTTGATTATGTGTCAATAATGTATTTGTAAGAGCAGAACATATAATTGCTAATCACCCCCATGTTTTCATCGGAACAAGATTAAATGATGAATCTTTGTACAGAACCTCACAAACATCTTTTGTACTTGTAGCTTCAGAGGAGAAGATTTTTAAAATTTGTCAATTAAAAACAATCATTGCCTACGGTAATTGAGCTTTTTGACAGATCAAGACGAAATAAGGAATCTTTGTGGAGTCCATCACATAAATTATTTGCACCAACTTATAAATGCTTTGCAGTTGTAGTTTCAGACGAGAAGATTTAAAATTCATCAGTCAATCCGAACATGAATTGCATATGACAGTCAGGTTTTTTTTCAGATAAAAGAAGAAATGAGGAATTTTTGTAAAGAATCATTCCTGCAAAGTTTGCTATGAATTAGCCCAGAATTTTTTGAGAAGATGATAAAATTTTATTTGTACCAAAACAAAATAACTTGACTTGTAGTTTCAAAAGAAAATATCCTTTAAGTTTCAGCCATTCAGAAACAAGAACGGCCCACAGCAGACATGCTTTTTGCCAGATCAAGAGGAAATGAGGAATTTTGTAAAGGATTTTGAAATGAACGTTTAAACAGTGATGGTCATCAATTTCACCAATATCAATAAAACAAACAATCAACTCTCAACTTGATTTACTCAACACAAAATAAGACCATGACATATGACATTGGAAATCCAGGTCCTGGTATGAATTCGCCCAGACGTTTAAGAGGAGATGATCCTAGTGTGAAATATTAGAGTAAATTATAATAGTGAAAAATGGACACACTCACAGATGTTAAGTGATGTTAATAGTACACTTAAAGGGTCATGTGAGCTAAAAATACAAACATTACAGATCAACATGGGAGTGCTTTTCACATGTATTTCAAACATTTTAGTCAATAATATAAAAAATATATATCTATCATTACACATATTTTTCTTACTCAGTTGCAATTGTATCATCCTTGTGTTTTTTATTCTTCTTTTCTTTACAACCAGATGTTGTGTCTGTCCGTCCACTACCTAACACCCTGCTAGTAGTCTTAGTACTTTTAGATTTACCCCCTGTAGCTACCACACCCTTTCTCCTTGATGTTTTAAGCACACTATAACTGGAGCTGGCATCAGTTTCATCATCACTCAGCTCTCTGTATTTATCTCTGTAAAACATACAAGTATTAATACCCCTCAACCCTTGAATGCAAGTTGTTCATTAAGTTTTCTGTCTATCTGCAAGCTATTATTATTCAAATTCAACTGGTAAGGTTTCGGTTAGGTTTGGTTTTATGGTGTTTAATGACACTTTCAACAATATTTCAGCTATATCGTGGCTGTCAGTTTTATTGGTGGAGGAAACCGGAGGACCCTGAGAAAACCACTGACATGTCGAAAGTGACTGACAAACTTTATCCCATGATGTTGTACACCTCGTTCTGATCGTCAAGAGGTAAGGAAGGAAAAATCAGATACCATAGGTGATGAAAGATAATGAAATATTGTATTGTCTTGGTTTTAAAATTTTTATTTTCCTTTTCAATATTTATTGTACAGGTATTTCTAATATAAATGTATGAAATTAAAACTGACATTCAGTCAGTCATTTATTTTTATTGTTTTTTTAAAACCAAGTATAAGCACATAAATACAGTTGAAGCATGTTATTTGGAAGTTCAAAAATCATAAAAGCTGAAAATTTGGAGTTATCTGTAATTTGACTTGTGGGGAGCAAGGCAGGTAAATTAAGCTTGATTGATGTTTGTTGTTTGATGGTTTTTAACGCCACTTTCAACAATATTTCAATTATATCATGGCGGTCAGTTTTATTGGTGGAGGAAACCAGAGGACCCGGAGAAAACCACAGACCTGTCACATGTCACTGACAAACTTTATCACATAATGTTGCATACCTCGCCCTGATCGAGATTCGAACTCACAACATCAGTGGTGATAGGCAGATTGCATAGGTAGTTGTAAATCCAAATACCATACGATCACGGCCACAACGTAAAATAAAAAATAAAAAAGTAAAATAGGCAACTGTGTCAGGTAAGAATATAACATATTCTAATTATAATAACAGTAATGTTTCAACAACCATATTTTCTAAGATTTGTGGTTGTATATATTGTTCCAGTCAGTATACAAATGTATTTGAAAACTAGCCGTGACAACAGCAAATGAAAAATTTTACACGATACAATTTTATCAATCATACTCTTAAAAGAAGACTATTTGAGTAATCCTAGGAGGAAAATACATTTAGGAAGTAATTGTCAAAGATGATCGATCATGGGTCAATGTTGGTATGTGATCCTGAAAATACAGTAAAACCTTGCTGGCTCGACTGTAAAAATTTGTTCAAGCTATCGGAAGTTCAAGCCACCGAGGTCCCGTAATTTTAGAGAGAAAAAAATCTGGTTCTGACCTGGGCAGTTTCATTTACGCTATGATAACTAAATGAACAGTAAAGTGGACCTTTCTTGTAAAAAATATTTAATTCTTTAGAAAGTTCTCAAAGATTACAGTTTCTGAATACCTCTTTGGCAGACTTTGGTATCTTCAAACGTCCTTAGAAATGTTTTTTCACTTTGTTAGCGATCTATTTTATAAATAGGAAATACGAGGTCGGGTATTAACACTTGGATCGATATCGGTATAGTGCTTGATAATTCGGATATTTTTTTTTTTAATGGCCAATTTTCAAATTTTAGCCATTTTGTTTTTCTTAATTTGAATTTGAAGCAATTACATTTGTTTCTTTTGGTATTACATGTATATACACATAAAAACTCAGGTTAATCGGAATTTCAGTACGAGTACATTTCTATTTATTTGGTATTTAGATGAACCTTGAGACCACGCAGTTTGATATTATTCGATCCCAGCAACTATACAATTTGAAAAAAAAAAAAAAATATATTAAAAAACACTCAATAATAATAATTCATGCATAAATAACAATTTTAAATATTGTTTTAATAAACTTTATTACGATTGTAAACATTTGATTGTTTTAATTATTGTCAAGTGTAGACTCGGCTTGGTACAATCAGTAAGTCTTGGATTCAATAATCATTCTTTATTTATCGTAATTAATGGTTAATAATCAAGCCACAGCTGAATTTAATGACTAATTAACACAAATGATGACAAGTTTATCCCTCTACCTGTAAAATTTTGTTAAGTAAACAATTATCTTTGGTAATCTGACATTTATCACACCTTGCAGTAAGCACATTCAACCATAGCAAACATATGCCAATTAAATTGCGATGTTCGAGTTTGGCATGGTAAAACTCATGATTTTATTATTAACGGGGCCATTTATTGAGTTCGACTGTTCAAGGTATCGGTGTTCGAGCAAAAGGTTTTTTTTTTACTTAGAAATATATTAAGGAAAATTAACGGGACTTACAAATCAGTTCGAGCCATCCTTGGTATTCGACCCATCCGAATTCGAGGGACCGGGGTTTGACTGTATGACAGATTCCCATCACTAATGCTGACTAATGTTTTAATGAAAACAAAACTTACTGAAGATATTTGTCTTCTTCTTTACCACACAAAGGTTCAAACAAATTACCAGTCTTTTCTTCTGATACAATAATCACATCTAGAAAACAAATAAATTCAAATATATAAGACCATGAGGTTCTCAAAGACTAAGAATGGTCTAATGTTATCACATAAATTTTATACTACTACCTCAGTTAAAAATATCCAATATTGATAGCCATCAATCTTTAATTCAATGATCTTCAATCATGAACAGTTTTTTTTGTTCACAGAATAAGATGTCTTTATGACTATTAAAGGAGGTAGAAAACTGTGTTTCTGTTAACATTATTAAAACAATAAGGCAGGTAGGTATGCCAAACTCTTTATTTCTTTTAAATTTGTATTGTTCTTATCTATCTTAAACATGACAATGATCTAAATTTAATAGTGCTTGTTCAAAAATGGCAATACAAACTTTTGGGTAGGCACAAAAATTAGGGTCGGTAAGGTAAGCAGAAACACCGGTATGATCTTGGCCTAGATAAATTTCCCACTGTGTATTCTCAGTTCATTAGTTTTCATTATCATAATACATTTGTAGTGATAGAGAATTTTGAAATTCTTTGCGACTTTCAATTCAACATCCATTATCAAATTAACAAACCTGGTATTTGTTTCTGTTTCTTAGGTATTGGTTTTATCTGTGTTATATCTACAGTTTCTGCCTCCTCCTTTGTGTAACCATCAAACTGGACAGTAACTTTAAGTTCAGGTGACCGGACCATTTGTAATATACATCCTGGATAATATTTGTTATCTTCATGGTATAGAGCCAAGCAGTTATCTCCCTTACTCCAAACTGACAAAAGGACACAATTAAATTAATCAACATGGCAACCAAAAGTCCCTAAAAAAAGAACCTACATGTATTTGTTTTTCACATATAATATATATTCTCTCAATGAAATCAACATACATTTTTGGGACATCAGGAACAGACATTTTTTCAGACTGGACATGCATGTCAACGTTAACTACTTGCCAATTTAACAGGACCGACAGAATTTTGTATGTATCGCAGTTGAGGTAAGCACAGTAACCATTACATTTATATCTCATTGATGAGGTTAAAATGTTGTTGACAGCGTACACCTACAAACCTAACCAATGATTTATTTATGCTGGCCTTGTTCTATTCTGATTCTGAAAGAAAATTTCAGCTAATAGTCTACACAATACTGAGGTTTCAAGGCACATAATTAATTTATTAGTCAGACACATCTGAAATCTAACATTTGTCTAATAGTTTTCTTTTTGTCAGTGTATCTAAAAAAAACAATTTGACCTAATCTTGATTTTGAGCTTTAATTTTCTACCTTTACATACATTGTATATTTTTATTAGATTGAAGTTCTACATTTAATATTTACCTTTGTGAGAGTCTTTACTCTCTGACATGTTTTATATTCAACATGCTACCTGTATTTCTTTCTTGTCTCTAGTTTTTTTCTCTCACAGACATATCATCTCAAATAAATCCCCATTTCTGAAAATAATAATCATGATAATAATGGCCAACTTCAGCTACACATACATGAATATTGATTTTTCATACTCATGATTTGTATGTTACATATTATTTTATAACTTACTGGAAATGGTATGGAAATTTTCAGTTTTTTAATCAATCAATAACATGTTGAGTGTGCGATATTAGCAGTAGACCTATAGACAATGTCTACATTGTATGTAAAATCAAGCTGGTCTACATGTATGTTAAATTTTTAAAATTTTGTATAAAATGTAGTGAGGTCAATGTAAAATAGAGATTGGTCTATGATGCCATAAAGTTAGTTTCACACACTGCATGCTACATCACAATCTGTACATGTATCTTAAAACACAAAAAATGAAAATAAATAATATACAAAAAATGTACATCCAAGAAAACAATGATATAAATACAGAAATTGATGGAAAAATCTAGATAAAATAAACTATTTCATGATTTGAATATTTGCTGCAATTTGTCTTTTTCTAAAATAAAAATGCATATACATGTACCTTTCTATATAATTTAGGGTTAGGGTTATGGTGTTTAACGCTATTTTCAACAATATTTCAGTTATATTGTGGCCATCAGTTTTATTGGTGGAGGAAACAGGAGAACCCGGAAAAAAACATTGACCTGCCACAAGTCACTGACAAACTTTATCACATAATGTTATATTGAGCAGGATTCAAACTCACAACTTTAGTGGCGATAGGTACAGATTACGTAGCCATACATTTTGTAGGTAATCTCGTTGAGATTAGGAGTACGAATTGGTATGACACAATCCGTCCATGCCAAAATATGCATTGGAATGCCTCTGGCCAGTCTGGGAGTCAGATTTAATTTCCAGGATGAAGATACAGACAGAAAATTTCTTCAGAATCCTAATCTCAACGAGATTAATATCTACCCTGACACTCATGAACTAGTCCTATAAGATAAGCCTTCGTAGGTTCATATTGTCTGCTTTTCACGTTTTCATCGGATATTTTCATTTTCTATTATTGCTGAACCCGAAGTCTTATCGGAAGTCGCTATTTTCTCGTAGCACGTGTGTAATAAAAGTCATTTTGTTAGCTTGTTTTACTTATATTGATATTTTTTAATTTATTAAATCTCTTCTGACATACTGACAAGAATTTTTGTTTCTACGCAGAAGTTAACTTTTGAGATTTCGTAAGGAACGACAGTTCGATTGAAGGAGACTAGATTTGGCCCTAAAAAAAAGTCGTCCCTGATATATCTCGATCCAAAAAATCGTTGACACTTTTTGATGCACTGGATGAGCGTGAAATTGCCAGATAATTTTCAGATTCGCGAGCATTCATGGCCGTGCCTGTTTCATATTATTATAGGACTAACTCATGATTATTATTTATAAATCAAGATGGCGTCCGATTTTCTCGAAACGACTTCACTTTGGACGTTCAGTAGTAGTACCCAATCATATTTTTAATGCTTATAACTACCAAATTAATAAAGTTCTAGTTTTCAAGTTTTATCTGATATATTTTTTATCACGAAATAATAAATTTTAGGTGTTTTTCTAATGAAATGAAAAAGGTGACAATTCGGGTTTTTCTGCTCCGACAGAAAATAATAACGCTATCGACGACTACGTTTGTCCTCCAACCAGCAACTCTGTTTGCAAGTATCAATTCAAATGTTTTAAAAAAAACCATGACAAGTAGGATTTGTAGACTTTTTTTTTCAGATAACTTGACCTGAAACAAGCAGAACATTTCAGAATTTCGATATCTCTGGGTTTACAAGTAATACTGTACAGGGGTCATCCCAAACTTGGCCAAAGTGCCAAAACATGACATACGAAAACATACACAGACACAACGATACTACAGTCCAGATACATGATCGACGCCCTGTTTGTCTCACTTACTTTGTTATGCGCAAACAATTGTACCTGGTCTATTTAGTGTGACTGTAAATTAAACAACTTGATGTTTACCATAAACACCCTAGACTGCCTAGACCAAAGATGTCCCGCCATTTTTTTTCTCCAATGAAAACCCAAAAGGTGTATCGAAAATTGAACTGGTATCATTTTACCCGACTATTCTAGGATCAAACTAAAACATATTAAATACCAGAAATCATTTTATGTCCTAAATTTTAATTGGATGAATATATGGAGTTATCCAATCAACACACGGTTTACAGAAAATTATTTATTTGTTATCCAGACTATGTCAAATAAAATGACCATACTTGTCATCTTGGTCACGAATAAAAACGCAGATTTAAAGAAAATCTCAATTTAATAGTTGGTAAGTATTGTATATACATATTCTATTGTGTTAAATGTACACAAAAACTAGATTTTTCTGGATAATCAATTCTCAAATAATCATTTGACGTCAATAACAGTTTCTCAAATTGATATATTGATAGACTCCGTATGTATGTAAATTATGACTGAATGGTTTTGGATGGTTACCTTTTGGAGCTGGTATAATTTCTAAGAATAGGTATGTGTCAGATACACAGGACGTGGTTCAATACCCCAAAAATTTGTGGTATCATGTAATTTTCTACATCTATTTCCTTTCTTTCTTCCTGAACTGCCCACATGAATCACAGGAGTCGGAAGTTCTATCAATAATAAGGTATAGGGGCACCTCGAAGATCACTGGGTTTTTTTTTATAGTTGCCCAGCGATTTTCGAGGTGCCCCATACTCACACATGCCAACCCTCGAGAGACTAAAAGCGGTAGGGGGGGGGGGGAGGGGTCTGAATTTTTTTTCCAGAAGGACGCAAAATGGTGTATTCTGTTGTATTTTGGATATAAAATCTGTTCAGTCATATCTTTAAATATACCCGGTAGTATGAAAAAAACCATGAAAGAATGGAATTTTTTTTAGAAGGACGCAAAATGGTGCATTCTGTTGCATTTTGGATATAAAATCTGTTCAGTCAAATCTTTAGATATAGTATGAAAAAAACCATGAAATTTTCAGAAGGACACAAAATGGTGCATTCTGTTGCATTTTGGATATAAAATCTGTTCAGTCAAATCTTTAAATATAGTATGAAAAAATGGAAATTAGCATTTTACATATATTTGTCAGAGTTTTAATAACACAGACTGTGACATAGGTATGAAATACAATTAAAAGATTACTTCCTGTAATCTGATCAAAATAGATGTACGTCATTTTCAAGATACAAAAAGCATGACATGTTTCAATAGTTAAGAGCCTGATTTACAACTTGCTAAGAGGTCACCAGTTGGTTTCCATTCATGACAGTTTGTGCCCTATTTATTTGACGCTACATTATGTTTCAAAGATTTGAGCGAATCTGAAGTGATTGCTGCGGCATAGGTAATGTGTGTAACCTTTGTTCGCCCACAAGAATAGCTTTTGGCGATCTCACTAGTAGGAAACATACGTCTGGTCAACCTTGTTAAATGATCATTAATTGTAAGTGGAAGATTATGTTCTATTATGAAACTTTGAAATAATGTTTCTGCATTTATTACCGATTGAGTAATATTATCTGTAGAAGATTTGCTACTTCCTGGTAAAAACATTGCCAGGGATCTGGATGACTGAATGTCCTTAGTGTTCCCCTTATGTTTTGCGGTACCTACATGCGTTGTCACATCACTATGACCTCCGTGATTGATTGAAAATCAGTCCTGCAGAATTCACAAAATGTAAATTTATTTCCCTTTCGGGAATGTTTAATGAAATGAAACTCATCAGTCCATGGATGCTGTCTTAAATACACTATCATAACGTAAACCTTCTTTTTTTCTGGCGTTTCGGACATATTCATTCAGACATTGATTTGTTGATGTTTAGGAATCATAAGTTCAAAATGTAGTGCTTCAAAACTTTTATTTTAAATACCGTTTCTGATTGGTTTTTTTTAATGATAAAGAATAGACCAATGGAAGTTTCCGGTACAAATGAAGAGGGAAACGATTACGGAAAGGGCCTAAATAATTTGGATTTATACTCATTTATACGTCGTAGAAATCTACAAGAATAATCAACATACCGTATGAACAATTCACGATAATTTTTTTTACATTTATTTTTTTTTTAAATCGGTAGGAAAACATCTAAAATCAGTAGGCGGTAGAAGACTTAAAAATTTGGTAGACTACCACGTAAATCGGTAGGGTTGGCATGTATGCATACCTTATTATTGATAGAACTTCCGACTCCTGTGCATGAATCAAGAGCAGGCGCGACCTGAGAAGCGAGGGATATATAGGGTAGTCATATCATCATAAGACTTTCATTTATACCGAAATACAATGTATATTTAATATACATGTATAGACACTGAAAGGAACTGTAAATATTTTTGCTTCCAATAAGGCAATATGTATATTAACCGTGTAACAAAAAATTTAGTACTTTACTTTAGCTGACCTCAACCCAACCCTAACCCTTTTGTTGTCATATCTGCATGGTAGCGAAATGAAAGGTTATGGGTCATGCACATTGATTATTACAATATCTTACTTCCGGGGTCCGCCAAAGTAGATTCTACCCCAAAAAACAAATTTTAAAACATTCACATTGCCATGTATAATAAAGCTTTTCATATTATTGCAAGACTTCCGTTTTCATTTTTGAGGCAAAATCTGAACAAAACTGAATTATAAAAACTGTTGGTATAAAAAAAGAATCAGATTTAGGAATTTGGGATAACATTTCAATGTAAAATGAAAGTAGACATTAAGAACATTTACAAACTCTTGGGAACCTCTGGATATGATTTGTACATTTTTGTTGTATTATTGAAATACAGGTACATATTTAATAAATAAAAATTTGATAACCATGTCTTCACTCTTGTATTTAACAAAAAACTCATTTTTAATTTCAAATAAACAACATTATTATAAGCTTTCTAAACATGTACCGGCACATCATAACATGTAAATGGCATCTCTGCATCATTTTACTGGTTTATAAAAAGAACAAAGCTTCATTAAATGTTAAATATTCAAGATTGTTGATCAATGACTAATAGGGGTTTAGGGTTATGGTGTTTAATGCCACTTTCAACAATAGTTCAGTTATATCAAGGCAGTCAGTTTTATTGTTGGGGGAAACTGGAGAAAACCATTGACCTGCCACAAGTCACTGACAAATTTTATCACATAATGTTGTATCGAGTACACCTCGCTATGAGCTGGATTCGAACTCACAACTTTAGTGCTGATTGTAAATCCAACTAACATATGATCACGACCACGGCAGCCCCCACATGTAATTTAAAATTTAATATACCTATACAGTAGAATAGTACATGTAGTTACCGAAAAGAGAAAACAAATCACATGTCGAACAAAACTTAGCATTTTTGCTACAGTTACCAGCTTGGTTGTCTAAAATAACAATTTTAGTAGTCCAGGAAAATTTCTTGGGGCCCAGCAACTCAATTTGCACATGAGATTTTCTAAACTTCAGTAGTCAGCTGGGCTACTGTCTGAAAATTGTCATGGTCCCAGGACAAACTTTTGTGTTTCCTGTTAAGTTTTATCTCTAAATTATCATATATTTTTTGCATTTGCTAATTGCAGAATAAAATGGATAAGGACACAAGGAAATCCAAAGGTCTAGAGGGAGGAAAAAGAAAACGAAAAAGTACCTATAAAAAAGATGAAAAGAAAAGTCAGGGAAAGCAGAAGAAAAAAGACCATCCTATTGAGAATTATGAAGAGTCGAACCAATCAAAAGAAAAAGAAAGTGAAACAGCTTCAATATTACGTCCAAATTCACCAGAACCAAATTGTTCAATTTGCCTTGGAGACTTACAAAATAAATCATTTACTGACAGTTGTTTTCATATGTTCTGCTTTGTTTGTTTAAAAGAATGGTCAAAAGTTAAAGCTGAATGTCCGCTTTGCAAACAAAAGTTTCAAAACATTATTTATAACGTTAAGTCATATGATAAATATGATAGATATAACATCGCAGAGGAAGAGGCCAATAGGAACCAGTGGGAGCGTGATGGAACTAGATTTCGGTATAGAACAACACTGACATTTGAACGACGGCTTACATTTGCACCAGAACATAATTACACTCAACCAATTGGTAGACCATCTACTGTCACAACAAGGTCTCATTGGCAAAGATATAGAGAACCTGCAACATCAGAATTCCGTCGTAGGCTCTACAATAATGGAATGCGTGCTACAGAGATAACTGATCGTAGGTTACGGGTAAGGGACGTCACTCCTTCATTTTACCGAAGAAACCCAGCAACAACACACAGATTAGTACCTTGGTTAAATCGTGAATTGAATTCCATATTATTTAATCAACCTGATCATGTTCAACTTGTAATGGAAATAATAATGGGATTAATTAAGACATATGCTATTGATAGTGAGGAGTTTTATCAACATATATACCCATATGTGGGAAGACACACTCGTCATTTTATGCATGAGTTTTTGTGTTTTGCAAAATCTCCATACAACATGGCTACCTATGATTCCCATGTAATATATCAACCTGGAGCTTTGACTATAAACTCTGATAGTGATGACACATCAGTTGATGATGATGATGTAGATGAAATTATTGACATAGAAGATGATAATTTAGAAGAAATTGTTGGTGGCAGACGAAATACCTTTGATTCTCCTGAGAGGATAGGGAATACACATAATGAAAACTTGTCACCACTATTCAGAAGTGTAAGAGATATACTTGAAAATGAGTCACCTGGAAGTTCCCTCCATTGTCCTGTATCTATGTCAGGATGGGATTCCCCAACACCTGGGCCATCATGGATGTCTTTAGTACCTGACATGGAGGTACCATCTTCCAGCATGAGAGAGAGTTTACCTGTTATTGGAAATAGAGCATCATCTCCAATTGACATTGGGTCAAATTCAGGTTCTGAAACAGATTCAACAGTATCTGCTAATAGCAAAGGTAGTGACATTGTATTTGTCAAAATGGATAAGCCATGGGATGATAGATCACCAATTATGTTATCGTCAGACAATTCTGATGATGAAAGAAAAATATCTATAGATTTTATAAATAAACATTATGCAAAAGGAAAACTGAGTGCCAAAAATAAAGAACACAAAAAACACAGGGCACACAAGAAACATAAAGATCCACGTAGTAGGGAAAACTCAAAAGAAAAATCTAAGCATAAAAAGCACAAGAGTCATCATTCTTCGGATAAGTCCCATGGACATTCACACTCGTTTTCAAAGCACAGAGATTCTGCTAGATCAAGATCTTCTTCAAAACATGGAGATAATGAAGGATTGGTATCTTCTTCGTCTTCTTCATCAAAAACTTTAGATGTTGACAATTTAAAGACAACACTTGAATTTCTTCATAAGGATAAACATAAAAAACACAAGAAACATAAAAAGCAAGAACACAGGAAATCAAAGTCGAGCAGTAAATTGCGATCAGTCATTGTTTTACCAACATCAGTTAATACTGACGTAGAGTTGACGGGAATTATTTCATCGGAACCTTTATTCCCTGCAGCTTCAGTCATGACTGGGCAAATTTCATTGCCATCATCATCAAGTACAACTCTGTCGTCTGCTAATTCATCATGCAAAAAACACTCGTCTGGACATAAAAAATCCAGCAAATTGATAGACATTGTACCAAGATTACTTGAGAAAAAGATTGATAAATTGGAATCTGATAAAGAGAAAAAAGAAAATGAATTTATTAAGAATGGCCAACATTCTGGATCTAATGAAACAAAATCTGTTGGTGCTATTAATTCAAATGAACCATGTATACCGTTTCAAATTTCCGATGACATTCTCAACTTAGAAAATAGCAAGCGCTGTTTGAAATGTGGGTTATTATACATTCCAGAACTTTTAGACAATTTTGATATATGCTTTACTTGTAAAAAGAAAAAAGTTTGTGAAACTGAAAGTAGGAGTTTATCAGATGTGATAAATGAAATAACCAATAGTCATGCCAATCAAAATCTTACTTCAACTAGTAATGGTATTAAAGATAATAATGACCATTCCATATCAAGTGATCAAGTGAAAGATAAACCAAGCAAACTTGATAATATAGTAATCCAGGAAGGAGATGAAAGTAGCTTACGCCCAGCGATAAATCAAGTTGATTTGACTGCAATTGATGCTCCTTTATTGGATACAACTGAATCTGATAATGACGATTGTGAATTAATCCTAGCAGACGAGGGTAATGCAAACAATGATCAGTCCGTTGTCTTACCCATGGAGATGTTCGGCACACAAAATGCTGTGGAAAGTGTTAAGAACAATCCTTTGGCGATTGACTTTAGTAATCCTTCAACACCTATAAAGGGGATGTCACAAACCTCTGTCAAAACAGGATCATCAAGTCCAATGCCCTGGATATTAGAAGTCAGTAATCCTCCAACACCCTCCTCTAATGATTGGCCAGGATATATGGCACCCAGGTCACCAGGCTATTCTCTAGAATCTCCTCCAACGCTTGAATCTCTGTTCCCTCAAACTCTGCCATCATTTAATCCCTTGTCAATGGATACATACAGATATTCAAATTATATCCAACCGACTTGCTCCAACAATTTCATTAGGTCTAGTTACTCGCCAATGAGTTGTAGTAGTTCCATTTACGTTGACTCGCAGACGAGTAAATGTCTGAAACCAAAGCCAGTTCTGATTGATCTAGAAACAGATATTGTTGATGTAGAAAGTGTTGGGAAGAACAACTCAAAATTGATTTCGAGTACTAGTATGTCAATTTCTTCCTCAGAAAATATCTGCTTATCCGATTCTGACGATTCAGAAAAATTGGTGAATATTTATAGTGATAGTAAAATTATTGGTGATACAGGATTGAACATGGCTCAACTTTCCTCTAATGAATTTCTCTCGTGTTCAAAGCGAAAAGATGTATCGCGTAAAGAATCTTGTGTGTCAAACAAGAAATCTGATGATTTTGTTTACATGGACAATATCATATGTCGTATCTTGCTGCCAAATACTAATCAAGAAGAAATGGAGCTTGGTGAACTTGTTGATGATGACATGATGTCAATATCACAATGGTCGGAGGATGATAAAAAACCACATGATACCGGAATCAGTTGTAATGAGGAAGTCTCGAGAGGAGACGACGAACAATCAATATCAATACAGAAGGAAACATTTTCAGAAACTCCTGTCTCATCAACATCAGTTTTACCATCTGTAGATTTACAAACTTCTAATTTAGGACCACGATATGTTCCAAGGTCCTTGGAAGAAAAGTTGGCTGGACTTACAGATTTTTCACCAAGTGTATTGCAAGGAATTGAGAAAGAAAATGGACTTTCATTTCATAGCATTATTTCTAGTGTGAAATATGATAATAATTTAAGTAAATGTAGTCCTGACAGTTCTGTTTCTGAACAAACTACCTTTCAGTCAACAACTGCCATCCAGAATATACATGTAAGTGATCAACAAACTAGATCTTCAGATTGTGTTTCTCTTGTTTCCAGTACTAAATGTAGTAATTCATTGTCTGTTAATAACTCCAACCTTCAAACAGACAGTTTAGTAGGCAATTTAAATGGATTTGAAGTAGAAAACAATTCTGTTTCTAATAGCGATTCTATGGATTCAGTTTGTTCTGTTGGACATTCCGGCACTTTATCTAATGACAATAGTAATTGTGTCAGTCTTAGAAGTCCTGTTGTATCTGTGACGATGGAATCTGATGACACGGAAGGCATTTGTGATTCATCAACCTATCATCCGTTATTAATATTTACAACAAGTAATTTGGATTTGGGACCCGGCAATTCTAAATATACATCAGATAGGCCTTCCGTTATCACCATGGGAGCAAATACGAGTTCTTGCTCTCCGTGTAATCCAGTAGATAGAAGTACTGATAAAAACGAGGTCAGCTCATCCAGAGACCCTGATAATGATTTTAATGAGGATGATATTGAGGAGGATATAGATAGGACTAAACTAATTACCTCTGATGATGACCAACAAGATTCTAGTAATGAAACACAAAACTTTATTGATTTGCATCAGACAGAATTTTCTTCAGAATCTGGTCTAGAAAATTGTCTTTCTAAAGATTCTGAAGATGATACGGACAGTAAGACTGTAGAATACAGAGTAGATGTCTTACATTCTGAGAAACAATTGTCAGATAATTTTGCAAATATTTTTGAAAGCAGTGATAGTAATTAAAATTATTCAAGGTTAAATTTATTAAATATATTAATTTACAGTGTAAAATTTCACCCCTTTTTACAGTTTTAATTCCTGGTGTGATAAGAATATGCCATAAATGGGTAGTGTAACAATTAAAGTTATTGATTTTAAGATTATTTTTTAAAGAAGACTTGTCTCCCCTTTCATGCCATTGTATTATTTCAATATTAAATAGTCAATTAGTTGATCAGTTGGATTGTTTATTCCAAGTCCATCACTTTTCAGATTTGTCTTAAAATATTAGGAAACACTTTTGAGTATAAATTAATTACTAAGATCAGTGATCTTATTAATTTACTCTGGAACACCCTCACGCTCTCCTGTAATATTTTACGCGTAATTATGAAATTTTTTCTAAAAGAATATGATCACTATTGCCTTTGATGGGTACATGATAGTATAGGTATGTTGGAAAATGATAAGTGTTGTTGGGAAGATTCATTGCTACCCTAAAGATACTAAATCAGGGCTGTAAATGGACAATTAAATTGATAAATAATAAATATAATACAAATGTGAAAAGAAAGTTTAAAGAGTAATGGTCAACAATTCCACCAATATCAACAAAATGAGCTATCACCTCTCACCTCAAATCATTTAAACACAAAAAAGACCATGACATATGGCATTGGAAACCCAGTTACTGTCTTGGGTCGAACACAAATATGCGTTTGGTTAAACCAGTTAATGGAATCCCAACACTCCCTTCTTAATGATGAGATCTGCGACAATACAGATATAAACAAACAAAAACAACAACAAAACCTGCCCAGACAATACAGATATAAACAAACAACAACAACAACAAAACCTGCCCAGACAATACAGATATAAACAAACAACAACAAAACCTGCCCAGACAATACAGATAGAAACAAACAACAACAACAACAAAACCTGCCCAGACAATACAGATAGAAACAAACAAAAACAACAACAAAACCTGCCCAGACAATACAGATATAAACAAACAACAACAACAACAAAACCTGCCCAGACAATACAGATAGAAACAAACAAAAACAACAACAAAACCTGCCCAGACAATACAGATATAAACAAACAACAACAACAACAAAACCTGCCCAGATAAATAATCATTGTGCAATTAGAAAACAGAGCGTTTAAAGTTTGCATTTATATTTGAAAAATAATATTTATTTCATTACAAATATTTATTTTCTATTTATAACTAGAATGTGATCAAAATTGAAAAAAAGGGGAATTGAGGCATTACATTTGGGGGAATCATTGTAAGCAATTGTAAGTTTATTCTTTGTTGACAATGATGCATGCAGGTGCAGTACATCAATTACATTTTGTATATTTTTGCATCATAAAGGTTGCCTCATAATGCTATGTGTAATTTGGCTTTTGACAGAAAGTCACACACTTATTATTTGTACATGGGGTAGTTGCAATATCATTCATGTTTCTTACCAAATGTTCTTGGAACACTGACCTTTTTTAAATATAAAAGATAGGTTGTCAGATTAAATGGGATATCTTTACCAAAAACACTTATTTGTAGATCAAAGATATTGGATGTTATTCTATCATAGAATCTAAATCTGATGTTTTTATATGATCATAAAATTGTTTTAACTCTGCAGTTGGACAATGAATGGACTGTGATCGTGATCATAAAACATATTTCCATGTCCACACTTCATTAGCCACGATATAACTGAAATATTGTTGAAAATGGTGTTAAATGTAGGATTAAATAGTGTCCGCCGTGAAATTACAATTGTTTTCTATGATAAAGTCTGAGGATGGAATAAAGCGCAGAGGTGACTTCTTTTGGTCTGTTGTGGATTTTTCATTTGAAAAAGATACAATCGGACACATTTTCACAGGACAATATTATGGCTTACACAAACACCATAAACCCACTTGTCTTTTATAAACTAAAATATACAAATGTATCATTCATAAAATTAAATGTGTTATTAGAATGTAGTAATTAAGGAAATAATTTAATACCCTACATGTACTTATACATGTATATTCAGATTTAATTTTGTATTTTTCTTATGCAAATAATAAACTAATACATTGAAAATTTGTAAGTACATGTAGTGATAGATACCATATGATATAACATTATTATAACACACGTAGGTATGGCTGGTGACTGGATTATTCATTAAATATATTTCATATGTTGTTTAAAGATGAAAACTGGTGCTTTACAAAACTGTACCAGAGGCATTAGAATCTATAATACTCAGCCTAAGCCGCCTTATAAAAGATGGGTAATTTTCCATATTTATTAAAGTAGAAACTGCTGTTGTTACTTGTGATTGCATGAGGTACATGTATGTTGTATTCTGACTGTTTGGTTTCTGAATATATTTACTTCCTAACTGTTTTGGTTTTTTAGCTCACGTGGCCTATGGCCAGGTGAGCTTTTGTCATGGGTAAGCGTCCGTCCGTTAGCTTTTCACATTTAAATCTTCTTCTCTTAAACCGCTGAACAGATTTCAACCAAACTTGCCAGAAATGCTCATTGGATGGTCCTCTACCAGATTTGTGTTTTTGGTGCTGATTTGAAATCCAACATGGCTACCAGGAACCAAATAAAAAAACTGGATTCTTAAAAGATACATTGTATGTATTAAATCTGAATAATGTTTTTCTCCTTAGAGCATAATTTATGTTATAATATGTACATATAGTGCTCTAGATTCAGCTTAAATGGATTTAAATATTACTTTTTTTTAGGTTAATAGTTTAGGATAGAAATTTCCTTTTTGATTAAAGATATTGGTTCTGAGTAATCTTCTCCAAACAAGTGTTTTGTCCATAGCTCATGTGTGCTGAATGAGTGTAAGTTTAATGAATTTGAAAGAGGAATTTTGCATGATTTCAAGTATTATTCCATAAGTTCAAAAATTTGTTATACTTATCTGTCACTTATTTTGAATATTTATGTAATTTATAATCTTATTGTCTACCAATGCTAGCTTTGAGCCATTAGCTTTCATTGTAGTCCTAAACTTTTTTATAGGTTTTAATCTTCTTATAAACCCCTGTGCCAAATAAATCAAGCTTGGGAGGTTACCATGACATATATAATTTGGAAGACATCATTTAAAATGACTTTTACAATAGAAAAACCATATCACAGTTAATTGTGTTATATGTTCCATTACATAATTTGTAATCCCAACATCTCTAAGCTATTATTGTAACTCTAGAAAATCAATCTGATTTTACTGTTAATTATATTTTTATATAAAGTATTAAAAACATTATAAAAATGAACTCCGAAAAAGAATTGAATAAATTGTCCATCTGGAGCTTGCTGCTTAAATTAAATTTCTCTCACTAAATGTTATAGAAAAAAAATTAATTGGCATGAAAAATGCAAATATGTAGATAATATGATTCTGTAAATTTGAGCAAAATTAATGGTACAGATTTTTCATGTAAAAAAATCCTGATTTTTGTTTCATGTGAAAAAAAATCTGGCTAAAAAACATAGCCTAAAAGTTAAATGATTGGTCCCTAAAGCCGATAAAAAAAAACATACCCTACAAAGTAAAAGATTGGTCCCTAAAGAGGATCTAACAGTTTCTCTTGATCATGGATTTTAAGGTATTTGAAATAATTTCTTGTTGTTAATGACATGGATTTTAAGTTATTTGATGTTACAGATATAAATGAAAATACATAACATTAGTTTTAATAACATGCTGTTATCATTATTATATGATATATCTTTGTTTATTAATTGCTTGTTTTATTTTACACAGCATGTTATATCATGTGTTCATAAAATACTTTGAATTGTACCTGTATATAAAATGTAATATACATATAAAATAAACAGTCATACTTTATCAAATGTCACAGCCATCAATTTTAATATGTATGCGGGACGGTCGTGATCATATGGTAGTTGGTTTTACAACTATCTATGCAATCAGTGCCTATAACCACTAATGTTGTGAGTTCAAATTTCGCTCAGGCGATGTGCACTCGATACAACATTATGTGATAAAGTTTATCTGTGACTTGCGGCAGGTCAGTGGTTTTCTCCGGTTACCCCGGTTTCCTGCACCATTAAAACTGACCGCCACAATATAGCTGAAATATTGTTGAAAGTGTTGTTAAACACCCTAACCCCTAATGTGTATGCAATGATTGCAGTCGGTAGTGGTCAAATTATTTATATTTATTTCCACATAGATTGTTGTAATGTTATTTATTGCAACACAAATCTTGGGTATAAACTATAATATATATTGCCACACAAAATGTTTAATAGTGGTCAAATAATTTATTTACTCAAGAGTAGAGTCTGCTAAATATTGGTACAATTATTCATTGCCATATATATATATTGGATATTATATATTGCCATATAAGTTTGTGGAGCAATTATTTATTGCCACACAAATATTTGATACAAATATATTTCCGCACACAAAATGATGTAATTGTGGTAAAATAATGTATTGTCACATGAGTAGTGGGTATAATATATTGCCACTAGATTTGTAGGACAATTATTTATTTTATAATATATTGCCACCAAATGAGTCGGGCAATTATTTATTGCCACAAGAATATTGAGTATCATATAATGCAAATTTAAAAATGTTTATAATTAATTATTGCTTTATATTAAGTTATCAAGTAGAAGATATTATAAATATCATTAATGTTTTGTATGAATTAAAACATTTTTTTTTGTAATAAGGTTGCTGTTTATATTGATGTGATTCCTATATCATCATTTTTCTGAAAGGAAAGAAATGGGTTGATGGTTTATGGTGTATAATGCCACTTTCAACAATATTTCAGTTATTTCATTGCAGGCAGTTTTATTGGTGGAGGAAACCGGACTACCCAGAGAAAACCACCTACCTGCCACAAGTCACTGACAAAATTTATCACATGATGTTGTATCAAGTACACCCCGCCTGAGTGGGATTCGAACTTACAACTTTAGTGGTGCTAGGTACTGAATGCATAGGTAGTTGTAAACCTAACTACCATCCATACGACCATGATGGTCACGATTGCCAATTGACATTGAATGAATAGTTACAGGTTGCCTATTCTTCATACTTTTTAGCTCACCTGATCAAAATGGTCATGTGAGGTACTGTCATCACTTTGCATCTGTCGTCTGTAAATTTTTCACATACTAATCTAATAATCCCAAACCACTCGACCAATTTGAATCTATCCTGGTAGTAGTGTTCATTGGATAGTATTCCACAATTTTTTTTTTAATGATTTCGGAAATCCACCACAAAAAAAGAGTACCGGTATTTAAAGTAATCTTTTTACATGACTCATCCTCGGTCATCCCCTAAGTTTTTGCATTTTGATCTCCTGATCCACTTATTCAAATTGGAGCAAACATGGATGCGATACTTTTTGGATGGTCCTCCTACAAAATTGTGTACAATGACCTTGTCCAACATCCAAGATGGCCACCACGGCTGATTATGAAACTTTAAATTTTCCGTCAATGTTATAAGTTTCTGAAATCTGATTTAACTAATAGATTAGATTACATTTAGAACAATACAATACAGGTCAAGCGTGATTTTGAGTTTTTTGAATTGTATGTTTGTTCTAGAGTTATGCTTGTTTTTTATATCTGGCATTATCTTAGGTGTCTGATGTCTGATTTTACTAAAAAATTTAAAATGACATGAAGATGGATAAAATTCAGGTCAACCTTTTCAATATTTAGGTATCAGACTTTTAATTCTGTGTATTCCTTTGTGAGTTTTATTTTGTTGTGTTGATCGGAATTCTAAGATGAACGCCATCGCAGGACAAATTTAACATAGGAACCCATGGAAACATATTTCAAAAAATCATTAGTATTCTTTTCTGAAACCACTGAACCATTAATAATCAAACTTAGCTGGAATGTGCCTTGGATGGTCGGTTATAAAATGTGTGTTTTTTTATTGATCAGAAGTCCAAGATGGTGGCCACCATAGGGCAGTTTTAATATAAGAACCTATGAAAAGATGAAAAAAGATATATTTCTAAGATATTAGAAAATAAGATTGAATCGAAACGGTCTTTGGATTATCATTTATTTTGTGTGTGTGGATGGCAGACACCACAGAACACTGTTTAACCATGGGAATATGAATAAGTTGTTTTCAGTAAATACGGACGGGTTTGATCCAGAACAAGGCATGAACCAGGTGAACGATACAAGCTCGGGTGAGCCTCCGGTTTTATATCCCATGCCAATGTGCAGACACATGCTACGATAGACAATAAGTCGTATTTACCAGGTGGACGATGTGGCCTCATCTTAGCCTCTGGTTTAAAAATAGATGTCCCTTCTACCCGTATGTGTACCAGTTTTATATATACAAAAAATGTATATATACATTTTTTGTATATATAAAACTGATATACACACATAAGTCGAACGTGGCAGTTTAAAAAAATACCAGACTAACATAAATTCACTGAAAAAAGCTGAAGGATACGATATAAAATGTTCGCAGTTTTAAAACAAAGGGTCACAACATATCATCTACCCTTGCTTATTATCGCATCTCACCATGGCGCTTAAATTTGATGTTCGAAACCAATATCGTACTAAATTGGGACAAGGAATACAATCGTGTTTTAACAGTGGAATATTTATTACTTGACAAACATTCGGTTTGTAAATAAAAAAATATTCTGCAGATGGAGGTTTTCTTCATCTTGGAATAAATTTGGAACAAAATGTTTTATTTCTCTCTGACATTTCTTTGATCTCTAATTCAGAACTGTGTTAGTTTAATCAAAATAGAATATCTAATTGGCTGATAATTACAATACAATGAAATGCTAAGTTTAATTCCATGATACAATCTAAATAGAATGGGATGATTATCATGTCTTAATAACGAAGATTTATTCAGTAATGGACAATTCTTCCGAGCATATCAGAACTACTGTTAAATTCTCTAAAATGATGTCGAATTTTAACAATTCATTTAACACGACAGAAAGCAGAAATGTAACTAATGATTCAACAAATAAGCCTATATTTGCAATTATAGGATTCACTCTGGGTGTATTTGGAAATGTGCTTGCATTACTCGTTCTAGTGAAGTCTGCAAAGAGACATAAATGGAAAGTGTTTTATAAGATGATAACTACACTGGCTATTGTAGACCTCATAGGAATTCTAACAACATCACCCATCGTTATAGCTGTATACAGTAACCACTTACAATGGGTTGGTGGACAAGGATTGTGTAATTACTTTTCAGTCATGTTAATATTTAGTGGTCTTTCCACTTGTTTACTTATTGGTGCCATGGCCTTAGATAGATATATGGCCATAGTTTTTCCGTTTAAATATAGAACTATTCCGAAAGATAAACTAGCCAAATTTGTCATCTCAGGAATTCTTCTGTCCTCGGCCTTTGTCTCCTTTCTTCCTGTATTTGGACTCAGTCACAACATCGTTCACTATCCAGGGAGTTGGTGTTTTCCCAATTTTCACAGTAATTCTGTTGAAGATGCAATGTTTGCTTATTTTTACTCCTGCTTGATAATAATACTTGTATTAATGACTGCCTGTTTAAATATTTGGGCAATAGCTAGATTAATTGTTGGAAAAAGAAGCGATGTCCGACGAGGAAGCAACACGAATAAGTCTAAAACAACGAGGAACGTGGATGTTTACATAATGGTTCTGTTGATTGTAATATTTGTTGTCTTTGCAGTTTGCTGGACGCCATTCATGGTAAGAGAATTTACATTGTTTAGTTTTTTATTCTAAATTTCTAACACATTGCCGATTGTTTATCCATTGACAATTAACTGTACAGTATAGCCTTACATGATGCTATTTGTATAATGTTGGTTGGTAATGTAAATATAATCTCTAAACGGCGATCTAATGTGTAATGTCGGGTCAACTGGAGGTGTGCTCTGCTGGGAAAAGTGAGTTTGACTTTATTGTGCTTAGCGCCACTTTCAACAATATTTCAATTATATCGTGGCGGTCAGTTTTATTGGTGGAGTACCCAGAGAAAATCACAGTCCTGTCGCAAATCACTGACACACTTTATCACACAATGTAGTATCGAGTACATCTCGTCATGAGTGGGATTCGACTTCACAACTTTGGTGGTGATAGGCACTGATTGCATCAGTAGTTGTAAATTCAACTACCATACGATTACTACCACGACGACCCTTTATGACAGTAGTGAAGTACGACAACTTAAAATACTGCAATCAAGATATCTAAATACAGGAATCAAAACCCCGATAGACAAAACAAAATCAATGAGACAACGGCACTAATACACGTATAAACACTAGAACGAAAGATCGCCCTATAACAACGGCACTAATACACGTATAAACACTAGAACGAAAGATCGCCCTATAACAACGGCACTAATACACGTATAAACACTAGAACGAAAGATCGCCCTATAACAACGGCACTAATACACGTATAAACACTAGAACGAAAGATCGCCCTATAACAACGGCACTAATACACGTATAAACACTAGAACGAAAGATCGCCCTATAACAACACTTCAAAAAATAAAGAGTAAGCGTGTTGATCTAGGACAAAGCGAGCATCGTCATCTCGCTGAGATGTAACTTGTTCTCGCCATGATATATATAGCAGAGAAATTGCTCATTTGACTTTAAACAACACTCACTCTATCACATTTCTGTTAAATTGTATAATGCTACATTGGAATAAATTTGATGTGTGTGAGTTTAATTCTCTTTACAAAGAAGATAGACCGAGAAGTGACTCCACTATCAACCAACATTCACCATTGCAGGAAACCACAATACAAATCAAATCAAATATATGTTATTACCAAATAACAAACCACAATGGCTAAATGAGGGTTAGAGTTGGTTGTTTAACACCACTTTCAACAATATTTCAGCTATATCGTTGCGGTCAGTTTCATTGTGGAGGAAACCATAATACCAGGAGAAAACCACCGATAGTCACTGACAAACTGTATCTCATAATGTTATATCGAGTACACCTCGCCATAAGCAGGATTGGAAGTCACAACAATAGTGGTGATAAGCACTGCTTGCACAGGTAGTTGTAAATCCGACTACCATACGATCACGACTACGACGTCCACAGTGGTCAATGAGTATAGTAACACATGGAGAAAAAGAGCAATAATTAAGTAAAAGGGTACACAACAACATATTATTAGGTAAGCAAAACCTCATCAAATATAACATTATGACGGTTTCTAAAAAAAAAAGTACTATAATTTTTACTCATTTAATAGAAGTGAACGGTTTCTCTTTAATGTTAACGAAAAAAGTAATGATTTGATTTATTGGTGTTTAACGCTAACTTTAGCAATATTTAAGCTATATCGTGAAGAATTTTTTTTATCAACTTAGAAAATCAGCAAAAGTAATTATTATAATAATTGAAGCTTTACTATACAGTCACAAAGATCCACCCATTTTTACATTTCTCTCGTGGTTTAAACTGTTTAATGTCGCTCATCATAAAAAAATAAATAAATAACAAACAGTCATTTACAGTTCTAGAAGTCAGTGATGGATTTATGACTAAATTTTGGTAATTAAATTTTGTCAATTTTATGCCAAATTCTTGTCTTCGTCTTTAAGTAACACAACATATTTTTAATGCATCAATATGATTAAATACTCAAATGTATCTTTTTGTGTTTTAAGGTTCGTATCATCATTAACGCGGTTATAGGATACCCATTCAACAAAACAGCCGACCTAATCACCCTCAGAATGGCCTCATTTAACCAGATAATGGACCCATGGGTATATCTCTTATTTCGAAGAGAAACTCTTAGAAAATTCATGTTGTATGTTCGAAGAAAAAAAACCAGAGGGGAGGACATGTTTGCACGGTTTTTAAGTTCTACCAATCAGCGCAACTTTAGCTTGCATGATACTGGAAATGCAGAAAAGATTTTTACTGTTAATGAAAACCAAACCACCATTAAAAAAAATGATTCAAGGAGTTCGACAAATACAGCAGAAATAACTGAATTGTGAAGTATATATAACGTCAATGTTGTCATTTATTATTGAAAAGAAGGTTGATTTTGTTTATTATGGGAATTTGACAACTCAAATGCATTTGCATGATTAGGGACAATAATTCGTGCCTGCGAGCCGGAGAAAATATAATTTGTTTTGGAAAATCATTTGAAATTTTGCACAATTTCTGCAATTTTATTACATGACTGTAGAAGCAGTTTTGTGTTGAACATAAATTCAAGCATGGTTACAGGCTTGCGCATAAACCAGTCAGTTGTTTGAAAATATGACATTATTTAACGAGGAAGGTGTGCTTTTGTTAAATTCATATATACATCCTTATGTTAATCTATTTAATGTGTCATTTTCCACGTTGACTTAAAATGAATTAAAGCTAAAACGAACTCCATACTCAGTGTCGCTAACCCACAGCTGATCAGATTCCCGATTAAACCGCAAAATAAAATTTCATAGCATTACCAGATTACTCCGGTGTATAGGCTCACTATATTACACATACATCCTCATGGCCAAATATTTTTGCATTCCTCAATAGTGACTTAACAAAACAAAAAATTATGAACTTTCACAAAACGTTTAATGAACACAGTTTGGCTATCTTTTGGGTTTTTGGTTTTATGGTATTTAACACCACTTTCAACAATATTTCAGTTATATCGTTGTGGTCAGATTTAGTGCTGGAGGAAACCGGAATACCCGGAGAAAGCCACCGACCTGTCTCAAGTCACTGACAATACTTTATCACATAATGTTGCATAGAGTGTTATCTTTTGGAGCGTCAAACATCTGTTCCTGAGTTGGACAGACTTCGTTCCCTTGTTTATCATCTGTCACAGAGTTGGATAGACTTCGTTTCATTGTTTGTCATCTGTCCCAGAGTTGGATAGACTTCGTTCCCTTGTTTGTCATCTGGCACAGAGTTGGATAGACTTCGTTCCATTGTTTGTCATCTGTCCCAGAGTTGGATAGACTTCGCTCCATTGTTTGTCATCTGTCCCAGAGTTGGATAGACTTCGCTCCCTTGTTTGTCATCTGGCACAGAGTTGGATAGACTTCGCTCCCTTGTTTGTCATCTGTCCCAGAGTTGGATAGGCTTCGTTCCCTTGTTTGTCATCTGTCCCAGAAATGGATAGACTTCGCTCCCTTGTTTGTCATCTGGCACAGAGTTGGATAGACTTCGCTCCCTTGTTTGTCATCTGTCCCAGAGTTGGATAGGCTTCGTTCCCTTGTTTGTCATCTGTCCCAGAAATGGATAGACTTCGCTCCCTTGTTTGTCATCTGGCACAGAGTTGGATAGACTTCGCTCCCTTGTTTGTCATCTGTCCCAGAGTTGGATAGGCTTCGTTCCCTTGTTTGTCATCTGTCCCAGAAATGGATAGACTTCGCTTCCTTGTTTGTCATCTGTCCCAGAGTTGGATAGACTTCGCTTCCTTGTTTGTCATCTGTCCCAGAAATGGACATACTTCGCTTCCTTGTTTGTCATCTGTCCCACAGTTGGATAGTCTTCGTTCCCTTATTTGTCATCTGTCCCAGAGTTGGATAGACTTCGTTCCCTTGCTTGTCATCTGTCCCAGAAATGCATAGACTTCGCTTCCTTGTTTGTCATCTGTCCCAGAGTTGGATAGACTTCGTTCCCTTGTTTGTCAGTTTATTTCTGTTGATGCTTTTATATTGTCCGTCTTACTTACGTAGCACCTTTCACACAGCAACATAATTGATTTGTACTTTTGCAGTTTCGAATAGGGAAATAGGTTTGACAATAAAAATAAACCGTACAAAGCGATATACGGGGCTTTCCGACATTAATGACCAGTGGAAATAGACCACAAACAACAGGGAAATCTGTCAGTTTCATGGGTATTAATGTTACGTAAGAACCACCTGTCGCCGTATGACCAATCATTGATTGAAGCCGCAAAAATCAAATCAGTCATCTGGTACAGCGGTAGCACGAACTAGTTAATTATTTATAACAACATTGTCTGAATAGAGCTACTGCGATTATCACATGTATATGACGAACACTAATCTCATTTCAGTTATGAAAATGTGAATTCTATAAATCATTATGCTGTTACATATGTTATAATATATATACAAATCCATTTCAGTGATGAAATCGATACAACATTATTAGACAAAGTTTGTCACTGACTTGCGACAGTTCGGTGGGTTTCGCCGGGCATTCCGGTTTCCTCTACTAATAAAACTGACCGCCACAATATATCTGAAATATGGTTGAAAGTTGCGTTAAACACCATGACCCTGACCCTTACCCTGAACCTAACCCTGACCCTTACCCTGAACCTGAACATTCCGTTAATCAAAAAGACATTTTCCTACTATCAGATTTATATTTTATATTCAACAAGACTTTCCACTGTGGTAATGATACGCTGACACCGACTTTGGTAGGAATCGTATCGGTTTTCCAAAATCTCAGATCCACTCTATAATTGCCATTCCATTCTGTGAGTTCTGCGTATCTTCCACCTCCTAGGGGTACTTTGACTGGAATGTTTAATGCTTGGGTCTGGTCTTTGGCGAACGTTACTGCTAAGGCTTCCTGTACCAGATCCCCTTGTGTCAGGGTGAACGGAATGTTCAATGCTTTGGTCTGGTCTTTGGCGAACGTTACTGCTAAGGCTTCCTGTAGCAGATCCCCTTGTGTCAGGGTGAACGGAATGTTCAATGCTTTGGTCTGGTCTTTTGATTTTGATTTACCTGACATGTCGAATGAAGTGTGAGTCTCTGCAGTCGATTGGTTGTTTCTTGTTGTATCCTGCTTTCTGATTGGTTCTTTTTCCTGGCTTCTGATGGGTTAATCGGCCGGAAATGGCGACTTCTGATTAGTCAGATTTCCTGGCTGTCGATTGGGTGACGATGGAACACATCTCAATCCTTCTACCACCCGATTATATCTTAAAAAAACAAAAACTGCTTACTCTTCGCGAAGCACATGACTTCACTCGATGTGTTACTCGATCTTTAGTTTTATGTGTATGTTTTGTAGATGGTTGTTTGTCCTTTGTACTTTTTTCTTTTGGCCATTGTGTTATCTGTTCTTCTTCAATATACGGATTCTGATTACCCCTTTGATTATCTTCAAACTCTTCCTCACACCCGGTGTTTGGTGGGGTCCGTGTTGCTCATCTATTTAGTTTTCCTGCTTTGTGGTGTGCCCAATGTTGGCAGTGTTTCTTGATTGTCCTTTCTGGTTTTTATAACATTTCTTTAATGACCTTTTCGATCTCAGAGAATAAAAATATCAAACTTTTTCATAGAAAGCATCAATTTTAGTCTACCTCCGAAATAAAGAAACATCTGAACTGTGATTTTATTTTGCCATGACATAGTTGAAATAATTCGAATCGTAGCATAGGCATTGTGGACAAAGACGCATATATATAATTTAGTGCGTTTCTATGACACTCTTCATCAAGCACACTCATAGACAAAAGATTGGAAAGCTAAATAATTCAAAAGTCTTGTAAAAATAGCAAAAATCAGCTAAGTTAACTATAGCTGAGTGAGATTGACTTCAGTTTTAATAAATTATATGATTTGGGAAATGTACATTTAAAATATTAATATATCTAATAAACCATATCCGTGACGAAACACTGACTTAATGGACAGATGATACCCTCGAAGATTAATAGTCCACGTACCAAAGTGATCGACTAAGTGATGGTTATAAAACCGTTGATAAGTAATAAACCATGTCAGTGCCGAAACACTGACTACTGGTGCGGATGACAACCTCGGAGACTAATAGTCCACTTACCAAAGTTTTCGATCCAGTGATTGCTATAGAAACGTAGACTCGTTATTTAGTGCGAACGGTGCGAAAATATCTGTATAAGCCGAAGCCCGATTAAACTGAAATATTGTATAAACATGGCATCATATTTAGTACCAATGTGTAACATTTACAAATTTAACCTGTTTAATCCGGACATCGCTCTGTTTGCTGTGCAAAAAGTAGGTCTAAACGGTGGTAGGTTCTTTCAGGTTTAACTGTATGCAGAACAAAAGAGTAATTTAATTTGATGTTAATTCTGCTATCTGATTGGCTGATCCGCCTGGAGCAACATTGGTTATACTTGATTACCTGGGTTGATATTGTGACGTCTCCAACATATTCATTCGCCAACGACAAATTCAAATAGTCATATGAAACAATGGTAATTAAAATCGAGGAATCATTAAATTATAAGGAATATTAGGAATATGTTAAATTTTTGCACAGGTTATATTTGTATAATCTGGTTTAAACCAGCTTACGCTTTTCGTAAATCTCTTCGCTTCGCGGTTTATTAATTGTATACTGCTCCAGAACTAACTCGAATAATACTGCGCCCTCTATCGGCACTATCGCTGGATAATATAGCAAAGCGTAATATAACGACTGGATTATTCGGGTTACTCCAGAACAGGCTAAATCATATAACCTATTCAAAAATCTTGCGGTCACGCGACTTCCGGTGACGTCAGTTTCGGTCACGTGACTTCCGGTTGCTCCCCATTGCTCCCCCACAAATATGACTTTGTCCGTACCCATATACTACTTACATGTACATGTATATGACAAATGTCACCTATATACATGTACAAGTATAAGCTACAAAATGTTTAATATCTATCTTTTGTTGACCATATAAACATACTTCAAACATGCTCATGCACCTTACTTGCTCATTCACTTTCATCTGTTTCATTACCAGTCAATTCCTGATCACTCTCACTTCCATCCATATCCACCTCTTCCATGCTCTCATTTTCATCATTCACATTTTAATGGTTTTCAAATAACTTCCAATATCTTTTTTCAACAATAGGGCACACATTATCCAGGATTATACATTTTGCTTCAAATGTAAAGAAGTTTGTTTCTAATAAGACAAAAAGTCCCTTTGCATGTTTTAGATCTACTGTCTGTACACAACTTACGTCAATGTTATTAGTGGGCTGATCATTGTTTTTTCTTAATAAACAAGTGTGGACACAGAAATGTGCTGTCCAAAAGGCAAGTGTGGATGTCAATATTTCATATTATTAACTTACGAAAAAAAAAATTCATGGACACAGGGGTCCTGGATTTTTTTTAATAAAAAACTAATCCTGGATTATTATTTTTGCTTGAAGTCCGATCCTGTGATTTTATTTCAAATTTTTAATCATGGTTTTGTCTATCATATTTCTTGAAGACAAACATAACATTTTACTGCATTTATCAATATTTTATGAGTATCAACAGTTTTTTCAACGCCGTATCTGTTTCTCGATACAGCCGCCGGATTACAGTGACCCGTGACCCAGATTAGCACGTTTCACCAGTTTTTTTTCTAAATAATGTTGTTTAAATATTCGCGACATTTCAGACGTGTTCTAAGTTTTTTTTTATTCATTGAACATATTTATTAATTTACTGTAACTCTGTTCTGTAATTTGATGGACCTACAAAAAAAGGTGAATTATCAGAGTAATTCTCTCTTGGAGTAATCATAACCGGAAAACCCGAAATGACCCGTTATATGTTTAGGAATTTAGTGGTTGGGATCGCGTTATTACAGAATGATATTTCAAAATAAATGGTTGAAATCGTTTACTGCAGTGTATTACTGTTATATACGCCCAGAATACACATAGCATTAAATGAACGTTAGAGAAAACCGACGTGACAACCAAGAATGGACAATCCAGAGACACTGGCAACATAGGGCACACAAGACACAGGACAAATACAACGAAACACAAAAACACAAAAACGCAACACAACACAGAAAGATGAGCAACATGGATCCCACCAAAAAACCAGGGATGCACCCATGTGCTCGCGAAGGGTAAGCAGTTCCTGTCTTTTATAAGAAACCCGCCATGTTACTCACATAGTCCAGACGTATTTGATACCACAATACAGAAGCAAACACAGATAACATAAATAAAGCATGAGCCCTCCTACAAACAACAAAGGACAAAGACGAACCGAACAAAGCCTACAAAAATGACACCAATCCTTATTTATGTTCAATATTCATGAATCTACATACACCAATTGATATTTAATATATTAGCAAGAAGACTTGATATGCCTTAGTTTGTTAGCTACTTGTGTTAGGTTGTTGGTTCCCCACATGGATTTCCGATTTCCAGACACGTAAAACGAACAGCCATGATATAAGTGAAAGATTGTTGAAAATGGAGTTAAAAACCAATAACTTTTACTTAGTCCATGCTATTTCAAGGATTAAAAACAGTAGGATTGTAGGATATCCGATCATACTCATTGCATGCAACACCCTGTAATTTCCTTTTGGTGACATGAAACTGTGATGTCAGTTGTAACACCATGTCAACAGCGTTTGACGTTCTTTCTAATTATTGGACAAGTTGATTTATTTCTCGGTTAATTTGATTGCCACTTTATACGCTGAAATTGTTATTTAAACAAGCATACTAATTGGACTGTTGCTTTATTCTATACCCGAGTTGTCCCTTCACCCCTTCATGTCGTCTGACTTGGTATTTTTGCTCCTCTAAGAACAAAGTTCAGATAAGAGGAACCTCTGAAAAATAGGACGTGATATCAGCAATCATATTCACAAAAAGTCGTAAAACTACGGTTACGACTTTTTGTGAATATGATTGCTGGTGCCTAAAGTATCAAGTTCTTCTTCTTCTTCTGTAAGTGCAGAACTCATGGTTGAGTATAATCACACTGTTCATATGACACAATAAAACTGCTCCCCCCATGTACAATTAAAATGTCCAGTATATATAATTAAAAACAGAAGGAGTAGTTCTATGATACAATGGTGGTGTTGGCCAGGGCCTGTCGGAAACCCTCCAGGGAAGTCATGCTGACCAGTTGCTGAGGTAGTGTGTTCCAGGTAGTGTGTTCCATGTCCTTATAGTTCAACTCGCAATACACTCTCGCAATTTAATCGATTTCAGAGTTAGATGCAAGCTGACTACCATAGACAAACAATAAAAACCCATGATAAGGCTATAAATTGAAGAACTATCTTCTACGCAAGAAAGGTTGCATTCTGGCTAGCAACAAGAACACCAGAAAACTTCATCAACATCAAAAGAATGTCACATCTTTCTCAAGATTTGCTGTCCAGTGTTTTTGGCTATAGACATTTGATGCAATACTACACCCAACGTCGTTAGGCTTACCAGAGTGGTTCCATAATATATCCACCTTCACATCTCCAGCTGATGATGATATGTGTAATCGTCTAAATCACTTAGGTTTCTTCCAGTTAAACATCGATCGATGTTGTTCAAGACAGACAGATAAGAACACGAGCATGAGGCTACATAATGCAAATCATCAGCCTATGCGAACATATCGAGGCTCAAAATTTACTCGAATGTCGTTTCTGCTGACGGTATTTTGAATACTGTCAGAAAAAGAGACACAATTTCAGAGTCAGTACTTGTCAATTGCATGCATTATAAAGGACTTGGCTTCACGTTTCAGCAAGACATTGCAAGACCACACGCTGCTCGCACATCCATGGCTTTAATTCAGCAGCAAAACATCGATGTCAAGCTTGTCCATCAAAATAATCGGTCTTGAATCTCACCAGGCACATCTGAAAAGAATTAGCTATAACAAAGATATCAAATTTAGTGCACTCGACTAGTTTCTGGATTAATCTTCATCAGGCACGCTCAAAATCGAAAGATTGGAAGCAAAATAATTTAAAAGTCTTTCCGTGCAGTAAAACAGGGCATAAACAGGATAACAAACAAAAAAACACAAACAACTGCCATGTGCATCGCAAACCACAAAAAACAATCGCTCTGACAGATCACCGATAATCGGGCGGAGTGGAACATCATTCCTCAAGCCGTACTCTCGTGTTTAATCATGATAAAGAAACGCCAATTGTCTGTCATCAATACCAATAGTGACCTCACAAGATGACGTTTTGTTCTCTCTAGTAGCATTATGCCAAAACCTGTATAGATCGGATTTTGAACCTCATATGCCGGATCCTAAACACACAAGGACCCGCCATTTGTAAAATAGGTTTACAAATATATGTCGTTCAAAAGGCGTGTTTTGATGTCGCATGCTGGAAAGTCCATATCCTTCTTATCCGTTGTCATCAGGAAACAGTGGTGGTGGTTTCCTTTTCCTACAAGATCTTATTGAATGAATACAGGAAATGGTTTATGTACATATTGCTTAATTCATTGACGCATTGTGCAGTGTAATTTGGGGAATGAAATTCAAATGTACTAGATGATATACCCGGTAGCTGATTTACCTCAATAGAGCATTGTTTATGTTATAACTACTTCCACAGACATAATTGACGATACGAACAACGAACATTATTGCGAATTCAAATGTCTTTACTGTAACGAAAAGTACCAAAGCGATTGTGCATTTGCCAAACCATAGGTGAAATGACGACTACCAGCTTTGGGAATTCAACTGTCTTTTCTTTTGCAAATAATACAAATGGGACAACAAAGATATTCATCAAGCCATCACCAGTACCGTCTGCTATTACGTTCACTCTTGGAGTAGTCGGAAATGTGATCGCTATATTAGTACTTTTCAAAACTTCCAAACGGCACAAATGGAACGTATTTTATAGATTTGTTACAGCCTTAGCGATAACAGATCTATTTGGTATTATTACTACGTCACCAGTGGCCTTTGCAGTGTATGACAATAACTTACAATGGGTTGGTGGAAAACCACTTTGTCATTACCTGTCATTCATGCTCATTTTTTCAGGAATTGCCACTGTATTGTTTGTTGGAGCCATGGCATTGGACAGATACCTGGCGATATTGCATCCTTTTAAGTATAATATGTCGGCTAGGTATACAATCGTGAACGTAGTTATGTTTGGAATTTTGCTATTTTCAGCATTTGTAGCTTGTCTACCTTTGGTTGGATTTGGAGAAAATGTGAAGCAATTTCCTGCAACATGGTGCTTTTTCAATTTTTTTGGCAACAATATAAAAGATGCGATATATGCGTATTTTTATTCCGCACTTGGCTTAGGCACAATTTTAATGACTGCCATATTAAATATTTGTGTGATAGCAGGTTTAATTTCTGGGAAAAGAAGCATGGCACGCCGTGGAAGTAGGACGAGTAGAAATGCTAGGGCTAGGACTGACATATATATAGCCATATTTCTGGTGGCAATATTTGTGGTCTTTACCGTTTGTTGGGCTCCTTTTTTAGTAAGTATTCTATATATAGTGGTTTTCATTAAATATATCATGTATCATGTAGCAAGAGGTCCCAATTTTGCTCCAAATTTGTTTAAGAACATCATTTTCAGATCTGTTCTATGTAGTTTATAGCCGAGTGAAATTATACTAAATGTCATAAATCTGAATAAAGCTTTAGCGAACCTTTTACTTGGGACGGTCGCCATCATGACACAGATGACAACTGACAAATATGTTCCGTTTGTTAAATTCGGATCCCATTCTTATCACCAAATATGACTTACCACCGAATTTAAACATGGGTAATGCGATGGGTGTCACTGATGGGGGTAGAAACTGTTACTCTTCCTGAGCCCATCAGTTAACGCCCGGTTTCTAAGTGGAGTTCGTATAGCTCAATCCGTAGTCTGTGTAATGTTTGGTGGACAATTGTTTTGTCCAATGTATCTATCTTCGGTTTACAGCTTTTGATTACCATTTTGTACGTGCATTAAACCTTTTCGTAAAAAAAAACAAGGCATTGGATAAAATTGAACATTATAAACATTTTTTACCGAAGCAAAATATTTTTTGCCGGAGTACAGTAACGGATTTTTTACAAAAGGAACAAAAAGTACACAAATAGAAAAAATGAGAGCCAAATTTTAAGTTGTTTCATTTACGATGAATAACAGTTTGATTTATACATTTTCTCGCTGATTTATTATTTTCCAATTGCAGATCAGAATAATTATGAACCAGAGTCATGCATTTCCAAAAGATATCAAAGCTGACCTCATGACTTTACGACTAGCTACCTTTAATCAAATCTTGGATCCATGGGTGTATATTTTATTCAGACGTGAAATGTTGGCCAAGATGTCACGTTTTATCAGAAAGCAAGGAGGGCAGGGATCATTCTTTGGAAGACTTTCAAGCCTTACTAAAAGCAACACACCGAATTCAGAAACTAATACACACGGAACCAATGGCACCCCTATACCACAGAGACGCCATATGATTAAACCTGTGAGAGTATCAAGAGAAAGCATACATTCTAAAGATGAGATCCCACACAATTATGTTGCTTATGAAAAAAACAAAACTATTGACGAAACGTTAATGTCATAAAATAACAGAAAGATTTATATTTAAAGTACAGTCCTGACACATATACGCAGTAATTGGTGACTGTCCCGGGAGATAGATTATGGTATTACGCATTACAGTCTTTATAACAACTGGTATTCATTACCAAAAGAGCAAAACAATACCACGTAAACGTGTTGTCAGCTTAAGGACAATATGTCGTTTGTACTATATATTCTTCGACCTTTCATGACCTTCATGGAATATTCGAAAATGAAGCTCTTTCATTTGATTACACGTTTGTGGATACCAACTTTTGAACTAATTAGTCAGTCAGAGTTATTTATTAACTTTGTTTAAATATAAGAAAGTCACACCATTATATGCTACTACATAATAGAAATATATATATTGTGATATACTCATATATTACGAATTTAGTTTGTTACACACATTTTCATTGGTTCTTCAACCCTGAATGTCAGCATATATTCGGAAAACAGACGGGGGTATATATGTACGTTTTCGGTCTCCCTCATTTGGGCCCCAAAAAACAATAACAACACGGTTGACAAAAACAGAAATATTTACGCTTCACTGAATCAATATCATAATACGGAATAATAAATGTATATTTACCAAATTAAATGCTGTTTTGTCATTAGAATTTATTCAGTCACTGGCAGGAGATATGTAATGAAAAAGGTGGACGAATTAACTAAAAATCGTAGGGAAATGGACAGAGAAAATATTTCTGGGCATATGCCGGAGGATCGTGAAATGCCTGAATATTGTCCAGTTAGAAATTTTGAGACCTACCTTCAAAAACTTCACCCTCAGTGCAACAGGCTTTGGCAATTTCCTACAGACAGTTTTAATATTTCCGATGAATGTTGGTTCCAAAAAAGACCGATAGGAAAAGACACATTGGCATCATTTATGTTCACATTAAGTAAAAAAACAGGCCTTTCACAAATCTACACCAACCACTCCATTCGTGCAACGGGTGCAACTATCCTCGGAAGAAACTGTTCAATGACACAAATTATGGCAGTTACCGGACACAAATCTGCCTCGTCAGTTGCAGTATATCAACGTGTTTCATCAAAGGAAAAACAAGTTATGGGAGACATTATCACAAGTTCTGTTCGTGGAGAGCAACCATCTCAACTATCCTCAATAATGCCACCGCACAGTACTTCCCGGTTGCAACTCATGCCGCCGACACAAAACAGTTCAAGTTCAACATCACTTGTTCAAATGAGAGCCAATACACATGTTTCATCGTCGGTTACGGACGTCGTTGACATTTTGGATGTAATTATGATGATTTATTTTGTGATTATAACACTCTTACAACAGTTAATTCCGTCACAAACACCAGAACAATTCAGCAAACTCCCATGTTCCACGGCTGTACCATTACAAATTTGAACATAACAATCAACAAGTGAAAGTGTGTTAAACTTTCCGCCTTTAAAACTTTCGAGGTCACGGGGCCACACCAAGTTTTTGCTTATTGTTAACATTTTAATTATTGAAATTGTTTCACAAACTCGTTGTTTTGTTATGTAATATATTAATGTTATAATTATAAAGTTTATAAAATTTACTGCATATGAAATTGTGTTGATTTAGAAATATTGAACAGGATTTTCCTTTATGAGACACCTCAGTACATAAAATATCACGTGACAAATATTTGACGTCATTGAACAAAGAATGTCAGAGGTACGAAAAGGGACATCTAGAAATACGGAAAATGAAAATAAAAGACGCAAAATATTTAATAAAGTTTTAAATATGAATTGGGACTATGTACGTGTTAAAAAAACAAACAAAAGGAAAATAAAAATAAACAAACAAAAAGGAAACAAACAAAAAAAAATAAATAAATAAAAATTAAAAAAAAATTTATACGACAGTTTGGTTCTGTATTTAACAAAAAAATGGTTAAATCCGTAATATATTTGTGGGAATATAGATCATAAGCCGGGAATGTCACATTATATACCCTGTCTGATAGCTGAATAACATATAATATCTATCATATATGTAATAACTAATAAAATATACGCATAACAATATCATGCAATTATGTCAATAAAAATGAGGTTGAATAAAAAATGATGTACACTAAACAGTTGGTTTATGTTTATACTATACGAAATAATATTTATCCTGCAGTCTTCTGATTTTGAGGAATAATAATAATAGAGTCAAAGGAACTGCAATACTATTTTAGTCCTACATTTAAGAAAGCTTCTCTAGTACTTGATTCGTGTATTTCGAATGCTTAGAAACGATAACTGAATAAACGCGGACGTCTTAGTGGACACTCGTGAAATCGATTAGAAACATTCTTGTTTCTGTTCTTTTTAGTAAATTGTCAGTTAATTTGGACTTTTTGACAATGCAGGATGAACACAATACACCTATATTGGTTTTTTTACTTGCACTCGCCGGGAAACAGGACAAAAGTGCTCACCGAAGGCTTGTCTTTTTATCTATTGCCAAATCGTGTATAAATAAATTTTATTTTCAGACAATATACACATATAAATGTTTATCCTGCAATTGGGTTATTTTTTCCCCATAATATAATAAATGGGTTGAAATAAACTATTGCTTTATTATGACAGTGTCATAATAACACTTTTCACATTAGCGCAATAAAGCTATTAAGCCACACCCCTGTCATAATAACACTTTTCGCATTAGCCTAAAAAAGCTATTAAGCCACACCCCTGTCATAATAACACTTTTCACATTAGCCTAATACAGCTATTAAGCCACACTCCTGCCATAATAACACTTTTACATTAGCCTAATAAAGCTATTAAGCCACACTCCTGCCATAATAACACTTTTCTCATTAGGCTAATAAAGCTATTAAGCCACACCCCTGTCATAATAACACTTTTCACGTTAACCTTTTAAAGCTATTAAGCCACACTCCTGTCATAATAACACTTTTCACATTAACCTAATATAGCTATTAAGCCACACTCCTGTCATAATAACACTTTTCACATTAGTCTAATAAAGCTATTAAGCAACGCCCCTTACCGGAACTACTATTGAGGTATCAATTGGGTTTCCATTATCTTTTTATTATTATTAAATTAAATAACTTTTGTGGGTAAATTTTATTTCAGGATAAATACAATATTGATGCATTGACGGTAAATATAGACATTATATAGCTCGTCTTTCTCCCGTTTCTAAGCCTTGCCACATAAATCATATATGTACCGTCAATACACCAATATTGTATATTTATCATGTAATGTTTTAAAGTCCTAAACAACTGTCAAATTGTACTGAAATGAAAATGGCTTTCCCATTTTTTGACATTGAGTGTACCTTTATCAAGGTCATTCCAGAAACGCGTCGTACTCACTAAATTAAATATTTTCGTTTTAATTGTATATTTATTAGGTTACATACAAACAAGAGTCGTTTTCTGTTTGGTATTCTTAATGATCTATATGATGACAGTGTGATAGTATAGATGACCAGGATATCATCCATTAGTTACCACATCCTGTCTAACAACAGTGGTTTGACGTTAACAATACAACCATAGCATATAATAGTTAGTCAAACAAGTATGACATCATCTAATACCCCATGGAAAATGTCAATTGTAGATGTAAATTCATTATGTGTGAATTTTTAAAAACATAGCTATTTCAAAAAGCAGAGATACGTTTAACATCTTTTGCTCAACCGTCGGTTTTTGTGCTATCTCCTACAGTTTCAGTAGCCAGCTATTTGAAATTATACAATTACAGACTTATATAGAAGTGAATATGAATTTTTATTGACCTGTAAAATAATATTGGTTTTGCAGGTCAATAGAGCTTTCAACAGACAAGAATGAAAAGTATTCTACAGACTTAAAATATCATTGGATATGTTGGAGTTGCTGATGCATTTTGCTATTTTTAATTTGACATGGGAAGAATTCTAATGACACGAATATTAAGCATTGCAGTTATAGATGTAGCTTACTTCAAAAACAAGAAAACAACAAATAGGATATAAATAAATGGCTGTAACTTAAAGACAGAAAATAATATATTCTACAGGTGTCTTGTTTACACCATGTTGCCAGTTTCTCTGGATTGTCCATTCTTGATTGTCATTTCGGTTTTCTCTAAAGTGTATTTACATAACACGAGATAATAAAAATTAGACTAAGATCAATGTACGCATGTAATCTAGAGAAAACAAACATAGTTATTATAAAATGAAGAAAAAAAATACCCCACTGCCGGTACAATTCCAAAATTACATATCAAAATCGTAGAAATATGCCAAGCCGATTAAATACTACAAGAAGAGTTTGAAGATACCAAGATGTAATCAGAATCCGTAAATCGAAGAACAGACAACACAATGGCCAAAAGAAAAAGTACCAAAGGACAACCAACGATCTACAAAACATACACATGAAACTAAAGATTGTGTTAATCTAGTTACAAACCCCGGTGATAAGTCATGAATGAGGACCTTCTAGATTAGTTTAATTCTTGTTGCATGAAAGAAAAAAAAGTACTAATATACAGCCTATAGTCGACAAGAGAGTTGTCTCCTACTCGATATGTAGCATATTTTGTAAGTCAGTACTAAAATCAAAATAAGTTTTAAAAAAAGTTCTCTACTATAAATAAATGTTACAGAAAACCAAAGGCGCAACCAGGAATGGACACTCCAGAGACACTGGCAATATTGGGCACACAATACACAGGGCGAAGACACTCCAGAGAAACTGGCAACATTGGACACACAAGACACAGGGCGAAGACACTCCAGAGAAACTGGCAACATTGGGCACACAAAACACAGGGCGAAGACACTCCAGAGACACTGGCAACATTGGGCACACAAGACACAGGGCGAAGACACTCCAGAGACACTGGCAACATTGGGCACACAAGACACAGGGCGAAGACACTCCAGAGACACTGGCAACATTGGGCACACAAGACACAGGGCGAAGACACTCCAGAGACACTGGCAACATTGGGCACACAAAACACAGGGCGAAGACACTCCAGAGACACTGGCAACATTGGGCACACAAGACACAGGGCGAAGACACTCCAGAGACACTGGCAACATTGGGCACACCACACACAGGGCGAAGACACTCCAGAGACACTGGCAACTTTGGGCACACAAGAAACAGGGCGAAGACACTCCAGAGACACTGGCAACATTGGGCACACAAGACACAGGGCGAAGACACTCTAGAGACACTGACAACATTGGGCACATAAGACACAGGGCGAAGACACTCCAGAGACACTGGCAACATTGGGCACACAAGACACAGGGCGAAGACACTCCAGAGACACTGGCAACATTGGGCACACAAGACACAGGGCGAAGACACTCCAGAGACACTGGCAACATTGGGCACACAAAACACAGGGCGAAGACACTCCAGAGACACTGGCAACATTGGGCACACAAGACACAGGGCGAAGACACTCCAGAGACACTGGCAACATTGGGCACACAAGACACAGGGCGCAGCAAGCAAAAAACAAAAACAAACAAACAAACAATCATACAAACAAAACACACACACACACAACACAGAAAGTTAAAAAGATGGGCAATACGGACCCACCAAAAATGCAAAGGTGAACATAGGTTTAACCATTGTTATGTCTGTTCCCGATTATGAATTCTGAAAACTACTTTTATATCCTCATGCTTTTCCTTGTAATTTGGGGATGAGCAACAATCTATTAATTGCGTCCATCTTAATTCGCTTTATTTTTTGAGCAGTTAAAAAACATTTACCAGCGTTTTTAGTCATTGAGATATTAACAGATACCATTTAGATATTTATGAAAGCTGTAAAAAAAAACTAGGTAAACCTAGATTTTGGATAATGAAAAATAAACATCCTGTTTTTTATACAATTTTGCAGTCAACACATACAACGGAAATGTCACATAAATGAATGTCGTCTCTCATCTGTACGGACTACAACATATTCTATAAGCCATAACTGGTTTTATAACACCGCTAAATTATATACAATAAAATGAAAAAGAATATTACACCGTCGGAACAATTCCATAGTCAAATATCACAATCGTAAGAGGCAAAATCGATATCACAACACACAAATACATGACCGCTCACTTTCCTGGCTTGGTACAAAAGTGGCGAGGTTAAGCTACTTGTATGGGGCCACATGGTAGTCATGAACACTAAGCAGATTGTCATGGTTATTGTGATACACCAAATAACAAAACCAACGCAGTGTTCAAGACCACCTGAGATGTTGAAAAAAGATTACTAGCGATGAAATGACCTTAATTACATATTATTTTAGCTGCAGTTTAGAGTTGATATGCCAGCTATACTTCAAAACATAAAGGATATATATATATACGCATGTATTCTACATGCAGGTTTATTCTAAGAATAACAGTTTTGAACGATGTAATTCATGTAAATCTAGAATTGTCATATTTTAAAGAAAAATCGATAAGATAGACATTTCCTTGAAAACATGGACGAAAGCTCAGCTTTTGATAAGGATGTTTTTATAAACAGGATCCTTATAATGGTAAAATCGTTAATGTTTTAATATTTGATGCTATATAAAAGTGTTTCTTGAGTAACTAGATGACGGTCATTTACTGCGGATACATTACTGAAGCTACGAGCTAACATAAATGAAGTTATGTCATGTTTCGTTACAATGCTTATGTGATCTTGAATAATTGGAACAAAGAGTGACAAGTTTCGAAAGCAATAAAGTTACATAATTCATGATAATGGTATTAGCATGACAGATTAATTGACCATTATATCCCAAAGATAATTGAAAGAATAAAGTCCTAATTAAATAAAACCTTATTAATAACTTAGAAAAGAATGTTAAAAATATAAATTTGCTAAGTCCGTGAAAATAAGAAAATGTCTAATTTGATCATGATTTTATCACTGTCACACTTATATCAACAGTAGTTTAGATTGTCTTTGGTTAGAACTCGGTTAATCGACACACATTTTCAAAGCAAATGACAAACATTTTTGCAGCTTTTTTTCGTTGTAAGTTGTCAAATTAGGGATATTTTAGAAGTTTTAAGAAAACAATTTATTTGTTTAGAAAATGAAACAATTCTTAGAATTATTAAACTTTTCCGCTTAGATGTACATTTGTATATTGTTATCTCTTCCAATTTATGACATATTGTCATGTAGCAACTTGAGAATCTCTGTTTTCCTAATGGAATGATAACGATACCACGGTAGTATCGATACGACAAGAAATGCCAACTGTTCCGGAGCATCTGGTCTATTTTGTGGGAATCCATGCTGTATAAGCTTGTTTTCTTTTTCTGTCTGTTATCTTTGTTTTTGTACTGTTACTGCTGTTTTATGCCCAGATTATTTGTTTGACTCGAACATTTCCTCAATGTCCTATGAAACCATGTACTCAAGATGGATCGATATATCTTTTAACTACTACACCGAAACCGCCATACAAATCCTAACCACACTATAAACAGCGGTAATGTACGGAACACTACAAACAATCATGGCGATGTTCAAGTAGTTAATAACCTCAAACTAACCCTTGTGATAACAACATTTGAAATGACCAAACAATTGTGAAAACACAAACACATATTTACCACAAAAACTGTAAAATAACAGTGTTTATCGGTGTTCGTTGATGACTATCTGATAAGTAAGATTATACGTATTGTGTACGACATTGATTTACCTGTATAGTAAAAACACATAGCCGGTGTTTCAACGGGAGAGGGGTAAGCTAAACCTGGGTACAGTGGTTCCACTGGAGCTGTCAAAACAACACCGATTAATATATTCCCTCAGCACGAAACCCAAGCTAGTCCGATCCTTTAATTTCACGTTCCGCTATAAAGATGATGTCCTTTCACTAAATAATTCTAGGTTTGATGATTTCGTTGATCGCATCTATCTCATTGAGCTTGGAATAAAGGATACCACAATTACAGATAGGTTTGCTTCATACCTTGACCTACACCTGGAAATTGACAGTGAGGGGTCGTTAAGAACGAAATTTAACAAAAGAGATGATTTCAATTTCCCTTTGTGAACTTTCTATTTATATGCAGCAACATTTCAGCAGCACCTGCATATGGAGTATATATCTCTCAGTTGATACGATATTCCAGAGCTTGTGGTCCCTAACATGATTTCCTTGATAGAGGATTGCTGCTAACAAGGAAGCTACTGAACCATGACTTGGTTGGCCGTTATGGAATATCTGTGTCACAAATGACCATGGATATGTTCCACTTGTCGTAAACACTTCTCGACTCTTTCTTCATTCATGACTTATCACCGGGTTTGTAACTAGAGTTACACGACGGGTGCCACTAGTAGAACAGGAACTGCTTACCATGCCGGAGAACCTGAGTTCACTACCGGTTTGTTGTGGGGTTCGTGTTACTCGATCTTTAGTTTTCAGTGTAGTGTTTTGTAGATCCTTGTTTGTCCTTTTGTTCTTTTTCTTTTGGCCATTGTGTTGTCTGTCCTTCTTCGATTTACGGAATTCTGATTACCCTTTCGGTATTCTCAAGCTCTTCTTGCGTAACTATATAGATATATTTTGTCAAGTCTCCTAATTTGAATTCGTGCCGATTTCCAACCACAATGTCCGCGATTTGAATTTTTGATTTTTAGCTGCATGACGTCGGTTTGATAATAATAGATAGAATGTTTAATTCATAAGTATTGAACATGAATGTGTGTTATATCTGATTCTGAGAGAAATGGAAAACAATTTCCTAATTGAGATTTCATAGTCACCTCTAGATCGTGTAATATCGCTTGACATGAAAACATTGAAAATAATTTAATAACACACAGGAAAGATATGACCTTTTACTATGATATCAATATTTCTGCCGTGTATGATCAGACCATAAACACATATGTTCTTCAATAAATGTCTTTTCGACCAGTCCCTAGTGTTTTGTCCATAAAACAAGTAATGTATTTATATTAATAGCGTGTGGCGCGACCGATAATATTTAAAGCAATGTATCCGGCAGGGAAAAGCTATTATAGTGAAACATATATTTGCAGAGAACTCCAAGCAGTTCGTTAATGGTACATAAACACCATGACAAAGAATAAACAAACATTGAAAAGAGACTGAGTAGTAGAAATGTGTTTCATATTTTATGCAGTCTTAAAAACCGCCAAACTAATTTACACGGCTGGTAATCGGCACAAGCAGAACAGTTGGTTCTGCAAAGAAATTCGTGAGGATAACTTCCGGTTTTGGTGGAGGAGAGTTCACGAAGACGCTTCGCAAGGTATGTACATGTCAAAAATTGAAATTTACTTTTTTACTGCTCGAATATTGCAAATTCAGAGAATGCTATGCTGTGGCGAATGCTTTCACGATTAGAAACATGTATAGTTTATTGTTGTATATGAAGTGTAACTCTCGCAAAATCAATCGTCCCACGAAAAACATGACCAAAATTGTGACACTCTTACATTTCTAAGTTGTTCTTGACAAAGATGCAAGTTACATTTTCAATATTTTTTCATGTGGGAGTCTAAATGTAATCGGGGATAAATTCCAATTCGTCAGAAGTAAATTGAAGTCTAGATAAATCTACAAACTGTCAATTTTCTCGTTTTCCTGCTTGAGGAGATCGGTTCTGATAGAGCACATTGCGAATGCAAGAGGAGATTTGCTAGTTTTGTAAATTGTTTTCTGCAAAATTGATCAATTGACACTTTTAAACATAAAACTGATAAATACTCTGTCCACTTTCAGGAGATGCCAGGATTCAAGGGAAAGAGGGAAGGGGACTGACATTGACTCTTTACAAAAAAACATTTCGATATACAATGTTTTTATATTGCCTGTATCACCGCCAAGGAAACGAACAAAAACCTATTCGGCGTTGAAGATCCTGTTAAAATGTCACTTTCATTTTTTGGGCCAGACATAAACCGAATGAAGCGACCACCAAATAACTTTCTCCCTAACCAAAAAATTGGAGAGTTGATGGCGAATATCTCATTTGACGTGATTCATCTTTGTCAAACCATTGTACAATGTCCAAAAACAACTCAAATGCAATGTCATTCAAAGGGAATTTTCCATCTTGTACTAATTTAAAGAATTTCAATAGCTTGTCCTTTTTCCCAACATCAGAAAGTTTGTCAAGAACATCTTGGAAAACTTCAACTACTGAAGCTTCTTCCTTCGGGTCAACTTCTATCTTGCCTATACTTTCATCAAGACTCAAAAAGGAAACATTTTGTAGATCTGCGGTGAGGTTTCCGTCATCTTTAGTAAAAAAGTTGCGCCGAATAGGTGTGGAAACCCGTTTGAAAGGATATAAATATTTTGAAATTGAAAGAGATTTTTCTAATAAACTTGGTGTCCTGATTGATGGGGATTTTAAATTTGGTGTACTGCTACTTGTTTTTTGTTCGTTTCCTTGGCGGTGTTACAGGCAATCTATATCGAAATGTTTTTTTGTAAAGAGTCAATGTCAGTCCCCTTTTCCTTTTTCCCTTGAATCCTGGCATCTCCTGAAAGTGGACAGAGAATAGTTTATTTTGATTAGAGTATTTAGCAGTTTTATGAAATACGAAATACTTTAAAAGAAAGCTCAATTTTGAAAGTGTCAATTTATCAATTTTGCAGAAAACAATTAACCAAACTAGCAAATCTCCTCATGCATTCGCAATGTGCTCTATCAGAACCGATCTCCTCAAGCAGGAAAACGAGAAAATTGACAGTTTGTAGATTTATCTAGACTTCAATTTACTTCTGACGAATCGGAATTTATCCCCGATTACATTTAGACTCCCACGATGAAAAAATATTGAAAATTTAACTTGCATCTTTCTCAAGAACAACTTAGAAATGTAAGAGTGTCACAATTTTGGTCATGTTTTTAGTGGGACGATTGATTTTGCGAGAGTTACACTTCATATACAACAATAAACTATGCATGTTTCTAATCGTGAAAGCATTCGCCACAGCATAGCATTCTCTGATTTTGCAATATTCAAGCAGTAAAAAAGCAAATTTCAATTTTTGACATGTACATACCTTGCGAAGCGTCTTCGTGAACTCTCCTCCACCAAAACCGGAAGTTATCCTCACGAATTTCTTTGCAGAACCAACTGTTCTGCTTGTGCCGATTACCAGCCGTGATTTAGGAGTTTTAGCGATACGAGATAACCTATTTCAGGTATATGGATATATTACGATCTATGTTATCATATTTGATATAATAGACAAAGGTATGGCGTATTGTCTGGTAGTATTGATAAATATCTTCCATTCCGACTGTTAACACTTCATGTAGGTTGAAAAAAAACCTTTTATTTATTTTTCAATTAATATTTCATTGTCCGTGTTGTAACGTCTATTCGAATTGTTATTTTTGTTGTATTGTTTCTTCTAATTGGTATTTTAGCTTTTCTCGATTACAACTACTTGCTTTGAATGTTGATTCAAATACCGATTGCATTTTGAATCGCTTTAATTTTGTGTTCGAAACAGATACAATGCACTTGTGTATCACTTAAACATAATGTGTTTTCTAGAATATTTCAAAATTATCCTTTCATCAGGTTTGTTTAAAAACCAAGATTTCGTTTAAAAAATGACAAACAAACAAAAAACAGACTAATACGATAACGTTTACAAATACAATGCACTTGTTTATCACTTAACATGATGTGTTTTCTATAATATTTCAAAGCCATCCTCTCATTAATTGTTTAAGATCCAAAAATTTAAAAAAAACAAACCCCAACAAACCCCAACTTAAAATGATAACATTTACATAGGACGTAAATCAATCATCCCATTATGAAGTTATACTTTTAAGTCTTACAGCATCAACATCATTCTATTATCACGTAACGTAAATTCACAGACGTATAAATATTTGAGTAATTATTGTTCAATAGGACTAATTGTGATATATTACAAACAATCTCCATCTATTTTTTTTTGGACTAGAATCATAATTATTTACAAATCGAACATTACAACATTAATTAATTCAAAAATCGATGCACCAGCACTTCATTTGTCGTCAGATCATATAATACAAACGATTTACTGTGAAACGCAATATTTCAATAGTTAGAGGATTTAGGAAATCCGTTTTTTCGGTGAAATATTACGATACATGAAGTGAAATATTATCATAAAAATTCAGAGGTGATATAACGTACTTAAGAGAATCGTAATAGTGAAAAAATATATGCAATTATCTCACAAATCAATCGGTAATGGAGGATGTCTGACAGAATTTTGGAAGGAATTGATATGGTAGGAAACAAGCTAAGATGTATGGTTAACAATTAAAACGCACATGTATACAACAACAACAGGAAACTTACGACAGATGGATTAAACATAAATTTATTGTGTTCGTCTTCCTGTCCGTATTTATTTGTCATTAGTGGTAGTTAAAAAGTGTCCGAATATCATATTAAATCAGTTAGTTCAATCAAACAAAATGTTGCATGAACCTTATAATTATTCCATCACGTTGAACGGCAGCTCAACAATCTCGTATTTGATGTTCACTAACGCTACTGTGAAATCACTCCTTCCGAAGCCTTCGCCGGTACCATCAGCAGTAACATTTACACTCGGCGTCGCAGGAAACATCATTGCAATATTCTTCCTCTTTAAATCATCAGAACAACACAAATGGAACATATTTTACAGATTTGTAGCAGCTTTGGCTATAACGGATTTATTTGGAATTCTGACCACATCCCCAGTAGCATTCGCTGTGTACGATAATAACCTTGAATGGGTTGGTGGAGAATATCTTTGTCACTATTTATCTTTTATGCTGACATTTGCAGGACTTGCCACTGTTATATTCGTTGGTGCAATGGCATTGGACAGATACCTTGCTATTCTACATCCGTTCAAATACAACCAATGGAAAAAAAAAGTTTTTGTTAATTTCTTCATAGGAGGAATATGGCTAGGTTCAGCTTTTGTGTCATGTCTACCACTAATGGGACTAGGGCATAATATCAAACAATTTCCCGGCACATGGTGCTTTTTCAATTTTTTTGGAGAAACAGTAGAAGATAAAATATACTCATATTTTTATGCGTCACTTGGATTGGGAATAATTATTATGACTGCTATATTGAATATACTAGTAATTATCGCTTTAACTCATGGGAAAAGAAGTCATACTCGCCGTGGAAGTATTAGCAGCAGGTCAACACGAGCTCGAACAGATATTTATATTACAGTGTTTCTTGTAGCAATTTTTGTTACTTTTGCAATGTGTTGGGCACCGTTTATGGTAAGTCAATTATGTTTCATAGAAAACAGTTGAATACATTGTTGCCATAACTAGCATTAACGTTCTGTCTACATCTATTCATGATTTCTAGTGAACTATTAGTTCCCACTGGTATCATCTAACCAGTAGTCGGCACTGACATGGTTTATTAGATATATTTATTATTGAAATGTGCAGTTCCCAAGCTAATGTAATTATCATTAAAACTAAAGTTATCTTCCCCTGATGCATACGTGACCTTATACGGTGTTTTGTATCAGTTATCTGCTCTTTGATTTACTTGTTCCCAACATTTTAAATTATTTTGCCATTCATTCTTTCTTATTTTGAGTGTACAGAATGACGGTTATTTCAGAAGCGAATCGTGCGCACTAAATTAGATATTTATGTTTTTATCTCTACGAGATAAGGGTAAAGTACCAGTTAAAGGGAACAGTACAATACAATCATTTTGGTGTATTCAAACTTTTTTTTAACAACATGAAATTTTCATGAAATGTTGATATTGTAAGCTCCCCTATTAACGACACCAGGATCAATTGTCAGTCCAAGTAATTCGGTAAATATTAAAAATAAGATCGATGCTTATTCGTAAGGACGAATTATGTCTGACTTCATCCAAGGCTTGTGAAATCTTGCTATGTTATGCTGCAGTGTTGGGAAATATCACCGTCTCATTGACAGGTTTTATACGATAACATTATATCCTTTTGTGTTCTGTATTTTTTTAATATATTTTTTTTTTTTATAGTTTTAGTCTTGCATTGTACCCTAATTGTTACACATGTTGAAAAGCCCATTGAATTTTAGCTTCAGTTGCCATCTCTGTTAAAATAATAATGTAGAATAACGTTAATTTTGAAGGTCGAGACAGATATCGCTAATATATCAGCGAGTCCGATAGGACCAGCTTAGATATTTGTCGAGGTCTTAAGAACTGACGTTATAGGTTTTATCGGTGCTTTACGTGAGGTTGATCGATAAACTAGCGCATGCAAGTTACGAACTGACCTAATATTTTTGTGGATCAAGGTCAGTTCAGTGATCCAGACATTATAACCGGCACATATCAAAGGGAAAATGTCCAATTTGCCGATAAATTAAGTTATATTTCTAAAACGTCTCTGTTTCTGCAATACTGTCTATCATATTAATCAGGAAACGTATACCACATAACGGGCTAAATAGGTACATTATTACTAGAAAATTGAAATATTACAAGTCAAAATATTGCCTGTTCGAACGCAAATGGTCTATATCATAATATATTTTTATTGATGTAGTGACATCATCGGATACCCTAATGTTCAGAACATCATAAAAAAGTCAAGAATAGTCTCTACTGTATTGACATATAATTTACTAAATTGGTTTACTTCTGAGTACATACCGTACAAAACGATATCAACCTCGTGTAAGTTATCGATTGTGAATCTAATTTTCTAAATTGAAGTATATTCGCCCCTGAAGTATTCAGACGTCTTGATATCTCAAAGATATACTGACATTAATGATACACTTCATAAATATAATACATTGTACATTTCGTAAAATGTAAGCCCCTTGCGAATTTAGACCGCTGATGACGTTCGCGTTATCAATAATTTTGAATATTTTATTGCCGTAGTATTTATAATAAGTTGTACCATAACGATTATTCACTGTCTTGATTTAATATCACGATCAGCAAATATAAACACAGTTTTGTTTTTATCATTTGAAACAGAAGATTAATTTTTATTTGAATACATTGGAAATCATTATTTGTCATTTTTGTGTTTGTAAGATTCCCTAAAGGGAACGTATTTCTAACGAAGTCTACATTTTGCTTTAAAAAGGATTCATATAAAGGTTGATAATTAATAGGCTTAATAAGGGAGGTTTAGGTTCATACAATTAGTTTAATAAACGTTAGAGAATACCGAAGGGGTAATCACAAATCGCCAATCCAGAGAAACTAGCAGCACAAGGCACACAATACGAAGAAAAACAGTAAACAACACGTGTCGGACATCACCACACGAAAACAAATACAAACAACGCAAATAAGACATGAGCCCCCCTATTAACAACTGGAGGCGAAGACGAACCGAACGTCGTTTTTAGCATGGCAACTAGTAATGAAAGTGGATGTACCAAGCCCGGGAAGTCAGCCGTCATGTATATATGTATTAGTGGTATTGAATTTGTCTCTGTTTTTGGAATTATATTTTGGAACTGTTCCGACCGTGTGGTATTTTTAGAACTGTTCCGACCGTGTGGTATTTTGTGTTTCTCATTTTAATATTTCTGTATAATTACAACATTTTTCTATCATATGAAAATAGAAGATATAAGAGGCATGGTCCTTTCTAAGTAATTTTTTAAAAGTGAAATTCAGAATTATTATAACAAACATCTCACTATTTGCACCTGTCTAAAATTCTGGTTAGTTACTTATGAATTTCAATTTTATATTATTTTCAGATACGGATAATGATCAACTCGACTGGTTCCGTCCGAATAAACAGGGCAGCAGATCTTATGACGCTTAGACTGGCTACATTGAATCAAATTCTTGATCCGTGGGTTTATATATTATTTCGGCGTGAAGCTTTAGCAAAACTATCTGCTTTTATAAGGAAAAGGCGAAATGGGTCACTCCTGACTAGACTTGCAAGTATTACCAGTAGTTTTAGAAGTAATGCATCAGACATTGGTAACCATAGAAACCATGATATAGATAATCCAAAACCAGCTGTTTCCTCACAACAACAACATTTGACTGCAGAAATAAATCAAAATGGAGAAATCAAAGAACTGGAAGTCGATAATACAGATGTCAATGATGTTTTCATACCAATTAAAAATGAATGAAAACAATCACAACGTTTTGATGTCATTGTTTACATGTTCCCAATATAATAGAAAACATTATCGACATATCTCAGTAAGTTATACATAATTATAATTAAAAACAATACATGTATACTATTTAAAGACAACAAACTAGTAGAAAACGACTGATCTTTTACTTTAACATCTACTAAATTCTAAGTTAAAACAAATGATGAGTTGGTAAAAAACGAAAATAACGGGATTCGATCTAGTAGGATGAACGTAAATAAGAACATTAAGACTAGTTCAGACTGAATGAAAATCAAGATAAAGAAAACAAATCGGAAATAGAAATAATAGCACACACACAACCAAAGCAATTCCAACCATATACACATCATTACATTACTACATGTCGCATAGATAAGAACAGTTTTATTTTGATTTTTGATTTTTGGTGTTTAACGCCACTTTCAGCAGTATTTCAGCTATATCATGGCAACCAGTTTTAGTGGTGGAAGAAGCTAAAGAGTACCCGGTGAGAACCACCGACCATGGACAAGTAACTGGTAAACTTGTATCACTTGCGGCTGCGAGTCGAATGCTCCCTTTTTGTAATTTACAAAGCGGGGCGCGAACCCACGCCGTATTGGTGATAGGCTTGTATGAGTTGTTAGGTAATCTAACTACCTAACTCATGAAGCCACCCGGGCCCTCAGACACCAAAAGAGGATAAATAGAAGTGGTACATAGAAGTACAAACAATACAATGGTCAACAGCAAAAGGACAAAAAGACAAACGGTGGTCGACAAAACACTTTGCAGAATACTGAAGAATGTGCAACATAAATTCTACTAAAACAGGTATGTCCTCAGGTGTCTTACAAGGGTAAGAAGTTTCTTTTCTACTTGTGACACCCATCGTGATACTCTTGGTTAAAATAGAAACGAAGTCATGAAAGAGGACAAAGGGGGGGGGGGGGGATTGTGACAACGACAAGTGGAATAAGACTACGAATATAAATATAGAATTTACTTATCCGTGGTCATCGGTGACACCGATATTCCGTAATGGTTACCTATTTCATGATGGCGATCGTACACATTTGGGAGTGATGACTCCAACTTAAACAGTAGGAATCTTTGATTCAGAAACTTTCCTGATAGGAATTACACACTCTGGAATATGGTATAAACTCGGAGCTATTCTCCATATTAAGGTGTTGCTGGAATATTGCTATATAAAGATGGAAAGTTAAAAACAGAAAAAAAATATATCTTCTCTTTTGTCGTAAAGTTTCGGCCTTCATCGGCATGCTCTGTCGATTTCTAGGTGTTGGTCAATGTATAATGCAGACTTAGTAACTATGGTATCCTTTTTTCAAGTTCAATTGAATAGATGTGATCAACATGGTCATCAAATTTAGAAAGTGAATATCGTATGATTTCTGGTCCAATACATAAATGAACGTACAGTTATGTGTCTACATTGTATTTGGTTTCTCATATTTCTGAGATAAAAAAAATTCCCCAACGTTCGTTAGTTAGATTATTATGGTATGATTTTCATCGTGAAATAAAAATTCTGTGAAGCATAGAGTAGACTTATATCCCCAAGGTTGATAATGGAAACTGGAAACTATCTTTGCTTTTATGTAGGGAGATTTCGTCGTCAGTATTGAAGGACATTGCAGGTCTTGATAACTCGAAATATGCTTTACATACATAGGTCATCAGACAAAGCCAAAGATGGCTATATAAGGGATCGTCTTCAGCAAAATCTTAGGGTTTTTAGATTTAGCATTGCAAGCTGTAGCACACTTACTTTGCCTTGCGCAACGAACCCACAACTCTATATCAATGTTTTGTTTTATATGTGTTGGCAGCTAAATATTTATTTTCGGAGAAGAATAACGAGAGAGAAAATAATGATATTTCTATACGTTCTTTATATTCATTTTTGAACGCTATTATGTTGTTTTTCTCATCGTAGCGTGGAAATTCCTGCATGCACGAGTATTGTTTGCTTGGTGGATAGTATATAATGAGTTTTTCTGTGGTCTATTGAATTAATGCAACGTTCGTTACAAGATAGTATACGATAGATTGTTGGCTTCATCTGTTATTAGGGCCTCGGTGGCTCAATGAGTTAGGTAGTTGTAGGGCCCGGGTGGCTCAATGAGTTAGGTAGTTGTAGGGCCCGGGTGGCTCAATGAGTTAGGTAGTTGTAGGGCCCGGGTGGCTCAATGAGTTAGGTAGTTGTAGGGCCCGGGTGGCTCAATGAGTTAGGTAGTTGTAGGGCCCGGGTGGCTCAATGAGTTAGGTAGTTGTAGGGCCCGGGTGGCTCAATGAGTTAGGTAGTTGTAGGGCCCGGGTGGCTCAATGAGTTAGGTAGTTGTAGGGCCCGGGTGGCTCAATGAGTTAGGTAGTTGTAGGGCCCGGGTGGCTCAATGAGTTAGGTAGTTGTAGGGCCCGGGTGGCTCAATGAGTTAGGTAGTTGTAGGGCCCGGGTGGCTTCATGAGTTAGGTAGTTGTAGGGCCCGGGTGGCTCAATGAGTTAGGTAGTTGTAGGGCCCGGGTGGCTCAATGAGTTAGGTAGTTGTAGGGCCCGGGTGGCTCAATGAGTTAGGTAGTTGTAGGGCCCGGGTGGCTCAATGAGTTAGGTAGTTGAAGGGCCCGGGTGGCTCAATGAGTTAGGTAGTTGTAGGGCCCGGGTGGCTCAATGAGTTAGGTAGTTGTAGGGCCCGGGTGGCTCAATGAGTTAGGTAGTTGTAGGGCCCGGGTGGCTCAATGAGTTAGGTAGTTGGATTACCTAGCAACTCATACAAGCCTATCACCAATACGGTGTGGGTTCGCGTCCGGCTTTGTAAATTACAGAAAAGGGTGCATTCGAGTCGATTCGCAGACGCAAGTGATAAAGCTTACCAGTTGCTTGCCCATGGTCGGTGGTTCTCTCCAGGTACTCCGGCTTCTTCCACCACTAAAACTGGTCGCCATGATAGAGCTGAAATATTGCTGAAAGTGGCGTTAAACACCAAAGAAAAAACAAAAAACAAACAAACAATCAAAAATCATCTTTTATTTTCCACTCTTTCACAGTATTTTAAAAGGCATATGAATTAACTGATTTACATTGTGAATGTCATGTATTTTATATTTAAAAATGATGTTTATTAATTAATGCGATGTTGTAACGCACACACAACCCTATGCCAGTCTTTTTATTTTATAATAGTTAAGAAAATATTTATTTTGGTTTTTAGAAGGAGACTAACGAGGAGGAAATGACACACAATATATTTGCATGTCTTTTCTCATCAGGTGATGTACAAGTTAAATCTAGTAGGCTAACATGACATAAACTGATTTAAGTGATTTTTTATAAACATTTATAGTTTGGAGACACCAGACGACAACCCCAACCTAACTATCAGAAGCACAATTTAGCTATGTTTGAAATTATGTAAAGTCTATTGGTTTTGCTTGACACATATTCTCACATTCATGGAATAGTAGGAATAATACAAAGCGCAATAGGGATAAAGAAAACATAAACCTTTAAGTACACTTTATTTTTATGCAGCTATTTCTGGTGTGCTAATGATTTAAAATAACATCTACAGCCACCTTAAGAAAAACAAAATGACGAACTATGTATTCATTAATTATTTACGCTTCACTAAATACAAGATATACACAAAGTCAATGATAAACAATAACATGAATAAGCATGATGCATCATTCCTAATGCAAAAAGATGGTCTTAAATAATATTGAGCTGCGCCATTAATATAAAAACAGTAAATTACACATCAATTATAACTTTTTTGTCTGTCATAATAAACAAAGGGTAGTTAATTTGTTTTTGTATCCATATTGTACTTATCACAATAAGGATACAAGACGAAGATGCTTGCATAGGTATCGCACTGGTTGTCTCTCCTGAAAAAACAACAATAGCTTAGAGGTATTTTGACTTTCCACTGCACTTTTGACTTCTGTCTGTTGCTACATGTGCATAATTACTAATCAATACCGTCGCTTATTAACTGCAAACTTGCATGGTTCTTTGTCCGTAATTAACGCCGACTAAAAGCAGATTCACAGAAAATAAGAAATAAGTGCATTGTTGTACTGATTTAATGACGATTCGGCAAACTCCGTAAACAATGCCGATAATTAATAAGATGGCGTCCATTTCTTGATCAATCTCAAAACACGAGCAGTTGCACCTTTTTTCCCCGATGCGCGTACATTTCATAACATTTATAAGTTACAGAAACACGTTTTATTAAGGCATCAATCATATCTGATAGTTTTTATGGTTAACAAAAATTTACGATTTTGGCAAATAATGTCCCTTTAAATAGAGAATTGTTAAAAGAGATATAGAATTTAAAGATGTAAATAAAAAGGTATTATTAGATATAATGAACAAAATTACTATTTATTTTTTGGAATATGGAACATTTGTGTTACACAAACATTAAGCTGGATGAATTATAGTAATAATAATTTCTTTTAGTTTTCTTTAGATATACACTAGTTTTACCGTCCCTGAAACAGAACAGCATCTACTGCATAAGACATAGTGTTCAATCAAGTCGAGGTTAATTATAACACAATCATACGATTTGGTGTAAAACAAGTTATCAAGGTATTGCTTTAATATAACAAGACAGCAATTTTATCATACCAAGAAAGCTAATCCCATCAATTCGAAATCACTCTGTACAGAGCCGACCACTTGTCATAAAACAAAAAATAAAAAATACCACACTATCGGAACAATTCCAAAATCAAATATCAAAATTGTAGAAAGAACCAAAACCGATAACCTTAGCACACAAATATATGATCGCTGACTTTCCTGTAGTACAGAAACTTCAATAAAATGTGGCGGGGTTAAATTAGTTTTATGGGCCCAAACCTCCCCTGTCCAAATCTCCCCTCTTAGCGAAATGATGCGGTCATGTAAATGCTTTCCACATGTGAGTAAAATGTCAACCCTCTCATATAACATGGCGAACAGTTTTATTATAAAGAACGATATGACCTTGAACATTATACATAATATATTTAATTTTCGTGACACAGTTGTCATATATAGTTCTATTAAAGGGAGCTGATGGTCTCAACTATCATTTAAATATAAGACAGTATACAAGGTCATCGTAAGGCATAATAGTAAAACAATTGTCAACTTTGAACAAAAATCAAAATGTCAGTACCATCTTTCGTCGTCTGTACTTAAAATACACGCAGGTTAAATGTCCGGAGATTCTAAGCTGAAGTGGTTGTTATTATTCATTCAGGGAGCGTTGGAGTCGATTAACTAATTTGTATATATTCGCTAATGGCATAGATCGTATTTTAGCTTTAATAACAAAAAGCAAATACATTTGAAAAACCTAACACTTTACTCTCAATGTAAGGACAATTATAACCATTATACATGCATTATGTATATTTGCCTTTAATATGTCAGTAATATGACAGGGGCATGTACATACGCCATCCTGTATCTTTTTCATCAGCATTGTTTTTTATAGTTCAATAGTCTCTAATGCTAAGCATCTCGTAAAACACAAACAGCATGACAATTATACAGCTGAACATCTCTAAGACATGTGCACATAAACTTAAATACAATGTAATGGATTGATATGTATAAAGAATGATTACTAATTTAATAAGAAGCAGTTTGTAATATCACTATCGATGATGAAAAGTCTCCTTACATGTATGTCTGATGATGTGGCAATACCCGTCATGAAAAAAAAGATGCCTCAAAGTGTATTTCTGTATAATATTAATAGATTGTGTCAGCCCCATCATAGCTTTATACAGATAAAATGCAATAAAATCCACTAACAATGACAAGTTCTATCCGTCACACGAAGAAAACAAATATAATATAGTAACATGTGTCATGGCCATCATGTTGAATTAGACATAACATTCGAAAAGAGAAAGTGGGAAATCGGGTTCGTACTTGACAAAGGAGGCACACAGTTCCACTTCTGTCAAAGTACGTGTCTATTATTTCCTCTTTGTGAGGTGGGTGATATAAGATGAAGGTAATGTTGATAAGATCTAAATATTCCAATGCAGGGCAACCGTCCAGCGTGTCAGCAACAAACAACGAAAATCAACAAGCATTGATTGGTGACATGTTAGAACGAATATGGACGTTGTAAAATATAAGAAAGTCATATATAAGATCATTTAATACAGTAAATGATGTATTTAATGACAAATACGGCAATATTGATACCACTGAGACAATCACTATCTGTTGTATATTCTAATACAATAAAGATTAACAATATTTTCACATTAATAAGATATCATTAACTGTAACTGGTGTTCAAATGTTACTACGTGCAAAAGTATTTTTATCATTTAACATTCAGCTCATCAATTTAGATAAATTTAAACGGTTTACATACTGCGCACAATTATTGAATAATCTTTAACATGTTGGTGGTCGTCATTTTTTTAAGAAGAAAAAGACTAGTTTGTAATTAATTTGATTGATTTTTCCCAATGTAATTATCATTTAAAATACCCATTAGCAAGTTTATTTTCTTAGTATTTTTATAGTAAAGTTGTATGGTGAATATTCTTTTAAATGCCGAAGTAACCAAGAATGATTAATCGTTTATCTTAAACTAACGAAGATTTATATTAATTGATAAAAAAGGTTCATTATTTATAAAAGGAAGATGGATGGTTTTTTTCTATTCCAGACTAAATGAAAATACCCAGAACTGTTTCGTGTAGTCTTCATAGCAGGTGCTCGCAAGAAGCTCCTATTATGTGATAAACTAATTAGAACTAATATTGCCCTATCATACATAATATATTTTTGTCTAATGCAATAATTTCACATCATATAATATTATCTCATCACTGTATTCCATAACATATGTTGATAACAAGACGTCAGTTTCTCGGCAGGAATATCCCGATACCATGCATTCTAAAATATTACCTTTTGATTAACCCTTTTAAACATTTGAACAGTAGGCGTACTGTATGTACAATTTCAAATGGAGAAAACAGTTGGATGTAGAACATCTTTAGATACAGTAACCATTTATGATATATAGATATACACTTCCAGGACAACGTTTTAATGACGTGAAAGCTATAAGGGGAGATTTCTGCAGTTAATGGACAATTTTCCTTTGCAGTATCATATAAGCCATTTTGCCACAATGTTAAATCTTTTGTGGACGACTTTATTCATCTGAGGCAAACTTCATAGATGGGCTTCTCAAGACAATCGAAAAGAAGCTAGACTGATTCTTCAATTTCACCTTCCATAATACAGATGGTGCCCTTTCTCCCAATAATTACTATAGGAAATAACTTAGTGATTGTTTAGCTTGAAATAAAGGAATCTACAGATACAGTTATATCTGCTTTATTCCCAGACCTAGAGAGTGAGGGTCGGTTAAGAATGAAAATCTACAATAATAGAGATAATTTCAATTTTCCATATTTATACAGCAAGCAATATCCCAGTTACACCAGAATATGGAGTATGATACGATTTGATACGATATTCCAGAAGTTGTGGTTCCTATCACAATTTCCTTGGAAGTCGGATGTTGCTAACCAAGAAGCTACTGAACCAAAAGTTCCTAGTGGTTAAGTTGGAGTAAACACCTTGAATGTTTGACAGTTGTCACCATGTTCCGTTTGTTGTCACGACAGGTGTCACTAGTGGAGAAGAATTTACACACCTTTCCGGAGCACCTGAGTTCATCACCGTTTTCAGTGGGGTTCGTGTTGTTCAATCATTTCATCGACTATTGTTTTTCTTTTTGTCTTTTGTCTTCTGGCCATTGTATTGTCTGTCCTTCAAATGTTCGCTTCTAATTAACCCCTTGATATTGTCAGGCTTTACTTAGTTACGTGAATACAAGTCTCCTGATGGCATTTCCGACGAAAACAATGGATAACCGGCCCGATGTTAAATATCCTCAGACCTGTTTAAATGACAGACAATGCCAAACTTTATTGAATAAACTAGAGACAGATTGTTCGGATTACATTGGATTAGGGTCTTACGTATCAAATAATTAGCTTACAATAAAAGAAATTAGTAACTGCTGAGAAATTTCTGGTGGACACTTGATGGGTGGGGGTCTGACTCAGATTATTGTTACTTTGTCTATCTAGGGTTGACTTCAATAGATGATAACAGAGCATATCACTGAATTTATCTTTACCACAGCAAGTTATCTTCCCCATAAACCTATGATTTGTTGGGAAATTGACCTAATTGTGATTGCTTGCCAATCAAGTAAATTGCACATAGCAAATTAACATATTACCAAACATTGGCTTTACTGTTATATTGTGTTTGCTTCTAATTATTACATAGAATAAAAATAGATACTGTTGTTTGCATTTTCAGATTAATGTCTGAATAAAACTACCGCGGACGGATAAATAGGTTGTACCTTAAATATAAAGACAGTTTCAACATACGGTAATCGAATGATTTTTTATTAAGTGTTTCCATATGAAGAAAAGTAGATATCTAATTCAGTGAACACGGCGGGCTTAGAAAATAAATTTCACCGGGATATGCTGAAAACAGTCACATAACACTAAAATAGTATAGATATTATATATATTTTCTGGTTGCTATTATAATAGCAGTAAGTATGCATACAACAATATTTCGTAGCTATCTCGGGCGTACATTTGTTACTATACAGATAGATATTTCACGAGGCCAGACTGGCACTGACATTCCTAGCTAAGACTGCTTAAATATCTCAGATAAATTGGGTGAACCTTATATTACAAGTCTCATAGCAAAACTTTTAGATTGACGCTAACTCATTGACAGTCCAAAATTATACAAGATCACAATAATAATGACAACGCATCGGGTGCACTAAGTTGAATATCTATGTTTTTATTACTATCACTGGGTCGATACCTCCACTGGTAAATTATTAATCCACGAGGGTACAATCCGCCCAGTAGTCAGTGTTTTGACATGGTATATTAAATATTATTTAATGAAATTTACAGTTAATTAATTATTATTAAAACTAAGGTTCTTATCCCTCAAGCATATGTGATCTTAGCCGATCATGGCTGTCCTCCTTATGCTTTTTGGTTTTCTTGCTCTCAAAGACTTTTTTTGAGTTTTGCCAATCCTACTGTGCGGCTTTTCCAGAAATGCGGTGTTCCCACTAACTTATATATATATCTACGTTTTTATTAAATGGTTGCTGTTTATACAATGGTAAGACTTATATGTGCTTACAATCTGATAAATATGTTCTACCAAAGAATAAAAGAACAACTGTATCATATATGCACCAGATTGTGAAAAATAATAGACGCAAAATAATATTTGATGACTTCAATCGCAATGGAAACCAGTTAAATGCATAGACTATATGGAAATTAGATGTCACGAAAGACTGGTTCCTTTAGATTTAATTTGATTTCATCAATGATAGTTTCCCTATGCTTGTTTCTGATCAGTAGATTTTTTACGGTCTGCAACTGCATAGCAATAGCTATAAAACATATCACACCTATTTCTCACAAGACATAAACATTACTGATAATGGACAAATAAAACATTCAATAAAACCAAATAAATAGTTGTATTCCCATCGTCATGAAGTATATCACGTAGACTTTGTGGTTTCGTCTCCATGTACTGGCCGCTTCGTTATTCATAAATCGATGTTTATTATCATCTGTCTATTTATTACACTGTTGGTTCAGTACAGTGTATAATAAATGACATCTAATATAGTAGTGCAGTTTTCATAAACACTCTTCTAAACGTACATAATTTGCTATAACGGGGTTGTGTCCACTAGTTCTTTTACAGTATAATAAAGGGATTGCTATTCATTCCGTGTTTATGTTTTGAGTGAGTGAGTGAGTGAGTGAGTGAGTGAGTGAGTAACGCCAACTCGACAATTGTTCATCTATATCATGGCAAGAAAATGTTCATTTTCAATGAGATGATGATGATGTCCGCTTTGTACTAGAATAACACGCTTAGCTGGATTTTTATAGTGCTAACTTACTGAAATAACAGTCTGCGGATAGACTTGTCGCCCCACTCGGACACATTATCCTGATTCTGAGCCAACTAGTCTCTGTTCTTTCTCCCTAATGCTGCGTGCTTAGCGGGGAAGCAACACACACCAATTTAATAGTATTTGGTTTGACCCGAAGGGAGGTTCGATTCCACCATCTACCGCTCTAAGGGAGGTTCGATTCCACGATCTACCGCACTCGAGGCGATCATGCTAACCATTACGCCACTGATGCGGTTTTTATTTTTTGAAAGCTCTTGAAATTACTTTACACTGTTTTCCATATATTAACATATTTATAATTCAAATATAGTTACCTTTGCTTCTAAGTAGACTATAAAAATTGACAACTACGTACTGGAAACTGTGTAGCATAAAGATATGTCGCTATAATTTTATGACGTTCGTTGTTTCTACTTGAGTACATGTTGTATATAAAAAAAACATAATTTATATGACGGCAAAGTTAAGATTGCATTATCTCAGTATATACTTGTTGATATACAAGTTGATGGTGTTTTCTTGTAGGTGAAGAAAAAGATACATTTAACTTTTCGTGTTTTGGACAACCTCTTTGATTCATGTCAATATTTTAGTCAGATATGTGGTTTTACAGATGTCTGTAGAAGTTGTTAAACTGTTTTGTATCTTATTTACATAGTAGAAATGCTCCCAAAACTTTAAATTGTTTGGCTTTCCAAATTTCGATTTTGACGAAGGTTATTCCAGAAACGCGTCGTGTGCACTAAATTGTATATCTACGTTTTTGTGTAGAACCATCAGGTTAATACTTATCAAAGCAAATTAGCTTGCTCTTCTTGAATGTATTTGACAAAAACGACGTACATTTATATACATAATTGCATGCTCAATGAAACGTAGAAAAAGTTAATTATTGGGAGGGTTCTGAAGTCTTCCGAAATCTACGTTTATAGCCGTTTTACAAAACAATGCATTGCGTTCGTCTTCCTCAAATATCTCAATATTCACTCTACACCCACATGTTTCATAAACTATTATCCAAAAACACTTGCGCAATTTCAATTCTATATGAATTATAGACTTTTATAATCTAATTATTAGCTTTGATCTGACACGTCAAATGATAAGAATTTCAATTATGACAAAGTTAAATACAGAACCACATATATATGTACTGCATTATCATTGGAATCTTTGATGTTTATTATGATAAGTACAATGTAATAGTAAGTGTAAATAAATAAAGAAAACCCTTGTGCTTTTCCTTTTTAATCGTTTGTTACATAAAGAAAAATATATTTCTCAAGAGTACTAATATAATTAGATACAATGTAGTAAGACTATGTTTAAGACATCAAATATGTTTTCCTCTTTTTCGTGGAGTGTTTGTATTATGTTATAATGAATAAAACACAAATACCTATTTAAGAAATACGGCTAACAAATATTTGCCTGTGATTAAGCTGAAAGTATTACACGTTTTTTTCCTTTCATTTTCATGACTACGATTTCATATGGTTACAATTGGCAGATCCAATGAGCTGTCCACTGTTACCTGAAAACCTTTTTTTTATTTGCAGGATTTCCTCCTTACCTTAACCTCCTTGAAATCTACAACAGAAAAAGATTAAAACACTGTACGACAAACGTGGTCATTTCACTTTCCTAATAGTTAACTTCCCTTTCATCAGTAGCAATATATTCCGGCATCACCAGCGTTTTGAGTTTGCATTTCACAACTCATTCGTTATTCTGGGGTTTCTGGTCAGTACGGTGATTTTTACTGGATAGAGTTCAGTTGTTGACGTAAAATCCTATAGAAGGATACATTTCTACACATATTATACGATCGTCATCGTGAACTGGTTGACAGTTACGAAATATCCATGTCTCAAATGTCAATAGATATTTGCACTTTTAAGTAGATTTTTTATTTTCTCTTCCACCGACAAGACATATATCGGACTACATGAGTAACACGGCGTGTGTCTTTTAAGAACCAGGAACTGCTTATTCTTCGCAATAGCATGGGATCATTCCCGCATTTTGGGTGGGCTTCATTTTGCTCATATTTTGAGGTTTCTGTGCCATGTTGTATTTTGTTTTATTTGTCTCCTTGTGTCTTGTGTGTCCAGTGTTACCAGTGCCTCTGGATTGTCCATTCTTGTGTGTCCAGTGTTGTCAGTGTCTCTGGATTGTCCATTCTTGTGTGTCCAGTGTTGCCAGTGCCTCTGGATTGTCCATTATTGTGTGTCCAGTGTTACCAGTGCCTCTGGATTGTCCATTCTTGTGTGTCCAATGTTGCCAGTGCCTCTGGATTGTCCATTCTTGTGTGTCCAGTGTTACCAGTGCCTCTGGATTGTCCATTCTTGTGTGTCCAGTGTTACCAGTGCCTCTGGATTGTCCATTCTTGTGTGTCCAGTGTTGCCAGTGCCTCTGGATTGTCCATTCTTGTGTGTCCAGTGTTGACAGGGCCTCTGGATTGTCCATTCTTGTGTGTCCAGTGTTGCCAGTGCCTCTGGATTGTCAATTCTTGTGTGTTCAGTGTTGCCAGTGCCTCTGGATTGTCCATTCTTGTGTGTCCAGTGTTACCAGTGCCTCTGGATTGTCCATTCTTGTGTGTCCAGTGTTACCAGTGCCTCTGGATTGTCCATTCTTGTGTGTCCAGTGTTACCAGTGCCTCTGGATTGTCCATTCTTGTGTGTCCAGTGTTGCCAGTGCCTCTGGATTGTCCATTCTTGTGTGTCCAGTGTTGCCAGTGCCTCTGGATTGTCCATTCCTGTGTGTCCAGTGTTGCCAGTGCCTCTGGATTGTCCATTCTTGTGTGTCCAGTGTTAACAGGGCCTCTGGATTGTCCATTCTTGTGTGTCCAGTGTTGCCAGTGCCTCTGGATTGTCCATTCTTGTGTGTCCAGTGTTGCCAGTGCCTCTGAATTGTCAATTCTTGTGTGTTCAGTGTTGCCAGTGCCTCTGGATTGTCCATTCTTGTGTGTCCAGTGTTAACAGGGCCTCTGGATTGTCCATTCTTGTGTGTCCAGCGTTGCCAGTGCCTCTGGATTGTCCATTCTTGTGTGTCCAGTGTTACCAGTGCCTCTAGATTGTCCATTCTTGTGTGTCCAGTGTTACCAGTGCCTCTGGATTGTCCATTCTTGTGTATCCAGTGTTGCCAGTGCCTCTGGATTGTTCATTCTTGTGTGTCCAGTGTTGCCAGTGCCTCTGGATTGTCCATTCTTGTGTGTCCAGCGTTGCCAGTGCCTCTGGATTGTCCATTCTTGTGTGTCCAGTGTTGCCAGTGCCTCTGGATTGTCCATTCTTGTGTGTCCAGTGTTGCCAGTGCCTCTGGATTGTCCATTCTTGTGTGTCCAGTGTTGACAGGGCCTCTGGATTGTCCATTCTTGTGTGTCCAGTGTTGCCAGTGCCTCTGGATTGTCCATTCTTGTGTGTCCAGTGTTGACAGGGCCTCTGGATTGTCCATTCTTGTGTGTCCAGTGTTGCCAGTGCCTCTGGATTGTCCATTCTTGTGTGTCCAGCGTTGCCAGTGCCTCTGGATTGTCCATTCTTGTGTGTCCAGTGTTGCCAGTGCCTCTGGATTGTCCATTCTTGTGTGTCCAGTGTTGCCAGTGCCTCTGGATTGTTCATTCTTGTGTGTCCAGTGTTGACAGGGCCTCTGGATTGTCCATTCTTGTGTATCCAGTGTTGCCAGTGCCTCTGGATTGTCCATTCTTGTGTGTCCAGTGTTGCCAGTGCCTCTGGATTGTCCATTCTTGTGTGTCCAGTGTTGCCAGTGCCTCTGGATTGTCCATTCTTGTGTGTCCAGTGTTGCCAGTGCCTCTGGATTGTCCATTCTTGTGTGTCCAGTGTTGCCAGTGCCTCTGGATTGTCAATTCTTGTGTGTTCAGTGTTGCCAGTGCCTCTGGATTGTCCATTCTTGTGTGTCCAGTGTTACCAGTGCCTCTGGATTGTCCATTCTTGTGTGTCCAGTGTTACCAGTGCCTCTGCATTGTCCATTCTTGTGTGTCCAGTGTTACCAGTGCCTCTGGATTGTCCATTCTTGTGTGTCCAGTGTTGCCAGTGCCTCTGGATTGTCCATTCTTGTGTGTCCAGTGTTGCCAGTGCCTCTGGATTGTCCATTCCTGTGTGTCCAGTGTTGCCAGTGCCTCTGGATTGTCCATTCTTGTGTGTCCAGTGTTAACAGGGCCTCTGGATTGTCCATTCTTGTGTGTCCAGTGTTGCCAGTGCCTCTGGATTGTCCATTCTTGTGTGTCCAGTGTTGCCAGTGCCTCTGGATTGTCCATTCTTGTGTGTCCAATGTTGCCAGTGCCTCTGGATTGTCCATTCTTGTGTGTCCAGTGTTGACAGGGCCTCTGGATTGTCCATTCTTGTGTGTCCAGTGTTGCCAGTGCCTCTGGATTGTCCATTCTTGTGTGTCCAGTGTTGACAGGGCCTCTGGATTGTCCATTCTTGTGTGTCCAGTGTTGCCAGTGCCTCTGGATTGTCCATTCTTGTGTGTCCTGTGTTGCCAGTGCCTCTGGATTGTCCATTCTTGTGTGTCCAGTGTTGACAGGGCCTCTGGATTGTCCATTCTTGTGTGTCCAGTGTTGCCAATGCCTCTGGATTGTCCATTCTTGTGTGTCCTGTGTTGACAGGGCCTCTGGATTGTCCATTCTTGTGTGTCCAGTGTTGACAGGGCCTCTGGATTGTCCATTCTTGTGTGTCCAGTGTTGACAGGGCCTCTGGATTGTCCATTCTTGTGTGTCCAGTGTTGACAGGGCCTCTGGATTGTCCATTCTTGTGTGTCCAGTGTTGACAGGGCCTCTGGATTGTCCATGCTTGTGTGTCCAGTGTTGCCAGTGCCTCTGGATTGTCCATTCTTGTCTTTCCAGTGTTGACAGGGCCTCTGGATTGTCCATTCTTGTGTGTCCAGTGTTGCCAGTGCCTTTGGATTGTCCATTCTTGTGTGTCCAGTGTTGTCAGTGCCTCTGGATTGTCCATTCTTGTGTGTCCAGTGTTGACAGGACCTCTGGATTGTCCATTCTTGATTAACCCTTCTCTAACGTATATTCCTTGCTTTTATTTTATTAAATTTGTTTGCACACTATTGGTTCTTATTTTATGTTCATATTTATCACCAAACAATGCAAGAAAATAATTGCTAAAGATCAATTTATCAAAATGACTGGGATCCAATTAATCGGTTAAAATTTGCCGCATGTTCATGCATGTCTTCAGCCAGGACCTACATTTCTTCTAGCAAGAGGGATGGTGTGATCCCATTATCCTGCCCTGGATTTCTTCTAGCAAGAGGGAGGGTGGGATTCCATTATCCTGCCCTGGATTTCTTCTAGCAAGAGGGAGGGTGTGATCCCATTATCCTGCCCTGGATTTCTTCCAGCGTCATATGTCGTGGTCTCTTAAATATTCAATGATTTGAGGCGGGAAGTGATTGTTTGTTTTGTTGATATTGGTGGAATTGTTGACCATTACTGCTCTTTTCATAACACCAATTAAAAGATTATTATTTGCTTTGAGTAAATATTAGCTACTTTACACAGTGTTTAATAAGAAAAGACGAAATCTAAATTTACATACATTAACTTGAATAAAGGAAAAGTACAATTCATTCAATACATCGTTATCCACTTATATAATGTTTTGTTTTCTTGCATCAAAAGACTTATATATTATTTGATTTTCAAATCTTTTGACTCCGAGCGTACCTGATGAAGACACAAAAAAAACGTTAGAGAAAACCGAAGGGGCAATCAAGAATTGACAATCCAGAAAACTGGCAACATTGGATACACAAGACACAAGACAAACAAAGCAAAACACACAACACAAAAAACTGAAAAGATGAGCAGCCTGGCCCCCACTAAAAACTATGTACGTACTTCCTGCCTTTTATTAGACACCATGTTACATAGTAAGCTTATTTCAGAAACGCGTCGTGTGAACTAAATTAGATATCTACACTTTCATAATCTGATGAGCATAGGTTATACCAATGAATAAAGAAAGAACCCAGTTACGACTGTAAGTTCACTCTATCAGTTAAATCAAATATGCTCAACTGTGATTTACACTTAACGGGGAAAAAAACTTATGCAACACATTTCTTAAACATATGTTGATCATTATCCACTTACAAAGCTTGATATTTATTTGATGGAGAGAAATATACAAACACAAACAAAACCTAATAATAATAAATATTTACATAATAATCAATCATTTATTGTTTATACAAAACACTCCCGTTCAGAAAAAAATAACAATAATAATAAAATATATATGAAAATGACGTCATTAAAACAGATGTAAAGCATTAGTTTTTAAGCACTTTAAATCAGAAAAAAATACATATAAATATATACATACTACCGTATTTAAACGATTACACTAAATACTTGTTAAACATGGCGATCCAATACAACACAAATGTCTGTCAGGATTCCATCTTGTAAGGCAGAGTATGATTCAATATAAGTCCCATATTGTTAGATTAGTCAACAATGCCAATGGCAGGAAGAAAATAATTCCAAGTTTGATAACTACTATGATCGAATTTATCCCATTGAACCTGAAATAAAGGATACCACAGATACAATAAGGTTTGCTTCATGCATTGACCTACACCTAGAAATTGACCGTGAGGGCCAGTTAAGAGCGAAACTTTACGACAAAATATATGATTTTATTTTTCTCACTGTGAAATATTATTTTATATTGAGCAACATTTCGGCAGCACCTGCATATTGAGTATATATCTCTCAGTTGATATAGTATTCCCGTGTTTGTGGTGATTTCCTTTATAGATAGTTGCTTTACAATGAGTTCCTCGTGGTTAAGCAGAAGACTAAACGCCACGTACTATATGTGTGCACTGTGTATCCCTATGCTACAATGAGGTAAATCCTTTATGGCCAACTCAAGTTCACCATTCCGACACGGACCAAAATAATCTACTCCTGAAATATTATATTACTGCAGCATTCCAGTGGATCAAACCAAAAACATCGATGATGACCGATTCTGTTGTTTTCCTTTTCATTTTATTTTTGACTGCTTTATCTATCCGGATTCCAATTTGTTTGTACAGTTTTTTTTCTGTAATTGGTCTCATAAATGGATAGATAATATATTTCATATACTTTCACCACTGGTTAAACAAATATACAACATCATATTAGTATTCGGCAATAGTTACGTGAAATCATTCATGAGTGTGCGATCCATCTCACAATAAACTCTGACAAATGTACGAGGAAATAATCGTTTGAAGATACCAAAAGGGGTATTCTGGACAGTAAAATACCCCAAATGAACTCATGTGGTCCGGAAGGGTTAACAGTTCCTGCTCCACAAGTGACCCCGTCGTGTTATTTTTGTTGCTATATCTTAGTGGCCCAAGAATAATACGACAGAAGAACAATTAAACCATTAATAATTATTATTTGGTTATATGAAGTCAAAGGTCCCCTGATCACATATCCATCCAAAGGTTTCGCGGTCGCCATTATGACTTATTTACTGATTGTTACGGAATCTCTGTGTCACAAATGACCACGGATATGTTCCGATCCCGTCTTTCTTCCTTGTATGATGATTTATTACCAGGACTGTAACTTGAGCAGGAACTTCTAACCCGCCGGGAGCACATGAGTTCACCCCGGTTATTGGTGGTGTTCCTTTAGCTCAATCTTTAGTTTGTTTGTGTAGTGTTTTGGAGATCAATGTTTGTCCTTTTGTCCTTTTTCCTTTGGCTTCTGATTACCATTTATTATTTTCAAATTTTTCTTGGAAGTTACCCAGTCCCTTTTCACAAATGGCTTTTTTTATCAACACATGTGTGCTTTGTTAATAACAAATTACACATTCGAAATTTAAAATTGTGATTAACATGTATTACATATAAATATATCATGATAAATAAAATGTCATTGATAGAGGGGAGGCATTTGACACGCCTAGTCTTTATTGCCCTTTATCTTAGCTTTCCATTTTTGGATATTCAGTTTTTTTCTGGAGTTGTGTACGTATCTTATTGGCTTGTTTATTTTATGAATCTTGGTAACGAAATGCATGCATAGTCTAAAACGTTTTACAACACAAACAATCATAAAAGTGAAAATTAATTCAACCTGAAACGGTTTCGATTTCGTTTTATCTTCTTCAGCATTATATACGTACAACCTTTATATTCAACTTTTGTATCGTAGTGCTTTAGCACTAAAGATTTTTATTTAAAGACTCTAACGTAGTTAAAATTACATGCTGAATTAAAAATATGAGTTGATTTCTCTAGTCTCTTGATCAAATGTGTGGTCTTTTTGTCGTTGCTAATATCCTGTTTGTATCTCTTTTCCGATATAAATATACATTGATTTCCTGCGAGTGACTGGACGTTTTTATTGTTGTCAAAACCGATTTCTTTTGGACATTTCCGTTAATAATTGCCCACACAAAGATATAACTATTACTATGTTTTTCTAATTTTTTTTCCCCCTAATGCAATTAGAAATATTCTCCAACGACATATTTGCTCTTTATTCGTATACTCTCTCCACCATCCAGCAATGTTGTATTCGTATAGATGTTCAAATAAAAATAAAACTTTTTATTATTTATGTTGTTTGCTTTTTTTCACATTTTTGAATTTCTTATCAGAACTCACCTGAGATATTCCTAGAAAGAATCTGGATAAACGTTATTACTTTTGGTAGCGATCGGTCATCCAATATGACAGATAGAGCCTCTGGTTGGTTGAGACTGTTTTAACTATATGTATGCAAGGGATATTGATTTTACTTCTGTTTCTATGATTTTTTTATTGGGTTTTGAAACTTTCGGAGAGTGTGGAATGTTATGGGGTATTTTTATTTATTTTATTTTATTGTCTTCAATATGCCTTGTGATAATTTAATGAAACGTGTTGGAAATGTTACTTGTGATTTAGCGTTGTTTAATTGGTAGCGATATTGGACATCAAATATGGTCGAGGGACATTCATAAGGCTGGTCACAATTTGATGAAACTTGATAAAAATTAAAATGTCACCGTTAAATTTAGAGATAAATTAGAAGTAATTAAGTTTTTGAAAGAAAGCTATTAATGGATATAAAAAAATTGTGATGGTGGTTGTAAAAATTAGGTGATTACTTTAGTTAGATAACTTTAAATGGGTAATTCACTTATAACAGTTGCGCTTTGTCCAGAAACACATTACATCTAAATGCATTGCCCCTTCAATATTCTCTAGCGTTTATTCAAGTTCACGAAACTATATGATCTAGATCGACACCGCTATAATTGTGAAATGTAAGCCGTCCCCTATGCATTTAATTCTATTTACTAAACTAACACCAATTTAAATATCAGCTTCTTCGAACAATATTATATTAAATCATCTAACTTAATATGTAGTCCTTAAACTAATATAGTTTAACATGTTATGATCGATCTTTGTGTTAGAGAATATTTTGAACGTGTTCAGCATTAACACTAATAACATAATTATCCATCCATCTGATGTATATCAATCAATTTATTTAAACTAAGGTCAATCCCCTACAAGGATGTGTAATCTTAGCCGATTCTGACTATCACCCTTTGGTTTACCTGCTCCAAAAGACTTTTAAATCATTTGTCTTCACAATCTTTGGACTATGAGCGTACTGGATAAATATTATTTCAGAAAAACGTCGTATTCACTAAATTAGATATACATGTATACGATTTATTACATTTTAATTGTATTGAACAAGAAAGATCAATTAATAATGATGGCACATTGGCGATATCAATTTACTTGGCTATAGGGACCACAGATAATATTTAAAATGTATGTTTACAGCGAACAGATTTAATATTTCTTAGGTAGTATTCAGTTGACAACGAACATTCACTGACATTGCTTTCATGCTGTCTGTCATCGTTATTTATCCTGCAATCTTATCATTTCGAGTCCTAAATAAACATTAGAGAATACCGAAGGGGCAATCAGAAAGGACAATCCAAGGAAACTGGTAATATAAGATACACAATGCGAAGAAAAACAAAACAAAAACACAACACAATATGTGTTAGACACTCCCACTAATAAAGGGGTAAAGTAAATGTTAGTGTTATTTGGTCATGGGCCTAATAAAGTTTGTCTGGTGTCTGATTCGTGCAGACCGAACGGTAAATATTTTCTTTTCCTAAGTATAAGCGCGGACGTGATAGAGGCCATCCTTGGAAACGATTTGAGCTACGACTGTTTCGTTCTTTACAGTCACATTCTAAAGTTGTTTTATACTATTTCAAATCGCGTTTATCCTGCAATTTCAAAAAGTCCGAAACAACTTTGTACGTACATTGTCAATAAAAATGAAATTAATTTGCATTCTCTGTGAAACATGCCAGAAAATCTCGTCGAATGCTTGCATTTTTGTCTGTTTCTAATGCTCTTACAAATAATTTTTATTTGTTCTTATAATATATCTATATCATATATTTAGGAGAAGTTTGAAGTTGCTTTAATTGTTTATTTTTGTTTTGCAGTTAGAGATCTTGATATCAAAAGGAAAAGGCTTGGGATTCAACTCGTTTCCCTTTTAACCCTGAAGAACATCTGATTCGAATTCCACGGAAAATAATCTAGATATTTTAATTTATCTCACACTGATTTTATAATTTGGTACAATTCTTGCTTTACTATTTATTTGTGTATCTGTGTTACTTAGTAATCAGCTTAATAAGCACAGTACAATTGGAATACGTATTGCAGTATACCTTGGAATATTTGGTCGACTTAGAAGATACAAACAGTATTCGGTACAAAGTTAACAAATACAATTACATGCTACATCCAATGAAGACAATTTGAAAATTTTGCAAGGATGTAATTCAATGCACGTTATAAAACCAGTTCAGTTGTCGTCCAAATGTAATACTTGACATGACAACTTAGTTATTTTTAATTAGTATGTCATATTATTCTTGTTTGATTTTTACAATATTAGGGACATTAAACCGTGTTATTTTATAGAGGACATGATTTGTCTTAAAATCATTAGATATTAACATCCTAAGGGATTTTCTGTCTAATGGCTTAGAATCAAAATCATACAATTTATTTTAAAAAAAAAGACTATTATTGCATATGTCATGTAACATTTCCCAACTGATTTGATTTAAAGCACACCATATTGAAAACTTTGCACGCAATGTCGACATTTGAATGTTTTTTTTAGAATAAAACTAATAAACCTGTCTTTATTAACATCAGAATTATTATGCTAATGTGTTTACTACCATGACTGATTTCAGATTTAGAATTATTTGTTGAAGATTTCAAGAAATCAATGGTTTTTTAAAGATCCGTCTCGTCTTATCTTTCAAAACGTCTTTCGGAAGATATCGACACCTTTTTGATAAGTATTCTGTCAAATGACAAAAGATTGATCATAGAGACAGTAGTTTTCGGTTGACACTTGTTTCACCATCATGTCTTACAATGGCCTTGTATGCTATCGAATATTTAAATAGTAGTTGGGGCCATCAGGGCCGGATTTAGATGAAGACAGGCCCTAGGCTACTAGTATTCCACTTGCGAGGTCTCTCTAAATCCCATCCCTTGCGACTAGAGGAAGATGGAAGAGTATTTTAAACAAAATTCGGTGAAGCCGATGATGATGACGGGCGTTTTAAATTACGCAATTCACAATAAACCACGACGTCGAAACAAATGTGATGTATGACAACACCTTGTGCTTTCAACTTATCTATGATATCTCACTGCTTTTATGGAGTCGTCGTGGCCGTGAACGTATAGTAGGTGGATTTACAACTACATATGCAATCAGTGCCTATCACCACTAAAGTTGCGAGTTCGAACCCCGTTCATGGCGAGGTGACGAGTACTCGATACACCATTATGTGATAAAGTTTGTCAGTGACTTACTACAAGTCGGTGGTTTTCTCCGGATACTCCGGTTTCCTCCACCAATAAAACTGACCGTCACGATATAACTGAAATATTGTTGAAAGTGGTGTTAAAAACCATAAGCCAACTAAACCAACCAACCAGCTTTTACGGAAGGACAAAATTAATACAGAAATCAATGCCAGTGTCGAGTTATTGGCTTAAGACCAGGGACGTAGCCAGAATAATGGAGAAGTATAGGCACAAGCTGTTTTGGATAAGGGTCTGGGCCACTCAAAGGGGTCCATGTGACGAAGCCTCCCGGAAGCTCACTGGTTATACAACAGAAAGGGTGACGTTTTTGATCATTTTGGAAGTGCTTTTAACAACATGAAATTCAAATTATCTTTTTTTTTTTTTTTTAACAACTTAATATATTTTATTCAAATGCTTGCTACAATTAACACGCCAAAAGTCCAAGCTCCTTTTGGTGTTTCCCTGTTACATCTTGTTCTGATTATCCAGGGCTATAATCAGAATTACATGAAATATATATACAACCTAAATACAATTTCTATTTAATACCTTTAAAAACATTTATTTATTTTGCATTTATTATATAATTTTTTACTTTCATTAAAAAAGAACACTTTTGAAGTGTTTTATTTTCATTTATTCTTTTAATATATTCATTGGCAAATATTCAAAATTCAAATTATCTTGTCCCTTTTTGACAATACCACTACAGACTAACTAGAACTTTAAAGTCTTTGACCTCCCAGACAGACGTCTCGCAAACGGACGGATGGTCACGTTACTTTATTCCCTTCGAAATTTTATAGCAAAATACATGTATAATAGAGGTTACTCTCTGAACTTTTATTCATCGTGAATTTATCTATATTTTTTCACTTGTATAAGTTTATGAAAATTCATTAATTATCATATCCAAGTCGACTTGCACATGTCTGTGTAGTGTGTATATGCGTAAGTGATAAGTTGGACAGTCATTCATCGCCAATAGCCGACCTTAAGTAGGATTTTACGCGTCTAATTGCACTGAAAGATTTCTCGCTTGTTGTCGATGACACCAACATTGTCAGCAAGATACAGATGATGCTGTATACAGCCGGGTATAAGTCACGGTTTGTTGCATGTAGAGTGTCAAGTAGTCTCTGGCTTATCATCTACAAGAGCCCACCTGATTTTCCAACACCCAACCTCATCCATACAATCTACTTTCCTTTGTAAAATCTGTCTGACAGGCATTAATAATCTATCAATTATTTCAGATGCTATGTTTAGAAGACTTGCAGGGTTTAGATAAGATGCCAAAAAACGCTCATCGTTGCTTACTACTCGCTTTGATATCTCCTCCACTAAATGATCCAAGAAGACAATGTATATGGACATTTTCCAGTAGTCAGATGGGTTGTCTACAGGATAATTCGCTCTGTACATTTATATTATATACATTATAGATTTAATCATGGAATAGGCGTATTCCAGTAAGAAAGTGGAACATTGATTTATGAAGAAAGATTTATGCATTGGCACATGGTTTCTTGAGCCTAAGAGCTACGCCCCTGATATTTTGAAATGGAGTGCAAGGAAAATTACAGAAGCCCGGAAGGTTATAGCAGCATGTGTAAAAAGGGTATATGACAATGTCAAATATATTATACATCTTGGACGGAGGTCCCTATATTTTAAGTCCCTAGGCTTCAGCCTGTCAACCTATGTAAATGCGGCACTCGGGGCCATCGGCTCTCTTTAATAGAACTAATATTAAGCATATCACAACTTCTGTGTCAAGAAGATTATATCAGGCATAATGTACTATAGCATTCTTTACAATAACGTTGTTCGCCCGGTTATATGTAAGGGGGTTGTACTAAACTACGAAACGAAATCGAAATGCAACGAACGAAACGAAACGAAATATTACGCAACGAAATATACTAAAATGCGAAAAGAAACGCAACGAAACGAAATATACCAAAATGCGAAACGAAACGAAATATACTAAAATGCGAAACGCAACGAAATATACTAAAATGCAAAACGAAACGAAAATATACTAAAATCCAAAAAGAACAACATGAATGGAATCGAGAAGTGATGAAAAAGTCTAAGCAGAATTTTATACTGGTATATAAAAGAAGATCTATGAAACATTCTTCAAGACAAAAATTTAATGTATAAGATTTATGAACCATTCGTCAAAACAAACAAAATAAAAATTTATCAACGACCATTATGCCAGGTAGAATCCTCTTTTATATAAGGAGCACCCTCAATAAATGAGGTAAGAAGGATATCCAGGTATTCCTGTCAGGGTTTCTGTAGATTTAGATTAAACATATTTTATTGCTAAATATTATAACAATTGGATTGGACACAAATTATAACAATTTACAAGGGTCCTCTCCACATAATAAATAACTACAATAGTACATGCGTCAGCAATAGTAAAATACAATATACAACATTATAAATAAATTCTTTGAAAAATGAAAAAAAAAAAACGAGACACAATAAAAAAAAACAAAAACAAAATACAAAACAAAAAGCATGAAATTATATAATATAAGCATGTTTTACCATACTTGTATCTGAGATGAAATTGATTGATTGATTGATTGTAGTATCTCCAGAGTCGGACCTCAGGGCCTATGCGTCTGGTCTAGCAGCTTAAAAGGGGGTGCAGGAAATACTTACATGCCACTCCATGATCATCCCTACAGTGATGTGAACATTATTTACAGTGTAGTGCAAACGGGGGAAAGAACCACGGACCGGGGGACAAATTCAGCCCCAAACATTAAAAGGCTCTGTAACGGGGAATACCGACCTAGACATACTATCTAGTCGAGTAGCCCTAGATATCACTGATGCCAATGTACATGCACTATGTACAAAACCGGCTGTATTAAAGATGAAGGAAAGCGGAAAATCCTCAAGAAACCATCGAACTGTCAGAGGAAGAACCGAAACCTGCAGACATCAAGTAAATGAGAGGTCTGCTTGACTTCCACAGCGTTCAATGAAAGTCAACTGATAGCCCCACGTTTTCCATCTTCACAATAAAAAAGAAAAGAAATCCGTTCTTTGTAAAAGTGAATCAGTTTACCACAAAATTTAAAAGCGTTTTCGATTCACATTATCAGATACATATTCGTCTGACATACAAACTGGTCGCCATGGTATAGCTGAATATTGCTGAAAGTGGCGTTAAACACCAAAAATCAAAATCAATCAATCAAATCAATACGATGTACCTTTTGTGAAATCAGCATTGAATTTTATAGTACTAGCATAGAAACTCCTTTCGAAAAAACTATTATTATTAATAACTATTTTTATTATTATGACATTGCACTTCGTGGTCTGATAAATTCACCATGAAATTTATGCCCACTTTATTTTGGACAGGGGCCACATACAGGGGCGGATCCAGGATTTCAAGTTAGGGGGGGCGCATTTAAAAAAATTGCGCCGAGCGGAGGGAGGCGCGAAAAATTTTGGGGTATTTCGTGTGAAAAATCACGATTTTACGCCAAAAAAAATCAGATTTTTTTCCAAATGCAGAGGGGAGCGCGAAAATTTTTGGGGTATTTCGTGTGAAAAATCACGATTTTACGCCAAAAAATCATATTTTTTCCAATTTTAGGGGGGGGGGGGGGCGCCGGGTGCGCCCCCCCCCCCTGTTATAGGTTTTCGTTGTATAATTTATAAATGAGATCAATTGTTGAATTAATTATTCGAAGTATTGATTGAATTTACTTTTTAGTTTACCTTTGACTTTTCTCGTCTCGTCGAGGAATCAGAAATGTATCCAATCTTGCCTGTTTTCTTGGCCTAGAATTTTCGTCCATTTTATAATTTTTAAATAGCACGTGTACATGTAGTTGTAAAATTGACTGAAGAAATAATGTTTAATTAGCGTGAGAAAATAGTTGATGTCTGGTACCTCGGAACCAATCAGAATGGAATAATATTTGAACTACTGACGGTGAATACATATATGAATCAGCGAACACATCCAACGTGTATTTACAATGTGTAAGAATATTTTACTACAGGTCACGAGTTAACCATTCATGAAAAAGTTATTTATTGAACTGCTTAATTAACGTTGCTTTGCGAATTTTAGGGGGGGGGCGCACGCCCCGCACGCCCCCTCTAAATCCGCCACTGACATAGACAATACCTATGCCTTCTTATGTGCCTATATATACATGTACATATATGTATCCTTAATATACAGAAGAATATATCAATTACAAGTTAACTTATTCACACTCTAAATTGGCAAATTTCACAATTATAAAGAATAAATGGACAGTTTTAAAATTATTACAAAATTTTGAATTTGTCCTAAGAAAAAATTTTTGTACACTAATTACAATGTAAATTAATTATTCTTATCATTATACTTGATGTCATTAGTTATTGAGGGAGAGCACTTACATAGGCTATGCCTGATGTGCAATCTCATTGGATATTGTATCTATGCATTTATTCAATAAAATATTTGAATTGAATTGAATACCCATGTTTGTGGAAACCCCATTATTTGCTTGCATGTGAAGCGACAGGGTTTTCATCATAATAAATGATCCTCATTGTCTTAAGATATTTAATTTCTTTTGACGCCAGATAATGTATATAGTACTTGAAACATGTTCGCTGTTCCGTTAATTACGGGTATTATGATGGAACCGTAACCGATGCCTATCAGAATTTCAAAGGCAGAGTATTGTCACTGTAACTATTACATTGAATTCTGGGTTTTTAATTAATAATGAGAACCGCCTTGCTTCTGATTCTAATGTAGCTCCGGTAAAACAAACAAACACAAATATTGGGGAATAACTGTATTAATTTTGTATGACAAGTTTTTCCAAATTTACAATGTCTGCTTCCTTCCCGCACCAAAGAAGTGAAAGCAAACATCGGAACTGTCCGGAACGCCCCAGCGATTCCGGACAATTATATTATTTTACCCGTGACTTCATCAACCAGAATTTAGGAATATAACATGATGAATGATAATTATAGGGAAAACTTCATCGCGTTTCGCTAAATTCCGTTTCGTTCTATTGCGTTTCGCACTTTAGTATATTTCGTTTCGTTTCGTTGTATTCATTTCATTTCGTTTCGCATTATAGTAAATTTCGTTTTGTTGCGTTGCGTTTCGTTTCGCCTTTTAGTATATTTCGTTGCGTTTCGTAATATTTCGTTTCGTTTCGTTTCGTTCGTTGCGTTTCGATTTCGTTTCGTAGTTTAGTACAACCCTATGTAAGGGCTGGCATTTTACTCACACATGAAAAGCATTTGCATGATCGCATTATTTCACTAAGAGAGGATGAGTGTGCCTATAAACTCCACCATTTCTATACCCCCGCTCGACTAGAGTCGGGGGTATATAGGGATCCTCATGTCCGTCCGTCCGTCACACTTTTGGTTTCCGGATAATAATTAAAGTACCGCTAAACCAAATCTTTTCAAACTTTCACACATTGCTGTGTACCATGAAATACAAGTTAAGTTTGATTACAGTGTATTTCACATATACCGTTCATGAGTTATGGCCCCTCTTCTCTTAGAAAATAGGGACTTTTTAGGTTTCCGGATGATATTTAAAGTATGGCTCAACCAAATCTTTTCAAACTTTAACACAATGCTGTGGACCATTAAATACAGGTTAAGTTCGATTACGGTGTATTTCACATTTACCGTTCCTGAATTATGGCCCTTTTTCTCTTAGAAAATAGAGACTTTTTAGGTTTCCGGATGATATTTAAAGTATGGCTCAACCAAATCTTTTCAAACTTTAACACAATGCTGTGGACCATTAAATACAGGTTAAGTTCGATTACGGTGTATTTCACATTTACCGTTCCTGAATTATGGCCCTTTTTCTCTTAGAAAATATGGACTTTTTAGGTTTCCGAATGATATTTAAAGTACCGCTCAACCAAATATTTTCAAACTTTAACACAATGCTGTATACCATAAAATACAGGTTAAGTTTGATTATGGTGTATTCCACATTTACCGTTCATAAGTTATGGCCCTTTATCTCTTAGAAAAGAAAAGATTACAATATCGCTAACAGTTAAGCTGTGCACACAATGGCCGTCTAAGTCCTCACAATCGACTGGGGGTAGGACCCCACCCCAAAAAAAAACCCTAAAAAAAAAAACTAAAAAAAAAACCCACACACACACCAATAAGATGGGCATATGCATCACGATCTCATCCTCCATCCTACCATCGGCTCCCCTGATCGTGCCTTGAACGGCATTTTCCTACATTTTTTGTATCTTAACATACAACTCCAACAAATAATTTTGAATTTTTGTTTTTGTAAGTGGTTATTTTTGTTGGTTATTAGTGAGACCGGAGACTATACTGGTAGCTGATACTGTTAACTTCTATGAAAGGTAGCCGAGTAATTGCAGATAGAAAACCAGTCTAAAAACATGTGGTTCCGGTAGAATTAGAATCAAACCAGACTGAGATCGGAGAGAGGAGAATGACAACAGCAACAGAAGTTCGTAACATTTAAGCTTCTTCTTCTTCTTCCCGTCAGGAGAATACTCTATATTTGAGTGTTGACTCTCCGCGCATGTTCCTTCTGTACAGTTAAAAGCAAATCGTATATTATAATGGGTCCTTATTTGCTCTAGCCAGTCTAGTCCGAGATTCCTCTGTCGTTTAACGGCTTTTATGGAGTTGCTGTAGCCGTTGAACGTCAGAGGGCAATATATACGGATTACAGCGGATTTGCCTCTCTGGGTCGGCACATTTCCACGTTTCGTGGCTATCGGATTTTATTTTCTATCATAAACCCTTATATAAATCGCTTCACCAATCATTTTTCTATTCATTCATAACCATCTTACCCTCAGAAAGTGGTGTTACACTCCATTACAGCACAATTTTGCCTTAGATCCTATTATTCGCCATTTTCGAATCTACAAACGTGATCTCGCGATACTAACTGAATGATAACAGTAACGCATTGCATGATGGGAGCTACTTAATTCAGCGCACCAAATTATTTGAGCATTATTTGCATACGTAAACAACATTCAAATCACATGGAAGACCATACATTTAAGCGTATTCTGCAGGACAAACAGTCCATCTATAGATCAAAGCGGAGCAGAAGGAAATAATACAGAATGTGTTGGAAAGAAAAGATTCAATGGCAGAGTGTTGCCGATGGGCTTCGGAAAGAACATGTGTTACATCCCCCTTTTTTGGACAAAGTACTACATCATTTTTTTTTTCTTATGGTTATCTGTAATTCACTATTGCTGTTAAAATCATTACCAATCAATATAATCAACTGTATTAAATTTTATGTTAATTGTTCTGCCTTAACAGGTGTGTATGATTGGCAATACACATATTTGTTTGTTTGTTTATATGCAAATCATCTCCCATGATACATTGCGGTAATCGTGGTTTTCTCGTAGTCACGTGACAAATGTTTGAAAAATGGAAGACAAATGGCGGAATCATAGGATCTAAGGCAAAATCGTGCTGTAATGGAGTGTAGCACCACTTTCTGAGGGTAAGATGGTTATGAATGAATAGAAAAATGATTGGTGAAGCGATTTATATAAGGGTTTCTGATAGAAAATAAAATCCGATAGCCACGAAATGTGGAAATGTGCTGACCCAGAGTTGGAGAAGCAAATCCGCTGTTTTCCGTATGTATTGCGCTCTGACGTTCAATGGCTACAGCAACTCCATAAAAGCCGTTAAACGACAGAGGAATCTCGGACTAGACTGGCCAGTCTAGTAAGTAAGTAATGACTTTATTTCAAGAGGGTAACACAGTTGGCAACAATAAGCTAATCTTCCCTGTGGCCCTCAGTCTAGGCCTAGGGACCATTTGTATGGACATGCAGTGAAAATTTAAAACTGAACTGAAACTAGAAAACTTCATAATTTTTATACAGCTACATATTCACTGTAACTGAAAAAAAAGGTGCAAGGATAATACAAGTATCAGATTTTTTTCCCCGTATCATCAAAGGAATCCTCCTATTTTCACGTAACATGGACAGACATGATCAAATTAATAATTTCTGTGATTTTTAAATATTTAAACCCTCTAATAACCATCAATTACCAAGCACAAGCTTACAATTATTTATTATAAGCTATTTATTTCATCAAACAGAGAAAATTTGATGGCCTTAATGACGGAAACCAGTTGTACATTTTAAAGAAAAATCTACCATGAAATATAGTTTTGCTACAACACCATTTAAGTGGTAGGACTCTTTCAATCTGTTGAAATTTTGAAAGACCCTGATTGGTAGCAGAATAACATAGCTTATAACACCACTTTACAGTCCGAATAAAGAATAATCAGGTTGTTGAAATCACACTGCACTACAAGTCGTTATCATGTAACATGGACAGACATGATGGAAAATAAAACTTTATACAAACAGAATGATAAAGATTGTTTTATATCATCTTCAACTGACCAAGAAGGTTCCTCCAGCAGTTTAGAAAGATCCACATACATCAAATTTCAACTCCAGAAAACATACAATAGCTTAATTTGGGGGCCGAATACTGAGTGAACATTTTCAAAATCAACAGAAAGTCCCTATGCCTTCTGTGCAAAAAATATCAATATTGAAAATACATTTGTAGTAAAATAATTAAATTTATTTTTATTAGTATAATTATTAAATTAAATTTTATTTAATTGTCCTTATGAGTGTCTTTATCTAGATCTGTGCAAGCTAAGTCAGTCTAAGCTGGACCATCCTTGAATGTACTGTCTGGAAATAAAATTAAATATCTGTCCAGTTACATGATATGACAAAGTAATTAACAGATTTAATGTCAGTTAATCATTTTTGTCCTAGCTAGTAGAAGATGCTTCAGTAATCTTTAATATTGTCATAGGGTGACTAATTTGATTTACAGGTTTTCAAATTTGTATATTCTGACTTAATCTGTCTGTCCTTGTTACATAATTTTTTTAGCAATGTCTGTCCAAAACAACTTATCTCGATTGATGATCGTCTGCATTTTTACCACACTGCGATATTTTTGTAATCCAAGTGTCCACAATATTCTTTTACAGTGAATGATGTGTAAGAACGTTAAAATCAATTAAAACCTGGTGTCCGCTATCGTTTTTGTTTGATTATTTTCACATTAACGTAACTTAGATTTTTAACGTAACAATTTGAACAGACAAACTTCCTCGTTGTCGAGCTGTTATCCCCTGAACTGGAGGATTCCATCAACTGGATATAATAGATAAAGAGACGTATGCGCAAACTCGAACCTCGTTTTAACATGCCTATTTTTATCGTTACCAAATTTAACAGTGGGGATTTCGCCTTAACGTAACCACCTAAAAATGGACAGAACTTTCCATCAACATTTCAAAGTTGTTTTGGGAAGTAACGAATGACAGTTAATAGCTGTCATAGATGAAGGTGAACGAGATAAATAAAACAGAGTTGACTGAGATAAATTTTTAAAGCAAATGACTTCTAAATAATTGGTATTAATACAAATCTTATCCAGCAAGTAATGGACAGACGTTATGTTAAAATTGTCAACAACTTTGCGATCTTGTAATTCTTTAAATAATTGAAAAATTATCTTTTTGAAAGCTGAGATTTGATTATTATAACCTTATTTGAGAATCTTTTCAAGCATGACCTGGTTTTTTAAAGAAAACATGTGTAATTAATTCGGTGCATATAAGTACCGTTCACGTGTCCCTTTTCATGTCGGTAAATTCGGACAATTGAGCAAGATAACGAAAGTATTGAGAAATAACGAAATATGATATGAAGATGAAATTAATTCTTTTATTTCTACAAAATATAAACTACACATCTGCAACAGTTTTGCCAGCCTCAATAATATTGTACCTGTAAAAAACTGTATTTTTATGAGCATGCAATAGAAGTGCTGTAGACCGAAGAAAGAGTCATATACAGTTAAAAACGGAATGAACGTATTTACATGTAGGATAGCACTGGTACTGGTAGGGTGATGGACCCTAACCCTGCCTGGAATTGGTCAATGGTGTTGACTTGACGTAGAGTTGGTGGTGTGGTGTTCCAGGTGATGATGGTATGCGGGAAGAAAGAATTATCGATATACATCAGCATTTGTATACACTACAGTGTTCTGTAGGCTGCATTACCTCTGGTTCTGTAGTCTGATGGTGTGAGAATGTGTTAACTATTTTGTACATGAATGTTACTCTTGCTTTGGCTCTTTGTTGTTCTAGTGACTCCCACTGTAACCTGGAGATCATTGATGTCACTACTCAAATCAGTGAGCTGGCACTATAAAAATCCAACTAAGCATGTTGGTCTAGTACAAAACGGACCTCATGCGATCATCATCTCATTGAAAATTAACTTGTTCTGGAATTATATAGCTGAAAAATTGCTGAGTTGGCGTTAAACAACTATGACTCACTACATGTAATTCACTCAGTTATTGTATGTGTACATTTTGTATTTACTAATTACAAAATTATTGAAAATCGTAATTTTTGCTCCTGGATGACCTAAGAAAAATGAATAAAAATGTAATCAATTTTATTGTCATCTTCGCATTCACAGTTATGACCCAGATGACTTTGGGATTACAGCATTGTTATTTCAACATAACATTTGACGTGATCACTTTAGTAAATGACGGCGAATGGTGACAAGTTTCGATTTCATTGATAATGTATTTATTGTAAACTTGAGGAATATTGTTGTACAATAGTAATTATTGTTGTTTGATATAGGTTTTGGTGACCAGTGATACATCAGGGCAACAGTGGAATTCCTGTGTATGGGATCCAATAGCAGGTACCAGTTTATTGACCTATAAAGGCAGTACATCAGCAGCACACACATTAGCAGTTTTAGGCAATGAGTATTTACTTGGAGCTTCACCAACTAAATCTGTACTGCAAGTCTGGTCACTTCAGAAAACAGTGAGTGGCAACTGAAGAAAGAATTTTAAACAGTGATTGCTGTTGATCTTGCTAACAAAATAACACAAAAAACTTCTATGCCTCACCTTAAACTTTATCCTAGCTGTTAGCAAGCACAAAATGGTGTTGGCTTAAAACTAGTAATAGAATGTCAAACTCTCCTCTATTGATAATATGATTTCTAGTGGTTCATCAACTATAGATAAACAATAAAATACCTGGTTGGTATAGATATTATCACCACATAACTAAGGGCACATCAATATGATTTACTATTTATAGTTATTTATCTTGCAAAGTTCTGTCTACTAGCTTAGAAAGTAGAATAGGTTGGTTGTATATTATTACTTCTTACAAGCTTAATATCAATAAGTCTTAAACATCAGATGAAATTAATTGACAAAACCACTGATCTTAAACAACTTACTTACAAACTTATTCACATAGAAGCTTAAGTAACATCAAGTACGCCTAACCATCTAAATACCGTACATTCCCTGTCATGACAGACACCTTGACAAAATGATGTGGTTATATTTAGCTCTCATAATTATTTATTGAAATGAACATGATATATTTCTCAACAATTCTTCGTTATTTAATACATGTATCAATGGGATTGCAAAAATGATTAATGATTATAATTATCGGTTAATTGTGACAATTTTTCTTTGATCTCACAGAGTGATATGGTCAGTATCAACAGACTGAGGGGGGAGAGTTATGGTGTTTAATGCCACTTGACTTAGAACAATATTTCAGTTATATCGTGGTGGTCAGTTTTATCGGTTGAGGAAACCAGAGCACCTGGATAAAACCACTACTCATATACTGAAAATTATCGGTCATTGTGGAAGAAAACATTGGACTCTCTGAATATTTGAATACATATCTATAGAATTTACAATTAAGAGCAATTCATGTGTATGTCTATGAATGGTGACATCTTTTCATACCGTTTTATGGTTGTTTTCTTTTTAACAGGACAACTCACAAATGCAAATAGTTTGTCCCGGTAGAGTTACCTCCCTTACAACAACACCAGATGGAAATTACTGTATTGCTGCTGTGTCAGAAAATATCCACATTTGGCAGGTACAATATATAAACATCAAATTATTTATAGGATCTCATAACAGGTATTTAGGAATGACTGAATTATACTAAAACAAAATTTGAAATACAAAAATGTATATACAAATATAATGCAAGAATCTTATGCATAAAACAAACAAGAAAACTGCATTCAAGTTTTGAATAACTATACAAAATTTTTATGGGTTCTTTTCTGTCTGAACGGCAATTGTACGTCATACTGCTTCCATTATAAACAGTATAAGTTATGCAGGAAATTAATGATTAAGGGGGAAATAAAACCTTAGTTAAATTTAACCCTTGGTTAAAAAAATATAACCATATATATAATATGTAATCAAGTGGAGATGAGCAATACAATTTAAATCTTTGTTATGTAACTGAAGGTTACTCTTTTTTTTAACCAAAGGTTAAAAGTAACCATAAGTTGAACAACCAGGTCGCTTCACCTATCCTTTTCATGCCTGGTGGCACATAAGGCCCTGATACAATGTCTTTAGCTACTGTCTCTTTCCCAGATGTTCATTCATACTGTGCTTCAAGTAGTGTTTTGGTCGTCCAACTTTATGTTTTCCATCAGGGTGCCACATCAGTGATGCTGTTACACAAATTCTGTTGTTGTCCATTCGTAAGACATGGCCTATCCATCTCCATCTTTTTTATATAATAATTTCGCTCTTCGTTGTTTCAGCTCTACAGTGTAATTTCTCATTAGATATTGTGTCTGGTCGTCTTATTCTTAATATTTGTCCAAAGCATATATTTTGTATTATTATAAATCCTTTCATTTCATTGGCTGAACGACAATTGATATTCTGCAATAACTTTGTAGTTTCCCAATTTAGCTGCAGCCTCACAATAAAACCCTCTGAGTAATATCACCCTCTCAAACAGAACATTGCAGAATCTGGACAGTATCACCCTCCTTGTCCGAGTTTTGCCGATTGCCTTGAAATTGTCCTTTCCATATCAATAGCCGATTTAGTGCAGCTTGTTAAAAATGTAATGAAATGAACACTAAAAAATCAAGACATAAATATATATTTTAATAAACTACCATTAAAATGTCATTCAGTATAATATAGACATACTGCCTTTAGTGGAGGGTGTTTGTATTGGTAGATTACCACACAAGGAAAAAAAATATCACCTGAGACGACAGTCAAGGGTGCTATTTTTTCAGAGTGTGGTCATCTACCATAACACCCTCCTCTAAAGGTAGTATGTTTATAATGTGTCTAGTATCCTTTTGTCTCGTTCTATTGTACTCCTGGTAGTATGGGATAATATGTGCCTCAATTCTATATCACGGTATCGCATACATCAACCATAGATGCAACTCCTCTGTTAAATTTACATGACTTCTATATTTACAGGTGTGTACAGGACATTTATTGGTTGTACTAAGTAGACATTATCAGCAAGTTAAGTGTATAAGATGTACAGATAATGGGACAGGATTTGTATCAACAGGGGATGATAACCTGGTCATAGCATGGACACTCGCAAAGTAAGTACTAACAGAGTACCAATATCATATCCATCTGGATTTATGAACTAAAACTAAAGTGTTGATATGTAATTTAGCCAGTAATTACTTTCATCAATTCATATATTTGGTTGATAACAAGTCCAATATCTGTCAATTTGATATTTGAAAACATATTTTTCAACATTGGGTCACCCACAATAAAAAAAACTTTCTTTTCATGTGACAGAGGAGAAATGTGTGAGTCATGATTGTAAACTTTCATTATTAATGATTACCATTATCATTATCAAAATGATTTCAGAGTTTTAGCTGATTGTAGTAATCCTAGTCATAGAGCAGAACCAGATCATGTATGGTCCCATCATTCACTTCCTGTAACAGATTTATATGTAGGTGCTGGAGGAAACAGAGCCAGAGTTATCTCCTCTTCAATAGACCAGACATGTAAGGTATGTTGTTACGTAGATCACAAGGTTACAAGAATACACATGTATAAATGTATTTATTGTGTAGCACATGCTATGTACATTATGATGTAAAAGTGTGACCTGAAATGGGGTTAGGGGTTAGGGTCATGGTGTTTCATGTCACTTTCAACAATATTTCAGTTATATTGTGGCAGCCAGTTTTATTGATGGAGGAAACCAGAGAAAACCACTGACCTGCTGCAAGTCACTGACAAACTTTATCACATAATGTATCGAGTACACCTCGCCTCAGCGAGATTCAAACTCACAACTTTAGTGATGATAGGTACTGATTGCATAGGTAGTTGTAAGTCCAATTACCATATGATCACGACCATGACGGCCCAACCTGAAATGAAATGAAGTAGAATTTGTATTTTGAGTATTAAAGTTTACTTAATTTCAATTTCAAATGAAGTCATTATTTTGTTGATGTACAATAGATATATGATCATTTTCTATTTTTAGATGTTTGACCTTGTAAGTGGAGACCTACTTTGTAACCTTATATTTGATGTCAGCATAACATCTGTCACCATGGATAAAACAGAACATCGTCTGTTTGCAGGAGGAAGTAATGGAGTGATTCATTGTGTTCAAATGTTTGCTGAGGTAATATTTTCCTCAGTTTTTCTGCAATTTCAGATATAAGATGTTCTAAAAAAAAACTGTTTTGTATTTTTCACTTGTTAGAATTAGATTTATTGGTATTTAACACCAATTTCAACTGCATTTCATTTATATCATGGTGGTCATTTTTTTGTTGGAGGAAACCAGAGTATTTGGAGAAAACCACAAATCTGATGAAAGTGAATGATAAACTACATCAGGTTTATCTCCTTCATGCATAGGTAACATGAGCTGAAATTTAGTTTTCTGCCAATAATATACATAGTATATTTGGAGTTTGAGTACAAGAAAATTTCAATAACTTTGAGATTTGATTGGAAGAATTTGTTTAATAATGTGTAACTTTTCACTATTAAACAGTATATGAGAAATTCAATATGATTTTACATTATGAATATATTTTACCCTGTTAACAATAGATTGATTCATCTTTGAATTTGAATTGCTATTTTACAACTGAACAATTGGACAATATTATTATAGATATTCATGTTTTTTTTCAATAGTCGTAGAAAAGTTGAGTTGTAAAAACTTGGACCAATGTAATGATTAAATCTTTAATTTTTCAGCCAGTAAGAAATGAAAGACATATAGATAAAGATTCAGAAGATCTTACATGCTTTGTTGGTCATAAGTAAGTTTAAGTTACTTATAGTGCTATAATCTTCATATTGTTACCTCATTCAATAATAAGGGCAGCCGTGATCATTTATCTTATTGTAGCTGGATTTACAACTACCTGTGCAATTAGTGCCTATCACCACTAATGTTGTGAGTTTGAATCCTACTAAGGCGAGGTATACTCAATACAACATTATATGATCAAGTATGTCGGTGACTTGTGACAGGGCAGTGGTTTACTCCGGGTACTCAGGTTTCCTCTACCATTAAAACTGACCGGCACAATATCGCTGAAATATTGTTGAAAGTGGCGCTAAGCACCATAAGCATTAAAAAAAAACTTAAATAATATTCTGTAATAGAAAACTTCTAGAAAGAAACCAGCAAAAAACAAAGACAAACTCAAGAAACTTGTTGTATGCACTAAGCTACACGTTTTTATTATCAAGATCCATCCATCATAAGCAAAATGTTGACTGGCTTGATACAAGCATTTAATATAAAAAAGTGACTAGGATAAACTAATTTTACATATTTTGAATCCTCCAAATTTCTAAACGAATAAAACAAAAAAGCTATGAAAATGGAAGAATAACTGAATAAATCCTGTCATTGTTCAACTACATTTATATTTGTTACAGGAAACAAGTGACTTGTTTATGTGTTTCTATGGATGGTAGTAAATTAGTATCGGGTTCAAATGATTGTAGTGTCAAAATCTGGGACATCTTTAGTGGACAATGCATTAAAACTTTGGACCACAAAGGTACTTGACATAGACAATATATACTAAACAGATTTGATTTTAGTGTAACTTTTGAATCTGTACTTGTAATAATATATTTGCATATTTTGTAGTATTGGTCTTCAAGTGGTATCTTGAATTAAATATGTGTCTAATACAGTAGAGTTCGTTTATAGCGAACAGGCTTATAACGAAATCAGGCTTATAACGAAGTAAAGATAAATCCCTGGTCCCATCGCTATTTAAGCAATGTATTTTTGAAGGCCTATTACAAATTTTTTATAACGAAATCAGGCTTATAACGAAGAGAATTTTAAACCCAAACAACATTTTTATTACTCAAAATTGACATGATATAACGAAGATAATTGCTGAACAAACAAATCGTTTACCTGTCTTCCGTTATGCACGGACGATCACATATTAGAATGGTCAAGTGCACTTGACACTTCTGTTATCGATTATTGAAAAATCAATAATCCCACCTTAAATGTTGTTAATGATGTCAATCAAGAATTTCCTTTAAAATATTCAAACAATAAAATGGGTATTAATGATGTGATTAACAAGTTGTCAATTAATAACACACACGCTAATTTATGGCATTAAAAATTAATAAACCGTAATCTAAATTTCAATGAATGGATGCACAAGCTAAAGAAATTAAAAACAGAGTCATGTGCGAGATTAATTCATTCGCTATTGTTTATTTTTTCTTTGATGATAGACTCTTTGCTTTTAAATTTTCAATTCTACCGTTGTTTTTCACACTGCAAGCCATAAATATGGTAACACATCCTCGCCGATAGCTATAAATAGCCTAATCACACAATCAGCCTGTGTTTACCTTGATCTGTTACCGCACATTAAACAAATGTTTACAGAAATATAGGCTGGGAACCAGTACTTCATAATTCAATACTTTTCAAAAAAACGATTTTTTATTTATAAAAGTGAAAAATTAAAATGGTAAGCAGTTTTAAATATTTTATATAAATAAGAAATCAGTAAAAAACAAAAACAAAACCAAAACAACAATAATAATTCATCACGTGTACAACTTACTCGATCTTACTTGTAAAACAATGGCGGTCTTACACAATAACGTTAATCGTGACTTCATTTAATATGAAAAATATATATTATGAACTAGTAACAGGTAGGGACTTTGTAAACATGTACTTTTGGAAGTGAGATGTTGTCAGTAGATCATGCAAATATGGGCTACAGGGATAGTGGCAACAATCGCTGCATCAGCTGGGCAAAACGGAAATAAAATGTAATTTATTTTTAAGTCGGAACTGTGTTCGTTTATTTATTATCCAACTTATTATACGGAGGGGGTCGCTAAGACAAAAGGGGAGGTAATTCTACATCGTTTCTCTTATAACGAACGATGCCTATAACGAAATAAAATCGAGGGTCCCCTGGACTTCGCTATAAACGAACTCTACTGTATATTTTTGACTGATGAGTTTTTATAGCTATTCCTATAGGACTGATTTTTTTTATTATTCCAGCAAAATGTAAAGGGGCCGTCGTGGTCATGATCGTATGGAAGTTGGATTTATAATTACCTATGAAATCAGTGCCTATCACCACTAGCGTTGTGAGTTTGAATCTCTCACAGGTATTTGATGCAACATCATATGATAAAGTTTGTCAGTGACTTGCGGCAGGTTGATGATTTTCTACGGGTACTCCGGTTTCCTCCACCAATAAAACTGACCGCCATGATATAACTGAAATATTGTTGAAAGTGACGTTAAACACCATAACCCTAACACTAACCCTAGAAATGTAAAACTATTTTAGATTGCTTATATAATATGAATTTATATTTATTTGTTTGACACACTGCATTCCAATTTCTAACATATTTTTTATTACCATCTTAGTACTTAAATGTATTTTTTCTCTTTACTTCATCATGTACATCAACATACAATGACTGGTATAAAAGAAAGGTAAAGTAGGCTATCTTACAAACTATGCATTACATCCTTTACTACAGTGGAACTTGTGCAATCCGACACCTGAGTTTTCCGACATCCTGTGACATCCAACAAAAATTTATGGTCCCAAAGTATTTCTGTTAACTTAAATAAAACCTTAGTATTCCGACATCTTGTACAATCCGACACATTTCTTTGATCCCTTAGTGTGTCGAATAAGACAGGTTCCACTGTAAAAATTAAACATATGATGAAACCGATTGGTCTTGAAACAAATGTATTAGTATTGTTTTCCAGGAATGTTAACTAATGCTTTCCTAATACCAACTCCACCTGCATTGTTAGACATAGATGCATCCAGATACACGATCATCAAACCTTTCCAGCGACATCTATATATACCTGGAGACCAGACTGACGAATCTGATAATACAGTTACTATGATGTTTCATAACCCATTACAGGTAAAGTATTGTTTGTTATTATTAAGGATATGTGGTAACCAAGGTTTATATAATGATACTTTATATACATATATGATATCTCTGAAGCTTTTTATCCCCTCGCCAATGAAGTTGCGAAGGGATATAGTAACGCTACCTTCCGTCCGTTCTTCCGTAACATCCTTGTGAGCACTGTAGAATCAACATCCTTCAATGGATTTTGACCAAGCTTGGTACATACTTAGTTCTAAAGAGAATCTGGAACCCTTTTGATTTTCAAGGTCAAAGGTCAAGGTCACTGGTTGGAAAAAATGGTAGCTTCTTTTTGTAGTTAATTTCTCTTACAAATTACAACCGAATGATATCAGTTTTATGCACAATAATTAGGGACATATTGTAAGTTGTGCATGTTACATAAATGATGATGAATGAAAATTATAATACTGGAACAGCTTGCTTTTTTCATGGTATTACATTTTGATATATGCCTTCAGATGACAAATAATCAATTGTCAAATTTAAGGATGGTACAGTGTATGGATTTTAAAGGCAAAATTTAAAGACCTTATAAAAGAATAATACAATAGTGTATATTTATTTACCAATGTGGTCCTTACCTAACAGGACTGTATCCTATATACCAGTATTTATCCTTTAGGTCAAAGGGTAATAACTCTATGAGAAATATTTGTATTCTCTCAAAGCTTATACATTTATTTCCCTTGCATTAGTGGGCCATGAAGATTTCTATACAGGAGCAATGTAATCTCAATCCATTCTGTAAACTGAAGAGCACATTTGGAGTATCTACAGGGCTTTCAACACTTTCAAAAGTAGGAGGCTATTTTGAAAAAGTAGGTGGAGAACGCCGAGCAAAGCGAGGCTGAAAAATTTAGGCCAGGGGTCTGGGCCGCCAAGGCCTCCAGAAGCTGTAGGGTAAATGGTGCAAAATCCTGCATTCTGGGGGTTTCCTGACACATATTTTAACTTCCTAAAATTCTTATTCTTCATATATTTATTTTTTGTTTTACTTTAGCCTCCTTCCTTTCAAAATGTAAAGTTGTTTGGAATTTTGCATCAATTTCAAATTGCTCTGAGCTTATTGTCAGATATTTAATTATAATCATATTAAATTGTATTGCTGTTTCATTTTACACAAACAAAAGCTTCATGCCAAATACCTAAAGATAAATCATTGCATCATTCCGAATGCCTGTTAATAATGTGAAATATTTCAAATTTCTAAGCAAAATTTTGACTTTTCTGCTTTACAGATTAATAATCTGTGACTTTAACTTTATATCATCCAATAATGGAACAGATAATAAATCAAGTCCTCTATCGTATTTTGCACAAAAGACAAGTTTAAATTTGGCGCCAAATTGATATCTGATAATTGTTGCGTGTCCGGTCCGGAGTGATTCTTGTTCTTATATTTCAAATATTGATATTTTCGTTCATTAAAGCATTTCTGAGATTGCGACTTTAATTTTGTCAATGTCCTTGAACTTCATCATATCATGGAAGAACGATAAATGATACAATAAAAGCGTTTTTATCTGGCATTTCACTTTAGTTTTAATCAAAATAAATTATGGACAAATTGGAGATCAAAAGGGCTCTTTTATACAACAAACCCAGATTATTATGGGATTACGCATTTTTTATCCTTGATACATAAAAAGTAGCCGGCGGCAGAGTAAAGTGTAGACGTCGAATTTCGGCGGCAACCGGCTTCAAATGAAAGCCCTGATCTATATCAAAAACTGATGAATCACCACTTTAAAGCTTATATATATCCTCCTCTGAAATATGTCGGGAAGAGATCATCTGTAGCAATGCCCTGACATTTAGAATCAACTGAAACTGGTTGAAAGACTATATTAGTAAAGTCATTGTCTTTATCAATATCTATGTTCTGTTTATCATTCAGATATCTTTTCAATCAATATCTTATATTCTGAAGTTCACTTTTCTTAAGCAAAACCATCTGTTTTACGAGAACCAGCATAGAATGCTTTCAGGGCAGCGTCAATATCAGTTCATATTGGTCAAATCTAGTGTTTTTTGGTCACGTTCCTCGAGAAACTATCAAAAACATTTAAGACGTTCACATTTCTTTTTTGTCTGTTTAAAGAGTCTGTTGTTCAATTTCACTGTCGTCTGGCCCATAGAATCATTTGGCCATATTTTTTTTTAACTAAAGGAGTATTTTCTAAGCATCTCTTGACTAATCGGTGCAAATACTTCATTCAATCTGTTCAAAGTGAGATAATTCTCATTAAATCAGTGAATATAGGGAATATGAAAGGGGAACATGATAATGAAAAGGAAACACATAGTTTTGTTCAGTGTCATGTGGGTTATTAGTGTGTTATGGTGTTTAACGCCACTGTCAACAATATTTCAGTTATAACGTGGCGGTATGGGACTTTTTTTTACCAGTCAAATATCTATATACCGGTAGCTATTACAATATACAAACTGTGCAAAGTGGTATAATATGGATTCTTATTCTGAAAGCAATGAAATCAAACTTTGCTCAAATGTTCCTTGGACAGTGCAGTACAAAATGTTTGACTCTTCCAAGATGGAAGTCCAAGATTATAGGTAAATATAGGTAAACATATAACCTAATATGAAAATGACCTCAGACTTGATTTAGCACAACCTGTGCATGAATAACCAGGTGAATGATAACGGCGCAGGAGAACCTTTAGTATTTCATTAGTTTAGCAAATATGATTCGTAGTAAAATTTACAATTGGGAATGTCAAAACTTCAGGAAATGAAAAAAGAAATGTGCACTAAATTTCTAAGTTTTAAGGCTTTTATTTCCAAATTTGTTTTAATTTATTCTTTGGCAATTATGGAGAATAATATACATGTACTTTGGTTTTTAAAAGGTCTTTCATAGAAGTATAGTATAATAGTACTACAAGCCATAACAAGGTTGAAATAAAATCTATTTTACAGCTATGCAAAATAGACTGGATTAGAAAATCAATAGCTTTGGTTTTTAGTTATGTATGCATATATAGGTAGGGACATTTATACATCCTGCTTCTAGCAACTCCCTGGACATTTATACATCCTGCTTCTAGCAACTCCCTGAACATTTATACATCCTGCTTCTAGCAACTCCCTGGACATTTATACATCCTGCTTCTAGCTACTCCCTGGACATTTATACATCCTGCTTCTAGCAACTCCCTGGACATTTATACATCCTGCTTCTAGCAACTCCCTGAACATTTATACATCCTGCTTCTAGTAACTCCCTGGACATTTATACATCCTGCTTCTAGTAACTCCCTGGACATTTATACATCCTGCTTCTAGTAACTCCCTGGACATTTATACATCCTGCTTCTAGTAACTCCCTGGACATTTATACATCCTGCTTCTAGTAACTCCCTGGACATTTATACATCCTGCTTCTAGTAACTCCCTGGACATTTATACATCCTGCTTCTAGTAACTCCCTGGACATTTATACATCCTGCTTCTAGCAACTCCCTGAACATTTATACATCCTGCTTCTAGCAACTCCCTGAACATTTATACATCCTGCTTCTAGTAACTCCCTGGACATTTATACATCCTGCTTCTAGCAACTCCCTGGACATTTATACATCCTGCTTCTAGCAACTCCCTGAACATTTATACATCCTGCTTCTAGTAACTCCCTGGACATTTATACATCCTGCTTCTAGCAACTCCCTGGACATTTATACATCCTGCTTCTAGCAACTCCCTGGACATTTATACATCCTGCTTCTAGCAACTCCCTGAACATTTATACATCCTGCTTCTAGCAACTCCCTGGACATTTATACATCCTGCTTCTAGCTACTCCCTGGACATTTATACATCCTGCTTCTAGTAACTCCCTGGACATTTATACATCCTGCTTCTAGCAACTCCCTGGACATTTATTCATCCTGCTTCTAGTAACTCCCTGGACATTTATACATTCTGCTTCTAGCAACTCCCTGGACATTTATACATCCTGCTTCTAGCAACTCCCTGAACATTTATACATCCTGCTTCTAGCTACTCCCTGGACATTTATACATCCTGCTTCTAGCAACTCCCTGAACATTTATACATCCTGCTTCTAGCAACTCCCTGAACATTTATACATCCTGCTTCTAGCAACTCCCTGGACATTTATACATCCTGCTTCTAGCAACTCCCTGAACATTTATACATCCTGCTTCTAGCTACTCCCTGGACATTTATACATCCTGCTTCTAGCAACTCCCTGGACATTTATACATCCTGCTTCTAGCAACTCCCTGAACATTTATACATCCTGCTTCTAGCAACTCCCTGGACATTTATACATCCTGCTTCTAGCAACTCCCTGAACATTTATACATCCTGCTTCTAGCTACTCCCTGGACATTTATACATCCTGCTTCTAGCAACTCCCTGAACATTTATACATCCTGCTTCTAGCAACTCCCTGGACATTTATACATCCTGCTTCTAGTAACTCCCTGGACATTTATACATCCTGCTTCTAGTAACTCCCTGGACATTTATACATCCTGCTTCTAGTAACTCCCTGGACATTTATACATCCTGCTTCTAGTAACTCCCTGGACATTTATACATCCTGCTTCTAGTAACTCCCTGGACATTTATACATCCTGCTTCTAGCAACTCCCTGGACATTTATACATCCTGCTTCTAGCAACTCCCTGGACATTTATACATCCTGCTTCTAGCAACTCCCTGAACATTTATACATCCTGCTTCTAGCAACTCCCTGGACATTTATACATCCTGCTTCTAGCAACTCCCTGGACATTTATACATCCTGCTTCTAGCAACTCCCTGAACATTTATACATCCTGCTTCTAGTAACTCCCTGGACATTTATACATCCTGCTTCTAGCAACTCCCTGGACATTTATACATCCTGCTTCTAGTAGCTCCCTGGACATTTATACATCCTGCTTCTAGCAACTCCCTGGACATTTATACATCCTGCTTCTAGCAACTCCCTGAACATTTATACATCCTGCTTCTAGTAACTCCCTGGACATTTATACATCCTGCTTCTAGTAACTCCCTGAACATTTATACATCCTGCTTCTAGTAGCTCCCTGGACATTTATACATCCTGCTTCTAGCAACTCCCTGGACATTTATACATCCTGCTTCTAGCAACTCCCTGGACATTTATACATCCTGCTTCTAGTAGCTCCCTGGACATTTATACATCCTGCTTCTAGCAACTCCCTGAACATTTATACATCCTGCTTCTAGTAACTCCCTGAACATTTATACATCCTGCTTCTAGTAACTCCCTGAACATTTATACATCCTGCTTCTAGTAGCTCCCTGGACATTTATACATCCTGCTTCTAGCAACTCCCTGAACATTTATACATCCTGCTTCTAGTAACTCCCTGGACATTTATACATCCTGCTTATAGTAACTCCCTGGACATTTATACATCCTGCTTCTAGCAACTCCCTGAACATTTATACATCCTGCTTCTAGCAACTCCCTGGACATTTATACATCCTGCTTCTAGTAACTCCCTGGACATTTATTCATCCTGCTTCTAGCAACTCCCTGGACATTTATACATCCTGCTTCTAGCAACTCCCTGAACATTTATACATCCTGCTTCTAGCAACTCCCTGGACATTTATACATCCTGCTTCTAGCAACTCCCTGAACATTTATTCATCCTGCTTCTAGCTACTCCCTGGACATTTATACATCCTGCTTCTAGCAACTCCCTGGACATTTATACATCCTGCTTCTAGCAACTCCCTGGACATTTATACATCCTGCTTCTAGCAACTCCCTGGACATTTATACATCCTGCTTCTAGCAACTCCCTGGACATTTATACATCCTGCTTCTAGCAACTCCCTGGACATTTATACATCCTGCTTCTAGCAACTCCCTGAACATTTATACATCCTGCTTCTAGTAACTCCCTGGACATTTATACATCCTGCTTCTAGTAGCTCCCTGGACATTTATACATCCTGCTTCTAGCAACTCCCTGGACATTTATACATCCTGCTTCTAGTAACTCCCTGAACATTTATACATCCTGCTTCTAGCAACTCCCTGAACATTTATACATCCTGCTTCTAGTAACTCCCTGAACATTTATACATCCTGCTTCTAGTAACTCCCTGGACATTTATACATCCTGCTTCTAGTAACTCCCTGAACATTTATACATCCTGCTTCTAGTAACTCCCTGAACATTTATACATCCTGCTTCTAGTAACTCCCTGAACATTTATACATCCTGCTTCTAGCAACTCCCTGGACATTTATACATCCTGCTTCTAGCAACTCCCTGGACATTTAAACATTTAAAGTTGAATATAACATGAAAACAATAAGAATCATTAATATTTACACATGAATGAATGTTTGTGGAACACAATACACATGAATCTTTAATATTTACAAATGAATGTTTGAAGAAGAGTACAAATACACAGCAGTGTTCAATACTAATACATTATTAAAATCAATAAGCAAATTATAATAATAACAAACGAAGGACATTAAAGAATAAAATAGGAGGATATAAAATCTCAATCCTGAGGTCTGAAGGTCAACCTTGTACCATCAGGTGTCGTTTGTTTTTGTCTGTTCATCCATTGTTGTTTTCAATCATCATTAGCTTATATCACAATTATTATTTTTTTCTGAAAAAACCAAGCCACAAAAAAGCTAGCATGCGTATGGTGGTCCTACGGGAGATGTCTGCCTTCTGAAACGAATCGATTGATCTTGATTCAATATTTTGTGTGGTTTTATGTTGTTTTTTGTGTTTGTGTATTGTGGGTTTTATGTTGTTTTTTGTGTTTGTGTATTGTGGGTTTTATGTTGTTTTTTGTGTTTGTGTATTGTGGGTTTTATGTTGTTTTTTGTGTTTGTGTATTGTGGGTTTTATGTTGTTTTTTGTGTTTGTGTATTGTGGGTTTTATGTTGTTTTTTGTGTTTGTGTATTGTGGGTTTTATGTTGTTTTTTGTGTTTGTGTATTGTGGGTTTTATGTTGTTTTTTGTGTTTGTGTATTGTGGGTTTTATGTTGTTTTTTGTGTTTGTGTATTGTGGGTTTTATGTTGTTTTTTGTGTTTGTGTATTGTGGGTTTTATGTTGTTTTTTGTGTTTGTGTATTGTGGGTTTTATGTTGTTTTTTGTGTTTGTGTATTGTGGGTTTTATGTCTGAAACCTTTCTTTATTTGAAGATGTCTTCTTTCTATGCTAGGTATTAAATTAGGACCCAGATTCATGGCTGTGGTTATCAACCCCTCCCAAGTAGCACATACACTAGTTGTGTGGGACAAATTAAATACACAACTCATCATAAGGAAGTAAATGAGTGTGTCGTGTATGGAGAATATCACGATGGTATATATAAACGGGAACTTCCAGGATCTTAATGCATCATAAATTGTTAGATGATTTTTTTCCAGTTATTTAAATGATTTCTGCCGTTTTCCTCTGAAAATTGTTTTCCGAAAGTTGCTGAACATGGTCAGAACAGGTCAAAAATGACAATTTTGAAAGGTGGTATAGATTGTTTCAGCTATTTTTCAGTGATTTCAGTTATTTTATTTTCTAGCCAGGATCACTGTTCAATGTATATCTTATTTTCTTGTAGCAATCATAATTTTCGGCTATATGGTCATGTCAAAGCCATCTGTTTACCTACAAGCTTTGCATTCATGTTCTCTTCCTGACAATAATTAAAATACTGCTCACTTGAAATTAAACAACAATCAATCAATCAATCTTCTTAAATATTGATCTGTGTTTGGTTTTCTCTGTGTGATCTATATCATATGTTATTTGTCATCAGGGTTTTATCCATTTATTCTCTATAGTGTATACTATTTGTATTAATGTACTTTGTCTACAATGTCCTGACATTATGCTTCAACTGTTCCTTTTAGATAGTCTGAACACATACTTGTTAGGCACCATCAGCTGGACAATATATCTATTCAACAAGATCTATGTTGTACTCTGTGATAAGCCAATGAATGATTATCTGTCCATTGGCTTCAGTGGAGGCTTTGTGTCAGTAATTTCCTATCATAAGTGCATTGGATCTTACCCTGTTATTTCGATAAAATACTGATTGTGTGATCATGTGAAATGAAATGAATACTTTAAAAATAAAAAAATTACCAAATAAAGTGCATGAATACAACTATCATCTACTGCTTTACAAAAACGTATTAAAGTATAAATTTATTAATATCATTGTTGCTGCTATTTTGTTTTCTATTTTCAAAAGCTCTTTCTTGAATTTTCTTTTTTTAACATCATCAAATGTTTTATAACATAATACCAAGGCCCATTCAACTGAACATATTATCTATATCATTGTATAAATTGTTATATAGCATAATCAATATATACCATGATTTATTTTGTAATATTCAAACGAATGGATAACTAATTGTGCAAATTAATGTTTTATCATAGTAGTTTCCTTGTTGCCAGGAATCGTGGCTGTTATCACATGTTGCTGCTGTGCCACATCAAATGTATCAACTTCTGATTTATTCTATTTAAGCTGCACCATTTGATCAAGGGGGTGTTCCAATATTTTTCGTTGTAGAGCATTGTAGAAATATGAATAAGATGTATAAAATTAGATATAAATTCCAAGAGACAAAAGAAAGGATACACAATTTTGTGAATCAATGTAAATTTAATGTTATATCAAAAATAGTCTTTAAATACAGTAATACAATGATAAATTTGCCTTTAACAAACCGCTAAACTTAGGCTTTTCCATGCCCATCAAGACAAGGTTTAGTAGGCTTTTTCATGGCCATCAAGACAGGTTTTAGTACTTAGACTTTCCCATGTCCATCAAGACAGGTTTTTGTAGGCTTTCCCATGCCCATCAAGACAGGTTTTAGTAGGCTTTCCCATGCCCATCAAGACAAGTTTTATTAGGCTTTTTCATGGCCATCAAGACAGGTTTTAGTAGGTTTTCCCATGCCCATCAAGACAATTTTAGTAGGCTTTTTCATGGCCATCAAGACAGGTGTTAGTAGGCTTTCCCATGCCCATCATGACAGGTTTTAGTAGGCTTTTTGATGGCCATCAAGACAGGTGTTAGTAGGCTTTCCCATACCCATCAAGACAAGTTTTAGTAGGCTTTTTCATGGCAATCAAGACAGGTTTTAGTAGGCTTTCCCATGCCCATCAAGACAAGTTTTAGTAGGCTTTTTCATGGCCAACAAGACAGGTTTTAGTAGGCTTTCCCATGCCCATCATGACAGGTTTTAGTAGGCTTTTTGATGGCCATCAAGACAGGTGTTAGTAGGCTTTCCCATGCCCATCATGACAGGTTTTAGTAGGCTTTTTGATGGCCATCAAGACAGGTTTTAGTAGGCTTTCCCATGCCCATCAAGACAAGTTTTAGTAGGCTTTTTCATGGCCATCAAGACAGGTTTTAGTAGGCTTTCCCATGCCCATCAAGACAGGTTTTAGTAGGCTTTCCCATGTCCATCAAGACAGGTTTTATTAGGCTTTTTCATGGCCATCAAGACAGGTTTTAGTAGGCTTTCCCATGCCCATCAAGACAATTTTAGTAGGCTTTTTCATGGCCATCAAGACAAGTGTTAGTAGGCTTTCCCATGCCCATCATGACAGGTTTTAGTAGGCTTTTTGATGGCCATCAAGACAGGTGTTAGTAGGCTTTCCCATGCCCATCAGGACAAGTTTTAGTAGGCTTTTTCATGGCCAACAAGACAAATTTTAGTAGGCTTTTTCATGGCCATCAAGACAGGTTTTAGTAGGCTTTTTGATGGCCATCAAGACAGGTTTTAGTAGGCTTTCCCATGCCCATCAAGACAATTTTAGTAGGCTTTTTCATGGCCATCAAGACAGGTGTTAGTAGGCTTTCCCATGCCCATCATGACAGGTTTTAGTAGGCTTTTTGATGGCCATCAAGACAGGTTTTAGTAGGCTTTTTGATGGCCATCAAGACAGGTTTTAGTAGGCTTTCCCATGCCCATCAAGACAATTTTAGTAGGCTTTTTCATGGCCATCAAGACAGGTGTTAGTAGGCTTTCCCATGCCCATCATGACAGGTTTTAGTAGGCTTTTTGATGGCCATCAAGACAGGTGTTAGTAGGCTTTCCCATGCCCATCAAGACAAGTTTTAGTAGGCTTTTTGATGGCCATCAAGACAGGTTTTAGTAGGCTTTCCCATGCCCATCAAGACAAGTTTTAGTAGGCTTTTTCATGGCCAACAAGACAGGTTTTAGTAGGCTTTCCCATGCCCATCATGACAGGTTTTAGTAGGCTTTTTGATGGCCATCAAGACAGGTGTTAGTAGGCTTTCCCATGCCCATCATGACAGGTTTTAGTAGGCTTTTTGATGGCCATCAAGACAGGTTTTAGTAGGCTTTCCCATGCCCATCAAGACAAATTTTAGTAGGCTTTTTCATGGCCATCAAGACAGGTTTTAGTAGGCTTTCCCATGCCCATCATGACATGTTTTAGTAGGCTTTTTCATGGCCATCAAGACAGGTTTTAGTAGGCTTTCCCATGCCCATCAAGACAAGTTTTAGTAGGCTTTTTCATGGCCATCAAGACAGGTTTTAGTAGGCTTTCCCATGCCCATCAAGACAGGTTTTAGTAGGCTTTCCCATGCCCATCAAGACAAGTTTTATTAGGCTTTTTCATGCCCATCAAGACAGGATTTAGTAGGCTTTCCCATGCCCACCAAGACAATTTTAGTAGGCTTTTTCATGGCCATCAAGACAGGTGTTAGTAGGCTTTCCCATGCCCATCATGACAGGTTTTAGTAGGCTTTTTGATGGCCATCAAGACAGGTGTTAGTAGGCTTTCCCATGCCCATCAAGACAAGTTTTAGTAGGCTTTTTCATGGCCAACAAGACAAATTTTAGTAGGCTTTTTCATGGCCATCAAGACAGGTTTTAGTAGGCTTTCCCATGCCCATCAAGACAACTTTTAGTAGGCTTTTTCATGGCCATCAAGACAGGTTTTAGTAGGCTTTCCCATGCCCATCAAGACAGGTTTTAGTAGGCTTTCCCATGCCCATCAAGACAGGTTTTAGTAGGCTTTCCCATGCCCATCAAGACGTTTTAGTAGGCTTTTTCATGGCCATCAAGACAGGTTTTAGTAGGCTTTCCCATGCCCATCAAGACAGGTTTTAGTAGGCTTTCCCATGCCCATCAAGACAAGTTTTAGTAGGCTTTTTCATGGCCAACAAGACAAATTTTAGTAGGCTTTTTCATGGCCATCAAGACAGGTTTTAGTAGGCTTTCCCATGCCCATCAAGACAACTTTTAGTAGGCTTTTTCATGGCCATCAAGACAGGTTTTAGTAGGCTTTCCCATGCCCATCAAGACAGGTTTTAGTAGGCTTTCCCATGCCCATCAAGACAGGTTTTAGTAGACTTTCCCATGGCCATCAAGACAGGTTTTAGTAGGCTTTCCCATGCCCATCAAGACAAGTTTTAGTAGGCTTTTTCATGGCCATCAAGACAGGTTTTAGTAGGCTTTCCCATGCCCATCAAGACAAATTTTAGTAGGCTTTTTCATGGCCATCAAGACAGGTTTTAGTAGGCTTTCCCATGCCCATCATGACATGTTTTAGTAGGCTTTTTCATGGCCATCAAGACAGGTTTTAGTAGGCTTTCCCATACCCATCAAGACAAGTTTTAGTAGGCTTTTTCATGGCCATCAAGACAGGTTTTAGTAGGCTTTCCCATGCCCATCAAGACAGGTTTTAGTAGGCTTTCCCATGCCCATCAAGACGTTTTAGTAGGCTTTTTCATGGCCATCAAGACAGGTTTTAGTAGGCTTTCCCATGTCCATCAAGACAGGTTTTAGTAGGCTTTCCCATGCCCATCAAGACAGGTTTTAGTAGACTTTCCCATGGCCATCAAGACAGGTTTTAGTAGGCTTTCCCATGCCCATCGAGACAGGTTTTAGTAGGCTTTTTCATGGCCATCAAGACAGGTTTTAGTAGGCTTTCCCATGCCCATCATGACAAGTTTTAGTAGGCTTTCCCATGCCCATCAAGACAGGTTTTAGTAGGCTTTCCCATGCCCATCAAGACAGGTTTTAGTAGGCTTTCCCATGCCCATCAAGACAGGTTTTAGTAGGCTTTCCCATGCCCATCAAGACAAGTTTTAGTAGGCTTTCCCATGCCCATCAAGACAGGTTTTAGTAGGCTTTCCCATGCCCATCAAGACAGGTTTTAGTAGGCTTTCCCATGCCCATCAAGACAAGTTTTAGTAGGCTTTCCCATGCCCATCAAGACAGGTTTTAGTAGGCTTTCCCATGCCCATCAAGACAGGTTTTAGTAGGCTTTCCCATGCCCATCAAGACAGGTTTTAGTAGGCTTTCCCATGCCCATCATGACAGGTTTTAGGGTAATGAAGCTAGGGAGAACAATGTTGACAAATCAAGCATAACAAAATCACAGTTAAAAGACAAAAAACAAATGTTAACAAAAATCAGTAACTTGTGTGTCCACCACTGACATTGATGACAGATTGTAGACCATGTTTCATTGATTACACAAGATTACAACCTGTAAATTGTTGTTCCACTCCTCCTGTAAGGTTTCTTGGATATCTGCCAGAGTGGTCGGTTTTTTTTTGCATCTGCATCAGACACATCAGCTCAGTTCGTCCCTTTGTGCTTGATGGGATTTAAGTTTAGTGAAGTAGACGGCAAAGACATTACCATAATACTTTTTTGCTGAAGAAAAGACATAGATTATGCGAGTAGTGTGTGGTTTTGTATTGTCATGTTGAAACATATGGCAAAGTTCATTCTGATGCATGAAACCAACAACTGCTAAGGCTAGGAATTGTGTCCTTGTATTGTACATCATTCAACATTCCGTAAATAAAAACTAGATTCGCTTTCCTATGTGGCCTCATTCCACCTCAAACGATCACACTTTCTTCACCAAATCATTATATCAAAGACCAGTCAAAGGATTAATGGCCATCTGAATGCAGGAGAGTGAATGAGGATTCATTGGAGAAGATTTTGAAACAAATATGTATGCTTTCTTTTTTCCACTAGTATATTTATTATGATATTAATGATTTCTATCTAAATACGATCAGGCTCCAGAAAATTTGCCTGTTGATAATTACGTCATTTTATTCCATTATATTTTGTATGCAATTATAAATACAATCTCCCTTTGGTAGTTGATAGACTGAGAAATATTATTTGAATATAATGGCACTTTTTATTGCTCGATTGTAATTATTGATTTTAATTTAGTTCTATTTACCTATGGGTTGTAACTTGAATGTTTTCAGCTTATATTGCTCCAGGCTGTTATACTACATCAGCAATCAGCATTGGGGCATTTAGCTCACCAGGCCAAAGTCAATTTGAACCTGACAATGAAATGTTTAATATATATTCCTGGTTTAATGTGATATGTAATTTTGGAGATATTGTGTATTATAGTGTTAGAGTTAGGGTGTTTAGTGCCACTTTCAATAATATTTCAGTTATATCTTGGCAGCCAGTTTTATTGGTGGAGGAAGCAGGAGTGCCCAGAGAAAACCACTGACCTGTCACAAGTCAATGACAAACTTTATCACATAATGTTGTATCGAGTGCACCTCACCTTATCGGGATTCGAACTAACAATGTTAGTTGTGATAGGTACTGAGTGCATAGGTAGATGTAAATCCAACTACCATACAATCACGATGGCCCTTATTGTGTACTATTTGAACTACTGGTAAACATATTCATGACTAAAAAAATGTACCTATTAAAACTTATGGATGGTCTTTGCATGATACTCTTTCAGAAATATATTTGAAAGACCCATGTATTCTTATGTATCGAGACAATGATGCAGACAATATTATAAAGCCAATAATCTTTTTAATATATCAGTATTAACACTACTTTTTTGCATTTATTAAATAACTTAATTCACTGTTTTGTAAAATTTTTAAATGTAAAAAAAAAAAAAGAAAGATTCATATTTTATACAAAAGTAATTCACACTAAACATGTGATTTTCTTTGAGCTAGATGATTTTCCCATCCTGCAAACGGTGTCCGTTTTGTTAAGTTTTACCATTTTACATGTTTTAATATTCTTCACTGAAATCACAAGGACTACATGTAGATAAACCTTGATTGTACAATATTTGGTGAATACCTTACACATTTCTACAATATTTATTCTCACCATCTTTAATCATTTTCCTGGCAGAAATTTCATAGTTATTTTGGATGAGAGCAAGTTCAACAAAAAAAAAAAAATGTATATAGAAATATGAGTAAAGAATACCCAGACAACAACTTTTGACTGTCACTGAAAAAGCATAGAGAGTTTGGTAGGGATAAACCAAAATGATAGCTGCTACAAGGTGTCTACTCTTTATGAAGATGTGTCAAAATTAAGTTTTGTGTGGTTAAATAGGAAAATGGCAATTTCCTTCAACCCACTACAACATTAAAGGTCACATTAAAGGTCAAATGAACTTTAGAGACCTAAATTTGTACAATCACCTCAAACATTAAGAAGAAAAAGTAGGTTATAGGTTATTAATAGAAGAACCACATTCAATATTTGTCTGTACAAATCCATTTAGCAAAACTATCATTTACATGTATTTATTTACAAATCAAACTGAGGCTTTCAGTATAGATCACTATAGAACTAATAACAATTCACAATGGTCAAGATTGTAAAATAAATATTATAGGACATATACATGTCAAGAGGTCATCTTAATGTAAACATTTGGTCATGTATTATTAATAGTTTGTCAGTGACTTGCGACAGGTCGGTGGTTTTCATCAGATACTCCGGTTTCCTCCACCAATAAAACTGATCACCACGTTATAACTGAAATATTGTTGAAAGCGGCATTAAATACCATAAACCAAACCAAACCATTTATTATTGATATACAAATAACAAATAATGTTAGCCCTTACCGACCAGCTGACTTGACATGCCGTGCCAGTTTCAGATTTTGAAGACATTTGTTTTGTCCAAGTTTATGTCGTATTTGTTTTGTCTTTGTATTGTTGTTGTTTTATATCTTGATTCTCCATTGTCTCAAATATCTTGATCCTCCATTGTCTCAAATATCTTGATTCTCCATTGTCTCAAATATCTTGATCCTCCATTGTCTCAAATATCTTGATCCTCCATTGTCTCAAATATCTTGATCCTCCATTGTCTCAAATATCTTGATCCTCCATTGTCTCAAATATCTTGATCCTCCATTGTCTCAAATATCTTGATCCTCCATTGTCTCAAGTATCTTGATCCTCCATTGTCTCAAGTATCTTGATCCTCCATTGTCTCAAATATCTTGATCCTCCATTGTCTCAAATATCTTGATCCTCCATTGTCTCAAATATCTTGATCCTCCATTGTCTCAAATATCTTGATCCTCCATTGTCTCAAATATCTTGATCCTCCATTGTCTCAAATATCTTGATCCTCCATTGTCTCAAATATCTTGATCCTCCATTGTCTCAAATATCTTGATCCTCCATTGTCTCAAGTATCTTGATCCTCCATTGTCTCAAATATCTTGATCCTCCATTGTCTCAAATATCTTTCCTACATTGCATACCCTGAGTTTGTCTTTCTGTCAAATATTAATAGAAAGCAATTCCTGTCTTTTATCTATTTAACTATGTTATAATAATTTTGTGTATGGAAGCAAAAACTCTTGACTTAAGAAAATAAAAGGGCTATCGTGGTTGTGATCGTATGGTAGTTGGATTTACAATTACCTATGCAATCAGTGCCTATCACCACTAATGCTGTGAGTTTGAATCCCACTCAGGTGAAGTGTACTCGATACAACATTATGCGATAAAGTTTGTCAGTGACTTGTGGCCGGTCGGTGGTTTTCTCTGGATACTCCGGTTTCCTCCACCAATAAAACAGACAGCCACGTTATAACTGAAATATTGTTGAAAGTGGCATTAAACACCATAAACCAACCAAACCAATCAGATATTAATTAGAGAGCAGTTCCTGTCTTTTATCTACTTAACTATGTTATAATAACTGAACACAACATGTTACCAGAAAATAAAATGAATTATTCTATATTAGTAAATTCTTTAGTATAGATTTCTATCAAAATTATTCTTTAAAATAAAAAGACGTATTCACCGCCTCAGATTTAATATTCACCGCGGTAAATCTCACGTGTTACTATTTTTGGAACACAGAATTTCTTTTAGGAACATTCTATTTTAATCAACCAATGAAAAAAGTAGTTCATTTGCCGCATCCGTCAGCACAAAAACAAAATGGGGTCTATAGATGCAGACGTACCGCCGGTGCCCAAAACAAATATTTGCCACTTTGTCGGACAGAACATTGAAAAATATATTAAATGATAAAGAATCAGATAATAGCATGGTGATGTAAACAATAATGTAACACTACGTCAGGACAGTGGACATGTAACTTTTTATTACAGAATACCACTATTTCCTCAACATATAGAATAAAACAATTACTGTCTTTTGATTCTGTAAATGTGTGAATTAATTGACTTTTGAACAAAATGATATTCACTTTGCCCTTTTGGGCTCAGTGAATATCATTTTTTTCAAAAGTCAATAAATCCACACATTTACCTCATCAAAAGACAGTAATTGTATATTATAGAAAGCTTTGTTTATACATCTATTTAATTTATACTTGTAGGTTGAACCTAAGGATGATTTTATGTATGATATTTCTACTTTACTTAGAAATGTAAGTATTTTAATGCAGTCAACACTACCCTTGAGATCACCTCTATTAAGCAGTCACCTGTATTTAAAGGTCACATTTTCTCGTACTCTGATAGAAAACTTCATATGAGTTGAACCCCTTTTATGAGATCACCTGTCTTATAAGGCCATTTTTTCTTTTTCCCAAAGGTGACCTCTTAATACAGGTTTGATTATTAATCAATCACTGATTACCGACATAGCTACCTGATATTTCCTTTCTGTAAAATATATCTTTGTTAATACTCCACCATATGTAATGATATGAATGAGATTATGTCTACCTTCTTCAATATTTTTGTTACTTTGTAGTTTTGTTATGTGTTTTTAGAACGCCATCAGATATGAATTCGAAATATCCTGTAAATCTTAAGAAAACAAATATTCAACCCAAACGTTTACTCAGATAAAATGGAGCTGATATTTATCTATTTTATATTTTTATAGGATTCAAACACAGTGAATCCCACAGAAGAACTATCGAAATGTAAAGAAGAAATTGCTCAGTTGAAGTCAACCAATTATAAATTGTTCCAGTTTGCTGCTAAAGAGATTTTACATCAGGAAGATGAATTTACATAAAGTTATTCATATTTTTGTTCCTCGTTTTTTTCTAATATCAATTTTACTTGTAAATATTTTGCATTTAAAACCCAGTACATGTATATTCAGAGTACACCATTGAATGAAACTAGTGGAATGGGGGATTCGGGATAGGGGCTATGGTGTTTAACACCATTTTCAATAATATATCAGTTATATCGTGGCGGTCAGTTTTATTGGTGGAGGAAACCGGAGTACCCGAAGAAAACCATTGACCTGCCACAGGTCACTGACAAACTTTATCACATAATGTTATATCAAGTACATGTACACTTTGCCTGAGCGGGATTTGAGCTCACAACGATAGTGGTGATAAGGCACTGATTGCATAGGTAGTTGTAAATGCAACTACCATACGATCACGACCACGGTGGCCCCCATGTATATTCAGAGTACACCAATGAAACTAGTAGAATGAAGGACATTACTTGACATAAATCACCCATACATATTAATATTCTCCTCTAAAACCACAAAGCCAATTGAAATATTCTATGACTGGGTTGCTGTCCCCTTTTATTAATTGTATCTGATAACCCTGCCGTCAATCCAAGATGGTTGCCAATACCCCAAAAATATTCTCAAAAGGCCAAATTTATACAATATTAGTACAGTGTTAGCTTTACTTTGATATTAACTATATTTATATCTATAATTAGATGTGACACAGGGTGTTGAACGACACTTTCAGCAATATTTCAGTTATATACATGTATGTGCAGTCCCACGTACCTGGAGAATACCTGATGTAAGTCACTGGTGAATTTTTATCTCATAACGTTGTATAGAGTACACCTCGTCATGGATGGGAATAGAGTTCACAAACTTTTGTGTGATGAATTATGGGTATTTAAAGTAAAGTTCAGGCTGATCTACCGAAAATCAGACATGACTTCATCATATAAATTTAATTTAATTCTTTATGTATTGCATGAGGATTACATATAGCCAAAGGCTCCTAGTAGCTCTCCTCAACATAGATACAGACAATAACATCATGAATAATACAAAAGAATACAAATTAATAGAGAGAAAAGACAAGACAATATAATATAATACAAGACAAATCTCTCTCTCTCTCTCTCCATCCAACCTATAAACCTATTAAGTTAGTTTACACCCATTATCTATCACTGTTTTAATTACTATAAGCATCTCATTCTATTTTGTACAATTTCCTTTCAACAATTATTGCCATTTTCAATATTGTTTATTCTGAAGTGTCTCTGAATGTGAAATTCAATCAGAATTTTGCCTTTTGGTGCAAATTGTTTTCCTTTCTCAGCGTACAGCCTACATTTAAAAGTTTTTTCCTCCATTAATAGGGATCATTTGTTATACTAGTATATAATTGTTCATAAATAAAAAAAATTGAGAACCAATTAGAAAATTGAGCTTAGTAATGATGATTTGGTGTATATATCACAGTAATAATAACCGTACTTCCGTCCTTGAGTGCTCGTTTGTTCATACTCTATCAATCAATGTTATTATCTTTATAGTGTATCATCTCATTAATATTTTAAATTGGTATGAATAATATTAACTTTTATCTATATTAAGACATCTATTCGACGTTTGTCATTTTTATCCTGTTGTTTAACTAGAGTAATGGTTTTCTTCTGTTTAAGTAAATAATCATGTTGAAGTCTTGTTTATACGATTACTTTATTATTTGTTTGCACATTATTTCCTGCACGTAGGCTCCAAACATGAATATAACGAACGAGTTCTTAGATGGAAGAGATTGAACAAATGGTCTTGGGAGGAATCTTATTTTTAAATGACAAAAAAAAAACAGGAATTTTGAGAATGAAATTTATTAATATTAGAAATAGTACATTTCAACCATATTTATGTGGTTGTAGGGTACAATTTGATTTCTTAACTTGGATTAGCCTTGAAGACTCTGACCTATTATGTGTGTTTGAACCCTGTTCATGGCGAGGTGTACTTAATACAACATTATGCGATAAAGTTTGTTTGTGACTTGCGACAGGTTTGTGGTTTTCGCCTGGTACTCCACCAATAAAACTGACCATCACTATATAACTGAAATATTGTTGAAAGTGGCATTAAGCACCATCAACCAAACCAAACCTGGCAGTCGTACATCTCCGAAATCAGAACAATAGCTATGACATTGAACAAATAGATTTCTAAATATTTGAAATACAACTTTGGTAAATGTGTTATTATTATTATTACAAGGCATTTTTATAGCGCATTATATAACAATACAATTACTCTAAGCACTTTACATGTTTAAAATATACACAAATTTGTACATAAATAAGTGAAGAAAGAACAATACATTTAAAAGCATGCCCAATTTAATCAAATACTGGTATAAACACTTTAAGACTCCAAAAGCTTAACCAAATTGAATTAAAAAGAAGAAAATTGCATATTATAAGAGAATTAGGGAAAACATATCTAAAAATATTAATTAAAATAAAGGTATAAAAATGGACAAGAAATTGAATAATAAATAAACTTAGCTATCGAAATCAGTGAATGTAACTAAAAATTAATAAAAATATATTACGCAAAGACAATGAATCACAGTAAGAATTAAAAAGTAATACTCAACTGTACAAAAAGACAACAAATTCAAATCAAAAGTATAAAACAATATTGTAGCAGAACAGCAGCAGTTAAAACAGTCAATCACAGATCTAAATCTATACTCGTTTCACAAAAGCGATTTTGAATAAATGAGTCTTTAGTCCCTTTTTAAATGCCTCAAGAGATTGTTCATTTCGAAGACTTGCTGGAAGGCTATTCCACAGAGTCCTGACCGCCACATCAAACCTCCGCTCACCATATATTTTAGTTCGTGTGCGTTTTTTGGCATTTCAATTAACGCAACACTTTGACATCGCAAGGATCGCGCCGGTTTGTAAAAATTATGAGTTCCCCAAGATAAGAAGGAGCAAGTCCATGCAAAGCTTTGAATGCGTACAGTAACAGTTTATACTGGCATCGTAATTTAAATGGTAACCAGTGAAGAGCCACAAGTGTGGGAGTTATATGTTCATACTTCTTTTTGCGAGTTACTAGCCTGGCAGCAGTGTTCTGAACACGCTGAAGTTTGGATACAATTGAGGCGTTCACACCATACATTAATATGCATTACCATAATCCATTCGGGACGTTACAAGAGAGCATACTAAAGTTTTGCAAGCGTCCACCGTTATATAGGATCGAATCCTTCCTATGTTCCGAATCTGATGAAAACAGGATTTGGTAATTGCAGAGGCATGTTGCTACATACTGAGGGTTTGGTCGAAAAAACCTCCTAGATTTCGAACACAGGACGATTCACTAAGTATAGCTCCATCGAAATTAAATTGTAACTTGTTGGAGGACCTTTTAATTGTTTGGTAAAGTACCTAGTAACCATACAATAACCAGAATGACAATAATTTTGTTAACTATCCTTGAAGACTCTCTGACATATAATCTTTGAAAAAGTACATTGCAACCATATATAATCTTGCATCTGACGCACAGATGTAATATGACATAATTGGATCTATAAATGTATGAATTTCAACTTTGGTAAATATCTTGAAAGGCTTTCAGACCAATTGTTTTTCGTATGGCAAGGTTAACTCGGTGAAGATTTGCTTATTATACTTCTTACTTATAAAATGCACAATATTACCGTACGATTCACAAAGTATGGCTTTTCAAAAGGTGGAAATGGATTCCATAATTTGGGCAGATAATTAATATGGGGGATTTGTCCTCATTCATGCATTAGGCATTATTTTTTATTTATTAAAACCAACACGCTGATAATTTACTAATATTTCCAAGAAAAAAAAAGATAGAATGTAAATTAAAGTTTCACAAACTGATTATATAACTAAGAATTAACATTATAGTTTATCTAGTGTTGCTACCTTACAACATGTTCCTTAACACATTAGACAATCAATATACGAAGAAGAATTGGGTAAACTTCCTCACGAAGGAGGATGTTTAAGAACTTGTAGAATTGCTGCCCTATTGTCAAACTGCATTCCCTGTGTACATTGCATTGTCCCACGATTGTTAACAAATGAGCCCCATCAATATACTGAGTAAAAAATTGTATCAAACATCACAGCAGTACATATCAAGAAAACATACTCTATAACAATAGTGAAAACATAATTGTAATAGATACAATGCTATACAGCAAACGTTACTACATAATCACGAAAAAGTCAAGCCAAACAAAGATAAAAGAATTATTCCAGAAACAAGGCGTATTATGAAACGCTGCAATTAATGAAAATACTATTTGTAAGCATAATTATCCTCATTTTCAAATTACAGTATGTTGTCACGAATTAGAAACACGTTAAAGAATAAAACACATAAATGTGTCCTTTTTTTATTGATGTTCGCTTAAAACACGTCAAATTAGTATTAACGTCAGGGTGTACTTACATCGTGTATGACGTCCATTACGTACTTGTTTATAAAGCCTCAAATTAATTTATTATTCTTGATATACGTTATTATTACATATTCGTATAGATATCTTGAATTTGATTAGTCTAAAGAACGTCACATGACATTTGACATTCCGTTCGATCAACCGCTGGACGTTATATGGTTACATCAACCGCACGCGATAATTCTGTATATTTCTGTATTTCTGTATATTTACAGTGCAGGAACCGATCACGGTTATAAATGCACTGGAAGGAGAGCGGTTGGATTAGTCCAACTGTTGGAGGGCACTACTAAAGCCATCTACTGTCTTTGCGCACACTACGCTGTCCTCAAGATGGTTCCAATCGACTATAGTCTTTGAAAACAATGAAATTTTCCTGATGTCTGTCTTAAATTGGATGAGTTCGAAGGATCTAGAGTTGTTCACTGTTTGTCGATCTATTATATTTGATGTTTCAAATCCTTCGTATTGTTTGGCTTTTCTCTTTCTTTTGTTCCTTATTTCTTTCAAATAGTCTTCTGATGCGATGGCGGGCACCAGTCCCTCAACCACTTTGTAAAACATAGTTAATCGTATATGTTTCCTTCTTTCCTGTAGTGGTTTAAGTTCTAGATCTTTCAGCATGTTGGTAACGCAGCCGCTTTCCCTGGACTTATAATCATGGTTGATGAAACGTGCGGCTCTCTTTTGTATGCTTTCTAATTTATCTATATTCTTGTCGGTATACGGATCCCATATTAAACATCCATACTCGAGAGTGGATCTTACCATTCCCAAGTAAGCTAGTTTTTTGCACTCTTGGGGGCATTCACGTAGATTCCTTCGAAGGAAACCAAGTGTACAGCTGGCTTTACTAGTGATTTTACTGATGTGGCTACTCCATTTCAAGTCGTCGGAGATATTAAGTCCTAAGTATGGATTTGTCTTTACTTGTTCGAGAATGTGCTGATCTAGTTGGTAGAAGTAGCTCGATTTCTGTCTCATGCTCATTATGTAACATTTCTTTGCGTTGAATTTCATGCCCCATTTGTCGGCCCAAAGTTCTAGTGTTTTGATTTCCATATTTACCCAGTCAAGATCAGGGCAGTTAAAATCCCCTGCTATAATGACATGCTTGGGTTTTCCATTTGTTAATTTGTCAAGGGAGAGTCTCATGATGTCTAGATCTTTCATGTTCCTGTGTAGTATATAAAATGAAGCTATGTTGTTGTTTTTAAGTTTGACTTTTGACCATTCTATCTCGCATTCTGTTATAATGCTGGTGTTTTCTGTAGAAATTAGGTCTTCGTTAATTCCTACGAATACTCCTCCCACAAGAGTTCCTCTGTCGTTTCTATAGATTTTGAAATATTTTGGGAACACTTCAGAAGACTTGATGGCATCTTTTCTGGTCGGTTTGCCAGGTTGTATCCGTTTTAGCCATAAATCTGTTCCACAGATGATGTCAGGCTTGGTGTAATTTATACATGCTGCTAATTCAGCTTTTTTGTCTACTACGCTCCTACAATTAACAGTCATTATCCGTAGGTTGCTTTATGGTGGTATGTTTAGTACATTGAATGATGTAGATTCTGTACTATGTATGGTACTTGTATTTGGGTTGGTTTTATCTCCTCTATTTCTTTTCGGAATGTTCGGGCTACTTGTGTGGACTGGACTAAATACAGACGTGTTGATGTCACTGTCTATTGTTATATTGGACCTTGAAAGTGGAGAAAACATGTTCGATGTATACAGCTCAAAACTATGATATGTAAAAGAGTTTACATTCATGGATTCACATTTGCAGCACATCCATTGTACGTTTGATCGTTGTAATAGTTCATAATCATAGGTACACAGTTCAATACATGATCTGTGGTGCCAGATGCTGCAATCGTCACAGCATACTCCCTCGCAGGACCAAGTGACATGCCTTTCACAAAGCAGCCCACAAGGATTGACTGTTCTATTTCTGTGTTGAGGTCCTGGATTTGTTTGGATATCTCCTGCTAACATTAATACCAAATTAAGCATGCAACTTAAGTGACAGTTGTTTTTGTTGGATTTTGATAGAATATGTTTTTTCAAGTTGCTGGTCCATGTCTGAGTATATATGCATATATATGTTGGTGACAAGTTGGGTCTCCATATAGCAGTTGCTTCACACTTTGTGTTAGTGTACTTAAATATAGTTGCGATTAGAATTATGATGATAGGTGTTAGTCTCATATTCATAGTAGTATATGCGACAGTTTAGCGCAGATATACCCGCATTGACTGTGCTGATTGCACTTTGATGTTGTTTACGTGTTACAGCGTAGCGTGGAAAAACCCACGCTGACTGTCTTGGTGTTTTCTGACAGTTGTATATATATATATGTTGTGTTTACAGTATAGCGCAGAAAGTCCCGCACAGGGAGTGGATGTAGTCGAGTGGTCTAGGGCGCTGGACGTAAGGCTAAGCGAATGGTGCTGCAGTGTAACAATGGTGTGGGTTCAAATCCCGTCGAGGGAAGAACAAAAAATTGACAGCTCTAAAATCTAATTCTAACACTGTTTGGTTTAATTTTCAGACGTATATATATATATATATATATATGTTGTGTTTACAGTATAGCGCAGAAAGTCCCGCACTGACTGTACTTGTTCTATGATTATCTTAATTATTACAGTACAGCGCAGAGAGTCCCGCACTGACTGATCGGTATCTTTGGTTTCAGGAAAAGTTCTAGTTGCACACTGTTAATTAGTTCTTATAAATCACTATGTCAGTATAGCGTTGATATACCCACACTGACTGTTAAATATTTACTGATTTTTATTTACTGATGTTGTTTACGTGTTACAGTGTAGCGTGGAAAAGCCCACGCTGACTGTCTTGGTGTTTTCTGACAGCTGTATATATATATATATGTTGTGTTTACAGTATAGCGCAGAAAGTCCCGCACTGACTGTACTTGTTCTATGATTATCTTAATTATTACAGTACAGCGCAGAGAGTCCCGCACTGACTGTTCGGTATCTTTGGATTCAGGAAAAAAGTTCTAGTTGTACACTGTTAATTAGTTCTTATTTGTCACTATGTCAGTATAGCGTTGATATACCCACACTGACTGTTAAATATTTACTGATTTTTTATTGGCTCCAGCAATCCTGGTACATGCGATTTGATATTTTTCTAAGCCAAACTTTGGACAGGGTTTGGCCGGAGTGTATGCCGTCTCTATATAGATTAAAGTTGTAATAGCATCTATACTTTGTGTCTCTATGATAGCCTACTTTATATTTAGACTTTTTGTACAGATCACTCGAAAATTCTGGTGATGAGGCTTGTGATGATCTATTGATGGCTCTAATGTTTTTATTTATTTCAAATATTTGTTTTGACAGTTCAGTGTCTTGATTTTCAAATGTGTCACTAACTTTTCTATATGTTGATATGGAGTAGACTGGCAGTTCTAAGATCGTGACTTTACAATTTGGATATTTTTTTTTAACAATTTCCACTATTTCATTGTATCCCTTGATTACTGTATCGATAGTATGGTTTCTCCAGCAAGTAAGGGATATATTTCCATTTTTGTCTTTGGATGTCAGATTACATGTACCTAACCAGACATAAAGAGATATATCGCCAAGGAACCGATTTTTTTTATCAATATTTTGGTTTAGCCAGGTGATACTGTCCTTGATATTGGCCCCCTTTTTGCACTACCAATCGATCTGTCTTTCTACTGGGTGGTCTCTGGGATGATCCTTCAAGTATAGCCCTTTGCTATCTGAAAGTAGTACTGGGACTCTCAGTCTATGACCAGTAATATTTGGTCTTTGTTTATTCAGATATTTCTGTAATTTACTCTGTGACATAGGTATGTTCAAATATGGGAGACAACTCCGTATATGATAAAGTGGTATGTTGGGACTGGTGACGCTAAGGTGGTTTTTAGAGCATCAACATTATTCCAGTTGATATAGCTTTGAAGTTAATAGTTATAAATAAGTAAGATAATGTCTTGTTTGTTAATTATAAATAGAGTTATCCGCAAAGTGTTTGTGATAATCAGGATGGCGGACACATACAAGTTGACAGACGAGTTCGTGGTTTGAGTGTTTGCTACGCTTTAATACATTTTAGATGTAATAATTGTGACAAAACGATGGGCTGGTGTGTGCTTGACCCTTTTACAATGGATTTGACACTCAATTCTTCTTTTTCTCTCCTTCCAGGCGGAAACACGTTTACTATTTCGCGCATGCGCTCTCTCTTGTATAATATCACGTGACGATTTTATACTTCATTGTGAAAATAAGTACAGACGTACTGAATATGGGTCATCACTTGGTATCTGTTGTCATATATGGACTATGCCAAATAATTATGGCACTGTGTAGGACATTCGATGTAATAACACAATTATCAACCTTGTAAGAGTGTGATATGACGGATTGCTCCCCTCGAAAGTTTATGCCACCCGAGGGCTTGTATAATCTTTCTCTGGGAGACACTCCGTCATATCACACTCTTACAAGGTTGATAATTGTATAATAACATTAAACATGGTTAACCATAGATTAGTATGTATGAAGTATACATCAGCAATGGCTGTCTAGTAACGGCAGACGATTCTTTAATAACATTTTTGTCTTGTAGGAAACCATTTATATTAATTAACAAAGACATTGGACAAGAACCAAATAGCTTTCATTGCTATCTTAAAAGAAACTTTCGTACAATTCTTCATCTATACGTCATGTCCAGTGTCATTAGACATAGGAAAGATTCTTAATCATCTTCTAACGTTATAGTTTAATCTTGGTCCGTATAATTCACTTTTAATGGATTGTATGATTGCATCGAACTCTTTTCTGATAGTCTGTAAATGTAGGATGCTACAAAGACTTATCAACGTCGCTTCATCTGTTTCTTACTTTTATACATTCAGACAGCCATGTATGCAAAGGAACGTTCTAAGCAAGGGATTATTAATATCATTTATATAAATACTGATCAAGTTAGAGTGTTCGATCGATTGAAAATCGCAATAACACTTGACAGATTAGTCTCAAATATTTGACAGTGTTCATTTCATGGTAATTTACGCTATTGGGGAATCGTGATATAGTGCTGAAAAGACGAGCTACCATATTCTTAGCTTGAATTTTTTTTATTGAATAAGAAACTTTAAACGACGAAACCGCAACAAAAGATGAAACCTTAGATGTTTATGAGGCAGACATTGCATATATTTCCTTTTTGGCCGGTGATGAAAATTGTTTCATATTTTTATTTTATATTTATCTGTATTTTGATGGTTAATGTTATTAAACAAATAAAGGGGAAACCAATCAGATCTGAATATGAATAAAATAACTGACACATTTTTATTTGTACTATTTGCATATTTCTAGATCACGTTTATTGTAAAAGTTTTCGTTTCGACTTAATATATTCTGAATGTTGACGGGTTGTTAAAAAAGTACGCATGGAGAAAATTTTAACAATTGTAATTCGATAAAGGAGAATATATTTAATAAGTAATGATTTTATTATACATGTCATAGTATAAAATATCTCTTTAACAAAATCATGTTTTCATTAATAGTGAAGTGTGCTTCTTGAAAACAATTTATATAAGACATTTATTGAGTTATGCTGCAGGTCATGGCTGTCTTCGGTTATCGGTTGTACAAAGATTACATTAATTATATTTGATAAATGTTGCCATGAAATAAACAACAGGAAGAATGAGACACTCTGGAATCCTCGGGGTCTTTGGTGATGATAACTTTCATATCAATTACATTATTATGTGCAAGATCCAGTTTCACAAATATGGTTAAGTTAAGTAATGTACAACATCATGTATCGTCCCAAATGCGCAAAGCCAAATTTCGATAATTATCTTCAGCATTTGCTAACTTGATTATTGAACATTTAAGGCTTAGGGAATAAATTGTTTGACCAGCGTCTTTTGTTACGAAATAGATCTAATTAATGTTAAATGTCATTGATTGACATTATAACTGTTATGCCGATGTAATCAAATGATGCAGCTGTTCATTTTTCATCAGCTCATTCCTATGAGTTTTCTTGAATAATGGAGTAACCATTTAAATTTAAACGGTGGTTATTAATTATCGTTAAAAATATATGTTTTTGAAATGGCAAAGAAAAATATCACTCACCACAATACATAGAAGAACTATTTTGGTTTTCTGAGAAGAAAACAAATATTTTATAGTTTTTAGTAATTATTTTATTGTTTTTAGTAATGGCTATAGTTATGTTGGTATTTAACATCATCTTTCAACAATATTTCAGTTATATCGTGGCAGTCGGACATACTGATGGAGGAAAAGTAAGCTTCCTGAGAAAACCACAGACAAACTTTATCACATAAAGTTGCATGGAGTACCACTTCGCCATGAGTGGGATTCGAACTCCCAATTTAATCGGTGATGGACAAGAATTCGAAGATGAAAGGTAAACTATTAGACCATCAGGATCATGACGGTGTGTGTGGGCCTTTGTACATTTGTCTGGTGTGTTTCGATCAATTTAATAGTAAATAAGGGTAATAACAATCTTACAAAGGGAAAGTAAAAACTCATAATTATATAAACAGACAAAATCAGTCAACAACCGGAAAACTGTGAAAACCGTAATGACCCTGACTTGGTACAGGCATTTCTAAAGAAATGGTGGGTTGAATCAGATTTTAAGGCGCCAAACCTCCCGCTCTCATTACGGTTCAAAGGTTGCGGCTGTCACTGTAACAGTATTTAAATACAGGAACAAAATAGGTAAAATAGTTGTCAAAGCAGTACCATATTCGGTGACGTAAATGTCAAAAATATTTTTACGTCACACATTGACAAAAAAATTTTTGACTTCTTTATCTTTATACATTTTCACTATATGAAAATGCATCGCTTATAATTTTTTCTGCAGAGACGGAATATATTTCGACAAGATATTGGTATCGGAATATAAACTTTTTAAGAGATCGAATAAGGCGAATCTTTTTATAGCCCTGGTCCAGTAGCCTGTTTCTCAGATGAAGATGACGTTTCAGGAAATCAGAATAATTGCTACTGGCCCTTGCATAGCGAATCAATTGCGAAATGTAAACACCATATGCAGGAGAAGCTGGTATATTGCTGCAAATGTTTGGAAAATTTATGATTTTAAAATTGAAGTCGTCCCGCTTATCATAAATTTTAGTACTGAGTTGACCACTGTCGTCAAATTCGAGGTATAAGTCCAAAAATGATGCGGACGAAGCTGTATCGGTGGTCTCTTTAACTTCCAGCTCTGGAGGATATATCAATGGAAGAAATTCTGCAAATCTAGAATTATTGATAGATAAAACGTCATCAATATACCTGTATGTGAAATTAAAGGCTCTAGCCTCATGAATCTTCTTATCTTTTACAAGCTTTTGAAGAAACTCCGACTCATATGAGTATAAAAATAAATCGGCTAGAAGAGGGGCACAATTCGTACCCATTGGTATGCCGACGACCTGCTGAAACAGTGTCCCTCCAAAGGAGACAAATATGTTATCGATGAGGAACTCCAGCATACTGATCACTTGTTCCTCGGAGTAGCATGTTTTACCTTTATGAATTTTGTTTGAAAAATATGTAGAATTGTAGCCTAACACAACAAATTTTGAGCCATAGTTTCTATGACTGAAAGCTTTATGAATTGTTTCTTTTAAGCGGGTTTTTAATTTGTCATGCGGTAGAGTGGTATATAGAGTTGAAAAATCAAAAGTTTTGATGGAGGATACCTGAGAGAAAGATCTTGATTTCAGGTTATCCAAAAGATCTTTAGAGTTTTTCAAAATCCACATGTGATTTATGCCACTACGCGAGTAAACAGTTTCACAATATTTCTGTTGTCCCTCTTTTACTGCAGACAGAATCTTTGTCAGGTGAATAGACAATTCTTTCGTCGAAGAAGTTGATGATCCCGCTATGTACCTTTCTTTGTATGGTGTCTTATGGAGTTTAGGTATCCAATATAAATAGGGTAAATCCTCAGACTCTTTACCAGAGGGAATGTGTAAAGAGGTCATGAATGATCTGTGGTTAGCTAGGATTTCATCTTTGTCGAACGAAGTTGGTTTGTATGTGGTATTACTAGAGGTGTTGATATGTATGCCTAATTCCTTGATTAGGCATTCGAAGTAATATGATTTACATACAAACACGATATTGTTGGAAGCCTTGTCCGCAGGAACGATAACATATTTGTCATGAAGAGAGGAAAGACACTTAACAGCTTCTTGGTCTTTAAATACAGACTTAGGTCGACTATTAACACAATTTTTGAGTTTGTGAATCCGACCTTGTACTAGAGACCTAATTGTTCTAACCCAGTCTGACAAGGACTCTAACTCAGGATCTTGGTCTACTTCTCTCTTTATCCACCTTCTGGCATAATCTTCAACAGCATCCATAATTATCTTGAAATTATGTTTCCAATTGATGTGTTGAGGTTCTCTGAATTTAGGACCATGAGAAATCACCTTTCGGATACTCTCATGTTGAATGATATTCAGATCACCAGTGATTACATGTCCAGATGGGTTGTATTGAAAAGGAGAGTGGGAGCAGTCACAAGTCAGAGGGTTCTTGAGGTACTCTTCTATGTTAATATCTTGCAAAGCTTCTTTGTAGTTGAAAATTTTACGGCCAATGCTGTTAGTGTAGCTATAGGAGACAATGGGAACAGATTGATTTTTGAAATATGGTGGAATTTCTTTTACGACCTCTTTTCTATTAAGAATGTAAGCAAATCCATTACACATATACATGTTAATAAATAAGGGTTATAACAAAATTACCGAACTCCGAACAATCTTACAAAGGGAAAGTCAAAACTCATAATTATATAAACAAACAAAATCAGTCAACAACAGGAAAACTGTGAAAACCGTAATAAATGTAATATACAACGTTGACAGGATATTCTTGAAAACTGCATTCAGTGCAATCAGGAAAAAGGATGCTCTGGATATGATGTTACACAGAATCATCAGTAGTGACTATCTCACATTGAATTTGCAAATTAACAAGTGCCATTAATAGCGATATTTATATATTATGGTTTCTTGTAATATTCAAAGCACTAATACACATACTACATTTTTTTGTGAATATGTCATTTTTATACCCCATGGTAAAAATTGAAGTGATTACTGTCTAATCATTTTGGTTTATTAAATTAACGTTAGAAAACACCGAAGAGGCATTCAAGAATGGACAATCCAGAGAAACTGGCAACACTGGGAACACAAAACACAAGATGAAGACAAACAAAGCAAAACCACAACATAACATAACATGTGTTGGACACCACTATGCACACACAAACATACATAACGTAGATAAGACATGAACCCTCCTACAAACAACTAGAGGTAAAGACGAACCGAACATCGTTTTTAAGTATATAGTAATTTTGTAACTATGAAGTATCATTTATCACCGTTTCTAGGGAAATCAGGATCAGTTTTATTTTTAATATTCTTCAATTGTTATCGTTAAGATTTTTTTTTAAATATTCCGTTATACCGGTCGAGATCTGAAATGTGCTATTTAACCCACTAAGAAGGCACGTGCTTTTATCGATAAAAGATTTAAAAACAATAATACCACACTGTCAGAACAAATTCAGTTGGAAAATCGTATATAAACAGGCAATATAATTGTTGTAAATATTTAACATAAAGTTCTGCATATTTGTTCTTCTGTATCCTCGAGATCGCAATTGTTTTTGTGGAGTGAAGATTCATTGAAGGGTTAGAACTCCAATTCACTGATTGTGTATAATCCATATAATTACATTACTTCCGTTTTTCATTGAAATGTTACAATATGATTGGTTATGAAGTGGTCACATGATTATAAAAGTGATGTTTCACATCCCAATGAAACTCAAATCCGAACTTGCACGTGCCTCCACGACGACGTCAGATGTAAACAATCAATGGCGTAGTAATTTCAGACAGCAAATAATCTAACACAAATAAAATTCACAACGAAAAATTCAACTATATTAAATTTTGGTGTGATTTGAATATAATTATAAGAATTGAATACATTCTTTTGAAGTTTCATTGGGGTATGAAAGCGTTGATCGAACTACATTTTCAACATGAATTCATTGAAAATGTACTTCGGTCAACGCTTTCATACCCCAATGAAACTTTAAAAGAATGCATTCAATTCTTAAATAGTCGTTATAAAGATGTGCCCCTTGCAATACGTATTTTATTTCTAGAATTGCAATATATACATACCTTAGACTTAGTGTGGAAGACATTAATATGAGGCGTATTCATTTAATTCTTTCATGGTTATGTATAATTCTTAACATTCACAAAATACATTGTCGCATTTTCTTTCTTGTGTACTACAATGCCAAAACTAAAAAAAAAATAAGAGTTTTCAGTCCACGAAAATGTGCATAGTTATGACAAACAGAGCGATGTCCATGCTTAAATAAACAAATGTCCCTTGACAGAACATATTTCGATCAACCTCCAAAGTTAGTTATCTATCACCGTATGGTATATAGCAGGCTACACACATTTCATAAATCTGATGACATATGTTTTAATGCTTAGTTTTTGTGATAACATAAACCTTCGTTCGGATATTGACGTATTGTAGTTGTATCTGATGATTAATCAAAATAATACACACAAAAGTTACAAAAGAAATTGAATTATAAAACTATTCTGCGTGACAAATTCTGAGAAAATTGTTTTAGCAGTTACCAAATTGTTGCCAAAACATATTTTGAATATATATTTAAAAATTATGTGATATGCCTCACTGATGCAATAATATACATATACATTTTGAACATATGTATCTCTACACCACTAAAGTTAATTGGTTGCTGCCTATAAGCAGGTCGTCATGAAATATAAAGGAATCTGCTTTTACTTTGATCAGAAGTAATTAAGACAAAATCTTGTAGTTGAAAATATAAACATTCTGTCTGTTCCACGGTTTTATTTATAATAGGCTTCCTAGTGCACATTACTGACGATGAGGAGCAATTAATTGTGTTTATATACTAAAATTAATGTATGCAATTACTACAGCTTATTTGTTTAACCCACATTGTGTTGTTGGGAGAAATAAAACCCAACGATTTTAACTCGTCCTTTGTCTTAACGTTATGTCTTGTTTTGTACCAATGAATGTAATATTGAACTGCGCCGAGATTAACGGTCGATGGATGATATACAATGCGACATGAACCACAGGATCACAGGTGTCTGTATGTCACGAAATATTTCTCAAATAGCAAAGTATTTTTCCCTTTTACGTAGATTTTTTTCTTTCCTCTATCCCCCAACAATACTTTTACCGGACTTGACCATGATTAATACAACATGTCTCTTTTAAGAAACAGTAATTACTTAGCACCTTAGTCAACCCTCGGGTTGTAGGGGTTCATGTTGCTCATCATTTTAGTTTTATTTGTCTTCGTCCTGTGTCTTGTGCCCATTGTTGCCTGTGTCTCTGGATTGTCTACAGTAATTACTTCCTCTTCGTGAGCACGTTAACCCTCGGGTTATTGTACGGTCTCGTGCTCCTCATCTTTTTTGTTTTATATGTTGTGTTTTGTTTGTCTTCGTCCTGTTTCTTGTGCCCATTGTTGCCTGTGTCTCTGGATTGTCTACAGTAATTACTTCCTCTTCGTGAGCACGTTAACCCTCGGGTTATTGTACGGTCTCGTGCTCCTCATCTTTTTTGTTTTATATGTTGTGTTTTGTTTGTCTTCGTCCTGTGTCTTGTGCCCATTGTTGCCTGTGTCTCTGGATTGTCTACAGTAATTACTTCCTCTTCGTGAGCACGTTAACCCTCGGGTTATTGTACGGTCTCGTGCTCCTCATCTTTTTTGTTTTATATGTTGTGTTTTGTTTGTCATCGTTCTGTGTCTTGTGCCCATTGTTGCCTGTGTCTCTGGATTGTCTACAGTAATTACTTCCCCTTCGTGAGCACGTTAACCCTCAGGTTATTGTACGGTCTCGTGCTCCTCATCTTTTTTGTTTTATATGTTGTGTTTTATTTGTCTTCGTCCTGTGTCTTGTGCCCATTGTTGCCTGTGTCTCTGGATTGTCCACAGTAATTACTTCCTCTTCGTGAGCACGTTAACCCTCGGGTTATTGTACGGTCTCGTGCTCCTCATCTTTTTTGTTTTATATGTTGTGTTTTGTTTGTCTTCGTCCTGTGTCTTGTGCCCATTGTTGCCTGTGTCTCTGGATTGTCCACAGTAATTACTTCCTCTTCGTGAGCACGTTAACCCTCGGGTTATTGTACGGTCTCGTGCTCCTCATCTTTTTTGTTTTATATGTTGTGTTTTGTTTGTCTTCGTCCTGTTTCTTGTGCCCATTGTTGCCTGTGTCTCTGGATTGTCTACAGTAATTACTTCCTCTTCGTGAGCACGTTAACCCTCGGGTTATTGTACGGTCTCGTGCTCCTCATCTTTTTTGTTTTATATGTTGTGTTTTGTTTGTCTTCGTCCTGTTTCTTGTGCCCATTGTTGCCTGTGTCTCTGGATTGTCTACAGTAATTACTTCCTCTTCGTGAGCACGTTAACCCTCGGGTTATTGTACGGTCTCGTGCTCCTCATCTTTTTTGTTTTATATGTTGTGTTTTGTTTGTCTTCGTCCTGTGTCTTGTGCCCATTGTTGCCTGTGTCTCTGGATTGTCTACAGTAATTACTTCCTCTTCGTGAGCACGTTAACCCTCGGGTTATTGTACGGTCTCGTGCTCCTCATCTTTTTTGTTTTATATGTTGTGTTTTGTTTGTCTTCGTCCTGTGTCTTGTGCCCATTGTTGCCTGTGTCTCTGGATTGTCTACAGTAATTACTTCCTCTTCGTGAGCACGTTAACCCTCGGGTTATTGTACGGTCTCGTGCTCCTCATCTTTTTTGTTTTATATGTTGTGTTTTGTTTGTCTTCGTCCTGTGTCTTGTGCCCATTGTTGCCTGTGTCTCTGGATTGTCTACAGTAATTACTTCCTCTTCGTGAGCACGTTAACCCTCGGGTTATTGTACGGTCTCGTGCTCCTCATCTTTTTTGTTTTATATGTTGTGTTTTGTTTGTCTTCGTCCTGTGTCTTGTGCCCATTGTTGCCTGTGTCTCTGGATTGTCTACAGTAATTACTTCCTCTTCGTGAGCACGTTAACCCTCGGGTTATTGTACGGTCTCGTGCTCCTCATCTTTTTTGTTTTATATGTTGTATTTTGTTTGTCTTCGTCCTGTGTCTTGTGCCCATTGTTGCCTGCGTCTCTGGATTGTCCACAGTAATTACTTCCTCTTCGTGGGCACGTTAACCCTCGGGTTATTGTATGGTCTGGTGCTCCTCATCTTTTTTGTTTTATATGTTGTGTTTTGTTTGTCTTCGTCCTGTGTCTTGTGCCCATTGTTGCCTGTGTCTCTGGATTGTCTACAGTAATTACTTCCTCTTCGTGAGCACGTTAACCCTCAGGTTATTGTACGGTCTCGTGCTCCTCATCTTTTTTGTTTTATATGTTGTGTTTTATTTGTCTTCGTCCTGTGTCTTGTGCCCATTGTTGCCTGTGTCTCTGGATTGTCTACAGTAATTACTTCCTCTTCGTGAGCACGTTAACCCTCGGGTTATTGTACGGTCTCGTGCTCCTCATCTTTTTTGTTTTATATGTTGTGTTTTGTTTGTCTTCGTCCTGTGTCTTGTGCCCATTGTTGCCTGTGTCTCTGGATTGTCCACAGTAATTACTTCCTCTTCGTGAGCACGTTAACCCTCGGGTTATTGTACGGTCTCGTGCTCCTCATCTTTTTTGTTTTATATGTTGTGTTTTGTTTGTCTTCGTCCTGTGTCTTGTGCCCATTGTTGCCTGTGTCTCTGGATTGTCCACAGTAATTACTTCCTCTTCGTGAGCACGTTAACCCTCGGGTTATTGTACGGTCTCGTGCTCCTCATCTTTTTTGTTTTATATGTTGTGTTTTGTTTGTCTTCGTCCTGTTTCTTGTGCCCATTGTTGCCTGTGTCTCTGGATTGTCTACAGTAATTACTTCCTCTTCGTGAGCACGTTAACCCTCGGGTTATTGTACGGTCTCGTGCTCCTCATCTTTTTTGTTTTATATGTTGTGTTTTGTTTGTCTTCGTCCTGTTTCTTGTGCCCATTGTTGCCTGTGTCTCTGGATTGTCTACAGTAATTACTTCCTCTTCGTGAGCACGTTAACCCTCGGGTTATTGTACGGTCTCGTGCTCCTCATCTTTTTTGTTTTATATGTTGTGTTTTGTTTGTCTTCGTCCTGTGTCTTGTGCCCATTGTTGCCTGTGTCTCTGGATTGTCTACAGTAATTACTTCCTCTTCGTGAGCACGTTAACCCTCGGGTTATTGTACGGTCTCGTGCTCCTCATCTTTTTTGTTTTATATGTTGTGTTTTGTTTGTCTTCGTCCTGTGTCTTGTGCCCATTGTTGCCTGTGTCTCTGGATTGTCTACAGTAATTACTTCCTCTTCGTGAGCACGTTAACCCTCGGGTTATTGTACGGTCTCGTGCTCCTCATCTTTTTTGTTTTATATGTTGTGTTTTGTTTGTCTTCGTCCTGTGTCTTGTGCCCATTGTTGCCTGTGTCTCTGGATTGTCCACAGTAATTACTTCCTCTTCGTGAGCACGTTAACCCTCGGGTTATTGTACGGTCTCGTGCTCCTCATCTTTTTTGTTTTATATGTTGTGTTTTGTTTGTCTTCGTCCTGTTTCTTGTGCCCATTGTTGCCTGTGTCTCTGGATTGTCTACAGTAATTACTTCCTCTTCGTGAGCACGTTAACCCTCGGGTTATTGTACGGTCTCGTGCTCCTCATCTTTTTTGTTTTATATGTTGTGTTTTGTTTGTCTTCGTCCTGTTTCTTGTGCCCATTGTTGCCTGTGTCTCTGGATTGTCTACAGTAATTACTTCCTCTTCGTGAGCACGTTAACCCTCGGGTTATTGTACGGTCTCGTGCTCCTCATCTTTTTTGTTTTATATGTTGTGTTTTGTTTGTCTTCGTCCTGTGTCTTGTGCCCATTGTTGCCTGTGTCTCTGGATTGTCTACAGTAATTACTTCCTCTTCGTGAGCACGTTAACCCTCGGGTTATTGTACGGTCTCGTGCTCCTCATCTTTTTTGTTTTATATGTTGTGTTTTGTTTGTCTTCGTCCTGTGTCTTGTGCCCATTGTTGCCTGTGTCTCTGGATTGTCTACAGTAATTACTTCCTCTTCGTGAGCACGTTAACCCTCGGGTTATTGTACGGTCTCGTGCTCCTCATCTTTTTTGTTTTATATGTTGTGTTTTGTTTGTCTTCGTCCTGTGTCTTGTGCCCATTGTTGCCTGTGTCTCTGGATTGTCTACAGTAATTACTTCCTCTTCGTGAGCACGTTAACCCTCGGGTTATTGTACGGTCTCGTGCTCCTCATCTTTTTTGTTTTATATGTTGTGTTTTGTTTGTCTTCGTCCTGTGTCTTGTGCCCATTGTTGCCTGTGTCTCTGGATTGTCTACAGTAATTACTTCCTCTTCGTGAGCACGTTAACCCTCGGGTTATTGTACGGTCTCGTGCTCCTCATCTTTTTTGTTTTATATGTTGTATTTTGTTTGTCTTCGTCCTGTGTCTTGTGCCCATTGTTGCCTGTGTCTCTGGATTGTCCACAGTAATTACTTCCTCTTCGTGGGCACGTTAACCCTCGGGTTATTGTATGGTCTGGTGCTCCTCATCTTTTTTGTTTTATATGTTGTGTTTTGTTTGTCTTCGTCCTGTGTCTTGTGCCCATTGTTGCCTGTGTCTCTGGATTGTCTACAGTAATTACTTCCTCTTCGTGAGCACGTTAACCCTCGGGTTATTGTACGGTCTCGTGCTCCTCATCTTTTTTGTTTTATATGTTGTGTTTTGTTTGTCTTCGTCCTGTGTCTTGTGCCCATTGTTGCCTGTGTCTCTGGATTGTCTACAGTAATTACTTCCTCTTCGTGAGCACGTTAACCCTCGGGTTATTGTACGGTCTCGTGCTCCTCATCTTTTTTGTTTTATATGTTGTATTTTGTTTGTCTTCGTCCTGTGTCTTGTGCCCATTGTTGCCTGTGTCTCTGGATTGTCCACAGTAATTACTTCCTCTTCGTGGGCACGTTAACCCTCGGGTTATTGTATGGTCTGGTGCTCCTCATCTTTTTTGTTTTATATGTTGTGTTTTGTTTGTCTTCGTCCTGTGTCTTGTGCCCATTGTTGCCTGTGTCTCTGGATTGTCTACAGTAATTACTTCCTCCTCGTGAGCACGTTAACTCTCGGGTTATTGTACGGTCTCTTGCTCCTCATCTTTTTTGTTTTATATGTTGTGTTTTGTTTGTCTTCGTCCTGTGTCTTGTGCCCATTGTTGCCTGTGTCTCTGGATTGTCCACAGTAATTACTTCCTCTTCGTGAGCACGTTAACCCTCGGGTTATTGTACGGTCTCGTGCTCCTCATCTTTTTTGTTTTATATGTTGTGTTTTGTTTGTCTTCGTCCTGTGTCTTGTGCCCATTGTTGCCTGTGTCTCTGGATTGTCTACAGTAATTACTTCCTCTTCGTGAGCACGTTAACCCTCGGGTTATTGTACGGTCTCGTGCTCCTCATCTTTTTTGTTTTATATGTTGTGTTTTGTTTGTCTTCGTCCTGTGTCTTGTGCCCATTGTTGCCTGTGTCTCTGGATTGTCTACAGTAATTACTTCCTCTTCGTGAGCACGTTAACCCTCAGGTTATTGTACGGTCTCGTGCTCCTCATCTTTTTTGTTTTATATGTTGTGTTTTGTTTGTCTTCGTCCTGTGTCTTGTGCCCATTGTTGCCTGTGTCTCTGGATTGTCTACAGTAATTACTTCCTCTTCGTGAGCACGTTAACCCTCGGGTTATTGTACGGTCTCGTGCTCCTCATCTTTTTTGTTTTATATGTTGTGTTTTGTTTGTCTTCGTCCTGTGTCTTGTGCCCATTGATGCCTGTGTCTCTGGATTGTCTACAGTAATTACTTCCTCTTCGTGAGCACGTTAACCCTCGGGTTATTGTACGGTCTCGTGCTCCTCATCTTTTTTGTTTTATATGTTGTGTTTTGTTTGTCTTCGTCCTGTGTCTTGTGCCCATTGTTGCCTTTGTCTCTGGATTGTCTACAGTAATTACTTCCTCTTTGTGAGCACGTTAACCCTCGGGTTATTGTACGGTCTCGTGCTCCTCATCTTTTTTGTTTTATATGTTGTGTTTTGTTTGTCTTCGTCCTGTGTCTTGTGCCCATTGTTGCCTTTGTCTCTGGATTGTCTACAGTAATTACTTCCTCTTCGTGAGCACGTTAACCCTCGGGTTATTGTACGGTCTCGTGCTCCTCATCTTTTTTGTTTTATATGTTGTGTTTTGTTTGTCTTCGTCCTGTGTCTTGTGCCCATTGTTGCCTGTGTCTCTGGATTGTCTACAGTAATTACTTCCTCTTCGTGAGCACGTTAACCCTCGGGTTATTGTACGGTCTCGTGCTCCTCATCTTTTTTGTTTTATATGTTGTGTTTTGTTTGTCTTCGTCCTGTGTCTTGTGCCCATTGTTGCCTGTGTCTCTGGATTGTCCACAGTAATTACTTCCTCTTCGTGAGCACGTTAACCCTCGGGTTATTGTACGGTCTCGTGCTCCTCATCTTTTTTGTTTTATATGTTGTGTTTTGTTTGTCTTCGTCCTGTGTCTTGTGCCCATTGTTGCCTGTGTCTCTGGATTGTCTACAGTAATTACTTCCCCTTCGTGAGCACGTTAACCCTCGGGTTATTGTACGGTCTCGTGCTCCTCATCTTTTTTGTTTTATATGTTGTGTTTTGTTTGTCTTCGTCCTGTGTCTTGTGCCCATTGTTGCCTGTGTCTCTGGATTGTCTACAGTAATTACTTCCTCTTCGTGAGCACGTTAACCCTCGGGTTATTGTACGGTCTCGTGCTCCTCATCTTTTTTGTTTTATATGTTGTGTTTTGTTTGTCTTCGTCCTGTGTCTTGTGCCCATTGTTGCCTGTGTCTCTGGATTGTCTACAGTAATTACTTCCTCTTCGTGAGCACGTTAACCCTCGGGTTATTGTACGGTCTGGTGCTCCTCATCTTTTTTGTTTTATATGTTGTGTTTTGTTTGTCTTCGTCCTGTGTCTTGTGCCCATTGTTGCCTGTGTCTCTGGATTGTCTACAGTAATTACTTCCTCTTCGTGAGCACGTTAACCCTCGGGTTATTGTACGGTCTCGTGCTCCTCATCTTTTTTGTTTTATATGTTGTGTTTTGTTTGTCTTCGTCCTGTGTCTTGTGCCCATTGTTGCCTGTGTCTCTGGATTGTCTACAGTAATTACTTCCTCTTCGTGAGCACGTTAACCCTCGGGTTATTGTACGGTCTCGTGCTCCTCATCTTTTTGTTTTATATGTTGTGTTTTGTTTGTCTTCGTCCTGTGTCTTGTGCCCATTGTTGCCTGTGTCTCTGGATTGTCTACAGTAATTACTTCCTCTTCGTGAGCACGTTAACCCTCGGGTTATTGTACGGTCTCGTGCTCCTCATCTTTTTTGTTTTATATGTTGTGTTTTGTTTGTCTTCGTCCTGTGTCTTGTGCCCATTGTTGCCTGTGTCTCTGGATTATCTACAGTAATTACTTCCTCTTCGTGAGCACGTTAACCCTCGGGTTATTGTACGGTCTGGTGCTCCTCATCTTTTTTGTTTTATATGTTGTGTTTTGTTTGTCTTCGTCCTGTGTCTTGTGCCCATTGTTGCCTGTGTCTCTGGATTGTCTACAGTAATTACTTCCTCTTCGTGAGCACGTTAACCCTCGGGTTATTGTACGGTCTCGTGCTCCTCATCTTTTTTGTTTTATATGTTGTGTTTTGTTTGTCTTCGTCCTGTGTCTTGTGCCCATTGTTGCCTGTGTCTCTGGATTGTCTACAGTAATTACTTCCCCTTCGTGAGCACGTTAACCCTCGGGTTATTGTACGGTCTCGTGCTCCTCATCTTTTTTGTTTTATATGTTGCGTTTTGTTTGTCTTCGTCCTGTGTCTTGTGCCCATTGTTGCCTGTGTCTCTGGATTTTCCACAGTAATTACTTCCTCTTCGTGAGCACGTTAACCCTCGGGTTATTGTACGGTCTCGTGCTCCTCATCTTTTTTGTTTTATATGTTGTGTTTTGTTTGTCTTCGTCCTGTGTCTTGTGCCCATTGTTGCCTGTGTCTCTGGATTGTCTACAGTAATTACTTCCTCTTCGTGAACACGTTAACCCTCGGGTTATTGTACGGTCTCGTGCTCCTCATCTTTTTTGTTTTATATGTTGTGTTTTGTTTGTCTTCGTCCTGTGTCTTGTGCCCATTGTTGCCTGTGTCTCTGGATTGTCTACAGTAATTACTTCCTCTTCGTGAGCACGTTAACCCTCGGGTTATTGTACGGTCTGGTGCTCCTCATCTTTTTTGTTTTATATGTTGTGTTTTGTTTGTCTTCGTCCTGTGTCTTGTGCCCATTGTTGCCTGTGTCTCTGGATTGTCTACAGTAATTACTTCCTCTTCGTGAGCACGTTAACCCTCGGGTTATTGTACGGTCTCGTGCTCCTCATCTTTTTTGTTTTATATGTTGTGTTTTGTTTGTCTTCGTCCTGTGTCTTGTGCCCATTGTTGCCTGTGTCTCTGGATTGTCTACAGTAATTACTTCCTCTTCGTGAGCACGTTAACCCTCGGGTTATTGTACGGTCTCGTGCTCCTCATCTTTTTTGTTTTATATGTTGTGTTTTGTTTGTCTTCGTCCTGTGTCTTGTGCCCATTGTTGCCTGTGTCTCTGGATTGTCTACAGTAATTACTTCCTCTTCGTGAGCACGTTAACCCTCGGGTTATTGTACGGTCTCGTGCTCCTCATCTTTTTTGTTTTATATGTTGTGTTTTGTTTGTCTTCGTCCTGTGTCTTGTGCCCATTGTTGCCTGTGTCTCTGGATTGTCCACAGTAATTACTTCCTCTTCGTGAGCACGTTAACCCTCGGGTTATTGTACGGTCTCGTGCTCCTCATCTTTTTTGTTTTATATGTTGTGTTTTGTTTGTCTTCGTCCTGTGTCTTGTGCCCATTGTTGCCTGTGTCTCTGGATTGTCTACAGTAATTACTTCCCCTTCGTGAGCACGTTAACCCTCGGGTTATTGTACGGTCTCGTGCTCCTCATCTTTTTTGTTTTATATGTTGTGTTTTGTTTGTCTTCGTCCTGTGTCTTGTGCCCATTGTTGCCTGTGTCTCTGGATTGTCTACAGTAATTACTTCCTCTTCGTGAGCACGTTAACCCTCGGGTTATTGTACGGTCTCGTGCTCCTCATCTTTTTTGTTTTATATGTTGTGTTTTGTTTGTCTTCGTCCTGTGTCTTGTGCCCATTGTTGCCTGTGTCTCTGGATTGTCCACAGTAATTACTTCCTCTTCGTGAGCACGTTAACCCTCGGGTTATTGTACGGTCTCGTGCTCCTCATCTTTTTTGTTTTATATGTTGTGTTTTGTTTGTCTTCGTCCTGTGTCTTGTGCCCATTGTTGCCTGTGTCTCTGGATTGTCCACAGTAATTACTTCCTCTTCGTGAGCACGTTAACCCTCGGGTTATTGTACGGTCTCGTGCTCCTCATCTTTTTTGTTTTATATGTTGTGTTTTGTTTGTCTTCGTCCTGTGTCTTGTGCCCATTGTTGCCTGTGTCTCTGGATTGTCTACAGTAATTACTTCCCCTTCGTGAGCACGTTAACCCTCGGGTTATTGTACGGTCTCGTGCTCCTCATCTTTTTTGTTTTATATGTTGTGTTTTGTTTGTCTTCGTCCTGTGTCTTGTGCCCATTGTTGCCTGTGTCTCTGGATTGTCTACAGTAATTACTTCCTCTTCGTGAGCACGTTAACCCTCGGGTTATTGTACGGTCTCGTGCTCCTCATCTTTTTTGTTTTATATGTTGTGTTTTGTTTGTCTTCGTCCTGTGTCTTGTGCCCATTGTTGCCTGTGTCTCTGGATTGTCTACAGTAATTACTTCCTCTTCGTGAGCACGTTAACCCTCGGGTTATTGTACGGTCTGGTGATCCTCATCTTTTTTGTTTTATATGTTGTGTTTTGTTTGTCTTCGTCCTGTGTCTTGTGCCCATTGTTGCCTGTGTCTCTGGATTGTCTACAGTAATTACTTCCTCTTCGTGAGCACGTTAACCCTCGGGTTATTGTACGGTCTGGTGCTCCTCATCTTTTTTGTTTTATATGTTGTGTTTTGTTTGTCTTCGTCCTGTGTCTTGTGCCCATTGTTGCCTGTGTCTCTGGATTGTCTACAGTAATTACTTCCTCTTCGTGAGCACGTTAACCCTCGGGTTATTGTACGGTCTGGTGCTCCTCATCTTTTTTGTTTTATATGTTGTGTTTTGTTTGTCTTCGTCCTGTGTCTTGTGCCCATTGTTGCCTGTGTCTCTGGATTGTCTACAGTAATTACTTCCTCTTCGTGAGCACGTTAACCCTCGGGTTATTGTACGGTCTGGTGCTCCTCATCTTTTTTGTTTTATATGTTGTGTTTTGTTTGTCTTCGTCCTGTGTCTTGTGCCCATTGTTGCCTGTGTCTCTGGATTGTCTACAGTAATTACTTCCTCTTCGTGAGCACGTTAACCCTCGGGTTATTGTACGGTCTCGTGCGCCTCATCTTTTTTGTTTTATATGTTGTGTTTTGTTTGTCTTCGTCCTGTGTCTTGTGCCCATTGTTGCCTGTGTCTCTGGATTGTCTACAGTAATTACTTCCCCTTCGTGAGCACGTTAACCCTCGGGTTATTGTACGGTCTCGTGCTCCTCATCTTTTTTGTTTTATATGTTGCGTTTTGTTTGTCTTCGTCCTGTGTCTTGTGCCCATTGTTGCCTGTGTCTCTGGATTGTCCACAGTAATTACTTCCTCTTCGTGAGCACGTTAACCCTCGGGTTATTGTACGGTCTGGTGCTCCTCATCTTTTTTGTTTTATATGTTGTGTTTTGTTTGTCTTCGTCCTGTGTCTTGTGCCCATTGTTGCCTGTGTCTCTGGATTGTCTACAGTAATTACTTCCTCTTCGTGAGCACGTTAACCCTCGGGTTATTGTACGGTCTCGTGCTCCTCATCTTTTTTGTTTTATATGTTGTGTTTTGTTTGTCTTCGTCCTGTGTCTTGTGCCCATTGTTGCCTGTGTCTCTGGATTGTCTACAGTAATTACTTCCTCTTCGTGAGCACGTTAACCCTCGGGTTATTGTACGGTCTCGTGCTCCTCATCTTTTTTGTTTTATATGTTGTGTTTTGTTTGTCTTCGTCCTGTGTCTTGTGCCCATTGTTGCCTGTGTCTCTGGATTGTCTACAGTAATTACTTCCTCTTCGTGAGCACGTTAACCCTCGGGTTATTGTACGGTCTCGTGCTCCTCATCTTTTTTGTTTTATATGTTGTGTTTTGTTTGTCTTCGTCCTGTGTCTTGTGCCCATTGTTGCCTGTGTCTCTGGATTGTCCACAGTAATTACTTCCTCTTCGTGAGCACGTTAACCCTCGGGTTATTGTACGGTCTCGTGCTCCTCATCTTTTTTGTTTTATATGTTGTGTTTTGTTTGTCTTCGTCCTGTGTCTTGTGCCCATTGTTGCCTGTGTCTCTGGATTGTCTACAGTAATTACTTCCTCTTCGTGAGCACGTTAACCCTCGGGTTATTGTACGGTCTCGTGCTCCTCATCTTTTTTGTTTTATATGTTGTGTTTTGTTTGTCTTCGTCCTGTGTCTTGTGCCCATTGTTGCCTGTGTCTCTGGATTGTCTACAGTAATTACTTCCTCTTCGTGAGCACGTTAACCCTCGGGTTATTGTACGGTCTGGTGCTCCTCATCTTTTTTGTTTTATATGTTGTGTTTTGTTTGTCTTCGTCCTGTGTCTTGTGCCCATTGTTGCCTGTGTCTCTGGATTGTCTACAGTAATTACTTCCTCTTCGTGAGCACGTTAACCCTCGGGTTATTGTACGGTCTCGTGCTCCTCATCTTTTTTGTTTTATATGTTGTGTTTTGTTTGTCTTCGTCCTGTGTCTTGTGCCCATTGTTGCCTGTGTCTCTGGATTGTCTACAGTAATTACTTCCTCTTCGTGAGCACGTTAACCCTCGGGTTATTGTACGGTCTCGTGCTCCTCATCTTTTTTGTTTTATATGTTGTGTTTTGTTTGTCTTCGTCCTGTGTCTTGTGCCCATTGTTGCCTGTGTCTCTGGATTGTCTACAGTAATTACTTCCTCTTCGTGAGCACGTTAACCCTCGGGTTATTGTACGGTCTCGTGCTCCTCATCTTTTTTGTTTTATATGTTGTGTTTTGTTTGTCTTCGTCCTGTGTCTTGTGCCCATTGTTGCCTGTGTCTCTGGATTGTCTACAGTAATTACTTCCCCTTCGTGAGCACGTTAACCCTCGGGTTATTGTACGGTCTCGTGCTCCTCATCTTTTTTGTTTTATATGTTGTGTTTTGTTTGTCTTCGTCCTGTGTCTTGTGCCCATTGTTGCCTGTGTCTCTGGATTGTCTACAGTAATTACTTCCTCTTCGTGAGCACGTTAACCCTCGGGTTATTGTACGGTCTCGTGCTCCTCATCTTTTTTGTTTTATATGTTGTGTTTTGTTTGTCTTCGTCCTGTGTCTTGTGCCCATTGTTGCCTGTGTCTCTGGATTGTCTACAGTAATTACTTCCTCTTCGTGAGCACGTTAACCCTCGGGTTATTGTACGGTCTGGTGCTCCTCATCTTTTTTGTTTTATATGTTGTGTTTTGTTTGTCTTCGTCCTGTGTCTTGTGCCCATTGTTGCCTGTGTCTCTGGATTGTCTACAGTAATTACTTCCTCTTCGTGAGCACGTTAACCCTCGGGTTATTGTACGGTCTCGTGCTCCTCATCTTTTTTGTTTTATATGTTGTGTTTTGTTTGTCTTCGTCCTGTGTCTTGTGCCCATTGTTGCCTGTGTCTCTGGATTGTCTACAGTAATTACTTCCTCTTCGTGAGCACGTTAACCCTCGGGTTATTGTACGGTCTGGTGCTCCTCATCTTTTTTGTTTTATATGTTGTGTTTTGTTTGTCTTCGTCCTGTGTCTTGTGCCCATTGTTGCCTGTGTCTCTGGATTGTCTACAGTAATTACTTCCTCTTCGTGAGCACGTTAACCCTCGGGTTATTGTACGGTCTGGTGCTCCTCATCTTTTTTGTTTTATATGTTGTGTTTTGTTTGTCTTCGTCCTGTGTCTTGTGCCCATTGTTGCCTGTGTCTCTGGATTGTCTACAGTAATTACTTCCTCTTCGTGAGCACGTTAACCCTCGGGTTATTGTACCGTCTCGTGCTCCTCATCTTTTTTGTTTTATATGTTGTGTTTTGTTTGTCTTCGTCCTGTGTCTTGTGCCCATTGTTGCCTGTGTCTCTGGATTGTCTACAGTAATTACTTCCCCTTCGTGAGCACGTTAACCCTCGGGTTATTGTACGGTCTCGTGCTCCTCATCTTTTTTGTTTTATATGTTGCGTTTTGTTTGTCTTCGTCCTGTGTCTTGTGCCCATTGTTGCCTGTGTCTCTGGATTGTCCACAGTAATTACTTCCTCTTCGTGAGCACGTTAACCCTCGGGTTATTGTACGGTCTCGTGCTCCTCATCTTTTTTGTTTTATATGTTGTGTTTTGTTTGTCTTCGTCCTGTGTCTTGTGCCCATTGTTGCCTGTGTCTCTGGATTGTCTACAGTAATTACTTCCTCTTCGTGAGCACGTTAACCCTCGGGTTATTGTACGGTCTCGTGCTCCTCATCTTTTTTGTTTTATATGTTGTGTTTTGTTTGTCTTCGTCCTGTGTCTTGTGCCCATTGTTGCCTGTGTCTCTGGATTGTCTACAGTAATTACTTCCTCTTCGTGAGCACGTTAACCCTCGGGTTATTGTACGGTCTGGTGCTCCTCATCTTTTTTGTTTTATATGTTGTGTTTTGTTTGTCTTCGTCCTGTGTCTTGTGCCCATTGTTGCCTGTGTCTCTGGATTGTCTACAGTAATTACTTCCTCTTCGTGAGCACGTTAACCCTCGGGTTATTGTACGGTCTCGTGCTCCTCATCTTTTTTGTTTTATATGTTGTGTTTTGTTTGTCTTCGTCCTGTGTCTTGTGCCCATTGTTGCCTGTGTCTCTGGATTGTCCACAGTAATTACTTCCTCTTCGTGAGCACGTTAACCCTCGGGTTATTGTACGGTCTCGTGCTCCTCATCTTTTTTGTTTTATATGTTGCGTTTTGTTTGTCTTCGTCCTGTGTCTTGTGCCCATTGTTGCCTGTGTCTCTGGATTGTCCACAGTAATTACTTCCTCTTCGTGAGCACGTTAACCCTCGGGTTATTGTACGGTCTCGTGCTCCTCATCTTTTTTGTTTTATATGTTGTGTTTTATTTGTCTTCGTCCTGTGTCTTGTGCCCATTGTTGCCTGTGTCTCTGGATTGTCTACAGTAATTACTTCCTCTTCGTGAGCACGTTAACCCTCGGGTTATTGTACGGTCTCGTGCTCCTCATCTTTTTTGTTTTATATGTTGTGTTTTGTTTGTCTTCGTCCTGTGTCTTGTGCCCATTGTTGCCTGTGTCTCTGGATTGTCTACAGTAATTACTTCCTCTTCGTGAGCACGTTAACCCTCAGGTTATTGTACGGTCTCGTGCTCCTCATCTTTTTTGTTTTATATGTTGTGTTTTGTTTGTCATCGTTCTGTGTCTTGTGCCCATTGTTGCCTGTGTCTCTGGATTGTCTACAGTAATTACTTCCTCTTCGTGAGCACGTTAACCCTCGGGTTATTGTACGGTCTCGTGCTCCTCATCTTTTTTGTTTTATATGTTGTGTTTTGTTTGTCTTCGTCCTGTGTCTTGTGCCCATTGTTGCCTGTGTCTCTGGATTGTCTACAGTAATTACTTCCTCTTCGTGAGCACGTTAACCCTCGGGTTATTGTACGGTCTCGTGCTCCTCATCTTTTTTGTTTTATATGTTGTGTTTTGTTTGTCTTCGTCCTGTGTCTTGTGCCCATTGTTGCCTGTGTCTCTGGATTGTCCACAGTAATTACTTCCTCTTCGTGAGCACGTTAACCCTCGGGTTATTGTACGGTCTCGTGCTCCTCATCTTTTTTGTTTTATATGTTGTGTTTTGTTTGTCTTCGTCCTGTGTCTTGTGCCCATTGTTGCCTGTGTCTCTGGATTGTCTACAGTAATTACTTCCTCTTCGTGAGCACGTTAACCCTCGGGTTATTGTACGGTCTCGTGCTCCTCATCTTTTTTGTTTTATATGTTGTGTTTTGTTTGTCTTCGTCCTGTGTCTTGTGCCCATTGTTGCCTGTGTCTCTGGATTGTCTACAGTAATTACTTCCTCTTCGTGAGCACGTTAACCCTCGGGTTATTGTACGGTCTCGTGCTCCTCATCTTTTTTGTTTTATATGTTGTGTTTTGTTTGTCTTCGTCCTGTGTCTTGTGCCCATTGTTGCCTGTGTCTCTGGATTGTCTACAGTAATTACTTCCTCTTCGTGAGCACATTAACCCTCGGGTTATTGTACGGTCTCGTGCTCCTCATCTTTTTTGTTTTATGTGTTTTGTTTTGTTTGTCTTCGTCCTGTGTCTTGAATACATTATTGCCTGTATCTCTGGATTGTCCATTTTTGAATTCCCCTTCAGTTTTCTCTAACGGTCTCATATTTATCAGTACAGTGATAAAGCAATTGCGTGGTGTGTTTATCATGATGAGATGTTATCAATGCATCTGGTAACCATTTCAGGTATTACAGGTTTACAACGCCTACCTTTCTAGTAAGATTAAATTCTCATCTAGATGTACAAATTGGATTGACAGCAAAGCTGTACTATTTGTTATAGACCCTGTACTGGAACGTAAAGGTTAATGTGATTTGTTTCATCTAATCTATATATATATTGGTATATTCACCTTTGGCTACTTTTTTGGCAAGAGCGAGTCACAACTTGATCTATCAAATTGTCAAAACCTTTTTTTGACAAAACGAGTTATGTGGTAGTATCAAGGTAATACTCGCAAATACATGGTATAACTAACCACTTTAGCACGAACCACTCCCACTACAAACATAATACTTTTTTTTAAATCGTCACAAAAAAACAAAAATGAGATATTTCCGTTACGATTATTGTTAAAACGTATAAGTGCATAAATAAAATGGAAAAAAAAACCCAAAAAACCCACCACACTGCCGGAACAATTCCAAAACGTAGACAGAGGCATAATCGATACCCCAAACACAAATGCATGATCGCTCACTTTGCTGCCTTGGTACAAGCACTAACATAAAAAGTGGCGGGGTTAAGCTAGTTTTATGGACTCTTAGTGAAATGATGCGGTTATGTGATTAATTCTGAACGTAGACTTCCTTCAGGTTTGATCGTTATATTTATTGTTTTGCACGACAGATTGTTTTTCCGGTTTTGTCGACTATTACTGTTTAACGCATTTTCCTCAAAACTGAAAAAAACCCAACAACGTTTGATTCACTTGGTACTTCATATATAACGTAAACAAACGAACACGATGTGCTTTAATAAAAGTGTTTATAACAAATGCATTTATAAGACAGGTGTAATCAGACACTAAAAAAGCATTTCACACTGCAAAAATAATAAATTAAAACATGATTTATTGTTTATGCATTATTCCAGTGCAAATAATTATGTATATATAATTTCAGATCAATGCATATGTGTATTAATTATTTGGCAAATTTCGACAACAAAAATAAGGAAGAAGGAAGGTAAATGAACCTGTCTTTTACAATATATTCCAGTGTTCAGTCGATTTACTGTACTGGTAGATATTGTATATAGTTTAATCAGTTCATATCTTTGTGATTTCTCTGTATGTGTGCTATGAACTGTCAGTTTGTAAAAAAAGATAATAAAAGTATCAAATTATTAAACTTAAAACGAATTGTACTATATTCTAGCAAAAGTGTTTTGAAGACAATCTGATTTTTTTGTGTACTTTAACGTAAAAAACATGCGTACCCATATTGTGCACATGGATACTGCCTTTTAATGTCACAATATATAATTTGTGTATCATATATTCCATATGACGATTATCTGTTACTCACTGGTCTAGGATGAATAAAATGATACAGTGGTTCGAATACCAGTCTCAATCCCTAAAGACGGAGAAATGTGTTCGTGCTAAATGATATCACATTTAGTTACTAATTTCCCTGTGATAATTAATAAAAACGTAGATATTAAATTTAGTGCATACGACGAGTTTTTGGAATAACCTTCATTAGGTACTCTCAAAATAGAAAGATTGGAAAGGCAAATAATTTAAAGTCTTTGGGAGCAAGTAAAATAAAAAACCTAAACAGCATAGCCAAATTCGGCTAAGGTTACCTATGGATGAGGGAGGAAAACCTTAGTTTGATTAATACTCACATTATTTAGGAACTGTAGATTTCAATAAGAAATACATCTCATAAGCCTCGGCAGTTCCGAAGCACTGATTACTGAGCGATTGATACCCTTGGGAACTAATAGTTCACCAGCAGAACTATCGACCCAGTGATAGTAATAAAAACGTAATTATCAAATTTATGATGGCGGTGAAATTTGAACTTATTAATATGGCATCACATTTTGTTAATAATTTCCTAAGGATAGAATGCATTATGTATAATGAAGTAGAACAGACAACTAAAAGTAATAATTTTTTGATTAGAAAACGGAAAAATCTAAATATTTCGTAAAGCGTAGATTTTTTTTTTACGCATCCAACGAGAGTTTTGTCAGGAATTTTACTACCATTTTGGAATTGTATAAATATTTACGGTTGAAATTATTCTGAAGGCCCTGCTCATCTGAAAAATTACCAATTTTTTGCGTTATTTTGGTCTTTATTTCAGGCTAAGTTCTTCAAAATAGGCCAAGTTTGCTCGTTAAATGTGACAGCCAACTCACCGCGGACGTAATCCCATATAACAATAGGAACGACGGCGGTCCCGCAGCTGGTCTATTGTCTCTCGTCGAAGTGCCGGAGAAGGCTATTGTTCCCTTCATGGTTAATGCATTTGACTACGTGACATTTATACACAGGCTTACCTGAGATTTACCTGGACAATTTTGAAAAAAAAGTGAAATCATAAATTTTCATAATTACTGATTTTTAATTTGACCAAGTTATTTCAATCTTTCGGAAATAATTCGAAAAAGAACGTTTTTTTCTGCTAATAAATTCACTGAAGTTAAACATAGAGTACACAATTATTGGATATGAATAAAATTTTATAGGTAAAAACGTTATATACAATCTGTCATTTACAACCGGTGTACCCTTCAATCTGTAATCATGTTGGACTGCATTCAGCTTTCTTCGTCGCTGGACTCGTCGTCATCAAAATCAATTATTATTGGGGGAATCTCACTCCTATCAATGCAATTCTCTTTCCCATACTCCTTTTCTATTTTTAATACATGGTCTTCTGCCTTCGCCCAAACTTCCTTTGTAATTCTGCCAAACCCCCCATAAACAAGTTCTTTCACATCCTTCAAACGAAAAGTTGTATTGTTTTCTGCAACAAACCCTTTAACCTGTACCCAAATAAGTTCTATGGGGTTCAATTCGCAATGGCGAACAGGGGTTCTTAGAACTTCCTGACCGTGTAGGTTGGCAATTTTATCAGTTTTAAAAACGGAAAGGAGTTTCTTAAATTTGATTTTTTCATAAAGTTGTTTTTTAGTTTCAAGGGGCTGAAAAGGAATGTTGTGTTTTGAAAGATAATCTTGTAAGACAGCTTTTCTCTGATTAAAGTTTGGCACAACAGTTTCTTCAGTCTTGATGTTGTGATAACTGGCATTATCTAAAACGATAACACTTGGGCTTTTTAATGCTGGCATAAGCTGATTTTCGAACCAGTTTAGAAAGATGGGCCCGTTCATTTCTTGGTGATAATCCCCATCTTTAGCTTTGGCAAGAAAAACCAAATCACACCTATCAATCAAACCCTCCTCACGATTACCAGCATGCAACGGTCAAAATCATCAAGAGTTTTCTTTCTTTCGGTCTGTTGGATTCAGGAGGACTTTTACCGTTTACAACTCTATACACAGAACTGTAAGATATGCCAGCAGCCTTGCATGTCCTTTTAATCAAATTATCTGGGGAATAAAATGGTCTTCCCCTGGCCTTCTCAAGCTGAAAAAACTTGAATAGATTTAACACAATGTTTTTACAATCTTTTGACAAGTCCTTTGTTTTACCCATTCTTGCGATGTTTATATATATGTTAAGATGTCAAAAAATAGGTTTATGAAGAAATTTTATGTGAACTTTTAGAAAGATTTTAAAGTTTAAAAATGGAGTGTCAAAATATGCCTGTACACGTGTCTCTGTCTCTATTAAGGTAAGATTTACCTGGCTGCTACCTCTAGTTAGTTTACTCCCACCTCTATTTTGGCGGTAAAAATCGGGGAAAATGCCAAATTTCAGATGAGTGCAGCAATAATGAAAGGTTATTGTTAGATGAAATGCATATTTTAAAAATGGTAGTAAAATTCTGCACAAAACTCTCGTTTACTGTGTTTTAAAAAAATGTATTGTTTTCGAGAAAACTCAAATTTTCCGTTTTCTAATCAAAAAATTATTACTTTAAGATAATCTATGATAATATCAACATACACAAATGTATTTTAAATATTCTTTGTAGGTGTCGCAATTACTTTGTAAAAGTAAACATGAGATATTCTAGGAATAAATCAATTTGACAACAATAGACAATTCCATGATATGCAACTGTCGTGACAATGCATATATTAATAATGGATTCTGATTTAAAAAGAAAGTCTCTATTGTGGAAGTCTGGTACAGATTGCAAATTTCAGTAGCGTTTTTCTAATAAGTGACGAAAGTATACTCGGAAATGTGTCTTAGTTTTTACTATTGCCCAGTCTACTTTTCAAAGATTTTATATGTTTTATGCTGTCTAACGCCACTTTAAACAATATTTCAGATATATCATGGCGGTCAGTTTTATTGATGGAGGAAACCGGAGTACACTGAGAAAACCACCGACCTGTCGCAAGTCACTGGCAAACACATAATGTCGTATCGAGTACACCTCGCCTGAGCGGGATTTGAACTCACAACGTTAGTGGTGTAAGGCATTGCAATCAATAGGTAGTTGTAAATCCATCTACCATACAATCACGACCACGACGGTCCCAAATATTTTATAATTACACAATATGTTTATTATAGTTTTTTTTTCTTGTTGGTTTTGAGGGGGTGGAGAGTTAACATAAGTCTTTTTGTTTATTACAAATATGAATAAACGTTTGGCATATACATATACTAAAAATAGCTCAACAATCAAACATTTCCTCCAGTAAAACATGATATTGAAAATATTTAACACCAAGTCATTGCTTAATAATTAATTACGTTTGGTGGTCGACAATATTGAGCTATTGTGTACGGCGAAGAAGGCAATTGATCAATCTAATTAAAATTAGATCTACACACTTGCTCCCTATTTTCTATCGGTTTTTTTTTGGTCGCTCGGTACTACACGAGCGACCAAAAAAAAACGATAGAAAATAAGGAGCAAGTGTGTAGATCTAATTTCAATTAGATTGGCAATTGATAAACTGCAGTAATTTTATTTCATTTTCGTACAAGAAAGAATATTGCAATTCTCTATTCACTGTTCTTCAAATACAGTCGTTTTTAATTTTTAATCAGAGAGTTGACATTTTATTTCTGTAAATATCAAGTTCACTTTAATGGTTTGATGGCATATTAAAAAAAAGTATGATATACTTAGCCTCGTTCAATATTGTTGTACTCTGCTCCATATAACCTCATATTGATCTCGTTCAAGTGCAGTAATTGTTTTATTGCATAAGATTCTTTTTGTCCTTAATTTTTATTTTACATATGTTTTTCAATATTATTATTTAAATATTAAAATTTTGAAATTTTATGAAAACTGAAATTTGTGAAATTTTATGAAAATTTTGAAATCTTATGAAAATTTTGAATTTCTTTGAATTTTTGGAAATTTTTGAAATTTAGAAATTTTTTGAAAATTTTGAAATTTTGAACTTAAATTTTTTGTTTATGTTACATATGTTTTTCAATATTATTATTTAAATATTAAAATTTTGAAATTTTATGAAAACTGAAATTTCATTCATTGATTTTGCACGAGAGTGCAATATATTTTTTTTATTGGACAGAAATTACTTTTTGCTAATCAATATGTTAGAAAATGGAATGTCACGTGTATTGTTTCTGGCCAATAGAAAAAGAGTAAAATAGAGCCTTATGTAATAAATGGAAATATATTGAACCAGAGGAGTACTAATAAGTACGAATATCAATATTAACTTTAGAATAATAATAATAATAAAATACATTGAATATCGACAGGACACCTTTGATAAGCATTATTGCTAGACGATTTATTAAGGCATTTGAATGTGATATCATGAATATTACACTAACGCGACCATTTCACAACCTTCAGTTATATATTCATTTCACTTTATCCTACAATTGTTCTATTTAAGCAGTCACAAAGCATTGATTACATATTTCTGTGATGTATAGTCACTGACTGTACACACTGTTGTGATATATAGTCACTGACTGTACACACTGTTGTGATATATAGTCACTGACTGTGCACACTGTTGTGATATATAGTCACTGACTACACACTGTTGTGATATATAGTCACTGACTGTACACACTGTTGTGATATATAGTCACTGACTGTACACACTTGTGATATATAGTCACTGACTGTACACACTGTTGTGATATATAGTCATTGACTACACACTGTTGTGATATATAGTCATTGACTACACACTGTTGTGATGTATAGTCACTGACTGTACACACTGTTGTGATATATAGTCACTGACTGTACACACTGTTGTGATATATAGTCACTGACTGTACACATTTCTGTGATATATAGTCAGTGAGTGTACACATTTCTGTGATATATAGTCACTGAGTGTACACACTGTTGTGATATATAGTCACTGACTACACATTTCTGTGATATATAGTCACTGAGTATACACATTTCTGTTATATATAGTCACTGACTGTACACACTGTTGTGATATATAGTCACTGACTGTACACATTTCTGTGATATATAGTCACTGACTGTACACATTTCTGTGATATATAGTCACTGAGTGTACACATTTCTGTTATATAGAGTCACTGACTGTACACACTGTTGTGATATATAGTCACTGACAGGTTTTTGTTATACTTTGTAGTGGTTATCATGCCTCTATGAAGATCAGAAGCCGATAGACAAGTACTAGTTTAACGCTGACAGACCACCAAGGGACATCATTACAAATATGTTCGGAATGGCTTGAATATCATTTATTACGTTCATTTTTGTGTTTATCTGACAGTTTTAACTTCTTTGACATTGCTGGATAAGCACAACACACATTCAATGTCGCTGGATAAAAAATACAATTTGTACTCTGCACGGCACATGTGTTACTCGATCTTTAGTTTTATGTGTAGTGTTTTGTAGATCATTGTTTGTCCTTTTGTCCTTTTTTGCTTTGACCATTGTGTTGTCTGTCCTTCGGTTTACGGATTCTGATTACCCCTTTGATATCTTCAACTCTTCTTCTATAAATGTTCAGCAAGTCTCGCATTTGTACTTTTTCCTAAGCCTCGTACAAATAAATATTTTATTTATAGACAATGTATAAATACTCTTTAAGTACCATTTGTTGTGTGGGGCTCTGAATATGGAAGACAATATTGGGTTCATCATTACACACTGTATCACAAATGATATTTCCCCCCTGAAATTGAGATAACATTGGGCTTCATTGTACTCAATTGCATCGTCTGATTTAAGTATATTTTAATTGAAACAAAAACAAAAAGCAACATTTTCCATTGTAAATGAAATGAAATATATTTTGAAATTGATTTCAAACTTTGACATTTGTTTTTGTTACACAGAACAATGCTGTATGTAAGAGAACAAATGAAACCAACTTCTGCTGACTTTATGTAAGCTTCACAATGTAGGCACGATGACACTAAAGAATTTGGTATGGTTATAAAAAAGTATTTTGTTGTGGAAAAGATCAGACAAAGAAATACAATAGTGTTAGACGAGCAAGAACATTTGTTAGCGAAAATGACAACAAAGCGCTGTATAAAGAGGGGGCTACATTAAACTCATTCAGTAATACTTGTAAGAGGGTCGCATTGGGATTGGAAAAAGGCAATTTTGCTACATGTACAGGAAAAAGAGGATACAATTGATTGTTGTCGAAAAAAGTTGGCTTGCAATTAGCCACCATCGACAACTCTTATGAAACTGTGTTTCTCATTACAATTTTTTGTTCAAGCTGCCAGGTCTTCTCCTTAACAAAATAACCAATTTGCGTTGATTCTTGAAACTATCGGACATATCCAGGGGACATATCTTTCAGAAGGTTTGTGCCACGTAACGTATAAGCCAAGTCATATTCTGTACGCTGGGGTTTCCTCGACAACAAAAGTTTTACGTAAATATTACAGCACTGGTTTTGCATCGCAAATAATACAGCCACGATATTTTAACGCAAATAATGCAGCTAGCAATATTTTAACACAATTAATATAGCCACAATATTTCTGTTAGCTAAAATAAAACCTATTCCGAGATCCTGTACAATCCGACACATTTCACTGGGGCCTTGGTGTGTCGGATTGTTTCTTTGCGTCTTATTAAAAAAATAGCTAATTTTTTTTCTACTTTCTTCCTATTTACTGGAGCTATATTTCTGAGAATGTGGGATATTTACATATGTAAGGTTTATCTTGAGCGGTAGTTATACGTTGTTTTTGTACGTATTGTCTGCCATTACCGTGTTATACTAATCTTTTTATTTTTTTTATTTATATCTTTATTTCTCAAACTGACAGTGCATAGCACATATACAGAGAAGTTACAAATAAATGAACAGATTAAACTATATACAATATATACAAATACAGTAAATCGACAGATGGAATTAGCCGGGAGGACAAACTATCATATTTATATATCTAATAAATTTACATAGTTTTTGCAGGATTGGTTTCCGTTCACTAGTCATTATTTTTTTTTAATTTTATTATATTGGGACGTTCAATTAGATGTTTTGGAAGTAGTGAAGTACGTTTTTCGCTTAAATTAGTACATTCAAATATGTAATGATATTCGTCTCCAATTTGATTCTTTTGACAAAGTTCGCAATAGCGATTTTCCCTCGGAATATTACTCCATCTTCCCTTTTCTATGGGCAATTTATGATTTGTAGTTCTAAATCTACATGTACGATTTTACACGTATGACCTTTAATCTGTCAATGACAAAGGAGAAATATCTGTAGATATTACGCGTAAGACCTTTAATCTGTCAATGACAAAGGAGAAATATCTGTAGATTTTACAGGTATGACCTTTATTCTGTCAATGACAAAGGAGAAATATCTGTAGATTTTACAGGTATGACCTTTATTCTGTCAATGACAAAGGAGAAATAGCTGTAGATTTTACAGGTATGACCTTTATTCTGTCAATGACAAAGGAGAAATATCTGTAGATTTTACAGGTATGACCTTTATTCTGTCAATGACAAAGGAGAAATAGCTGTAAACCTTCACAAATAAATGAACATTGTAATGACAAAGAAGCTAGATAATTGTACCACAGGGGTTATTCTTATTATTAAATTGCAAGTATTTCAGAATAATATTTTTGATTGCTTTGGGCTTATCATACAGAATAAACATGTTTGTTTTGTCAAATTTTTAAAGATCCGTATTCCTTTCTGATTTCATACGAATTTGAATGAAGGATTAACTAAATATATATATATATATAAATGATTGAATCGATGAAATAGTTAAAAAAAAAAAGAAGGTCTTATTTGATCGGATAATAAGGCATCGCACGTTAAAAGATATCAGATCTAATATGGTAAAATATGAAGTGTATGCTTCCTTTAAATAGCTATGCTGAAAAATTAATAACTTTAGTATTAAATTGGAAAAATGCAATTTCTATTAAAACCATTGGGGAAACTGAAATCAATTTTGATGCACGAAAAAAGACGAAATGAATGACGTGTTCAAAAACAGCTGATCAATGACCAAGTCTAAAATATAATTACGTTCTATCTCTCGTTTACTCTTTATTTCATATATGGTTTTCATGTTTTGACCCAAAAGTAATAACTTATTGGTATAAAATTAAAAAACTTCTCAAAGCAATTAATTGGTTGTAGTTTTCTCTCTCATGATATATTTTTAGTTCTAAGCTTAGAACATGATTAATCTACTGTAGGTACAAAAAACACAGTCTGACAACAAATACATAGCATAGCTTCTTCTGACAGAGTTAAATGTACTTTACTACGAAATCAATCACGCACTTGGTAACACAACTTATACACTTAGTACCCTCTCTAAGGATGGATTTCTAGAGAATCATAATTCTGTTGAAATTCAAACGGTAGATGAAGACGCAATGTTTACTTAAACACGTATTCGTACAAACAATGTCACATAGTCCTTTGAATAGACTTACATAGCAAGTGACATCAACCATGTGAGGCTTTTAAGAGCCCCTAAAAGTCTGATTTACTTTATTGTCTTTTATCACAACCTTAAAGAACATATTCAATAGTATCAAAACGTTATACCACTATACAACTTTATAATTATACAACGAAATAAAAAGTGTTTTCTTGTAACAGTGCAACATGAATATATACCAGTTTGTTGTTGTTGTTGATAAAGAGGAACTGTCCTTCACTTTATTTTGGTGAACATATTTTTGTTTTCTTATGAGATTGAATTGATCCAAGATCAAAGTGAATTTCTCTTGGTTGGGTTGTAATGTTTCTTACTTATATGTATACATTGATTGATTGATTGATTGATTGATTGATTGATTGATTGATTGATTGATTGATTGATGTTTTGGTGTTTTAATGCCACTTTCAGCAATATTTCAGCTATATTATGGCGAACAGTTTTAGTGGAGGAGGAAGCTGGAGTACCTGTAGAGAACCACCGACCAACTGGTAAACTTTATCACTTGCGCATACGAGTCGAGTGCACACTTTTTTGTAATTTACAACACTGGGCGCGAACCCACGCAGTATTGGTAATAGGCTTATATGAGCTGTTAGATCCATCGGCCTAACTCTTTGAGTCACGCGGGCCCCTTATGTATACATGATGTATATTCATCCATTTGATATGCTACGATATACCCTATTCGTCATGTCACGTAGATTTGTTCAGGCGACAATAAGCCTAAGCTTTAATAGCCATCATTCCCATAGTATTTTATCATGAAATTTATTAATATCGATATAAAAAATTGGAAATATTATTAGATTCTGATAGAGTAACCTTCCAAATACTGTAACTAGTATGCCCCACATCAAATCAAAATAGCAAATACAAGCATAATACAACCAAAGTGCTCTAATCAAGATATTTTGACAATCATAGAACATAATAGCGAAGCATTGTCTTGTTTGTCCTTCTTCGATTTACGGATTCTGATTACCCCTTTGGTATCTTCAAACTCTTCTGTGAATGCTGCGATAGTTCCTGTATTGAATATATTTCCGGGTCATATATTTCAGGACATTTAAGCATCCTCTTAATTTCTGCTTAATGTCTGCTATCACCAACTAAGTGGTTTCTTTTCAACCTGGACATTTCCTCACTTATTTCGAATTGTCTCCACATTATCTCCACATGGAATACAAAGGAATTTCTTATATAGCCATATTAATTATTTCCATTATAGGAAATTATTACTTTCTTTACCAATTGCAAACTAAATGAATTATGAAGCATCAATATAACAACTGTATTAATAACATGTTACAGATTATACTGTATACTTTGTCAACAATATACGTAAATCCTTTTCTTAAAACTTTTTGGGGTCCATAAAACTAGTTTGTAAGAAGGCTCATGTCTTATTTACATTGTTTGTGTTTGTTTGCGTTGTGTTTTTGTTTTGTTTCTCTGCGTCTTGTGTAACCTATGTTGTCAGTTTCTCTGGATTGTCCATGTTTGATTGCCCCTTCGGTATCCTTTAACGTTTATTTAACCCCGCTCCATTTTATTAACGTGCCTGTACCAAGCCAGGAGAGTGAGAGGTCATGTATTTGTGTGTTAAGGGTATCGTTACCTAGCCTGTACCAAGCCAGGAAAGTGAGAGGTCATGTATTTGTGTGTTAAGGGTATCGTTACCTAGCCTGTACCAAGCCAGGAAAGTGAGCGTCATTTATTTGTGTGTTATGGGTATCGTTACCAAGCCTGTACCAAGCAAGGAAAGTGAGCGGTCATGTATTTGTGTGTTAATGGTATCGTTACCTAGCCTGTACCAAGCCAGGAGAGTGAGCGGTCATGTATTTGTGTGTTATGGGTATCGTTACCTAGCCTGTACCAAGCCAGGAAAGTGGTCAGTCATGTATTTGTGTGTTAAGGGTATCGTTACCTAGCCTGTACCAAGCCAGGAAAGTGGTCAGTTATGTATTTGTGTGTTAAGGGTATCGTTACCTAGCCTGTACCAAGCCAGGAAAGTGGTAAGATATGTATTTGTATGTTAAGGGTATCGTTACCTAGCCTGTACCAAGCCAGGAAAGTGGTCAGTCATGTATTTGTGTGTTAAGGGTATCGTTACCAAGCCTGTACCAAGCCAGGAAAGTGGTCAGTCATGTATTTGTGTGTTAAGGGTATCGTTACCAAGCCTGTACCAAGCCAGGAAAGTGAGAGGTCATGTATTTGTGTGTATTTGTGTGCTAAGGGTATCGTTACCTAGCCTGTACCAAGGCAGGAAAGTGAGAGGTCATGTATTTGTGTGTTAAGGGTATCGTTACCTAGCCTGTACCAAGCCAGGAAAGTGAGAGGTCATGTATTTGTGTGTTAAGGGTATCGTTGCCTAGCCTGTACCAAGCCAGGAAAGTGAGAGGTCATGTATTTGTGTGTTAAGGGTATCGTTACCCAGCCTGTACCAAGCCAGGAAAGTGGTCAGTCATGTATTTGTGTGTTAAGGGTATCGTTACCAAGCCTGTACCAAGCCAGGAAAGTGAACGGTCATGTATTTGTGTGTTATGGGTATCGTTACCAAGCCTGTACCAAGCCAGGAAAGTGAGAGGTCATGTATTTGTGTGTTAAGGGTATCGTTTCCAAGCCTGTACCAAGCCAGGGAAGTGAGAGGTCATGTATTTGTGTGTTATAGGTATCGTTACCAAGCCTGTACCAAGTCAGGAAAGTGAACGGTCATGTATTTGTGTGTTATAGGTATCGTTACCAAGCCTGTACCAAGCCAGGAAAGTGGTCAGTCATGTATTTGTGTGTTAAGGGTATCGTTACCTAGCCTGTACCAAGCCAGGGAAGTGAGAGGTCATGTATTTGTGTGTTAAGGGTATCGTTTCCTAGCCTGTATCAAGCCAGGAAAGTGAGAGGTCATGTATTTGTGTGTTATGGGTATCGTTACCAAGCCTGTACCAAGCCAGGAAAGTGAGAGGTCATGTATTTGTGTGTTAAGGGTATCGTTACCTAGCCTGTATCAAGCCAGGAAAGTGAGAGGTCATGTATTTGTGTGTTATGGGTATCGTTACCTAGCCTGTACCAAGCCAGGAAAGTGGTCAGTCATGTATTTGTGTGTTAAGGGTATCGTTACCTAGCCTGTACCAAGCCAGGAAAGTGGTCAGTTATGTATTTGTGTGTTAAGGGTATCGTTACCTAGCCTGTACCAAGCCAGGAAAGTGGTCAGATATGTATTTGTGTGATAAGGGTATCGTTACCTAGCCTGTACCAAGCCAGGAAAGTGGTCAGTCATGTATTTGTGTGTTAAGGGTATCGTTACCAAGCCTGTACCAAGCCAGGAAAGTGAGAGGTCATGTATTTGTGTGTTATAGGTATCGTTACCAAGCCTGTACCAAGCCAGGAAAGTGGTCAGTCATGTATTTGTGTGTTAAGGGTATCGTTACCTAGCCTGTACCAAGCCAGGGAAGTGAGAGGTCATGTATTTGTGTGTTAAGGGTATCGTTACCAAGCCTGTATCAAGCCAGGAAAGTGAGAGGTCATGTATTTGTGTGTTATGGGTATCGTTACCAAGCCTGTACCAAGCCAGGAAAGTGAGAGGTCATGTATTTGTGTGTTAAGGGTATCGTTACCTAGCCTGTATCAAGCCAGGAAAGTGAGAGGTCATGTATTTGTGTGTTATGGGTATCGTTACCAAGCCTGTACCAAGCCAAGAAAGTGAGAGGTCATGTATTTGTGTGTTAAGGGTATCGTTACCTAGCCTGTACCAAGCCAGGAAAGTGGTCAGTCATGTATTTGTGTGTTAAGGGTATCGTTACTTAGCCTGTACCAAGCCAGGAAAGTGAAAGGTCATGTATTTGTGTGTTAAAGGTATCGTTACCTAGCCTGTACCAAGCCAGGAAAGTGAGAGGTCATGTATTTGTGTGTTAAGGGTATCGTTACCTAGCCTGTACCAAGCCAGGAAAGTGAGAGGTTATGTATTTGTGTGATAAGGGTATCGTTACCTAGCCTGTACCAAGCCAGGAAGGTGAGAGGTCATATATTTGTGCGTTATAGATATCGTTACCTAGCCTGTACCATGCCAGGAAAGTGAGAGGTCATGTATCTGTGTGTTAAGGGTATCGTTACCTAGCCTGTACCAAGCCAGGAAAGTGAGAGGTCATGTATTTGTGTGTTAAGGGTATCGTTACCTAGCCTGTACCAAGCCAGGAAAGTGAGAGGTCATGTATTTGTGTATTATAGATATCGTTACCAAGCCTGTACCAAGCCAGGAAAGTGAGTGGTCATGTATTTGTGTGCTATAGGTATCGTTACCTAGCCTGTACCAAGCCAGGAAAGTGAGCGGTCATGTATTTGTGTGTTAAGGGTATCGTTACCAAGCCTGTACCAAGCCAGGAAAGTGAGAGGTCATGTATTTGTGTGTTATAGGTATCGTTACCAAGCATGTACCAAGCCAGGAAAGTGAGAGGTCATGTATTTGTGTGTTATGGGTATCGTTACCTACCCTGTACCAAGCCTGTACCATGCCAGGAAAGTGAGAGGTCAAGTATCTGTGTGTTAAGGGTATCGTTACCTAGCCTGTACCAAGCCAGGAAAGTGAGAGGTCATGTATTTGTGTGTTAAGGGTATCGTTTCCTAGCCTGTACCAAGCCAGGAAAGTGAGCGGTCATGTATTTGTGTGTTAAGGGTATCGTTACCAAGCCTGTACCAAGTCAGGAAAGTGAGAGGTCATGTATTTGTGTGTTATGGGTATCGTTACCTAGCCTGTACCAAGCCAGGAAAGTGAGCGGTCGTGTATTTGTGTGTTAAGGGTATCGATTCCAAGCCTGTACCAAGCCAGGAAAGTGAGAGGTCATGTATTTGTGTGTTAAGGGTATCGATTGTGCCTCTTTCTACGATTTTGATATTTTATTTTACGATATTGATCTTTTATTTTGGGATTGTTCTGACAGCAATGATATTTTTTTTATATTTTTCATTTGATTTCTACAGGTATATAATTTTAATCAAGATGGTTGTATTTGCTTTACTGGTGTACTTTCGTGAGTTTTATCCTACCTTTTATGTGTTGTCCTATTATGTGTCTTTACGTTCTGAGTTCCATGTTGTGATGTCCCTTACGATTTCCGTTCGGTACGTCTTCACCTCCATTTGTTTGTAGGAGGGCTCATGTCTTATTTACGTTATTTGTAGGTTTTTTTGGCGAACAGTGGTGTCAAATATACTAGTATATTGTTTGTGTTTTGTTTGTCTACTTCTTGTGTACCCTGTGTTGGCAGTTTCTCTGTACTGTCCATTTTTGGTTGTCCCTTCGGTATTCTCTAACGTTTATTGATCCTCTTCTATGTTTTTCCTAGAGAATTGTCCAACCCATTGTTTACTGATTCATATATTTCGTTCATGCTGTTTTATCTGTATGGACTGATTGTACTACTGTAATAATTTGTATAATTTGTATATTGAAAACATGACATTTAATGACATTGTCTCATTTCAATGAAGCCTGAAAAAGTCGCTTACAATTAAATAAATCAGAGATTTTAGAAATATTCCAGTCGATTTGAAACTTTGTTATTTTAATTTGTTTTGGATGTAGTTAAGTCTTTTTCTTTGCTGAAATCAAATGTTTCTACATGAGTACCGTTAACTTCAAAACATTTAGCCCGTTGTGAAGTATTTATTTATATTAACAGACTAATGAACACGGCACATGTACGCCTTTGATTTCATTCAATTTATCAGCATTTATCCATTGTATGTGTTAATCAGCGGATTTTGTTTATAAAATCTATATTGACGGCATTGATATTTCAAAGAATTCATGAATCTATCTGATCTGATAAACACCCAGCTTTTGATAGACGATTTAATTAAACACAATAGAGTTTGATTGATTATTATATGATATAGGAAATGTTTCAAACTTCAACCTGTGCAATCAGTGCCTATCACCACTAACGTTATGAGTTCGAACCCCGTTCATGGCGAGGTGTACTCGATACAACATTATGTGATAAAGTTTGTTAGTGACTTACGACAGCTCTGTGGTTTTCTCCAGGTACTCCGGTTTTCTCCAACGACAACATTGACCGCCACGATATAATTAAAATATTGTTGAAAATGGCGTTAAACACCATAAACCAACCAACCAAACTTCAACCACCCATTCTTCAAGAACAAACACTTTTTAGAGACTAACAACAGATAATTAGTACTAGGCAAATTATTCTGTGAAAAAAAGAGATTTTAAAAGGGAAAAAAACGTGGTAATTTTGTGTTGAATTCATGCTTCCCTGTATAAAGAGTATATATATGAATCCTAGTTGATAAACTATCTAACATTCCTACATCATGTATGAACGGTTTGAAAATACCAAAGGGAAAATGAGAAGCCGTTAATAAAAGAAAGACAGACACTACAATGACCAAAAGAAAAACAATACACATCAAACTAAAAATCGAGCAACACGAACCCGAAGGTTGCCATGATAGCTCTTCTATAGAATATACTTCCGGGTCATATATTTCAGGAAATTTAAGTATCCTTTTAATTTATTCTATTGTTAGCTATCGTCCATTAAGTGGTTTCTTTTCAAAATGGATACGTTCTTGGTGAAATCAAATTGTCTCCACATTGACTACAAAGGACCCTGTCATAGAAGTAGATTGATTATTTCCATTATGTAACATTATCACAAGTTGTCCAACCTACTTTGCCAATTAGAAACCTCATGAATGGAAAACTCATGAATAAACGTTAGAGAAAATCGAAGGGGCAATCACGAATGGACAATCAAAGAGACACTGGCAACATCAGGCACACAAGACACAGGACGAAGACAAAGAAAGCATAATATACAACATAGCACAGAAAAATAAAAAGATGAGCACCACGGACCCCACTGAAATCAGGGGTTTCTATGAGTAACAATAAACTGGTGTATATAATACGGATTTTACTGTATACTTTAATTCAATATATACATAAATTGCTTATAGACCTGTCCATCTACATCCTGACTTCCATCAATCATATACTATGTAAATAAGGCCAAATACTAAATGCTTACTTTCGAAGATCGTATGTTCATCCATGTTCTATTTGTAAGAAGAAGGGTTTGAAGATACGAAAGGGGTAATCAGAATCCGTATATCGAAGAAGAACAGACAACACAATGGCCAAAAGAAAAATCCGTATATGGAAGAAGAACAGACAACACACCATGGCCAAAAGAAAAAGTACAAAAGAAGTCTTGTATTCTGATCAAATTATGATTTATTTCTGCTAGATCTTAAATTTAAAATCTAATTATAGACTATCCGAATTAGGATTTGGTATTTTACCTTTACTTTGGCAATGTGTTGTTAAACACAAAAACCTTGGTGATAATAAAAACGTAGATAGCCAATCAGCGTGCGCCGCGTGTTTCTGGAATAATCTTCATCAGATACGCTCAGTCAGAATATTTGAAAACCAAATAATATATAAGTTTTGGGAGCATGTAAACCAAAAGGTCTAAACAGAATAGTCAAAATCTGCTAAGCTCACCTATGCCTAAGGTAGGTAAACCTTAGTGTTATTAATAATTACATCATTTGGGAAACGGCAAATTTCAATATTTATATACATCTAATAAATAAGGGTAATAACAAAATTACCGAACTCCGAACAATCTTCCAAAGGGAAAGTCAAAACTCATAAGTATATAAACAGACAAAATCAGTCAACAACAGGAAAACTGTGAAAACTGTAATGACCCTGACTTGGTACAGGCATTTCTAAAGAAATGGTGGGTTGAATCATATTTTAAAGCGCCAAACCTCCCGCTTTCATTACGGTTGAAAGGTTCCGGCTGTCACTATAACAGTATTTATAACAATACTGGAACAAAATAGGTAAGATAGTTGTCAAAGCAGTACCAAAGCCATGATAGTGCCGAAACATTGACTACCAGGCGGATGATATCATCGGGGACTTATAGTCCACCGACAGAACCAACAACCAAGTGATAGTAGTAATAACGTAGATACAAAAGAAACATAGCTGTCTACATGATTAATACTATATTTTAATGACATGATGCGGTATCTACAGTTTGGTGTGTAGGTTAAGGATTCTTATTTACTTGCATACAATATATTGTTTACATACATACAAACGAATTATCAAACTCATTTTCAATTACTTATCACGTGATACTGACGTTATTTTATACTTCAATGATCCTGGTATTTTCACCATAGTCATGTTTGACTTATTATATACCTTTACACGGACAAGATGATTGACAATTGATAGTCTTCTTGTACGTGTGCAACAATTACAATTTTTTTTTATGCTTTCTGCAACAAACGTTTGAAGACACGAAAGAGGTAATAAGAAGCTGTTGATCGATGAAGGACAGACAATACAATGGCCAAATATATTTAGCAAGTCGCTAAAATGAATTACACTTATTTGTGTTTGGGAAAACAAGTAAAATTAATACATAACAGATTTACCACACCCTTTAGAACTTAATCTTTTTCTCTATATTCTTATTATACTTGTACGACCTAATATCACACATTCATGTCGATAGTCAATCCTTTGGTTGGTTCATGAGGCCATGAAATCTATCGTGTAGGTGTTTCTGGAGCATGCAATCAATCCATTTAGTGATTTAAGAGTGTTTGTTTATAGTAGTAGAGTGCACAATTAATGATAATATCCACAGTGAAAAGATTAGTACGCGCTTACGTTCATGATATCAACAGCAGCATTCTTGCAATAACAAACAAAATAGTGAAAGATTTAAACAGAAAAAAATGGTTTCGGCATTTCTATTTCATGGAATTTAAATGCATTTCTGTTACTACTGAAAAGTAAAAAAAAATTGTTTAAATTTTATTGTTTAAATTTATTTGATTTTTTTTTTGGTTCAATTTAAAGATTTCAAGTATTTGAAGGTTATTAAGGAACACTTTACAAAAGGAAATTACATGCGCTCACAGATTGATTTATAGGAAAGTCGATTTATAATGAGCAACTTATTTACCTAATCGTTTAAAATTTATTCTACAGTTACACTTCAATAATTTAAAATATCCGGCACCAAACCTTTATTGTAAACATAGTTAATGTATCTTGTCTATTTCATAATTCGTATCGACTTAATTCATTTATTTATAAACAAAGACGTAGATATCAAATTTAGTGCGCACGACGCGTTTCAGGAATAACCTTCATCAGGTACACTCCATATCGAAAGATTTGAAAGCCAAATGATTTAAAGTGTTGAGAGCATAAGTTTGATTCAATAAAGTAAGGATAATAATGAAAACTATTAATAATAATAATAATATATAGTGAAATGAATGAGGAAATGTCGTTTCTTACTTGATGGGATATCAGTCATTGATAATATCTTTCAAGTTTTCTAATCACAGTAATTGAACATCTTTGTACCAGTCAGGAGAAATGTCCACAGAGAAAACTAGTAAGGTTACTGTGATTGGTATAATAGACACTATGCAAACATTGTGCTTTACGATAATCAGTCTTTTGTTCAAGCAAAGCTTTTAGTCGCTGGTGAAGAGAGAAGATCTGCTCCCTATGATATTATGATCTATTGACAGATTCTGATTGGCGAGAAATACTTCGTCGATTGATACTTAGTTATAGTTGGATATAATTTTGTGCCACTATCGGTCATTAATCAAGACTTTGAGGAGTGTCCATTAATATTCTTTACTTTAGGTTGCCTATGGATGGTGCTCCTACGCTTTGAACAGAGCAGTTATCGATTATGACGTGTACAGGTAGAAATCACCTGTTAGTCAGTGATTTATTTACAACTAACATATAGGACAATCTTCATTAAACGAATGGGACATTTTATAATATGCTCACCATATAATTACGGGACGTATTCCGTAAATATATTTATGATTGTTTAGAAAGAATCAGAAATATGAGACGAAAGCATATATACAGTTGTAAGAATGTAAATAATGGGTAAATTAACTTTGGTTGTCCCTACAATTGTAGTCAGTTTTTTCTGTGTTCTATTAAAAGCGAAAGAGATACATGTGAATATTATATGCGATGAATTATTATATCCATCATGTGTAAAACAAGTGACTAAATTGAACCAAACCTACATACCATCAGTGATAAGCGATGATTTATATTCTCTGAAATATGATCTAAAGGAAGGATCAGACAACTTGATTTTAAATTATCAAAACTTTAATATCACAAATGATTGGTGGAATATTTTTCTTGTGTTTGGGAACAGCATAACAGCGAACGCTGCATCAACTGTTGCCACCTCTTACCATCTGCCTATATTTCTGTACGACACTTCATATTGGAAACACACTGTAAGTATATTTAATACCTATATTTCTGTACGACACTTCGTATTGGAAACACACTGTAAGTATATTTAATACCTATATTTCTGTACGACACTTCGTATTGGAAACACACTGTAAGTATATTTAATACCTATATTTCTGTACGACACTTCGTATTGGAAACACACTGTAAGTATATTTAATACCTATATTTCTGTACGACACTTCGTATTGGAAACACACTGTAAGTATATTTAATACCTATATTTCTGTACGACACTTCGTATTGGAAACACACTGTAAGTATATTTAATACCTATATTTCTGTACGACACTTCGTATTGGAAACACACTGTAAGTATATTTAATACCTATATTTCTGTACGACACTTCGTATTGGAAACACACTGTAAGTATATTTAATACCTATATTTCTGTACGACACTTCGTATTGGAAACACACTGTAAGTATATTTAATACCTATATTTCTGTACGACACTTCGTATTGGAAACACACTGTAAGTATATTTAATACCTATATTTCTGTACGTCACTTCGTATTGGAAACACACTGTAAGTATATTTAATACCTATATTTCTGTACGACACTTCGTATTGGAAACACACTGTAAGTATATTTAATACCTATATTTCTGTACGACACTTCGTATTGGAAACACACTGTAAGTATATTTAATACCTATATTTCTGTACGACACTTCGTATTGGAAACACACTGTAAGTATATTTAATACCTATATTTCTGTACGACACTTCGTATTGGAAACACACTGTAAGTATATTTAATACCTATATTTCTGTACGACACTTCGTATTGGAAACACACTGTAAGTATATTTAATACCTATATTTCTGTACGACACTTCGTATTGGAAACACACTGTAAGTATATTTGATACCTATATTTCTGTACGACACTTCGTATTGGAAACACACTGTAAGTATATTTAATACCTATATTTCTGTACGACACTTCGTATTGGAAACACACTGTAAGTATATTTAATACCTATATTTCTGTACGACACTTCGTATTGGAAACACACTGTAAGTATATTTAATACCTATATTAATATGTTTTCTTTGTAATAATAGAATGAAATAACGTCTATAGTGAATAAGTATTATATATCTCCTTTCTTATATTGTATGTATTGTATATTTGGAATGTGTACTCGGTACTCGTTACATATTTTTTAACCCATTAAAATATAATATTTAGGGTGGCAGAGCGTCACGTTGAAGTGTTTGATTTAAAACATTATGAAATTATTATTATTTATCGAAATTACAGACATCTTTTTGTTTACTCTTCAAATGTGTGATATGTATGGGAAAAACAGAATTTATACGAAATTATTTGAAATTGATGCCATATATATCTTTAATTTCTGATTAAAAGGTAAAAACAATCACACCTGACGATAAAAGTAACCATACAAAACGCAATAAAAAATCCAATTGATTATAATTCAAAATATGGCTACCAGACAAATTAAGATATAAAATGTAAAAATATATAAATAAACACCAACAAAAGGTCGCATCCCTGAAATGTCCAAATAATATTCTACATTAGGTATCAACAAACCATGATATCTTGTAAGATCACCCTATAACCAATGTTTTGGACCTATTACAAACTATGACATTATTTAACGTGGCTTAGTACTTAGCAAATTTATCTTTAAACGACCAAATGTATGATATCGTTACCATGGAAGTTATTCCGCTATATGTAATATAATTAATACCGTTTTATAAAGTCTGTTGTGAGACAATGTCTTCAATGTAATAATATATGACTGTTTTAAAAACATAGAAACATAGATAAACGGTTTTTCAAGTAGATCTAGATTGGAAAACATAGGATTAACAATTACAAATTGTAGGTCTTATAACCTGTTCCATTTCAACCTACCCTCTTGGTATCTTCAAACTCTTCATATATAATGTAGTGCGCACAATGCTTTTCTGTAGCAAAAGTTCACAGATCAATCTATACAGAAATGGTACAATCTTATAGCTACTTCTTCTCGGGGAAACTTATATGGGCAATTTAAAATGGAATTTAATTGGAAAACTATTTGCTTAATTTATCTCCAAACGAGAGAGCTTTAATTACTAAATTAAGGTGTTGTAAATTAAAAATACCTGTAGAAACAGGCAGATGGGTAAATATCCCGAGAGAAGAAAGAATATGTCACTTGTGTCACAATGATATTGGATCCGAGTATCATTATATTTTTGAATGTTCATTTCCTAATGTTATAGATATAAGAAAAAAACATATACCTAGTTATTATACTAGATATCCAAATTTCCAAAAAATGATAGGACTTTTATCACTTTGTAATGTTTCAGTTTTGAAATATTTATCATTGTTTATTAGTAAACTTAGAAAATATTTATAAATCCAGTGATATTGTGTTTGATTGCCTGTTAGTTATATCCATCATTGTATTTTTGTATTATATGTTATTGTTTGTATTCCTCTTGTTACACATGTATTGTGTCAGAGAGTATAATAAAAAGTTCAAAAAAAGTTCAAAGTAACAACATCTTTGATAAAAAATTGCAAATACTAAAACAGATAAAAGATGCGTGCTAGACATGGCATTCAGTAAAAACACTTAATGAGGACAATCTATTCAGGTTCAAAGTAAGCCAAAAGTAGAATTTAAAACAAATTGTATTTATCATTGGAGAGATTTACAGTCTGATGTATCAAGCGTGTAATTTATATACACTAATCCATTAGCCCTCCATCAATATTGACATTCTATATTTCAAAATCAGTAAAATTATTTGTAAATGACAATTAATTCCTTAAGAAAATCAATAGGAATCAATATTTCATTAGCAATTGTGTTTCATATGATGATTTGAATCTCCCATTCCTCATTGGAATAATGAATTTTTGAAGATAATCCCTTTGATCAGAGTGTTATAGTATGCAAATAAACAGATGATATAGAAAATATTTGGTAATAATTACATTACTTCCGTTTTTCATTGAAATGTTACAATATGATTGGTTATGAAGTGGTCACATGATTATAAGAGAGATGCTTTACATCCCAATAAAACTCAAACCCGAACTTGCACGTGCCTCCATGACGACGTCAGATGTAAACAATCAATGGCGTAGTAATTTCCAACAGCAAATAATCTAACACAAATAAAAATCACAACGAAAAATTCAACTATATTAAATTTTGATGTGATTTAAATGTAATTATAAGAATTGAATACATTTTTTTTGTAGTTCATCACCAATAAAACTCCAAAAAAAATGCATTCAATTCTTAATTATTATGATTGCTTGCAAATGGGTAGTTTTATCTGTGTTAACAGAGGTACATTAGTGAAACAATAAGGTATTGGATCATGAATTAATATTGCAGCATATATTTTTTTCACATAATAATCAAGATTTCTAGTGTAAACAATATTTATTGAACAAATTGCATGAGTTATAACAATAGTACATACATAGGGATCAGAAAACAAGATTTTTCCCACTTGGTAACGTTTTTTAAATGGGAATATATATAATTTCTAATATGGTGATCTGTTGAGGCTATAGCTTATATGACGTTTTAACACGGTTATTTTATTTTTTTGTTAATTTTATGCTTTGCTATTATCGCTCTGGATCAATTTATTTTACGAAAATAATGTCAGACATGTTAAAGCTACATACAAACTATGGCTTCCATGATGCTTTCTTAAATAGCCAGTAAGACTTCAACATTTACTGCCATATCTTGTAAGAAAGCAATACAAAACTAATAAAATCTTATGACAACAGACATGGATGAAAATTTAATACAAAGAAAAAAAAAATTGTTTGATTAATTAAGCTCATAAAGAGAAACGGTTTTCAACTACATCTAGATTGGAAAACATAGCAATAACAATTACCAATTATAGGTCTTATAACCTGTTCCATTTCAACAATAGAGTATAAAACGAAATCTTAAACAGCGATGGTCAATAATTCCACCAATATCAACACAAATATATATATTCTGATATACATTGCTGGAACCTTGGCAGAAATGAACCGTTGATATAAACCATTTATAATAAAAACGTAGATATCAAACTTAGTGCGCATGACGCGTTTCTGGAATAATCTTCATCATGTACGCTCAAAATCGACAGACTGGAAAGACAAATAATTTAAAGTTTTGGAAGCAATAAAACCAAAGGGCTTAAAAAGGATAGTCAATATCGGCTAAGGTCACATATGCCTGAGGCAGGAGAACCTTAGTTTTATTAATAATTACAATTGTACATATAACATATAAGAGTTTGACAAGTACGGAAATTAATATATGTATGAAACATTTGATTTTGTTATACATAATTTGGGAATCGTAAAATGAAAATAAAATAAAATAACACACTGTCGGCATTACGAATGTATCAAATTAAATTCCACTAATTAGTAAACATACACACAGCTTAGAAAGTTAACCCCTTTATTACTTAGTAATGCTCCATTTCATACTTGCAATAACTATATCAGTATCAAGGAATGTAGAATTACGTCATCAGTAAGATGGTACATTGTTAAACTATTCGAACCATGAGAACAACTACGATGTGCTTGTTCATTTCTATTTTTTAAAAGATGGAATATCAATCAAGATGAGAGAATGACTGTTTACCAATCGACGTATGAATTATATTCGGCTTAAGTCAATAGCGTAGCAATCAAACCTACATACTAAGAGATAAATAAACATCACATTGAGTGATCCGATTATATATTTATATACTTAAACTTGTGATATAAATCATATCTAGTCCTGCACTTAATGTTAACGATTTTTAATTAACAAACTAAATATCACGGTGTGGAAATGGGATCTTATACATCAAAATAAAAACCAAATTTTTGACATTTACGTCACCGAATATGGTACTGCTTTGACAACTATTTTACCTATTTTGTTCCTGTATTTAAATACTGTTACAGTGACAGCCGGAACCTTTGAACCGTAATGAGAGCGGGAGGTTTGGCGCCTTAAAATCTGATTCAACCCACCATTTCTTTAGAAATGCCTGTACCAAGTCAGGGTCATTACGGTTTTCACAGTTTTCCGGTTGTTGACTGATTTTGTCTGTTTATATAATTATGAGTTTTGACTTTCCCTTTATAAGATTGTTCGGAGTTCGGTAATTTTGTTATTACCTTTATTTACTCTCTATCAATATATGAAAATAACATAAAAATACGTCTGCACCCAATATTTAAAAATTTAATTTGGTTTCATAGGAATTGAAGCGGCTGATTTCCGAATACTTGAATGGATATATAAATATTATTTTCTGATCCTGAATTCATTACCGAATGCATGACAAAAAAGAAGCAAAAGCTAAACTGTATTTTTCCTCTTTAAAGACGTTTTGGTTACAGCGATGTGACCATTTTGAGTCCAGAAAAAGCAATATTCTAACTGCGATTTTACGTAATCATATGCCAGATTTCCACACTACTTTTAAGTTACATCATTTTTATTTCACTTCTTAAGGAAGCTGCAATTTTTCAGACACGAAATATTTGTGTAGTCTATTTATATCTGTACTATTGCAAAGAAATAGTTAAACAGTAATGATCGACAACATAGTAAACCACAACAATGCTCTTCTCAAACCTTAAACAAGTGAAAAAGACAACGGAGTAAATATATGTAGTTGTGTAGAACAGGATAATATGGCATGGTTGTGCAGATTTATATACCGCTTCGTTCACACTATACTTGTCTTTGCACTTCACACATTGCTTTCCTTCTTGTACTTTTTCAAGTTGTGGATACCTTTCTTATTTCACAAATATTTTGGGCTGTAATTGTGGCGATTTATTTCAGTGTTTTGATATTACCAGTTGACTGTTATATACGTCGGTATGGTCACTTATATATCCTATTTGTGTTTCCGTTGATGTTGATACTTTCCAGGCTTAAATTCTGTCTTATTGATGAATGATCAATTTTTATGACACTTATCAAGCATAGCTATGGTCCAAACAGTCCACAAACATGCATTAGATACAAATTTTGAAATTTTGACATTATTTACCTATTTCGTTACATCTATATTTTGCTTTTTTTCTTACATCGATCATCGATATATTTGTTAATTATTTTCATTAAATCTTGACGATCGGAAGATCTGTTTTTCGTCTCAGGGATCCTTACAACTCCAGTCATTATTACAGTAATTTATTGATATATTATGTCAGCTATAAACACAATCTGAATGTTTCTGAACACAAGGTGACATTTTATTGAAGGTTATAGGCCATCTGCTTTAGATACAAAACACACATAAAATTATAAACCTTATGTACCACGAGGAAGCATGTCTTACTTTATATTTCAAAGGTCACTTAGCTTTATTAATTCGCTGCATTTATATACTAAAACATGAAAGTAAAACCAAAAGTCAAATACGTTATATTTTGTTATTTTTTTTAACATTTTTCATTTGAAAAGAAATACATAAATATGCTAAGAATTCTCCCTGTAATAAATAGTATTTATCTTAGCACCTTGTTGAGCAGTATTCTGTCAGTTGCGTACCTATGGTGAAAGATGGTATTGCATGGCAATTTGGTTTTGGGTCAAATTTGACAATTGTTTCACAATTATGTCTTACGATGGCCTTGTATACTATCTAATATTTATATGGTGGCAGAAGCCATCATCTCACTTTAAAATATGACTCGTAGAACTAATATCATACATATGACAACTTCTGTGTCACTAGGATTAAATATATTATGTGTAGCTTTCACGATCATAGTATTCTATATAATAACGCTATTCGCCCTGTTATATGTGAGGGTTGGCATTTTACTCAAATGTGGAAAGTACTTGCATGACGGCATCATTTCACTAAGAGGGGAGAATTAGCACCATTACACCAGTTTAACCGCGCCACATTTTTTTATTGAAGTGCCTATGCCGAGTAAGGAAAGTGACTGGTCACATATTAGGGGTGACTGGTCACATATTAGGGGTGACTGGTCACATATTAGGGGTATCGATTGTTCCTCTTTCTACGATTTTGATATTTGATATCTGATTTTGGAATATTTCCGACTGTGTAGAATTCTTTTTCATTGCATCAAAACATAAATTCCATTTGGTATTTAAGTTCAATTTTAAAATTGTTCATTTGACATGGTAATGGTAGAAATATCTGTAATTCTTTTTTTCTTATATGCATTTATTCCATAGACAGTGAGATCCAATCTAATGTTAAAGTTTATTACTGACGAGACTGGTATTTATCGTAATGGGGATGAACCTACCAAACCTACAATCATATGTAATAATGATAAACAGCTAACATTGTGGTCTCAAAATTAACTGGTTAGTCTTAATGCACAGAAAATATATACCACGACTCTTTCTCGAATGATTATGTTGACAAACATCCAAATCCTGCCATGTTTAATCATAAAGAAACGAATATTTAGTTACTTTTCCTGATGATGAATCTAAAGATGAAAAACAAAATCAAGTATCAAAATCGTAAAAAGCGGCCACATCAATATCACTAACACCCAAATACATGACCGCTCAATTTCCTGGCTTGGTACAGGGTAGGTAACGATACCCTTAACACACAAATACATGACCGCTCAATTTCCTGGCTTGGTACAGGTCATACAATAAATAAATTGAGAGTTGTATACAGAAACCATACAATAAAATAAAATAAATGATTAAAAAAAGGTGTCTATAGACAAAAAAACGTATTTAACATTTGTGAGACGTCACATATAAACACGGATATGTTCCGTTTGTCGTAATCACAGTCCGATCCTTTCTTCCTTCGTGACTTATGACCGAATATGTAACAAGAGTAACAACCGGGTGTCACTAGTGCTGACCCTGAGCCTCTGAGTCCATTCCCGTGTTTTGTGTGGTGTTCATGTTGCTCAATCTTTATTTTTCTGTGTAGTGTTTTGTATATCATTGTTTGTCCTTTTGTCCTTATTCTTATTGACCACTGTATTGTCTGTCCTTGGATTAACGGCCTTTGATTACCCCATTGGTATCTTCAAACTTTCATATGATACGCTGATGTTGTCATCGCCATGCCAGTCATATAGATCAGGTAGCAAATATCAAAATTACAGCCCGCAAACTATTTCGATCTGAACCAGTTTTAATATGCATAAATTATGTTAACACGGTGAAACAAACAAACTTAAATATTATAAAATTAAAATGTCTTTTACCCTGAAATGTCTACCAAAGTGGTAATCAGATGCCGTAAATGGAAGGACAGACTATACAATGACTAACAGACAAAGGACAGACTATACAATGACTAACAGACAAAGGACAGACTATACAATGACTAACAGACAAAGGACAGACTATACAATGACTAACAGACAAAGGACAGACTATACAATGACTAACAGACAAAGGACAGACTATACAATGACTAACAGACAAAGGACAGACTATACAATGACTAACTGACAAAGAACAGACTATACAATGACTAACAGACAAAGGACAGACTATACAATGACTAACAGACAAAGAACAGACTATACAGTGACTAACAGACAAAGGACAGACTATACAATGACTAACGGACAAAGAACAGACTATACAATGACTAACAGACAAAGGACAGACTATGCAATGACTAACAGACAAAGGACAGACTATACAATGACTTACAGACAAAGGACAAACTATACAATGACTAATTGACAAACGAAAAATAATAGTCTACAAAACACTACACAGAAAACTAAAGATTTGAGCAGCACGTACCCCACTAAAACCGGGCGTGAACTAAGGTGCTTCGGAAGAGTAAACAGTTCAATCAGTTCCTGCTCCACTAGTTCTAACCGTCGTGTTGCTCATGTTACAAATGTAATAAGTCATGAATGAGAAAAGGGTCGGATAAAATATATCCTTGAATCCTGTAAACAACTATTCCTAAGCTCGATTATACAGAAAATTAGATAAATATTATATATACGTCTACAGATGTAAATGATGTCTTCTTAATATAGAAGATGGTCTTTAATTTCTGAAATATGATATTAATATTGAAAAGACATCATTGCTATATCTGTCCCCAGTGCAAAAGAAACATGTTAAAAGAAAATGGCTAGATCTGTAGGAGGTATTGAGTGGTTAGTGTTAAAATCTATTTTTAAATTAAAATATTAATTAATAATTTCGAAAGCCATTTAGATAATAGTATGCTATATGAAGAGTCTAATATATTTATAAACATCAAACATTTTGTACACGGAAGCACTGTGTATAAAGCATCATGCATGTATCAACATGTTCTTTAGAAAAACTGATATTCTATCTAAAATAATGTGCACAAGATGGAGAAAAACAGAACAAAGCAAAAACACAACACAATATATGTTGGACACTACTATGCGCAAGCAAGCACAATTAACGTAAATAAAACAAGAGCCCTCCTACAAACAACTGGAGTTAGAGACGAACGAACATAGTTTGTATGCGGAAATTGTGACGGATATCACAACACAGAACACGAACGTAAAGACGCATAATAGAACAACACAAAAAAACTATGAAAAAAACCCGGGGTGAACTCAAGTGCTGGCGAAGGGTTTAAATTTGTAATTTTGGGTTGAACAAATTTGTCAAAACGCAACGTAACAACAAAAATGATACCTTCATGGAGTTAATGCTTAGTGTCTTTTTTTTAATAAAAAATTTAAAAAATATTTCTTTGTAATCTGTTGTAAATAGTATTGAATTTATTTACTAATTTGGACTTTCGATGTGGTTCTTGCGGGACAGGTATTTTCCGACTGTAACCAAACAATATCATACCAGTGCGTTTCTGTAAGTGAATGTTAAGAGAATCTATCGCGATATTTTCATTAAAATGTTAACATGGATTATAGATAAATACTACAGTAGTGCTGCTGTGGACAAGTTTCATTTCCTCATAATACATGTTTATTGATTCAATCTACGAATTACAACTACAACATAAATTACATAAATAATTCATCATCTACAATATTTATTTTAACATTGTTTTTCATTTAAATTATGTAACTTATTTATTCGATATGTTTGAATTAGTTTCTACTCTTTCAACTGTTCTCTGGATTTAATGCATGTTTAGACGTTGTGTCAGGCCATTCTATTTACGCAATGGGTATACTTATTTAGCTATATACTCATTTAGCTATCTTTTCACTGAAGAAAGCTTGTAGTGTACAATATCGACTACCGTACTATTGATGGATCTAGTAATTTCACCATATTTAGTGAGTACTCATTGATAGTATGTACCATTGAAAAAAGTTTCCAATTTTAAATATTTTTGTTGAGATATTTTTTTCGAATTACATTTGTGATCAAAAGGGTCCACTTAACTTATTATAACTGTGCATAAGACATGAATACAACCGGATAACCAAAGGCCGTAAATCGAAGAACGACAGACAATACAATGGCCTATAGAAAAGGGAGACAAAAAAAAACCAACAATATTCAACAAAACAGAAAATTACAAATCGGGTGTTCTGAAAGGTTGAGCTGTTCCAGCTCCACTGGTGGCACCCGTCGTGTTACTCTTGTAATTATCCGGTGAGAAAGTCATTTAAGAGGAAAGTAGTACACAATTGTAACTACTACTGACGTAACATACCCATGATCAAATCATTGGTAGTGATGACATAAGCCCTTGGTTATTCTTATTAATCAATTTCATATGTTTTGTGATAAATCAAGCACTATGATTGTCTAGTCTTATTGGTATTAACTATTGACACTTGTTTATATGTACATCCTTTACTTCTATAATTGGAGGAGTGGTGTAAGACAAGGCATTCTAGAATGACATAGAAAAACAAACATTCGTAATTCTTCATTCAGTGTTTAATGTCCTCCTTGTAACCATATTTACAGTCGATAACGATCACAGAAATTATTCTTATCTGAATACAAACATTTTCAGATTGATAAACATTTTAAAAATATTCTGAAGAGCCTAGGTAATGAGAATATGGTTTCTTTGTTACTGTTTAAACTATATTTATAAAAGTAACTTTCACATACACATTACTTGATATTAGTTTTTTTCTCTTTATTTTTTCAACACTTTTAAGTAGCGATTTCAATTCTTGTAATAAGCACAATATCGCATAGTTTTGAATGCCACACCAAACTAGACTTAGTATATAATAAAACTTTATGCTCCATGGAGTCTGTAATTGCCCAACTTTTACACAGAAATCACAAGATTTTCTAATGATTTTCATCTAAAATCTTGTTGAAAAAAAAAATGAATACAAAATAGAAGAATTCTAGTATGTAACATTTAAGTACCGCATGACTCAGTTTGAATGTCGGATCGAAAGTAAATGATGGATCGATCATGAGGACTTTTCATAGATAATCAAAGAATACAAAGGTGGTTATCCATATTTCTTATTTCATGATGCAATGCATGTTTTGTTTCCGGACTTTTCAATAAGGATATTTTTCTATGTGAATACTGAAAGTATTGTATAAATGCATTGTAATTGTCGTTAATGGAAAGTCGATAAATATTAGACTCAGAACAGTATGACGTTAATGATATCAGTTATAGAAAAGGCAACATTAGATCCGACACTATGTTTATGAAATGACGTGGTAATATTTTCTTCTAATGATTTATTAGTCATGAAAAATAATATACTAAATATCAGCAACTCGTGCATTCTTCACTGCTTTTCTCTCTGTTTTCCATAATATTTAGAATGTTTTGGATTAAAGAGTTAGGTACTGCAATGCCTGACGGTTGCAATGATAACATCAAAGGAGTGGGAAATTTGTCAAGTCCTGGATGCAGCGAAATCAACGTAATGAACCTTTTTAATACTATTCCAAGAACTAAACGTAGCCATGGTCATAAAAGAATTCAACATTCAAATGTGAAAAAGGCCTCTAAACCAAGAACGTTACAAGATACTTTTAATGATTTACTTTCTAATATACAGAAACCTCTTGGAATTCATCACATTCGTACAATCTTATTTTCACAACCTGTAAACTACCTCAAAAATCTTAGGGATTTTGGACTTGACAAAGGAGGTGTAGATCCTTTTTCTCCTAAGTACAGATTGTCTAGTCCTTTCGTCTTTTCAAACCAGTTCGATCTGAACCTCTTCATGATAACAACAGAAAATTCCTCCATATTCCGTTTGCTAACAAAGGAATCGATGCTATTAACATCAGCAACATTCTTAATAGAAAAGAGGTCGTAAAAGAAATTCCACCATATTTCAAAAATCAATCTGTTCCCATTGTCTCCTATAGCTACACTAACAGCATTGGCCGTAAAATTTTCAACTACAAAGAAGCATTGCAAGATATTAACATAGAAGAGTACCTTAAGAACCCTCTGACTTGTTACTGCTCCCACTCTCCTTTTCAATGCAACCCATCTGGACATGTAATCACTGGTGATCTGAATATTATTCAACATGAGAGTCTCCGAAAGGTGATTTCTCATGGTCCTAAATTCAGAGAACCTCAACACATCAATTGGAAACATAATTTCAAAATAATTATGGATGCTGTTGAAGATTATGCCAGAAGGTGGATAAAGAGAGAAGTAGACCAAGATCCTGAGTTAGATTCATTGTCAGACTGGGTTAGAACAATTAGGTCTCTAGTACAAGGTCGGATTCACAAACTCAAAAATTGTGTTAATAGTCGACCTAATCTGTATTTAAAGACCAAGAAGCTGTTAAGTGTCTTTCCTCTCTTCATGACAGATATGTTATCGTTCCTGCGGAAAAGGCTTCCAACAATATCGTGTTTGTATGTAAATCATATTACCTCGAATGCCTAATCAAGGAATTAGGCATAAATAACAACACCTCTAGTAACACCACATACAAACCTACTTCGTTCGACAAAGATGAAATCCTAGCTAACCACAGATCATTCATGACCTCTTTAAACATTCCCTCTGGTAAAGAGTCTGAGGATTTACCCTATTTATATTGGATACCTAAACTCCATAAGACACCATACAAAGAAAGGTACATAGCGGGATCATCAACTTCTTCGACGAAAGAATTGTCTATTCACCTGACAAAGATTCTGTCTGCAGTAAAAGAGGGACAACAGAAATATTGTGAAACTGTTTACTCGCGTAGTGGCATACATCACATGTGGATTTTGAAAAACTCTAAAGATCTTTTGGATAACCTTAAATCAAGATCTTTCTCTCAGGTATCCTCCATCAATTTTTTTGATTTTTCAACTCTATATACCACCCTACCGCATGACAAATTAAAAATCCGCTTAAAAGAAACAATTCACAAAGCTTTCAGTCATAGAAACTATGGCTCACAAGGTGTTGTGTTAGGCTACAATTCCACATATTTTTCAAACAAAATTCAAAAAGGTAAAATTTGCTACTCCGAGGAACAAGTGATCAGTATGCTGGAGTTCCTCATCGATAATATATTTGTCTCCTTTGGAGGGATACTGTTTCAGCAGGTCGTCGGCATACCAATGGGTACGAATTGTGCCCCTCTTCTAGCCGATTTATTTTTATACTCATATGAGTCGGAGTTTCTTCAAAAGCTTGTAAAAGATAAGAAGATTCATGAGGCTAGAGCCTTTAATTTCACATACAGGTATATTGATGACGTTTTATCTATCAATAATTCTAGATTTGCAGAATTTCTTCCATTGATATATCCTCCAGAGCTGGAGGTTAAAGAGACCACAGATACCGCTTCGTCCGCATCATTTTTGGACTTATACCTCGAATTTGACGACAGTGGTCAAATCAGTACTAACATTTATGATAAACGGGACGACTTCAGTTTTAAGATCATAAATTTTCCAAATATGTTCAGCAATATACCAGCTTCTCCTGCATATGGTGTCTACATCTCGCAATTGATTCGTTATGCTAGGGCCAGTAGCAATTATTCTGATTTCCTGAAACGTCATCTTCATCTGAGAAACAGGCTACTGGACCAGGGCTATAAAAGATTCGCCTTATTCGATCTCTTAAAAAGTTTATATTCCGATACCAAGATCTTGTCGAAATATATTCCGTCTCTGCAGAAAAGATTATAAGCGATGGATTTTCATATAGTGAAAATGTATAAAGATAAGGTTTCAACAAAAATGTCAAAAATATTTTTTTATCAATGTGTGACGTAAAAGTGTTTTTGACATTTACTTCACTGAGTTTGGCGCTGATTTGACAACTGTTTTACCTGTTTTGTTCAAGCATTGTTGTAAATACTGTTATAGTGACAGCGGAAACTTTGAGCCGTGATGAAAGGGGGAGGTTTGGCGCTTTAAAATCTGATTCAACCCACCATTTCTTTAGAAATGCCTGTACCAAGTCAGGGTCATTACGGTTTTCACAGTTGTCCGGTTGTTGACTGATTTTGTCTGTTTATATAATTATGAGTTTTGACTTTCCCTTTGTAAGATTGTTCGGAGTTCGATAATTTTGTTATTACCCTTATTTAAAGAATCAAGTTTTTATCTAAATACAATCGTGTTTGTTTCACAGTATTCAAATCAGGGTGTTCTATAAATAAATTAATAGCTCTGCGTCAATGTGCATTAACAGGTAAAACATGCTACATGTAATTAGTAATTCCAACAAATTCACATTTACTACCGGTACTGTATGAGAATATCGACGATAATACCACAAACCAGATCGATACAATTTGAAGTCAATTAGATCTGATTTAACTGTATTATTATGTGCTGGTTAGTTATTAACGGCTGATAGACGACAATGACACATGTAAAACAATAAAATGACAATATATTAATAATTAGAATAGCATGCAATACTACAATAAAATAGAAATATTGTACAAAAACGCAATAAACTCGTAATGAGAGGGAAAATTATATAAGCGTAACACACCATAAGAGGTTAGTTAAACTTATTGAAAACATTAGCTGTGCATTACTAAAATAAATGTAGACACGTAGGGACGATGGCGGACGACAGGGAGGATTGTAGATCATGCAGCTATAATTAAAAAAAAGGCGGGCCACATAGTGGGATGATTGCATATCAAGTACCTTATAATGAATATGGCAGACGACATACAGGGTGATTGCACATAAAGTAATTATAATAGAAAAGGCAGACGACATAGTGAGATGATTGCATATCAAGTACCTTATAATGAATATGACAGACGGCATACAGGGTGATTGCACATAAATTAATTATAACAGAAAAGGCGGACGACATAGAGGAATGATTGCATATCAAGTACCTTATAATGAATATGGCAGACGGCATACAGGGTGATTGCACATAAAGTAATTATAATAGAAAAGGCGGACGACATAGAGGAATGATTGCATATCAAGTACCTTATAATGAATATGGCAGACGACATACAGGGTAATTGCACATAAAGTAATTATAACAGAAAAGGCGGACGACATAGAGGAATGATTGCATATCAAGTACCTTATAATGAATATGGCAGACGACATACAGGGTAATTGCACATAAAGTAATTATAACAGAAAAGGCGGACGACATAGAGGAATGATTGCATATCAAGTACCTTATAATGAATATGGCAGACGGCATACAGGGTGATTGCACATAAAGTAATTATAATAGAAAAGGCGGACGACATAGAGAAATGATTGCATATCAAGTACCTTATAATGAATATGGCAGACGACATACAGGGTAATTGCACATAAAGTAATTATAATAGAAAAGGCAGACGACATAGTGAGATGATTGCATATCAAGTACCTTATAATGAATATGGCAGACGACATACAGGGTGATTGCACATAAAGTAATTATAATAGAAAAGGCAGACGACATAGTGAGATGATTGCATATCAAGTACCTTATAATGAATATGACAGACGGCATACAGGGTGATTGCACATAATGTAATTATAACAGAAAAGGCGGACGACATAGAGGAATGATTGCATATCAAGTACCTTATAATGAATATGGCAGACGGCATACAGGGTGATTGCACATAAAGTAATTATAATAGAAAAGGCAGACGACATAGAGGAATGATTGCATATCAAGTACCTTATAATGAATATGGCAGACGACATACAGGGTAATTGCACATAAAGTAATTATAACAGAAAAGGCGGACGACATAGAGGAATGATTGCATATCAAGTACCTTATAATGAATATGGCAGACGGCATACAGGGTGATTGCACATAAAGTAATTATAATAGAAAAGGCGGACGACATAGAGGAATGATTGCATATCAAGTACCTTATAATGAATATGGCAGACGACATACAGGGTAATTGCACATAAAGTAATTATAATAGAAAAGGCAGACGACATAGAGGAATGATTGCATATCAAGTACCTTATAATGAATATGGCAGACGACATACAGGGTGATTGCACATAAAGTAATTATAATAGAAAAGGCGGACGACATAGAGGGATGATTGCATATCAAGTACCTTATAATGAATATGGCAGACGACATACAGGGTGATTGCACATAAAGTAATTATAATAGAAAAGGCGGACGACATAGAGGGATGATTGCAGATGAAGTACCTTATAATGAAGGGGCCGTCGTGGACGTGATCGTATGATAGTTGGATTCATAACTACCCGTGCAATCAGTGCCGATCACCACTAAAGTTGTGAGTTTGAGCTCCGTTCATTGCGAGATGTACTCGGTGCAATATTATGTGATAATGTTTGTCAGTGACTTGAGACAAGTCTGTGATTTTCTAAGGGTCCTCCGGTTTCCTCCACCAATAAAACTGACCGCCACGATATAACTGAAATATTGCTGAAAGTGGCATTAAACACCATAAACGATCGTTATTGTCGCATTAAGCTAAACGTGAGATAAAACGCTTGCTCAAATGCTATTGCCAGAATGGAATTAATGTTTGATAATACCCTTGCTCCTCCATCATTGCCACATTAAATATCTTATTTGATATAAATACACTTGTGTAAACAGGTTCTTTGGTTAAAGGTGTCAAACCACTAATTCATCAATCAGAGCTTAGAACATTTACAAAAGTAGTTCCTTTGTGAAAAATACTGAATGGAATGGAATAATTAAAATTGATAATTGAATTTAAATATACCGGTATCAGGATTATTTTGAGCCCAAACTTGATGGATTTAGTTGTATTTTAATACCTCTATGGAGGATTTGATGCATGACCTATAACTACTGAATTGGCGGGGGATGACAGAGGTATTTTTAGAGTAGGTGTTTTCCATAACCTGGCATTTTACTGCAAGACTTTAAACAGGTAGGATCGAAAAAACACAAATTTAGTAGAAAATGTTACAGAAATTCATTAGTGGTTTCACACCTAAATAGAAGTACTTTTGTACCTATGATAGCAATATATTTAAGATTAAAGAAAATTAAAAAGCGCTATGATTCATGCCTGAACATCAAATGACGAGTTGAAATAAATTCTTAAATTGAGTGTCGATGGCATCTAACTAGTTTGGTAACATATGAGGGTTGTCGAAAGGTACTTTGTGGTTGTCGCACAGAGGACGGACTATTGGCAATTATATTCTGAGAAAAGTTTAAAGATATCAAAGGGGTAATCAGAAGCCGTAAATCTAAGATACCAAAGGGGGAATCAGAAGCCGTAAATCTAAGATACCAAAGGGGGAATCAGAAGCCGTAAATCTAAGATACCAAAGGGGGAATCAGAAGCCGTAAATCTAAGATACCAAAGGGGGAATCAGAAGCCGTAAATCTAAGATACCAAAGGAGGAATCAGAAGCCGTAAATCTAAGATACCAAAGGGGAATCAGAAGCCGTAAATTGAAGAAGTACAGAAGTTGACTATTGCTTCACTACTATATCTTACGGCGGCCTTGTGTACTATCTAATATTTAAATGATGTTTGAGGTCATCGCCCCTCTTAAATACAACAGTATTATACATATGACAATTTCTATGTCACGAAGATTATATATACATTATGGATAAGTTCAAAATTCGAGTGTTCTTTATTACAACCCTCACCCAGTTATATATCATGTTTACATTGTATTCACATATGGCAAAAACGTACATGACCGCATCATTTCATGTTTGAGTCAATAAACCTAGTTCAATCCCGCCACTTATAATTTAAATGCCTGTACCGTCATGTATTTGTGTATTTTTGCTTCTGTTTCTACGATTTGCGGCTGTATTTTGTAATATTGGTCTCTGACAGTTAGGTATTTTTGTTTTTCATTTCAATTCTAGTACGTACCACTATATAGCTGATATATTGCTAAAGTTTGCGTTAAACACCAATCAAACAATTATAGTATCTTCTGTGTGAAGCAATTCAAATATTCTAAATAGTCGTATTTCTTTATATGATTAGTAATTACACATTTTAAGCAAGAAAAGTCATTGAGAATAATTTCAAAACAGAAAAAAACCTGTGGGACTATACAGTTCAAATTAACAGAACAAAGCTTTAATAAACAAATACAAATGTGTTTATCTCCTTATGTCCTTCTGTATATATGTAATTAAGAAAATGTAAGCAGTGAGTAACTATATGTAATTCTTCATGTAAATATTATGTGTTTTACAAGTGTTTCTCACAGGCGCATGGGGCATGGATTTCGTTTCCTCCTCCCCCCTTTTCTCTACTACCCCCCCCCCCTTTTTTCAAAATGTTCATATAAATCATTCTTTTTTTCAAAATTTTCATAATCATTCGTTTTTCTTCATTTGACAATATCAGTAGACGTCATACATCATGAATAATACGTGTATTCTGTGTCCACAGTTTTTCGACTGATACAGTATAAGAGAGAAGGTAAGCAACTCCATTTTCATATTTCGCGCCATATCGCTCACCTCGGTTGGGAAACCCCCGTGTTTTTTACACTTTTTACCTTGGCTACATATGGCACTGTCGTATCAAACTGTTTCTAAGACACTTACCTAATTGCCCATGTTCGAATTTCAGTCGGTACGTCGATCTTTTCCAAGAAATCTCGCCGAGAATAGCGAAGCAGCTTCGTTTCTAGGTCAAACTACATCATATTAGACGGAAGTGCAAGAACGGTAACGCTGGGTTTTTTACGAATGGATTACCTGCAATGAAAAATCCAGATGCGCTCCGAATATTTTTCCCGGAATGTTTTGGCGGAAAATATAAACCGCTGAAAAAACGCAACAGCAGACGAATTATTTCGTAAAAATGGCACAACGACCATCTGAATATGGAAACATTGAAATAATTTGATGGCAAATAACTGTTCAAAAAGAAATTCAAACTGAGAAATAGATATGATTGAATGGTTAGAACTGAAGTCAAAATTTCAATGAAAAAGAAATATTCAGCTTGCCTCTACTTCAAATTATTAAAATCATACCCAAATAAATACATATACAACTAAAAAAAATAAAAAAAAAAACAAAGGAAGAAGAAGCTGAGAACAGCTATTGAATGGGACTATGGCATTTTACCCCCTTCCTCAATAAAAGGGCTCCCAACTGATAAAAATGTGTAAGGGAGCAGGAGAGACCATTTAACTAAGGGGGCTATTTCTTTTTCAGGGGTAAAAAATAAATAACTATTTGAACGTGAAATAATAATTCGTGAACTTCATTTTTCGCGTATTTAACATCCTCGCAAAGAAAGCGAAAATTAAATACCCACCAAAATAACCACTTATACGGTAAAATAGGATATTTTTTCTGGATTTCAACACTGATTTCTGTCACTGCTGAAAAGTGGAGTTACACAAGTTATTAATTTTTTACCCCTGTAAGACAGATTGTTGTTTTATAAAATTCAGTGACATGAAATGAAAAAGAAACAGCCCCCTTAGTTAAATGGTCTCTCCGGCTCCCTTACACATTGTTATCAGTTGGGAGTCCTTTCATTGAGGCACTGGAAGGGGGTAAAATGCCATAGTTTCATTCAATAGCTGTTCTCAGCTTCTTCCTCCTTTGTTTTTTATTTATTTATCTATTTTATTTTATTTTTATTTTTTTAGCTGTATATGTATTTGTTTGGGTATGATTTTAATAATTTGAAGTAGAAGGCAAGCTGAATATTTCTTTTTCATTGAAATTTTGACTTCAGTTCTAACCATTCAATCATATCTATTTCTCAGTTTGAATTTCTTTTTGAACAGTTATTCACCATCAAATTATTTCAATGTTTCCATATTCAGATGGTCGTTGTGCCATTTTTACTAAATAATTCGTCTGCTGTTACGTTTTTTCAGCGGTTTATATTTTCCGCCAAAACATTCCGGGAAAAATATTCGGAGCGTATCTGGGTTTTTCATTGCAGGTAATCCATTCGTAATAAAAACCCAGCGTTACCGTTCTTGCACTTCCGTCTAATATGATGTAGTTTGACCTAGAAACGAAGCTGCTTCGCTATTCTCGGCGAGATTTCTTGGAAAAGATCGACGTACCGACTGAAATTCGAACATGGGCAATTAGGTAAGTGTCTTAGAAACAGTTTGATACGACAGTGCCATATGTAGCCAAGGTAAAAAGTGTAAAAAACACGGGGGTTTCCCAACCGAGGTGAGCGATATGGCGCGAAATATGAAAATGGAGTTGCTTACCTTCTCTCTTATACTGTATCAGTCGAAAAACTGTGGACACAGAATACACGTATTATTCATGATGTATGACGTCTACTGATATTGTCAAATGAAGAAAAAACGAATGATTATGAAAATTTTGAAAAAGGAATGATTTATATGAACATTTTGAAAAAAGAGGGGGTAGTAGAGAAAAGGGGGGGGGGGAAGGAAACGAAATCCATGCCCCATGTGCCTGTGGTGTTTCTTGGTTGATAGTTGTTCCAATTATACTCGCCTAGCTTTTAGCATACATTGAACTATGCGTAAAGCGAATGTAAACGGGAAAACTATAATACTAATAAACACATGTAACATTTATCAGAAGAATTACACCAAATTACTCACTATGTTTTCTTATCTTGGGTTGCTTTGACTTGTAATGTTAAAAATATAAACGAAATATGATTGGTTTATGTAGAAACAAATTCTGTATAAACATTTCGATATCCAAAAATATGCCCTTTTTGTAAGCCAACAATCTTGTTTTGTAACGCTGCACCTTTGTTTTTTTTGTATTAGTCATAATTTATTGATATTTCATGAAATAAATATTGTTGTTTTTCGCGATTGTAATTCAGCGGGCTGCTTTAAGTAATTTATCACCGACATTGCATTGGAATAATGCATCTTTATATTATATAATATATTACTAATGTTCAATGTTACTCGGAAGATACCTTGAAATGTTTATTTTCGGAAGGATCATCAAATCAAAGATAACCACTCACGTCAGCAGTTAGATCGTGATAAAAAATCGACAAATGTATCCGGTTTTAAATCGGTACTTGGCATGTTTATGCATACATTGGATTTAAGCATTTCTGTTCAAGGATGTGTTGATCTATAACAGGACCTAAGGCAGCTTGACCTTGTTTTACTCTAATATGTCTAAAAACCAAACATTAAACTTTTTAGCATTCCGCACGCTTATAGGATGTAATCCAGAACACATTTGAATGTTGCTGTAGAGTACATTGCCTTTAAGCAAAACACAAAGCTAAAATGCGTTTGATACAGAAGCATAAAATGTGTATAAGAGCTTCACATTGGCGGAACTAAAAACGTAGATATCAAATTTAGTGCACACGACTCGTTTCTGCGATAACCTTCATCAAGTACGCTCAAAACCAAATAATTTGAAAGTCTCTTGGAGTATATTACATTAGTTGAGATCTTACAGATTTTACTTTCATAGTAATTTTTTAGATCACATTATTTACTTGATTTAAATGAGCTGATCCTCAGAACTTTCCAAATACCCCTCGTATATCCTCTGTAGAGTTTGAATTTGAGATAGGTTCAGTCAGTAACTGTTGACAAAATAACATCTAAAATAAATGTCATTCGGCAGCATTCAATGCAGTGCCGTGTAAAGTAGAATGTCAGTTTACATTGAGGGTTCCTGATGCTAATAACCACAATCTTAGTATTCTTTCTGTTAAATAGCACTGACCATGTCTTTGTCCATTCGATTTAATAAGCTAAATATAAATTTATCATTATATATTAGTTACATGGTTATTGTTTTCTTATGGCGTCATTGTTGCCACGAAACGTCGATAATGTATTTACCATAAAAATCAAGCGCCCCTCTGGGATGTATGTCCAGTCCAACGTCTATTGCTAATATAATTAAGTGAATAAGGAAAATCTTAATGAAATCGCAATATAATCGGACATAATTCAGGCTAAAACGGATTCCAAGTTTCTCAATAATCATAGACAATGACAATTCCATATATAAGATAAAAAAGATTTTTGCAATCAAAAATTACTTTTCCCATCTTAATTTTTTCCCCAAATAGTATGAGTTTTTTTCCATTACCTTAATGGATGTTATTGATATTGAAAATACGACGGTAATGGGAAACCTACGTTTTAATAAATTACTTGAAACGGTGTGTGTTTATATAAAGTAAACAACATTGATTGTTTGTTTCTTAACGTCCCGTGACAAATAGGACGACAACAAGTTCAACACTATTTGAAGACTATAATATAGTCATCATGGAGGGATGGGGCAATCGGAATACAAGTCACATCACGAGGGAGGGATAGGACAATCGAAATACAGTCACATCACGAGGGAGGGATGGGACAATCGAAATACAGTCACATCACGAGGGAGGGATGGGACAATCGAAATACAGTCACGAGGGAGCGATGGGACAATTGAAATACAGTCACTTCCCGGGGGAGGGATGGACAATAGAAATACAGTCATGAGGGAGGGATGGGACAATAGAAATACAGTCACGAGGGAGGGATGGGGCAATCGGAATACAGTCACATCACGAGGGAGAGATGGGACAATCGAAATACAGTCACGAGGGAGCGATGGGACAATTGAAATAAGTCACTTCCCGAGGGAGGGATGGACAATAGAAATACAGTCATGAGGGAGGGCTGGGACAATCGAAATACAGTCACATCACGAGGGAGGGATGGGACAATCGAAATACAGTCACGAGGGAGCGATGGCACAATTGAAATACAGTCATTTCCCGGGGGAGGGATGGACAATAGAAATACAGTCATGAGAGAGGGATGGGACAATAGAAATACAGTCACGAGGGAGGGATGGGGCAATCGGAATACAGTCACATCACGAGGGAGGGATGGGACAATCGAAATACAGTCACGAGGGAGCAATGGGACAATAGAAATACAGTCACTTCCCGAGGGAGGGATGGACAATAGAAATACAGTCATGAGGGAGGGATGGGACAATATAAATACAGTCACATCACGAGGGAGGGATGGGACAATAGAAATACAGGGATGGAACAATAGAAATACAGTCACGAGGGAGGGATGGGATAATAGAAATACAGTCACGAGGGAGGGATGGGACAATAGAAATACAGTCACATCACGATGGAGGGATGGGACAATATAAATACAGTCACGAGGGAGGGATGGGACAATCGAAATACAGTCACGAGGGAGGGATGGGACAATAGAAATACAGTCACGAGGTAGGGGTGGGACAATCGAAATACAGTCACGAGGGAGGGAGGGATGGGACAATCGAAATACAGTCACGAGGGAGCAATGGGACAATTGAAATACAGTCACTTCCCGAGGGAGGGATGGACAATAGAAATACAGTCATGAGGGAGGGATGGGACAATAGAAATACAGTCACATCACGAGGGAGGGATGGGACAATAGAAATACAGTCACAAGGGAGGGATGGAACAATAGAAATACAGTCACGAGGGAGGGGTGGGACAATAGAAATACAGTCACGAGGGAGGGATGGGACAATAGAAATACAGTCACATCACGATGGAGGGATGGGACAATATAAATACAGTCACGAGGGAGGGATGGGACAATCGAAATACAGTCACGAGGGAGGGATGGGACAATAGAAATACAGTCACGAGGGAGGGATGGGACAATCGAAATACAGTCACGAGGGAGTGATAGGACAATCGAAATACAGTCACATCACGAGGGAGGGATGGGACAATCGAAATACAGTCACATCACGAGGGAGGGATGGGACAATCGAAATACAGTCACGAGGGAGCGATGGGACAATTGAAATACAGTCACTTCCCGGGGGAGGGATGGACAATAGAAATACAGTCATGAGGGAGGGATGGGACAATAGAAATACAGTCACGAGGGAGGGATGGGGCAATCGGAATACAGTCACATCACGAGGGAGAGATGGGACAATCGAAATACAGTCACGAGGGAGCGATGGGACAATTGAAATAAGTCACTTCCCGAGGGAGGGATGGACAATAGAAATACAGTCATGAGGGAGGGATGGAACAATCGAAATACAGTCACATCACGAGGGAGGGATGGGACAATCGAAATACAGTCACGAGGGAGCGATGGGACAATTGAAATACAGTCATTTCCCGGGGGAGGGATGGAAAATAGAAATACAGTCATGAGGGAGGGATGGGACAATAGAAATACAGTCACGAGGGAGGGATGGGGCAATCGGAATACAGTCACATCACGAGGGAGGGATGGGACAATCGAAATACAGTCACGAGGGAGCAATGGGACAATTGAAATACAGTCACTTCCCGAGGGAGGGATGGACAATAGAAATACAGTCATGAGGGAGGGATGGGACAATATAAATACAGTCACATCACGAGGGAGGGATGGGACAATAGAAATACAGGGATGGAACAATAGAAATACAGTCACGAGGGAGGGATGGGACAATAGAAATACAGTCACATCACGATGGAGGGATGGGACAATATAAATACAGTCACGAGGGAGGGATGGGACAATCGAAATACAGTCACGAGGGAGGGATGGGACAATAGAAATACAGTCACGAGGGAGGGATGGGACAATCGAAATACAGTCACGAGGGAGGGAGGGATGGGACAATCGAAATACAGTCACGAGGGAGCAATGGGACAATTGAAATACAGTCACTTCCCGAGGGAGGGATGGACAATAGAAATACAGTCATGAGGGAGGGATGGGACAATAGAAATACAGTCACATCACGAGGGAGGGATGGGACAATAGAAATACAGTCACAAGGGAGGGATGGAACAATAGAAATACAGTCACGAGGGAGGGGTGGGACAATAGAAATACAGTCACGAGGGAGGGATGGGACAATATAAATACAGTCACGAGGGAGGGATGGGACAATCGAAATACAGTCACGAGGGAGGGATGGGACAATAGAAATACAGTCACGAGGGAGGGATGGGACAATCGAAATACAGTCACGAGGGAGGGAGGGATGGGACAATAGAAATACAGTCACGAGGGAGGGATGGGACAATAGAAATACAGTCACGAGGGAGGGATGGGACAATCGAAATACAGTCACGAGGGAGGGAGGGATGGGACAATAGAATATACAGTCACGAGTGAGGGATGGGACAATAGAAATACAGTCACGATGGAAGGAGGGATGGGACAATAGAAATACAGTAACGAGGGAGGGAGGGATGGGACAATCGGAGCAGCGACTTTATACTTCCACTGGAAAAAAAATAGAGAAAGGGTAGGATAGAAAAATACCATTTTGTAGTAGCTACCGTGTGTATTTTGTTTTTGTTTTTGTTTTTTTTTAATTTCGAAATCAGCATACGATGTCTTTAACGTGTAGCTGGGAGCGTGACTCTTTCCAAACACTTTACCCACTGCCAGACTTCCCGTATTATAACCTGACAATACTCCGTGGAGAGAGCATCCTCTATCCTCCACCTGTGGATCTCTGTGGTTTTATTCCCGAGAACCGTCATCAAGTAGCATGAGTAAATAATACAAACATGTATATAAAAATATATTTCGAAGAAACTAATTAATTGCTTTAGGTTGATATAGAAACTGGGGAAAAAATCTAGATACCAAGCTGGATGGTTGAGATCCCATTGATCGTCTAATCCCCGGTCATTCTTGGATCTGTCTCAAGCCACAACCTATTCATTCACCCGTTTCTGTTGTTGAAATTTCGAGGAGGGGTCGTTTTTTTTTGTTTTTTTTTTTTTTAGTAGTTTTATGATTTACACATTGGTTCGTATTATTGTGGCTGATTAAAAGATTAATCATGACACATTCATGGGATGTAAAACATCATCTTGCAATAGATACAAGAAAGTATTTAGTGCCTTAAGATAATCCCTTATTGAAACAATGGAATACTATGTCAGAAACATAATTATTTAAAACAAATGTACCGTTGACCTTTCATTGTTTAATGCCTACTTCAAGAGTCTTTGATATTGTCAATCAATATGGTTTTACAGTCCGATAATTTGTTTGTCTTTTACGAGACTTCCAATATAAAAATATATAAAAATCAAACAGATTCCGCAGAATTTTCTGCTTTCATAGTATTGAATCGTTCTATTTTGAAACCTGCGGTAAAAAAAATACAGGCTGTCAGAATTGATTTGTTTTTTTAATTTTATTAAAAGTTGCCAATATTCGATGTTTTATACTGATTGCATTTGAAATTTTTCATAATATCATACGTAAATAGCCTAGAACAGTATTAATGTCGAGTCTTAAAAAATAAGGTTTATGTATACGAGGATGAGTTTGTATTTCAAGACACTACATTAATATTGTATGTATCCTGCAGAACAATTGCATTAATTCATAGACTGTTATTTGATATTTTTGTCACCAAGAAGTGAACATATTTAGAACTACATTGTAGTTTACCAAAGCTCAACAGGAAAAACACATGAAAAAAGTACCAGAAAGACCTTTAATATGATTACAGAATAACATACTCCACTCGCCCTGAGGAAAGGGGAGCACATATATTCGTCTTGTATTGACGAGTTTGAAGATACCAAAGGGGTAATCAGAATCCGTATATCGAAGAACAGACAACACAATTGCCAAAAGAAAAAGTACAAAAGGACAAACAACGATCTACAAAACATACACATAAAACTAAAGAACGAGTAACACGAGCCCACTAAAAACCGGGGTTGAACTCAGGTGCCCCGGAAGGGTAAGCAGTTCCTGCTCCACTATTGACACCCGTCGTGTTATTCTAGTTACAAACCCAGTGATAAGTCATGAACGAGGAAAGGAGCGGGAAGCGCTTACGACAAATGGAACATATACGTGGTCATTTGTGACACAGATATTCCATAACGGTCAACCAAGTCATGGTGGCGACCGTAAAACTTTCGAAGTGGTGACTTCAACTTAACTAAGAGAAACCCTTGGTTCAGTAGCTTCATTATTAGCAGCAACCCTCTATCAAGGAAATCCTGATAGGAACCACAAGCTCTGGAATATCGTATCAACTGAGAGATATATACTCCATATGCAGTTGCTGCTGGAATGTTGCTACATATGAATAAAGGTAATAACAAAATTACCGAACTCCGAACAATCTTACAAAGGGAAAGTCAAAACTCATAACTATATAAACAGACAAAATCAGTCAACAACCGGAAAACTGAAAACCGTAATGACCCTGACTTGGTACATGCATTTCTAAAGAAATGGTGGGTTGAATCAGATTTTAAGGCGCCAAACCTCCCGCTCTCATTACGGTTCAAAGGTTCCGGCTGTCACTGTAACAGTATTTAAATACAGGAACAAAATAGGTAAAATAGTTGTCAAAGCAGTACCATATTCGGTGACGTAAATGTCAAAAATATTTTTACGTCACACATTGACAAAAAAAATTATTGACATATTTGACTCTTTATCTTTATAAATTTTCACTATATGAAAATGCATCGCTTATAATTTTTTCTGCAGAGACGGAATATATTTCGACAAGATATTGGTATCGGAATATAAACTTTTTAAGAGATCGAATAAGGCGAATCTTTTTATAGCCCTGGTCCAGTAGCCTGTTTCTCAGATGAAGATGACGTTTCAGGAAATCAGAATAATTGCTACTGCCCCTTGCATAGCGAATCAATTGCGAGATGTAAACACCATATGCAGGAGAAGCTGGTATATTGCTGCACATATTTGGAAAATTTATGATTTTAAAATTGAAGTCGTCCCGCTTATCATAAATTTTAGTACTGAGTTGACCACTGTCGTCAAATTCGAGGTATAAGTCCAAAAATGATGCGGACGAAGCTGTATCTGTGGTCTCTTTAACTTCCAGCTCTGGAGGATATATCAATGGAAGAAATTCTGCAAATCTAGAATTATTGATAGATAAAACGTCACCTCTATGAAGCAGACCTATATGTATCTGTGGTATCCTTTATTTCAAGTTCAGTGGGATAGATGCGATCAACGAAATCATCAAACTTAGAATTATTCAGTGAAAGGACATCATCTGTATATCGGTACGTGAAATTAAAGAATCGGGCTAGCTTCTTTTCGTTTTTCTTGAGAAGCCCCTGTATGACGTTTGCCTCATACGAATAAAGGAACAAATCGACGAGAAGAGGAGCACAGTTTGTACCCATAGGTATGCCTACTGTCTGTTGAAAAACACGCCCACCAAAGATAGCAAATATGTTGTCAATCAAAAACTCGAGCATGTTGATGATATCAGTTTCAGAGAACTTTTTGGTAGTATCAGAGTGGTTTTTTCAAAATAAGATATGTCCCTTCCTAGCACAAGATATTTGTATCTACGTTGCTCATTCTTTTTTATGAAACACAGTTGAACCAACTCCCTTAATTAGTCCTGCAGCTTAGAGTGATGAATGGTTGTGTAGAGAAGTCAAATGTTTTAATGCTATTGCAGGAGGAGAGGGACATAAGATTGTGTGTACAGATCTTTAGAGTTCTTCAGAATCCACATCTGATTCACACCACCCCTCGAGAAGCTAGTGTCACAGTAACTCTGAAGCCCGGTTTTGACCGCCGATAGAATACATGTTCATAATTTGGAAAGAGGTTTCGTGGAGCATTTGGGAGACCCAGCAATATATCTTATTCCTTGCTTCTAGAAACAACTAACAGCAGAAACTAGATGACACCTGTTTGTTACAAGTGTTCGTTGATGTCCCGTTACATCGCATTTTATTCTGACTCCATGTTTCTTCTGGAAATCCACGCTTCGCCCATTGACATATCCAAGGGTTAGCTTTTTACATACCTTACTTATTATTGTATGTAATACAATTCTCAGCATGAATTTAGCTGAAATAATGTTCTCTTGACATTAAGCCACAATCAAACATACAAACAAACTGTCCCTGAAACGTAAATACGAACGTTCATCCGAACAGAGTTCATTATGGTATGTACCTCTTTCGCATAGATACACATTTTTCCTCATATGTAATACTATCACTTGGTTTAGCTAGCTAGGATGTCAGATCGAGCAAAGAATTTCAATTTAATCAATCCATGGTTTGATATTACATGGAGAATCATATCCGTGATTCAAATCAATAACTGGTCTTTTTTTATCAATTGGTATCAATCAACGTATTTGATTCCTTTTTTATATTGGTTTTTACTACGCATCGAATGATTAAATATAGAAAAAATACTTTCATTTTAATGCTATTTTTGGAAATACAAAACATGAATTTTGATATGTCTGATTTCAAGCAAGATTATACAAGAAACAACAATTAATTCACCATACACAATATCGTTTTATGACGTAAAATATTCGTTTCAAAATAAACTCAGTTATATATTTTGTTTCATTTTTTTGGAAGATAATAATCTTAATCATATAGACGTCGCGCACGATCTTGCTACTCAAGGCCATTTTGATGCTATTTTCTGATTTGAAAGCTACAATACTCCTTAGGGTATAAAAAGAAATCATCAAAATGTATTCAATATTCATCGGGCATAGTAAAATAAAATTCTTTAACACAAATTATGGTTATAAGTAATATAAATTAAAACATATAGCTTCCGATTTTCTGGTCTTAACGTTAATTTTGGTGCGTTAGACGTAACAATACCAAGCGATTCTACATAGGAAAACAACAGCGATATCAAAACTATTCAACAGATCCCCGTGAAAATTTGTCAAAAGAAAGCACGCCATCAACAAATTGTTACGTGATAATCTAGTTGACGTACCATGCAAACTGCCAATTCAAAATGGCCGTGTCTGCCATGTGTTTGGTACGTAATACTTGAGAAGTGTGGACAGACCTGTGCTTTAAAGGCTTTTCAAATTCAACAAAGAAAAAGGTAAACATTTAAACAAAATATGAGCTGAAAGTTCATGTTCCTGGCTTTTTCTGTACGATATATTAAAGGTATGTTCCTGTTCTGTACATCAGCATATTCAAAGCAAGAGGTCTAGCGAATTTGTCTTCAACGTCGTTTTTGACTGAATTGAGTGTCACTCGAGTTTTAAATCGATATAACTCATAGTTCTTCGCATTTTCTGCATTAAAACAGACACAAGACAAAAGTTCAAATACTACTGATTCTGATTATTGTTCAAACGTATTGTAAACCCCAACCGAAAAAGAAATAAACCGTTTTTTCTAGGTCTAGCGAATTTGTTCACCTGGGTGATCTTTACGTTTTCGGTGAAAAAGAATAACGTCTAATAGACATTTATGCCACTTTTGACGTTACGCCACTGATCACCAATATCGTGCGCATCGTCATAATAATGACAATGTACCTGGGATGGTCATTTCACAAAAAAAAACGTAAATGTTATCATTTGACCTTGAATTTACCTGATGAAGGTTATTTCAGAAACTCGACCATGGGCACTAAATTAGATATCCGTAGATTTTTATTAAGCTTAATTAAAATTTGATGATTGTTGTATCTTTTCTTTAATTTTTGTTTGTTTGGCGATACACTGACATCAAATTTTAATTAAATTGAGTTTTTATTATTATTATCGCATGTGAAACCATGAAAGGTTATATATTTTAATATTTTAGAAATTCTAATATGTTCGATATTGCCACATCATAGACGTACTAATTAATTGATTCTCTGTATACAAAATATTATAATGGTTGGTTTATGGTGTTTAACGCCACATTCAACAATATTTCAGTCATATCGTGGCGGTCAGTTTTATTGGTGGAGGAAACCGAAATACCCGGAGAAAACCATCGACCTGCCGCAAGTCACTGACAAAGGTCATCACAAAATGTTGTATCGAGTACACCTCGCCTGTTCGGGCTTTGAACTCACATAATGATGTATTCGTGTACTTTTTGATGTATTGGTGCAAAAAATATTATTATTATGATATTGATATACGACTACTTATATATTATGACGCTACACAGTCACATTTACAGTATGAAAATGCAGAAGTTCAACATCATTAATGTGTGTAAGAGAGAACATTTCCCTACAATGCAATCAATCTTTGTAAACACGGACGGACGGATGGAAAACGATTTACCGACGAAAAAAGTACGAACTATATTCGATATACACTAGTGACAGTTGAATGTGATATGCTTCAGTGACCACATCAACAAATGGTTAAGAAAATAATAGTATATTACCATAGGCAGCCAAAGAATTTTGATGCAAAATAAATAACATTATAATGTGATGTTTTCTTATCGACAGGGTATGCATTTTATGAAAATAATTGATTCGGTTGTTCAGCCAGGTCTGTAATTTGGATGAGCCAATATGTCAATAAATATATATTTCAATATTCGATAACTTATTTTGATTTACACACAGTAGTGGATTTCAATAGGCATGACTGAAAGAAAAAGTGCACGAAAACATATAACCACAAAAGATATTGAATTATTACCCCGTATCACGAGACCGATCAGCTGAGTCCTGAAATAATTTCAGAAAAAAATAACTTGAAATTTAAAGTAATGGGTTTTTTGTGTACACTCCAAGCCAGGACCTGGTCTCGAAATGCCATATGTTGTTGTGTTTTTATGTCCAACGAGTTGAGGTGAGAGGTATTTGTTCGTTTTCTTGATATGGGTGAATGGTTGACCAGCGCTGTTAAAACTTTCTTTTCATAACTGTTCTCACAGTCATTAACGAAATTCCACGTACATATACTGGTAATGAGACAAGAAAACTATCAAGTGTTTTTGACTTTGAACATACTAATGAAGGTTATTCCAGAAACGAGTCGAACGCACTGCATTAGATGTCTACCTTTTTATTACTATCACTGCTGGTGAACTATTAATCCCCGAAGGTATCCTAACTATTGCAATTTATTAAACATAAGATTAACCTCTCTTAGGCATAGGTAACCTTTAATGATTATCTCTATCTTGTTCAGACATTTTGGCTTGTTTGCTGCGGAAGACTTTTAAATTATTTGGCTTTACAATCTCTCAATACGGCTATGAGTGTACCGTACCTAATGAAGGTTTACAATCTCTCAATACGGCTATGAGTGTACCGTACCTAATGAAGGTTTACAATCTCTCAATACGGCTATGAGAGTACCGTACCTAATGAAGGTTTACAATGCCTCAATACGGCTATCAGTGTACCGTACCTAATGAAGGTTTACAATCTCTCAATAGGCTATGACTGTACCTTACCTAATGAAGGTTTACACTCTCGCAATACGGCTATGACTGTACCGTACCTAATGAAGGTTTACAATCTCTCAATACGGCTATGAGTGTACCGTACCTAATGAAGGTTTACAATCTCTCAATACGACTATGACTGTACCGTACCTAATGAAGGTTTACAATCTCTCAATAGGCTATGACTGTACCTTACCTAATGAAGGTTTACAATCTCTCAAAACGGCTATGACTGTACCGAACCTAATGAAGGTTTACAATCTCTCAATACGGCTATGACTGTACCGTACCTAATGAAGGTTTACAGTCTCTCAATACGGCTATGACTGTACCGTACCTAATGAAGGTTTACAATCTCTCAATACGGCTATGACTGTACCGTACCTAATGAAGGTTTACACTCTCTCAATACGGCTATGAGTGTACCGTACCTAATGAAGGTTTACAATCTCTCAATACGGCTATGACTGTACTGTACCTAATGAAGGTTTACTATCTCTCAATACGGCTATGACTGGACGGTACCTAATGAAGGTTTACAATCTCTCAATACGGCTATGACTGTACCGTACCTAATGAAGGTTTACAATCTCTCAATACGGCTATGACTGTTCCGTACCTAATGAAGGTTTACCATCTCTCAATACGGCTATAACTGTACCGTACCTAATGAAGGTCTACAATCTCTCAATACGGCTATGACTGTACCGTACCTAATGAAGGTTTACAATCTCTCAATACGGCTATGACTGTACCGTACCTAATGAAGGTTTACATTCTCTCAATACGGCTATGAGTGTACCGTACCAAATGAAGGTTTACAATCTCTCAATACGGCTATGACTGTACCGTACCTAATGAAGGTTATTCCAGAAAGTCGTCATGCGTACTAAATTAGATATCTACGTTTTTATTAGGTAAAGATTATAATCCATTAGTTAACATTGATAATTAATACCTTTTAATATTTGATAACTTTTTGTGTTTACTAATGAAGGAGAACTGTGAATCTAATCTTGAGATAATATTAACAACCAAGAAACAAATACATTGTCCATAAATAAATCTGAACCTACTGAACAATTAGTTTGACGACACGATCGCTTCTTCTAGGAGCAGGGACCGTCGTAGTCGTGATCGTATGGTAATTGGTTTTATAACTACATATGCAATCAGTGCCTACCATCACTAACGTTGTGAGTTCGCATCCTGCTTAGGCAGGTTGTAATCGATACAAAATTATGTGATAAGAGATTGTAAGTGACTTGCGTCATGTCGGTGGTTTTCTCCGGGTACTTCCGGTTTTCCTCCACCAATAAAACTGACCGCCACGATATAACTGAAATATTGTTGAAAGTGGCGTTAAACACCATAACCCTTCTAGGGGCATTTTTAAATCTGAAACATTCTTCAGATAACAACGATCTATAAAGTAAAACACCGACTTATTGTGATGCTTAATGTTAAAGGTGGTACTTAATACGTTCTAGTTTTTATAACATCAAAACATTGGAACAATTATATAAATATAAAACATAGACTAATCCGCCATGTGAGGTCGCTATTTTTACAATGTTTACAATTGCTGGAGATCCAGTTGATTTTTTTTTGTAAGTTGTTTAATTACCTTCAGTCTAATTTATTTTATAACGTATATTATAAATATCGACAATCAAATTCACTAAGTACTATTACACAAATGGTAAAATGCATTAGTCTGTTATGGTTTGTTCATTATTAAACCACATTGAAAATAGGTATATAATCGTCTCAAGAAAGCTACAACCATGCAATTTATCTACACCCACTGGATCCCAAAAGGATACATGGTTGTATTAAACAAAATTCATATACGTCTTAACATTCAACGCAAGAAAAAAAATTGAAGATACCAATAGGGTAATCAGAAGCGTAATTAGAAGGAGAGACAATGCAGTGGCCAAATGGACAAGCTATAATCTACCAAACAGAGACAATGCAGTGGCCAAATGGATAAGCTATAATCTACCAAACAGAGACAATGCAGTGGCCAAATGGATAAGCTATAATCTACCAAACAAAGACAATGCAGTGGCCAAATGGACAGGCTATAATCTACCAAACAGAGACAATGCAGTGGCCAAATGGATAAGCTATAATCTACCAAACAGAGACAATGCAGTGGCCAAATGGACAGGCTATAATCTACCAAACAGAGACAATGCAGTGGCCAAATGGATAAGCTATAATCTACCAAACAAAGACAATGCAGTGGCCAAAAGGACAGGCTATAATCTACCAAACAGAGACAATGCAGTGGCCAAACGGACAGGCTATAATCTACCAAACAGAGACAATGCAGTGGCCAAATGGATAAGCTATAATCTACCAAACAAAGACAATGCAGTGGCCAAATGGACAGGCTATAATCTACCAAACAGAGACAATGCAGTGGCCAAATGGATAAGCTATAATCTACCAAACAGAGACAATGCAGTGGCCAAATGGACAGGCTATAATCTACCAAACAGAGACAATGCAGTGGCCAAATGGATAAGCTATAATCTACCAAACAGAGACAATGCAGTGGCCAAATGGACAGGCTATAATCTACCAAACAGAGACAATGCAGTGGCCAAATGGATAAGCTATAATCTACCAAACAAAGACAATGCAGTGGCCAAATGGACAGGCTATAATCTACCAAACAGAGACAATGCAGTGGCCAAATGGACAGGCTATAATCTACCAAACAGAGACAATGCAGTGGCCAAATGGATAAGCTATAATCTACCAAACAAAGAAAATGCAGTGGCCAAATGGACAGGCTATAATCTACCAAACAGAGACAATGCAGTGGCCAAATGGATAAGCTATAATCTACCAAACAAAGACAATGCAGTGGCCAAATGGACAGGCTATAATCTACCAAACAGAGACAATGCAGTGGCCAAATGGACAAGCTATAATCTACCAAACAGAGACAATGCAGTGGCCAAATGGACAGGCTATAATCTACCAAACAGAGACAATGCAGTGGCCAAATAGACAGGCTATAATCTACCAAACAGAGACAATGCAGTGGCCAAATGGATAAGCTATAATCTACCAAACAGAGACAATGCAGTGGCCAAATTGATAAGCTATAATCTACCAAACAGAGACAATGCAGTGGCCAAATGGACAAGCTATAATCTACCAAACAGAGACAATGCAGTGGCCAAATGGACAGGCTATAATCTACCAAACAGAGACAATGCAGTGGCCCAATAGACAGGCTATAATCTACCAAACAGAGACAATGCAGTGGCCAAATGGATAAGCTATAATCTACCAAACAGAGACAATGCAGTGGCCAAACGGACAAGCTATAATCTACCAAACAGAGACAATGCAGTTGCCAAATAGACAGGCTATAATCTACCAAACACATCACAGAAAACTAAAGATCGAGCAACGTGAACCCCAATAAAAACTGGTTAGTAGTTGATGTTCCACATGTGACAACCGTCGTGTTACTGTTAAACGACACGAACATCATCTGTGATGGACAACGTGTTGGACACAGTTGACATAAATACATAGAAATTACATTAATAAAACATCAACTCCCGACAAAACAAATGGCAGTAAAATTTTAGTAGATACAGTTGACTCTCGTTGTCTCGAACTCGGTTGACTCGAATTTCCGGTTGAGTCATTTTCATTTCAAATATTTTATTGATAAATCAATAGGATTGGATAACAGGCTATGCCTATACAAATCCTCTCCAACAACAAGATGGAACAATTTGAACACAATTTACATAAGACATAGATCAATCTACCCATCATGTATACATGCAATTCATCTTAATTACCAAGCATAAACACATGTATATTAATAGCAGAATCATACAAACAAATCAAAAAAGATTTTTCCCTTTCTTTTTTTTTTGTTTTTTGTTAATAGGTATGATATAATATGTATATTAATAGCAGGATCATACAAAAAAAAAAAAAAAAAAAAAATGTTTTTTTTCTTCTTTTTTTAATAGGTATGATATAATTTGGAATAGCCAAATTATGGCTTTATATTTAAGCTATTATTATTTATAATATTAATGATGATGAATTGGCATAGAATGATGGATAGACTGAACTTACATTTAATACACAATATATACAACATGTAAACTGAAATTATGAAATCAAAATCACTAATTATGTGAGGTCCACCATATCAATATGAATTAACTCTTTTTCAGTATATATATTTATGATTGAATAAAGGGAATTTGGGAGAGATGGAGGAAGAAGAGACAAATAAGTAAATAAGGGGGGAAATATCTAAACAAAATAGTGATTGTGATTGAGTAAAAGGGGGGAGGGGGAAGAGAGACCTGTATAATTGAAAGATTTACAACTATTAATTAAGCTGAAAAATTTAAAGATTTGGAGCTACATGTATATATAGGAAGACTTTTCAATGTTATATGACCAGATACAAAGAAAAGGAACATTTATTGAATCATGTGAATCTTCTACTACCAATAATGAAATGGTGAACAGCATCGAATATCTCAGTATTCTCCTCTACAGTAAGGATTGGTGAGCCTTTCAATAATATATCCAAATTTAGAACATCTTGAAACTTTCTTAGAGAATTAAACAGTTGTATGCTGTGTCTTATGAACAATGGACAAACATAAAAATAATGGAAATTATTTTCAATTGCATCCCCACAGGCACACTGGGAGCTGTCGGACAGATGAGACTGAAACAAGTGGTGATTTAAGCTGCTTGCTTCATTTCGAAGTTGGCAATGCCAAATATTTAAGCTGCGAGAACCAATAGAGTAGAAGCTAGGAGATTTATCAACATCTTTATTAAGTTTAATCTTGAATGAAGATAATGACTGAATGTTCCTAGTATCATTATCTAGTTTGTTCCATAAATCCAGAACAGTTGGAAAAAAACTATCCTTATATGATTTGGTGCGGCATTGGGGAGGGGTGAATAATCTGGGGTTTCTAACCATGTAGTTAGGTTCAATATTAATATAAGAAATAATATTATTTGTTATATAGTTGGGTAGCTCTCCTTCCAGAGCTTTGAACATTAGAATAAGTTTTTGCTTCTTACGTCTGTTTTGCAAGGAGTCCCACCCTAATTCGCCATACAACTTAACCCTAGAGGTACCCTTTCGAAGACCTGTAACAATTCTGGCTGATTCGTATTGCACTGATTCAATAAGATCAGACTGTTCTCTTGTGCAATTATCCCAAACTACACTTCCGTATTCTAGTATAGGTCTTATAAAACCAAAATAAAGCTTTTCTAGTGAGTTCCTATCAAGATTATGTTTCATCATGCGCAAAATATTAAGACGAGAGCAAGCTTTTTTATAAATTTCATTTATATGATCTTTCCAGGTGCCATTAGGACAAAAATGTATGCCAAGATGTTTATGTTTAAGTACATCTTCAAGGACATCATCATTCATATATAAAGGGGGAATATTAACATCATGTTTTCTAGTAAACAGCATAGGCTTAGTTTTTGAGGCATTGAAATTAACACACCAATCAGATGCCCAAGTACTAAGGCTATTCAAATCAGAATTCAGGGATTCAGCAGTTTCATTCTGATCATCAACAATACAATAAAGGGATGTATCGTCAGCAAATAGTTTCATGCTATTGGAAACGACATCAACAATATCATTAATAAATAATAAAAATAAAAGAGGTCCCAGTATGGAGCCTTGAGGAACGCCAGCATTAATGGAATTCCAAGTAGAGTAGTATCCATTCATGCAGACTCGCTGCTTACGGTCAGAAAGATAACTACCAAACCAAGTCAATAAGTTACCCTTAATTCCATATTTTCTAAGTTTGTACAATAGACCACGATGCCAGACACGATCAAATGCTTTTGATATGTCACAAAAAATAAACCTAACATCTTTGCCAATATCTAAATTTTTCATAATGACATCATAAATTACCAATAACTGGTTTATAGTGGAATCTCTATGTCTAAATCCAGACTGATCATCCGATAGTATATTATATCTTAACAAGTAGTTGTGAAGGTGTTTAAATATAATTGTTTCCAATATCTTAATAAAACAATTAGTAACAGATATTGGTCTATAATTAGCTACATTATCACTACCACCTTTACCTTTGTAAATAGGGGAAACATTGGCTAGTTTCCAGTCACCAGGCACCACACCAAAATTTAAGCTTTTTTGAAATAAAATAGTCAGTGGTTTAACTAATGACTGGAAAACAGCTTTCAAAAATTTAGGCGGAAGGTTATCAGGACCAGCCGGCTTAGAAATATTTAAAATTTGAATATACCTCTTGTTCATTAATGACAATACCAGACAGCTCACAAGGTGCAAGTGGGGGTACATCAGGAAGAAACAGGTTCAGAATCTATGTTAGATACTGATGTAAAATAGTTATTAATAGAATTGGCTTTGTCTACAGGATGGAAAAAAATATCACCATTTACCTTAATAGGAGTATTTGTAGTATTAGTACTTTTAAATTTTGAGACACTCTTTGCAATTCGCCACCATTTACCAGGTGGAATAGACTTGTCAATCAGTGAATTTTGTAATTTTATAATATATTGTTTTTTGGCTTCCCTAATCATATCAATTATCTCATTGCGTATTCTGCGAAAATTTTCCCAGTCACTTGCTAGATTTCGAAATTTTGCCTTTTTATGCACCCGGTTCCTTTTTCTAATTTTACACTTAGTTTCACTATTTATCCAAGGTTTATCCCGAGGTCGAACACGTATTATCTTTTTTGGAATGTAAGTATTCATAGCAGAGTTAAGCTCTAAGTTAATAACTTCATTTATGGTATTAACATTATCTGAATCTCCAAATTTCATATCCCAATCAGTATTTTGCAAGTGCTGGTTGATGGCAATATAATTTGCATTATCATAATCCCATATTGTCTTTAAATAAGACTTTTCTCTAGTAACAGAAAAATTAATCTCAATAATGGAGGGACAATGGTCACTACAGAAGTTTGGAAGTACATAGCTATCTCTAACTATATCATAATTATTGACCAGTATAGGATCAATTAGAGTGGAAGACGAACTAGTAATTCTAGTAGGTTCATGTATCACATTTTCTAGGCCTAACCTTTGACAAGAACGTGTAAACTTGTGGTTATTGCCAATTGTAAAAAGGTCAACATTGATATCACCAAGAAAAACACAATTACTTATACCTGAATCAACACATTTGTCAAATAAATTATCAATATAATCCCATGATGACACTCTTGCATTTGGCGGTCTATATAAGCACACTAATAAAAAAATTATATTATCAGCAAAAATTTCTAAACAAACAGATTCAACTTCGGGTACTTCTAGATCAAGTCTACGCCTGCCTAGTAATGTATTACGAATATAAATAAGTATACCACCATCACTGTCAGTCAGCCTATCTTTACGGAAAGCCTCTGGATTTATAAAATTATCAATGGTAATATCAGAGGAACTTACAGTATTGTTTAACCTAGATTCAGTTATACAGATAATATCGTGATCACCAAGCTCAGTACTTGAGAATTGACATTCATATTAACTATGGAAATATTGCGTAGTTCGCATCTGGAATTATTTGACAATGGCCCTGGGTTAGGGTGAATATCATTACACAATAGTAATAACAATGAGATAACTGATAAATAAGAATATGCTAAGGATAATATAGTTTGATTGACGACATGGGGACAAATTAAAATAGTTATTTTTTTATCCATTATCAAAATGTATAAACAACGACACATTTAAAATTTTAAGTGTCCCCATGAGAACATGGAATGAGAAAATACACACATGACTCCGGTGAAGTATGGTACATGACAATATGCAAGAGAATACAACATTTAGCTCCAAGAAGAAATATACACACAAATAAAAAATAAAGTTAAACATAAGGAAAACATTATGAAACATATGCACGTAAATATGCATGACTAGTATTATGTACATATATAAGGGGAGTCTCATGTCAGAATACATGATATGATACAGATATGTTAGAAACATCATCAGTGTTAGTAGAATTACATAATTGATGATGGAGCTAGTGAACTTACATTTGTTAAATGAACATTGGACTTGGTTTGACTAGACAAACACAGGGGATTTCACAAACTCTATAGGATGTCAACATAGAAAATCACATGGAAGATTTTTACTCAAGGTAAAATAGCAACCAAACGATTATTAGTTACTGATATATGATGGAAAACGTGTAACTGACTCTGATCAAAACTAATAAACAAGGTGATAATCACCCAGCCGGTTATGGGTAATATCCGGAAAGGAATTTACTTGAGAATTATAAATATGCTATTAGCAAAATAAATTTGAGTAAGTATATACTATAATACAGTTGACAACATTGAATAATAATAATAGTAATATTTATAAAGTTAAGAATGGATGTCCTTGCTCTGGTTTGTAGTCTGCATTGGTGTCGAGGTAATAAATTTATCACGAGTTTCGTGTGAAACAAATGTAGACGCCGTCGCATTGAGTACAGAATTGTCGTTAGAAAGCGCATCTTTGTACGAAGGTTTGACGTAGGACGTAGTCGGGTCCTGTACCACTGTGATCTTCAGGAATTGTTCCAGATCTTTTTCATCTGTTATCTGGACGGTCTTTTCAGCTAAGGATTTCACTAGGATTTTGCCGTCATGTGTCCAACAGTTTTTAATTTTTTTATTCCTGAAGAGATCTCTGGTTTTCTTATACAAGGATGCCCGTCGTTGTGTCAGAGCTTCATTTACGTAAAGTCTACGGTCGGGTGATTGACGTTGATTAAAAGATTTAAGGTTTTTCTTGTTCCTGAAAACAAGGTCTCTATCACGGTAACTTATAAACCTTATGATGATGTCACGAGGCCGATTTTTTTTGGAGGTAGTTGGTGGTGGTCCTACTCTATGTGTGCGCCCTATGTGAGAGTAGTTTAGTGATACTCCTTGATGCTTTAATATAAGATTGTTGATGACATCTAAAACTAGATCGTCTGTATTTTCCTCACGACCTTGCTCTTTTATCCCAGAGATTTTGAGATTGGTTCTTCGTGAGTATTGTTCTTGGTCGTCTAGTTTAATCTTGAGATAATCTATCTGATTTTGAAGTGGAGTAAGTTCAGATGATAGTTCTGATTTGATGGTTTTGATTATCAAGTGGCGCAGAGCCTCATGTTTAAGAATAACATTTACCGCTGATTCAATTTTATCGGAGTTTTTTTAGATACTTTTTAATATGTCATTAAGGTCGCTTAATTCACTTTGATCAGTACTTTCTCCCCGCTTACGCTTGGGTGATGCAGCTCTGGATTTACGGCCATGTCTTTGATTACCCATATTGATTACTTTACAAGAAGAAAAAGTTTATGTAAACAATTACGATACATACGGTTTGTTTATGCGAATAATATCCAGTGAGCAGTACTCACATTCACAATACATCTAATTGAAAAACCTTTGCAATTATAAAGTTCTGATTAAATTCCTCATTCTAAAAGTTGTAACAATGATATAATTTATCACACAAATCATACATGTCGATTTTTTCGGAATCACATTATAGATAAAACAGTTATTTAGGCAATTTTTCACTAGCCCCAAAACGGTGAGTTCAACTTGTCGCCATCTCGAATTTGTATCGAAGTCCCGAACTTCGTTGTGTATAAATATATATAATTTGACTCCTGTTGAGTCGAATTCGGATGAGTCGAAATTTCGGTTGTCTCGAATAAAAGTTTTGGTCCCGAGATGTAGAAAACCATATTATTTACATTCGTTAAGTCCAATTTATCTGTCAAAACATGTGTATTACCTTGGGATTAAAATCGGATCGCAGGTGAAACATCCGGTCATTGACTTTGACATTTTTACCTTATGCTATTTCACATGTTTATTTTAACAATCTGTCTAATTAATTAGTGATAATATTTGAATTGGCTTGGTATAATCTATTATGACACAGGTTAAATGTGTACAATAACAAATTATCGATTTATAATAAATGCGTTTGGGTCGGCATACATCAATGATTGTGAAAAGTACACAACGGAAGCGTTTTATCTATTGATTTATTTGTCGGAAATTAATTTTCATTAAAGATGTATAATTTCTCAATTTTGAGAGATTTGAAAAAAAATGTTACTCTTAATTAACTGTTGTAATAAAAGTGGAAATCACGCTATTTCTCAGAATTGGCGTTATTTTCGGTCGAGAAAAGTTTTCTTTTACACTTTATTGAATCAATACAACACAACAGATAAACATAATCATACACACAAAAAAAAAAGATATCTAGCAGTTATCAGTCATTCCACAAGATTCAAAGAATTTAACAGAAAAAAAACAGCAACAAAAACATCGAATAAGTTTTAAATCGTTCCGAGAATCTAGACATGCGATGCTGGTTTTAGCTCTTCAAAATTTTGCTCGAGTTGTCTCCCTTTCGTTGTTAAACAAACTACACTTCCAGTATTTTCATAGCTCCTCTTGAGTCGAACTACGGTTGACTCGAATTTTTTCCATGGTCCCATCGAATTCGAGATAACGAGAGTCAACTGTATTTCAGTTGACTTTTTTGTATTTTTGTTCTTATCTTTGTTCTTTCCTCAGTGGGTTTATAATACACACCGTCGAAACACTGCAGCACCGATTCGCTTAGCTTAATGACGATTCATTTAGACCCCTCAGCCAAATCCACTACATAAAATATTGTTTCTTTAATCGACGTGATGACTTGTCACGATATATATCAGAAAAAGGAGAATGTAAATATGATTTTGCTTTGGAATAGAGTCACATTGAGATATAGGCCAAACTCGACCACATAAAATGTATCATTGTAAAACATTTAAATATTCAGAACAAGTTTACAAATGATAATCTTGTATATGAAAATGGTGGCACTTTAGTTGACAAAGGGGAAAAAGAGGATATATCTATTGGAATAATTTGCCTTGCAATTTCGGGTGTGTTGTATCTAGCACTGGAGAAACAGGTCCGATTTAAATACTCTGGGGCTCTTGTAATGGAAAAAAATGGAATTTACTTTAACATTGCTTTAAGTGACATTGTACGATGTTGTATTTATTTGATTATATGATTGGATAAAATCATTCCTAAAAATAACGATAGAACTAAGAAGGCAGAGCCATATATGGAAATCTTGAGAATAAGATTAATACGCTTTACTGGCTAGTGGAAAATTCCATTCATATAAATAACATACAGACGATAGATAAACCTGCAATTACGAAACGATGCAGACGGAAAATTACAGAAGGTCAGTGGGTGGTCCTTAATTTTGTCTAGTGACCATTCCATTCATAAAAATAACTTTGCCGACGATAGATAAACGTGCAGTTACGAAACGATGTCAGTGGGCGGTGCTTAATTTTGACTAGTGACCATTACGTCTTTAGCCTTAGAACTTCCAAGAAAGTCAGTAAATCGTTGAAGGGTGAGCGCTCCAGCGCGAACCTTTCAACTATTTACTTACCGTGTAGATAACCATAGTCGGTCACGGGAGCTTATAACATTTGTGTAACAGTAACTAAGTTTTTTCCACGAACTATGTTTGACGGACTTTCTTGGAAGTTCTAAGGCTAAAGACGGAATGGTCAATGCACAAAATTAAGCACCGCCCACTGACCTTCTGTAATTTTCCGTTTGCATCGTTTCGTAACTGCACGTTATTTTAGAAGAAAATATAAATCATCATCTTTCTTGCAGTTGTGTTTAATTATGCTAAATCAAAATACACACATATATATAGAGAGCTGGTCAAATACGTCGTCTCAGTTATCGATTACAATATGTCTTTATTTCGGACAGCGTCAAGGTCAAATTATGCAATAATAGATTACACAATGCTACTGTCTGCTTCTATCGTTATTTATAGGAATGGAATTTTCCACTGGCCAGTAAAGCGTATTAATCTTATTCTCTAGATTTCCATATATGGCTCTGCCTTCATCGTTATTTTTAGGAATGAGTTTATCCATTCATAGGTCGTCAAATAAATGCAACATCGTACAATAAGAATTGTTTGCCATGGTTGCTGTAAAAACTAATAGCTTAACGTCAATTCTTTAAAAGCACATCTACATTGCGACTGTTTCACAGAAAAATATATATTTCATAAAAAATATAATTTTGGCTTCGTGTATTTGCTAAATGATTTCTGAATCAATAAAAGTAATTGCAATGAAATTAATTCTATAACAACACTTACATACAAAGTGAAAGTAGAATTCATTTGTGGTTCTGATATACCACAATACGGCAGAATAAACAGTATTGGGAATTAAGTATGGAAAACATTTACTATTGAAAAATTAAAAAAAAATCGTATAATAACTTATAGTAGACATTTCATTTTCAAGGAATATACCAAAATGTGCACCGAATCTCTTGTAGCTATATAGTATTATCTTTAATTTCGTTTCCATCACTATGGATACGGTACACATGTCACTTAAAGTAGAGAGTTCACGGCTACCTGAATATAAATGTGAAATTAAAGTTTCAGGTTAATAATGTCTTTTAAGAAATTGTGCATAGTTGATTTACAGTAGTTTGTGAAATAATTTCCTTGGCCAAATTCAACAAATATACTCGTTGTCAAATCGGGCAAATGTATAATTGTATATACATTGTACGTGATCTTAAACGCACAATTAGTAGTTTTGTTATTATACAAGTGTATTGATAAAAAGTGTTGTTGTAATTATAAGTATGGAATTAGTCAGTGTAGAAAGAGAGATCTAAAGTATAAAAGAAGACCAAGCTATTAATATAAGATAATAAACAGCTTATCTAAAGACAATCTGATTAAAATCATATTCTCATCTTTCTCCCGTTTTCTGATATGTTGCTGCGACATATCAGAAAACGGGAGCAAGATGAGAATATGATTTTAATCAAATTGATCTAAAGAGAGAATCTATATTCAGCAGTAAATTAAATACCATTATCTAATTTATAATACCTGCTCTCGATTTTATGTGCGTGTGATACATTATTGTTCACTCAAGTACATTTCTATTATTTTCTTCGGAATAAACGTTTCTAAACATGGACGGTTAAATGCTTGAATAATGTTTCGAGAAAGATGGCGGGTTACACTTTGTAGAGGATGGCTTGATTTACTTTTCAATATACATTGTTTGTACGTATTTGCTCAAATACCAATACAATAGGGTCGCCGTGGTCGTGATCGCATGGTAGTTGGATTGACAACTACCTATGTAATCAGTGCCTATCACCACTGATGTTGTGAGTTCGAATCTCGATCATGGCGAGATGTACAACATTATGTAATAAAGTTTGTCTGTGACTTGCGACTGGTTGGTGGTTTTCTCCGGGTCCCCCACCAATAAAACTGACCGCTACGATATAAATGAAATATTGTTGAAAGTGGCGTTAAGCGCCATCAAACAAACAGATACAATAATAGTAATACACACACATCTCTTTATTTCTAGTATACCTTTTGAACTTTCCCGATATGATTGTAAAATTAAATGTTTTTATACCTTTTATAGGAGTTATCTCCCTTAGGAGGCAAAATGTACATTGTAACCCGGTTTAGCAAGTGCAATAGAAAGGACAACGAATTTGAGTATAATTTTCTCATAATTTGTAGATATTTTAACCTTACAAACAGAATAATTTGATAGCAAATACACAATTCACAATTTGCTACAATTTTACACCTTTGAAAATGTATGCTATATTCATTGAACTTTGCATAAAAGGGGACCATTTTGTCCGGTTTAAAGAATTATAACTCCTGTAAAATGTATGATTTTATTTTATTTTAAGTCGGAAATATGCAAATGATCTATTTGAGAATATATAAGACTGAAAAGTGGTTTATTGCAAACAACAGATTATGTCTCTTTAAAAATATAAAGCAAAAATTAAACGGCGAGACTAATTAATCGGCCCTGGAAAGTCAGTGGTGTTAGATACATACATTTGTGTATGGAACTCACTGTCTGCCTTATAAGCTGTGCATTGTAGATAATCTTCATAAACCAATTAATGAAAAAGCATAATATTCTAATAAATCCGTGTTAATTGTGAGGGTCTAGAAATTCTTTGATGGATATACTTGACTCTCTCACTCCCTTGCTTTAAGCAAAACCTTTCACATAACAATGTTCTGTGACATCTTCAGTTATTTACCAAATTAAAAATCTATGTAATATCCGATCATTTCACTTGCCGACCCACCCGATTGTTATGATGTAGCGATGAAAGTAAGGATTACACCAGTATTAATATATTAACCTCCGGACTAAAATAGCAGAGCGGAAACTATATATTTTCAAAAGTCTCAGATTTGATCAAATGTTAATGCTAAATGTACGATGAAAGATATTACAACAATTAAATCTCCAATATTGTTACTTACTCACGTTTTATCTCATCTTTTTCTATAAACATCAAAGATGCCCACATTAATGAAATATAAAAATATCAATAAAAATATAAATATAAAAACTTATATTAAAACATATAGTCACGCTTACATAAAAACGTGCCATATATGTCTTAAGGAGACAAATAATGTGTTGTTCTGGTATACCAGCTGTTCCACTATCGCTTTATTAGTAAATATGAGTAGATATCATTTGATACAAAACACAACTTACAATGTGACATTTAATTATGATTATTATGATTTCAGATAATGTCTTTTCTGATTGGCTGACGTCCCTAGTAACGTTCTATGATAAAACGTTATAATCAACGCACAAAAAGTCACGAGAGGTGAACATAATATTCCAAAGCTTCTCCAGACACCTTAAAATAGAAATGGTGTTTCTCAATTATCTTAAAAGTAGTAGCCAATCATCATCGGGTTAAGTTTTGTCATCGACTAATCAGATGCGTTCTTACTAATTATTTCCGGTACACAATTAAATTAATAATGGCAGACGTTGGGCAGACAGGGGTGTCTGGGGAACAAAGTCCGCGCTGTTTGGTGTTAGTTCAAATTTGACTTAATGTCATATAATAAAACAGTTAATGACTTTCAATTTCGGATGCCTCGGTGAATATCATGTTCCATGGGTTGATCAATCCTTGTATTCACCTCATGGAAAGTCATCAATTGAAAAATATTTTCTGTTGATTGTTTATGGCGTTTAGCGCCACTTTCAACAATATTTCAGTTACATGTATATCGTGGCGGTACGTTTTATTGCTTGAGTACCCATAGAAAACCACCGACCTGTCGCAAGTTACTGACAAGCTTTTTCACATACAGTTGTATCGAGTACACCTCGCCATGAACGAGGTTCGAACTCACAACTTTAGTGGTGATAATAATTTCGGATACAATCAATAGAATAAAGACTTTTTTTTCTTTTTTTTCAGGTATTCCCATCAGACGTTATACCATTACATGGTGATACATGGACCTTAGGCCAAGCAACATCAGCTATAGTTGAATCACACTATTTGTCAAAAACCTGCTTTATTATAGATTACCATTACCTCAACGATCAATTTCTGGATGGGTTTAAATCTAAAATCGAAAACTATCAACTAAATAATTCACAATACATAATTTATAGAGACGATGAAGACATTGCCACTTTGTCACTGAAATTGACGCTCATCAAAGAACAAGGCTACAGACTTATCATTGCTCATATACCCAGCTTTAAAATTAGAATAGTATTTGAATTGTGTCAACAACAGGGTTATTTTAAACCTGGATTTGCCTGGATATTATCTGAAATGTCAATGCCGGGTTCTGACGTGGAAGAACAATTTTATCCTCCAGGATTGCTTGGATTGCTGAGTAAGGAAATGGATGGATTTGGATCATTAATAGAGAAATCCTTGGTTTCCTTCCACAACCTTGTTGAGGACATCAATTTGAACAATGACTTGATCTCCTTCCATAATAACTCCATATTTCGTGACTATGTGTTCAGGTAATTATTATTTTGTCACAATCTTAGTGGCTGAAAGTCTTGATGTAAGAATAGTTTGAAGATACCAAAGGGGTAATCAGAAACCGTAAGCCGAAGTACAGACAAAGCAATGACCAAAAGAAAAAGGACAAATGACAAACAACGATCTACAAAACATTGCACTTAAAACTAAAGATCGAGTAACAGAAACCTCACGAAAAACCGAGAGTGAACTCAGGTGCTCCGGAAGGGTAGGCAGTGACTGCTCCACTAGTGGCACCCGTCGTGTTACTCTTGTTACAAACCCGGTGACAAATCATGAATGAGGAAATGGCCGGAACGTTCTTACGACAAGTGGAACATATCCGTGGTCATCTGTGACACATATATTCCGTAACGGTCAACCAAGTCATGATGGCGACCGAAAAATTTTCAAAGTGATGCAAGTTAATATTAGCATTGCTATAATGATCAAATACATCTCCAAATACAGCGGGAAAAAAATGATAAAAAAGGAAAGACAAAAACTACCACACTGTCCAAATAATTCCAAATTCCAATAGAAATATCGCAGAACGAGGCAAAATCGATACCCCTCTCATACCAATACACGATCGCTCACTTTCTTGGCTTGGTGCAGACACTTAAATAAGAAAGTGTCGCAGTTGAGCCAGTTTTATGGACCAAATATGTTAATTAAATTTATTTATTGATGGGTTATAAACTGGTGTTTATTTACAAGACATGATATACGTTTTGATGTTATACTGTTCTGGATAGTACTTTTTGTGTCGCACTTAAGAATGTGATATTCTACATTCCGCATAAACCAGAAATAGAATATGAAAGTCATATGCAATACATAAATTCACATCTCCACGGGATATAATGAAACACATTGGATCTAGTTTCTTCACTGTGTAAAAATTCGAAAGTTCTATGGACGAATAAAAAAACACAACCCTTCCATAAGAGGACACTTACATACGTGCCTAGCATGGCGAATATTACGCTCATTGCACCCGAAAGACAACTTGTAGATAATAGCAGCTGATGAGCAACATCAATTTCTAGCCAAAACGTGTTGCCGAATAAGTTTCAGCCGAATCTTGTTTTTTTTTATCTAAAACGCACTACCTATATTTCGAAACGATTCAAATTCTGAAATTATTCAAAACGAATTGCAATGTCGCATGAACGTAATAACCTCTTTCGAAACGTTACCCAAAAACGTTTAGTTCAGACGTCTGAATTCAAAATTGGTTTCTGAAACGTAATGAAAACGGTTTCTGTGTGAACCTAGCATAAATGTATCTAATATTTGCTTTAATTAAAATGTAGATATCAAATTGCGGTTCTTTTTATCACATTGAATTTAGTTTTGCTGCGCTGATTGCGGGATATCGTGAATAGAATTATTGTAAATTTAGAACAAAGTAAAGACATTAGAGAATGAAATGTTTACATCCCCAAAAACCTGCAAAATACACATTTGTTAGTGTTAGACTTCTATTCGAATTAATAATATAAAGAAAAAACTGCAGTTCCAAAAATCAATAGAAAATACGTAGAAAGGGGCAAAATCTATACCCTTAACACAAAATAGATGATCGCTCACTTTCCTGGGTTGATACAGCCACTTCAATAAAAGGTGGAGGGGCTAAGCTCAGTTTGTGTTGTCAAACCTCCCCTCTTAGTGAAATGATGCGGTCATGCTAGCGTTTTTCATTCACCCTGACATATAACTGTGCATATAACAGCGTTATTTTAATGATTATAATCGTAGATATTTTAATTCTATGATTATTCTCTGTAGATTTACATAAATCACCATACTAGTGAGTTGTGCTCCAGGTTATTGGTCCTTGTGTATAAAATTGTCTTTTGTTTCTATTCAACTTGACAAACAACAAAGATATACGTAACTGACGAATATATATATTGGAATATCTGAAGACATTAGGTTTCTATTGACATTTATTGACACTGGATTCGCTATTTCCCTCATAAACCAGATCAAGACATTGAACCAAACACTTGAATTAATTATGACGCCGTTAACTGGAATGGAAACCGGAACAAATGATGCAAAGGATAAGCTCAGTTCTCAAGTACCCACGTGACCATCCAATAGGTTCATTTTCTAATTGCTATTTGAATTGACAGCTTTTAAGGTTGGATCAGTTTAATGATATATAATTCATTGATCTTTCGTGTTCAATGTGTTCAATGATTACCCTTGGGAATATTGTTTATCGTTTTAAATTCATGAATTAGATACTGAATACAATATTTAGACATCAGAATTTAAATGATACATTGGCGTATTTATTGTTTTATCAAGCATAGTAAGATTTTGTAATAATGTAAATAATCCAGTGACAAAAAATGTTAGAATTGTTAGACCGAGATATTAAAATGCAATACCTATGTCAAGGGATTATACAATGATAAACTTCAATCAGATGTGTCTCTTAGGAAAACAATATTGAACAATAAATAAATGATTTCTTGTTAAAATTGCCTGACGTTTTAGCTGAAATTTGATTGTACAATAAGTTTATGTCAAGGAACCAATGGGTTGTCAGATAAATATAGTTAAACCTGCCTTAAAGGGCACCTCTATATAAAAAATCACTGTATATAAAGGGCAGTCTCATTTCCCCCTTTATTTAATAGTGTATGTAATTTTAACCTGTATAAAAAGGGCAACTGCTAAGAAACTCCATATTTTCAGGTTCCCTTGAGTGGCCTTTATATACAGGTTTGACTACTATATCTTAGATCATAATTAAACATTGTCTTTATTTTTTTCAATTTAATTGGTAAACGGATATTCTTTGAAAGATGTAATTTCGAAATAAACGTAGATTAACACGCCAGACATGAAAGAAAGAAAAATGCATTTGATTATAATAACATTAATTGGAGATTTGCTAAATGGTTGAGTGCAGTAAGAGTATACAATTACATGGTCAGAAGTAAAATATACAGGTATGCAATTTTGATAAAACGTTATAAAGCATAAATGTTTTACTTAGAGTCGGTTGCATGCTTTGGCTCATAAAACTAGTTTAACCCTGCCACAATTTATTAAGTACCGGGGGCCAGAAAAGTGAACGGTCATGTAAAGTACCAAGCCAGGAAAGTGAACGGTCATGTAAAGTATCAAGCCAGGAAAATGAACGGTCATGCAAAGTACCAAGTCAGGAAAGTGAACGGTCATGTAAAGTACCAAACCAGGAAAGTGAACGGTCATGTAAAGTATCAAGCCAGGAAAGTGAACGGTCATGTAAAGTATCAAGCCAGGAAAGTGAACGGTCATGTAAAGTACCAAGTCAGGAAAGTGAACGGTCATGTAAAGTATCAAGCCAGGAAAATGAACGGTCATGCAAAGTACCAAGTCAGGAAAGTGAACGGTCATGTAAAGTACCAAGCCAGGAAAGTGAACGGTCATGTAAAGTATCAAGCCAGGAAAGTGAACGGTCATGTAAAGTAACAAGCCAGAAAGTGAACGGTCATGTAAAGTACCAAGCCAGGAAAGTGAACGGTCATGTAAAGTACTAAGCCAGGAAAGTGAACGGTCATGTAAAGGAACAAGCCAGAAAGTGAACGGTCATGCAAAGTACCAAGCCAGGAAAGTGAACGGTCATGTAAAGTATCAAGCCAGGAAAATGAACGGTCATGCAAAGTACCAAGCCAGGAAAGTGAACGGTCATGTAAAGTACCAAGTCAGGAAAGTGAACGGTCATGTAAAGTATCAAGCCAGGAAAGTGAACGGTCATGTAAAGTACCAAGCCAGGAAAGTGAACGGTCATGCAAAGTAACAAGCCAGAAAGTGAACGGTCATGTAAAGTATCAAGCCAGGAAAGTGAACGGTCATGTAAAGTACTAAGCCAGGAAAGTGAACGGTCATGTAAAGTAACAAGCCAGAAAGTGAACGGTCATGCAAAGTACCAAGCCAGGAAAGTGAACGGTCATGTAAAGTATCAAGCCAGGAAAATGAACGGTCATGCAAAGTACCAAGTCAGGAAAGTGAACGGTCATGTAAAGTACGAAGCCAGGAAAGTGAACGGTCATGTAAAGTACCAAGCCAGGAAAGTGAATGGTCATGTAAAGTACCAAGTCAGGAAAGTGAACGGTCATGTAAAGTACCAAGCCAGGAAAGTGAACGGTCATGTAAAGTATCAAGCCAGGAAAATGAACGGTCATGTAAAGTACCAAGCCAGGAAAGTGAACGGTCATGTAAAGTACCAAGCCAGGAAAGTGAACGGTCATGTAAAGTACCAAGCCAGGAAAGTGAACGGTCATGTAAAGTATCAAGCCAGGAAAATGAACGGTCATGCAAAGTACCAAGTCAGGAAAGTGAACGGTCATGTAAAGTACGAAGCCAGGAAAGTGAACGGTCATGTAAAGTACCAAGCCAGGAAAGTGAACGGTCATGTAAAGTACCAAGCGAGGAAGGTGAACGGTCATGTAAAGTACCAAGCCAGGAAGGTGAACGGTCATGTAAAGTACCAAGCCAGGAAGGTGAACGGTCATGTAAAGTACCAAGCCAGGAAAGTGAACGGTCATGCAAAGTACCAAGTCAGGAAAGTGAACGGTCATGTAAAGTATCTAGCCAGGAAAGTGAACGGTCATGTAAAGTATCAAGCCAGGAAAGTGAACGGTCATGTAAAGTACCAAGCCAGGAAAGTGAACGGTCATGTAAAGTACCAAGTCAGGAAAGTGAACGGTCATGTAAAGTATCAAGCCAGGAAAGTGAACGGTCATGTAAAGTATCAAGCCAGGAAAGTGAACGGTCATGTAAAGTAACAAGCCAGAAAGTGAACGGTCATGTAAAGTACCAAGCCAGGAAAGTGAACGGTCATGTAAAGTACCAAGCCAGGAAAGTGAACGGTCATGTAAAGTACCAAGCTAGGAAGGTGAACGGTCATGTAAAGTACCAAGCCAGGAAGGTGAACGGTCATGTAAAGTACCCAGCCAGGAAGGTGAACGGTCATGTAAAGTACCAAGCCAGGAAAGTGAACGGTCATGCAAAGTACCAAGCCAGGAAAGTGAACGGTCATGTAAAGTATCAAGCCAGGAAAGTGAACGATCATGTAAAGTATCAAGCCAGGAAAGTGAACGGGCATGTAAAGTACCAAGCCAGGAAAGTGAACGGTCATGTAAAGTACCAAGCCAGGAAAGTGAACGGTCATGTAAAGTATCAAGCCAGGAAAGTGAACGGTCATGTAAAGTATCAAGCCAGGAAAGTGAACGGTCATGTAAAGTAACAAGCCAGAAAGTGAACGGTCATGTAAAGTACCAAGCCAGGAAAGTGAACGGTCATGTAAAGTACTAAGCCAGGAAAGTGAACGGTCATGTAAAGTAACAAGCCAGGAAAGTGAACGGTCATGTAAAGTACCAAGCCAGGAAGGTGAACGGTCATGTAAAGTACCAAACCAGGAAACTGAACGCTCATGTAAAGTACCAAGCCAGGAAAGTGAACGGTCATGTATTTGTGTGTTAGAGGGATCGTTACCAAGCCAGGAAAGTGAACGGTCATGGATTTGTGTGTTAGAGATATCGTTGCCAAGCCTGTACCAAGCCAGGAAAGTGAACGGTCATGTATTTGTGTGTTAGGGGTATCGTTACCAAGCATGTATCAAGCCAGGAAAGTGAACGGTCATGTATTTGTGTGTTAGAGGTATCGTTACCAAGCCTGTACCAAGTCAGGAAAGTGAGCGATCATGTATTTGTATGTTAGGGGTATCGTTACCAAGTCTGTACCAAGCCAGGAAAGTGAAAGGTCATGTATTTGTGTGTTAGGGGTATCGTGACCAAGCCTGTACCAAGCCAGAAAAGTGAACGGTCATGTATTTGTGTGTTAGGGTATCGCTACAAAGCCTGTGCCAAGCCAGGAAAGTGAACGGTTATGTATTTGTGTGTTAGGGGTATCGTTACCAAGCCTGTACCAAGCCAGGAAAGTGAACGGTCATGTATTTGTGTGTTAGGGTATCGCTACAAAGCCTGTGCCAAGCCAGGAAAGTGAACGGTCATGCATTTGTGTGTTAGGGTATCGCTACAAAGCCTGTACCAAGCCAGGAAAGTGAACGGTCATGTATTTGTGTGTTAGGGTATCGCTACAAAGCCTGTACCAAGCCAGGAAAGTGAACGGTCATGTATTTGTGTGTTAGGGTATCGCTACAAAGCCTGTACCAAGCCAGGAAAGTGAACGGTCATGTATTTGTGTGTTAGGGTGTCGCTACAAAGCCTGTACCAAGCCAGGAAAGTGAACGGTCATGTATTTGTGTGTTAGGGTATCGCTACAAAGCCTGTACCAAGCCAGGAAAGTGAACGGTCATGTATTTGTGTGTTATGGTATCGCTACAAAGCATGTACCAAGCCAGGAAAGTGAACGGTCATGTATTTGTGTGTTAGGGTATCGCTACAAAGCCTGTACCAAGCCAGGAAAGTGAACGGTCATGTATTTGTGTGTTAGGGTATTGATTTTATCTCTTTCTACGATTTTGATATTTGAATTTTGAATTGTTCCGACAGTGTGGTATTTTTTGTATTTGATTTCATTACTGCATATATAATAACATCAAAATAGGAAGAGTTTGAAGATACCAAAGGGGTAATCAAAATCCGTAAATCGAAGAAGAACAGACAACACAATGGCCAAAAGAAAAAGGACAAACAACGATCTACAAAACATACACAAAAAGTTAAAGATCGAGTAATGCGAGCCCCACTAAAACCCGGGGATGAACTCAAGTGCACCGGAAGGGTAAGCAGTTCCTGCTCCACTTGTGACACCATTCCAGTTAATCTAGTTACAAACGCGGCGATAAGTCATGAATGAGGAATACTCTATGTTGTAGATTTTACCGACATGATATAAAACGAGATTAGGGTTATGGTCTCTTTTCTCAACTTATATTGTTGCGGTCAATTATATTGGTGGAGGAAACCCGCAGTCCCAAGTAGAAGGAATATACTGGAGGAATGTCCCGCATTTCTTATTTAATATCATTCTAATTTTGGTCAGTTTATTTTTTTTTATCAAACATGAATGGACATTGGAATAAATAATGCTTAATAAGAAAGATACTTCTTCACGAGGTATTTAGACGTTAAAGATATTGTCATTATCAAAGCAAATTTATGATTACTTTTTGAAGAAAGCCAGACTTCACTATATCAACTACATAGGTGGCACTTTTAACATTTTAGAATATTTATATTTAGCATTAACTTTAATTTTAGTAACAATGTCATTTTTTCAGTGTAAAACTTCGCTCAAAAATATGAAACTGACGGGAAAAAGCCCGCATAATACACACACACACACACACACACACACATTAGATTTTAGAGCTGTCAAATTTTTGTTCTTCCTTCGACGGGATTTGAACCCACACCATTGATACACTGCAGCACCATTCGCTTAGCCTTACGTCCAGCGCCCTAGACCACTCGACCACATCCACTCGAATGAAATAAGGAATGAACAAAAGGTATATTTCTCTTTACTATGCTAGGGATTTTTAATATATTGTATGTTCTGTTGTCTCGTACTGTAAATAATGACCACTCCGTCGAGAGGTACTAGGGAATGAGACACTAATTTCTTGAATCACCAACAATACATCAAGTGTAATGTATTTTGTAGATATGTGACATCAAGCCAACAGCACCATTCAAGCCATGGTTTATCTTTCGACCAAAATGGACGACGTACTAATACTACATATGCAGTTCGTAATAAGGAATTTCGCAAAAACGAAAATATAACACAATGGAAAGATATAGGATATGTTGGAAACAGTATATTCACTTTGAACACAATTTACTGGCCTGGATATACTATATTTGGTCCAGTTGAAAATGTTAATCCACTGTATAGAGTAGTCACAAGACACGCTGAACCATTTGTGTTTATTACTGGTCCGGTAGAGGGCCGTAGTAATTGTTATGCGTCATTTCCATGTTGTTTAGTTACCCAGACCGAGCACATGTCCAAAAGTGCCTTGATTGACAAATGTTCACAAAATTCATCTCAGGAAGTATATTGTTGTAGTGGAATAGCAATAGAAATGTTAGACATTCTTTCTCAAGATCTCAAATTCGACTATGTTATATATTTTGAAAATGACACAGATTATGGTAGGCTGGTCAATGACACGATGACGGGAATGGTAGGCGACGTCATCAACGGTGTTGCTGACATAATAGTAGGAGCTTTCAGTATTACATCCGACAGAGCTAAATTTATTCAATATACAGACCCTTTTTACTTCTCCGGATATTCACTGATTGTGAAGAAAGAAGAGAGTAAACCTGCTATTGATGCATTTTTAAAACCGTTCGACGACACCGTGTGGTTACTTGTTATTTTTAGTGCTGTAGCAACAGGTATTGCTACATCGCTTTTGGAGTGGAACAGTCCATTCGGATTAAATCCTTGGGCGAGAAAACGTGCCAAAAATTATACACTAGGATCTGGATTAACAATGGTGTTTTCGCTATGGTTTGGACATACAGTTTCCACTAAACCTCCTAAGGGTTGGCCGAGTAAAGTTCTACAGAACGTATGGGCTGCGATGGCCATTTTTATTGTAGCTAGTTACACAGCCAATCTTGCCGCATATCTAGCTGGAAATATCACAGAAACTAATATTCATGGAATCAAAGATTCTCATGTAAGTATATGTATTATTTACACAGAGAACAGAATATATTTTTAAGACTATTACTTGAAACATGTAATTGTCTCGCTCTCTAGATTAGTTTATGCGTAAAATCATTCACAGAAGTTTGAAGATACCAAAGGGGTAAATCAGAAACCGTTTACCGAAGAAGGATAGACAATATGATGACCCAAAAAAAAAGGACAAACAATGACAAAAGATACTAGAGAGAAAACTAAATATTGAACAACGAGAACTCAAGTTCTTCAGAAGAGTAAGCAGTTCCTGCTCCACTAGTGGCACCCGTCATGATTCTCTTCTGATAAACTTGTTGATAAGTCATGAATGTGGAAAGGACAGGATTGTTATTATGATAAATGGAACATATCCGTGATCATAACTATTATAGGAACATTATTAAACTTTGACCATTTATATCAGATATACAAGTAGTTAAAGTGGTTAGACTTTTGTATTTGATATAATTAATGTTAGTTCTGTCGACAGATTAACCCGAATAATCCAGTCGTTATATTACGATCCCGCTGGTCGCTACATTAACGCCTGGATGCATTCATTGAAAAAATCCGTCAAACCGGAAATAATAAATCGTTATGATTTATGGGTATTACGACATAAAATAGGAGGAGCTAAAGTGTTTGTAAATAATGTCCAATGGAACGATCAGATGATGTAATGTTGTATGCAATACACATATCCGGATAAATACAACCAAGCATGAAATAAAACTTAAATGAATAATTACTATTTTTTAAATATTAAAACATAATGATTTTTATTTCAAAGTTGGAAAGTAAATAAAAGCTTGAATTGAATTCACTCTTGTAATGATTTTTTAATTTCATTTAAAATAAAGATTTAAAAAAAATGTATTTACCTAAATAACGATATTGTGATGGGTATTTCTTTATAAATTGTATTAAAAATCATTTTAATTTATGAAATAATCAACTTTATGTTTACCTATTTATTTTCAATAAAATTTCTTTATTATTTCATCCCATTTTCCTTAATTTAACTTGTGCATATCCATATTTATACAATCTGATGTTAACGGCAAGTTACGTGTGTCGACCTTGTAATCCACAATAAATTCACTTTTATTGTCCCACATACATTACAAAAATACATGTTAGATGTGTATTGTGACATTTTAGCAAATTTAGATTAAAACATAAAAACTTCAAAAAAATGATTACACGGTGTTTTATTTTTTAAAATCTTTAAAGATTTGAGAATCTATGGCAATTTAAATCATAATTATGAGAATAAAGGTGTATTTGTTTTCTAAATATGTAAAGGCACGTGCACAATCATTCTCCGTGTTTGTTTTGTCAATATTTACAAACGGAAGTAAAGGGAGTCACTAATGCGCATACGCGCTAATATCTGACATTTGATTGGTCGGCTGAACCAGCCAGCAGCTGACGGATTTTTACCACTAAGAGCGTTCAAGCGATAGTGCCGATAGAGGGCGCAGTATTATTCAAGTTATCGACAGATGGGTTGATTTAGTAAGAAAAGGTAATAAATATATGAACAATATATTTGAATATATTGTTCATGTCTAGCACAACATACTTTACATGTACTTTCACTCGTGTAAAAAAAAACAAGACTTATTTCCAGTCGCATCATTGTTTACATTTTTGATTTGGTTTGGACGTTTAAAATTATTCTCTCCATTTTGTTATTTCTAACTCTTTTTTCCATCAGCATTCATGAGTTATCCGTGATAACATCAAATTGAAATAATAACCTCATACATCGCAAAATAATGTTAAAAATATTGCATGTATTTCAGCTTTATTCCAAAGGAATTGCAGTGTTGGAGTCTAGCGCAGTCGAAAATTTTATTGGAACGATTGATTCAAATATACGCAATATTGTGTATGTTAATACACTGGAAGAAGCTTTACAAGGCTTAAGGTAAGTAAATCCTTTGGAGCTTGTGTATTTTATTTACATTGTTTCAGGGTGATGATAGAGTTGCATCTGCGACTTTTGTTGGGCAGCAAGTTGCTGATCTGCAAACTCTATTTCTAAAATAATTTCGTCATCTTATCAATCTAAAATTATAATATTTTGAAGATTCTCTTTCGTCACTCTTGGCAATTGAAGATGACAAAAGCCAAAACACTTTTATTTTTTGTTTAATAATCGACCTTCTGGTTGCTTATAAGCAGGTTTTGTCTATATCTCTAGATTCCTAGTGACATAAGTATCTACGGGAATACAGTCTGAGACCAGGAAGCAAAATATAGCAAGAGTTGTCTAATAACTAATGTTTTATTACTTTTACTTGGGCTATGGATAGTGAAATCAATTTTTTTTAAACTTTACAGGATATTTGGAACCTGCAAACCAATAACAGATTGCAGTGAATTCAGTCTTCAATTGCTGAAATTCATTGTTCCCATTGTAAAACCTGCATTATATTTTGATAAGTTGCTGTATATGTCATACTAGGATGGGACATACTTTTTTCTTAAATGAAGAACAATGATCTGAGAGCCAACCATGTAATTCCTTTTATACTACAGAACATATTTAGATGACAGTATAGATGTTCGTGATGTCAAACAAACATGCTATACAGTCAACACTTTAACTGATTTACTTACAATGCTCCAGTGGACGCGAAATTTAATGGATTTTATAAATCAGCAATCAAAGAAATCATATTTAATTTTTCTTGTCATAATTGGATAGTAAAAATCTTATTAATTCTAATATAATTTTCTTGTTTAATAAATATTCCACTCCTCGATAGAGCTGGCCTATTTATTTCGGATGTTTTTTCAAGATTAATTTGATAGTTATTAGAAGCTGATAATTTAATTTGATTGTTATTAGTAAATAATGTATAGATCCATAACCTTACCAGCATAGATCAGTATGTAATTCGATTATCTTCCCTTGTAATGATCATTATGGACCCCCTCCCTTTCCACACACATACACACACAGACCAAAAGCATTGACAACACGACTTGGGGAAGCAACAACAAAGAAAACGGAATACAACCAGGTGTTTCGGAGAATGATAAATGGACTCTGCTATAGTAGTGACGCCCTTCGTGATGTTACATATATCAGGATGGATATCAGAAGAAATATTGTGCTATATATATTTATTAAATTAAAGTACGTATGGAAAGAAACATTTGAAGAAACCAAAGAAGTAATCCTTACATTGAATGTGAACAGACCAAAAGAAATGGACTACGCATGCCTGAAGGGTAAGCACTTCCTACTCCATTAGGACAACCCGTCGTGTTACTCTTGTTAAATATCCGGTGACGAGTCATGAAAGCGGAATTGAGGACGAGATTTAGATTGCGACAAACGGAACATACTCGTGGTCATTTGTGACACATGAATTCCGTACAGCTAAACTAAGTCATAATGGCGACTGTAAAATGAGATCACTTCAAATTAACTACTAATTACCAAAAACGACAAATAAGACCAAACAAGGATTAAATTTTTAAATTGACAAACCTCAATTGTATTTCGTTTTTATTTATTTATTTATTTATTTTGTTATCTGTTATTTATACACACAAGATTGTTACTGCAGGGAAGGAAGGTATGATGTATATGTTGACGACACACCTTTATTGGAATACAAACTCGCTGAAATGGATTCCAAATGTAGCATTCGATTTTCCGGGCAGGAGTTTGGAGAAAACTTCTATTCTTTTGGTTTGACTGATAAGGCCATATGGCTTAAGGTGAGATAAGAAAACTGAATCTCTACTCAGACGATTGTTATCATTTATTATTACATAGATTCCCAAGAAATACTGAGATTTCCATCTGAAATAAAAACGTGTAGTACACCGTGACGCCATAATCATAATCAGTATCTCCGACAGTGAAAAACAAGTTCACATTTAACCGTCTCAATATCACAAGCAAATTGTAAAATCTATGTAATAAATAAATAGCATAACTGCAAATGCATTCCGAACATCGAAAATAAATCACTCGTATCCGAACAACGACGGTAATTCACACATGCGCTAACGCGTGCTCATGAATGACTGCATTGTTCGGTTAATAGTGATTGACTTTCGATATTCTGAATACAAGAGTAGTTAAGCTATAAACAACTCTAACTTTACGAGAACAGTCAAGAAATTAAGATACAGAAATAACAACAATGAAGCATAGATGATTGATTGGTTGTAGCATAATAGTAATAAATATGTAGATCGGTCAAGCAGTATTGGGGACGTATGGACAGATATCTTAATTTTTGTAAAGAAAATGGAGAGGGATTAAAATAGGGTAGGAAAAATGTAACTTTGTACATGACATTGCACTCTAAAGGCTAGTTGAGTTCACATGTGAGGCTTGATTCAGAGGAGTTCTACCCTACAGAGAAGAAATCAAATCATATTTGTAAACACTTTACCCACACAGGTCCACAGTCGATCTGTCTGTGATAAACCTGACCCCCACCCAATCGAGAGTACACTTCCTATCCACCACATGTGGACGCTCTGAACAGTTCTGTGTATTTTGAGCCTTGGAACCTTCAGTACCAAGCGAATTATAAGACTGAACAAAGTTTTGTCTACCCAACAATGAACAATCTTAATGTTTATACGTTTATTGTTTATTTGGAATGCCCAATTAAGAGTAATGCTTTAAATATGTTTAATATTATTTGTGCGCCAGCATAAACCACATAACAAGTATACAAGGTAGATCTGTACGAAGGCAAATAAGTTAACAGCTATTTTTGTTGGTTCAAGTTTTATGTTCTTAGGTTTTCACATTTTACCGGCGCTAGACAGTTCACCAAACAGTGCGATGGAGATATACTTAGTTAAATTGGACCTTCATGTAAAGAGACAGTCTGTGACATGTTACAATTAAAATAAATATTCTCATTTTGATGCTTTTGGAAGCTACTCGCGTATATCACAAATTATGTACAAATTGGGTTTAAATGAAATATCAAACGTGGTTATTTAAGCTTATTGTAAATGTGTATATTCTGAATTAGTAATACTCCCGTTTACCTAAATATGGTGTCTACACATCCCAGTTACTAGAAATGTCAAGAGTGATTGTCGCGGTTATCAGGAATTTCTAAACAAAGGACTACCTCTGACAAATAAAGACTTGTTTGTGGATAAAATCTACCTAAGCTACAATCATCTGTTGTTTAATTTATATTTCACCAGTGTTGCTTTGTCCATCTGGATTGTGACTATTCTATTCACTCTAATTAGTATTTAAACATTGTCCAAAGGATAAGTTTCAAAAATGACATATACAATGACCTCCAAGAGACTATTAGTACGTCTCCTATATCTAACATTATACGTCTTTACACGTTTTTCATAGAAGTTATTTTCCTTTTATTCGAGCAAAATGGTCCCCTTTCACGTAAAGAACGATGGAAATAACAAATATTAAGAGGTTCAAATATATACAATTTATGAGAAAATTAAACTTAAATTATTTGTCATTTTCATCGCTCTTGATATACCGGGTATCCATTGTAAGGGAAATAACTCTTATATAAAGGTATAAAACGTATCATTTGTTTTAAACAATTGGAGAATATACAACTAGGTTTATTGACAATTATATTTGTATGTTATAGAATATTATGAAAGTAAGCATATCAGAAGTTGTATACGGAATAAACAATTATATTTTAATACATTTCTGCATCTCTTTTATCTATATTTTATCTATATTTTATCTATATTTTCAGGAAAGATTGTCCTCCTTAATTTTGGATTATGTGGAATCTGGGTATTTAGTGACAATGGCAAAAAAGTTTGTGTCCCATAGAGATTGTGAAGATACAATGTTTACAGTAGAATCCTATAATCTACAGACAACAGGTGGTTTGTTTATCATGTTGGTGTGTGGGTTCGCTTTAGCGTTGATGTCACTAGTGCTAGAACACGCTGCATTTAAATATCTAGTCCCATACCTCAGGAAACAAGCTGCAGATAGTAGATGGAAATCTCGTCGTACATTAGAATTTTTTAATCAAGTAGGTGAATTGAGTAATTGTGTAGAACATGTAGGCTTTTCTGTCAGATCAAAATCTCTGATGTTATCTGGTAATTGTATTTTTGTATTATGGTGTTATATGCAAACTCATACATATTTAATTGTCCTGGCTGCCATGAATCACAATATAATTTGGAAATAAAAATGTAGATTTGAAGCGCTTCCGAGTTGATACAGAAATATTGCTTATTTTCAAATCCTCGAAGCATTTCTATGAATTCGATATTGTTATATAACAATTTATGATTCATTTAATATATGATTTTATCTCTATTCCCACTTATTATATAAAACAGAATAAAAACGTATTGTGCTAAGAATAAGTATTCTGCCATTTATTTAACAATACAAAGAACATGTTATGTCACATTTCTGTATAAAATCAAGCCTGAACCGACTCTTAAACAGCGATTAATTTTAAAACTAAAAGCTTTAATTTTATATTACAAAACATAATAACATATTGGTATAGTGTAATGTAATTAATCGAAAAATCGGAAACAGGATTACTATCAACATGGATACCTTTATCAATAGTTCGTAGAGTACATCACAACTAAATATTCTCTGATGTAGAATTGTTTTTCAGTTATTTCAAAAACAGTTTCTTAAATTTTCTTCTAATAAAATGGAAAACAAAAAAATACCACGCTGTCCGAACATTGTAAAATACAATAGAACAATGGTAGAAAGAGACAACATTGATACCCCTAACAAACAAATACATGAGGGCTCACTTTCCTGACTTGTACAGTCACTTCAATAAAAAGTGGCGAGGTTAAAGTAGTTTTATGGGCCCAAACCTACCTCTCAGTAAAATGATGCGCTCATGCAAGTGCTTTCTTCATTTAATTAATCTTGGTAACACAGACGTTGTCATATGTATCAAAAACTATATTTGTATTTGTCAGTTTTCGTTTGTCAAAAGAATTGGCTGAACGTAAAGTGATGTTTATTTCTTTTTCATAAAACAAAATGTATCGAGAATAGAGGGTTTGGGATTCAATTAGCCTGATAACGATTAACCATATTACTTGTGTATGGCCCTTTTCAAATCAAAGAAATGCAGCCCAATGGGTTTTGGCGTTTTTGAATAATTATCTGATCTTTATCTGATTTTTATGTCATGACTGGTTTGCTGTCTTTAATAAAAAGATATTATCGTGGATAACATATGATCTTTGCAGTTATTCAGTTCTGGAATTGCATATTGATCAAAGTAAGCATTATCTATAATAGGAAACAGTCAGGTAATACATTTTAGATATTCATAGATTGTGCAATATAACGTGATTCTAACGGATATGCAAACAATCAGCAAAAACATGGCAATATATCATTAAAATTATAGCTTCAAATAGACATTTAATATACCAATATTAATTGTTGTTAATAGTTCTGTCATATAGAAGTGTTAATGGTTCCCTAATATTAAAGTGTTAATGGTCCTATTATGTAAGGCAATACACGATTGGTTACATACAAATCATAGTTACATAATTATTTTCATTTAGAAACATTTTGGAGTTAGTGGATTTTCAAATGTCAAAGATTCGACATTGTCGTATTACCAGAGTATCGGAACAATAAAATGAAACGGTAGCCATGTCAATTAAGAATTATATATTTTTCTAAAACATATATAGAAACACAAATACCATATTGATCTGATATATAAATTCAAAGCTATTTTAAAAATACGCAGAATTTATGTCATTCACTGAACATATTGATTACATATAATATACTACAGTATCAAGAAAAAGAATTAAATTTATTATTTTGTTTTGACACTTCCATCATGACTCATTGTATTCATAGCCATATTTATGCATCACGAGCCCTACTATTTAATATTCAGGATGTACAAATATGTTGTTGTGCTTTTATAAAAGGCTAGCAATATTTTATAAAGACTATATTTTAGTACAGTGCCCACGAGTAAGTGAAATGTACTGTTACAAGCTCGAACATTCCATAACACAGATCAATAAAGGCTTAGGGTTATGGTATTTATCGTCACTTTCAACAATATTTAAGCTATATAGTGGCGGTCAGTTTTATTGGTGGAGGAAACCAGAGTACCTGGTGAAAACCACCAACCTGTCGCAAGTCACTGACAAACTTTATCACATAATGATCAATAAAACTAATGAAAGTTTACCCTACAGTAGATATGAAGCGTATTTTCCCTCTATATATACTATGCTATTTATTTTTATTTTTCAAGCGCTTGTACCGTACTGTTATGAGCGAAACACTCGTATCACCTCAGCAGACAGCTCGTGAAATGATGAAAATGATGAAAGATCGTCAATTTGCAAGAATCTTTCAGAAAAACGAACTGAAAGAACAGGTTTGTAGAAAATTGATATCTACATTTTTATTTGATATCTACGTTTTTATTTGATATCTACATTTTTATTTGATATCTACATTTTTATTTGATATCTACGTTTTTATTTGATATCTACGTTTTTATTTGATATCTACGTTTTTATTTGATATCTACATTTTTATTTGATATCTACGTTTTTATCTGATATCTACATTTTTATTTGATATCTACGTTTTTATTTGATATCTACATTTTTATTTGATATCTACGTTTTTATTTGATATCTACGTTTTTATTTGATATCTACATTTTTATTTGATATCTACGTTTTTATTTGACATCTACGTTTTTATTTGTTTGTTTTTGATTGAATGATTGAATATTAGCTTACATACATGTACTTCATTCTTTGTCTGTGGTACACAAATATTGAATCCTCCCTTTTGACTCTCAGTTCTGGTTTTGTGATACAATTGTAATCCAGAGGGATCCCCTGTTTATGAATTAGTTATTCCATATTTAATAATATAGTACAAAATAATACATTAAGAGAAGCTTGGACTCTTGAACAGATTTATACCAAACAGGACTTCAGAATAAGTGATAATACTATGTTGTTAAAACAATGATCTGATTTGTTGGCTACATACCTGCAGCTTTCGTCATTACATTTTGGACCGTATATGGTCTGCTTGCTTATATCTGGTGATGTTGTCACAATAAAAAACTAGAATTATGACGTGATGAATACACATGAATGTACATTGCATCTGTAGCTTATTATAAACTAATTAAACTTGTGCACAACCAAGAAAGGTTTGAAGATACCAAACTGGTAACCAGAAACACCGTAAATAGAAGATACCAAACTGGTAACCAGAAACACCGTAAATAGGAGATACCAAACTGGTAACCAGAAACACCGTAAATAGAAGATACCAAACTGGTAACCAGAAACACCGTAAATAGAAGATACCAAACTGGTAACCAGAAACACCGTAAATAGAAGATACCAAACTGGTAACCAGAAACACCGTAAATAGAAGATACCAAACTGGCAACCAGAAACACCGTAAATAGAAGATACCAAACTGGTAACCAGAAACACCGTAAATAGAAGATACCAAACTGGTAACCAGAAACACCGTAAATAGAAGATACCAAACTAGTAACCAGAAACACCGTAAATAGAAGATACCAAACTGGTAACCAGAAACACCGTAAATAGAAGATACCAAACTGGTAACCAGAAACACCATAAATAGAAGATACCAAACTGGTAACCAGAAACACCGTAAATAGAAGATACCAAACTGGTAACCAGAAACACCGTAAATAGAAGATACCAAACTGGTAACCAGAAACACCGTAAATAGAAGATACCAAACTGGCAACCAGAAACACCGTAAATAGAAGATACCAAACTGGTAACCAGAAACACCGTAAATAGAAGATACCAAACTGGTAACCAGAAACACCGTAAATAGAAGATACCAAACTGGTAACCAGAAACACCGTAAATAGGAGATACCAAACTAGCAACCAGAAACACCGTAAATAGAAGATACCAAACTGGTAACCAGAAACACCGTAAATAGAAGATACCAAACTGGTAACCAGAAACACCGTAAATAGAAGATACCAAACTGGTAACCAGAAACACCGTAAATAGAAGATACCAAACTGGTAACCAGAAACACCGTAAATAGGAGATACCAAACTGGTAACCAGAAACACCGTAAATAGAAGATACCAAACTGGTAACCAGAAACACCGTAAATAGAAGATACCAAACTGGTAACCAGAAACACCGTAAATAGGAGATACCAAACTGGTAACCAGAAATACCGTAAATAGAAGATACCAAACTGGTAACCAGAAACACCGTAAATAGAAGATACCAAACTGGTAACCAGAAACACCGTAAATAGAAGATACCAAACTGGTAACCAGAAACACCGTAAATAGAAGATACCAAACTGGTAACCAGAAACACCGTAAATAGAAGATACCAAACTGGTAACCAGAAACACCGTAAATAGAAGATACCAAAACTTTAATCGTTAAAAATTTTCTGTTAGCTCAAATGGGATTTGAAACTGAAATGAGGGGGATACCAGAGAAATATGAAAAAGAGGTGAATGATTTGATTTGGAAATTTCTTTGGGACAATAAACCAAACCAAATAGAAAGAAACGTATGTTGCTTAAATATTAATGAAGGGGGGATGGGAATGATTAACATAGACAATTTTGTCAAATGTAAACAGATAAAATTTATATACAAAATAATCAAGAGTGAGATGGACTCATGGAATGCGATAGGTAAACACTGGTTACAGAAATACGATAACAAATTTGGAGTTGATTTTTTTCTTTGTAAATGCTCCGATATGCATCCATTCCAAAATACTATCAAGACGCTATACAAGCATGGAACAATTTTTTGGGGTCATGTTCTACGGAGTCTAAAAATGACATTTTAGATAAAAACATATTTGGTAACTCTGAGATCAAATTTAATAGAAATCCACTTTTTTTTCAATCGTTTTTGAGAAATAATATATTTAAAATAAACGATATATGGGACAAAAACAATAATACCTTTGTTGATAATCAGACTATATTTAATAGACTGGATGATAAAAGGAACTGGATATCAGAATGGGCAAAAATAAAAAAATCAATACCAGAAAATTTTGTTAAGAAATTAAAATCCGATGGATAACGAAAAGATAAAAAAAATCATTAGGCTTAAAAATAGTTAGTAATTTGAATATTAGAGATCATAATAATAAAATCATTGTTCCAAAAGAGCTGAAACTGAAGAATATCCAGAAAGAAATACGTAAACCAATTACGCCAAAATGTCAATTCAAATGGGATACATTTTATGAAAAGAAATTTAACTGGATATCAATTTGGTATATACTGAACAAGATTAAATGTAAACAAAGCATTATCCAGTTCCAATGGAAATGTTTGCATAACATTGTCTATTCAGAATATAGATTACAAAAAATGGGAAAATCAAATTGTCAATGTCATTTTTGTAAAAATGAAATAGAGTCCCTTATGCATTTGTTTTACAGGTGTCATAAAATTAAACATGTCTTAGATGAATTAAAACACATTTTTAATAGCATTTTTGAAAAGAATATAGTACTTGTTGAGGAAAACTTAATCATTGGGGTGTATCGGGGAGAAATAACTGAAGATCTACTTGTAATGAATTTAGTAATTTGTATATTAAAATGGGTAATTTGGAAAACAAGAAATTATATAAAATATAATAAAAGCACTTACAGGGAAGCAATAGTTATCACAAATCTCAAAAATGAACTCAGAAGTAATATACAAATGATGATTAAAAACCCAGAAGTTCGAAACTTATATAATATTAGGAAATTACAGCTATTATTGGATAAATTATGATTTAGTTGTATTAATAATTCCTTTCATTGTTTACTGTGTAAAAATGTATGTTTATAAACATAAATTGAATATGAGAGATAAAATATGATTTATTTTCTTATGGTATTGTATTCTTACTACAACTGTACCAGTATTTATTTATTTAATTATATTGTTCATTGTAAATATTTGTAAACCTTTGAGGTTTCCTGGCACCCAGAGGTAAATTGTTCACAGGTGTAATATAGATATAATTAAAAAAAAAAGATTAGCAAAAAAAAAAAAAAAAAAAGATACCAAACTGGTAACCAGAAACACCGTAAATAGAAGATACCAAACTGGTAACCAGAAACACCGTAAATAGAAGATACCAAACTGATAACCAGAAACACCGTAAATAGAAGATACCAAACTGGTAACCAGAAACACCGTAAATAGAAGATACCAAACTGGTAACCAGAAACACCGTAAATAGAAGATACCAAACTGGTAACCAGAAACACCGTAAATAGAAGATACCAAACTAGTAACCAGAAACACCGTAAATAGAAGATACCAAACTGGTAACCAGAAACACCGTAAATAGAAGATACCAAACTGGTAACCAGAAACACCGTAAATAGAAGATACCAAACTGGTAACCAGAAACACCGTAAATAGGAGATACCAAACTGGTAACCAGAAACACCATAAATAGAAGATACCAAACTAGTAACCAGAAACACCGTAAATAGAAGATACCAAACTAGTAACCAGAAACACCGTAAATAGAAGATACCAAACTGGTAACCAGAAACACCGTAAATAGGAGATACCAAACTGGTAACCAGAAACACCGTAAATAGAAGATACCAAACTGGTAACCAGAAACACCGTAAATAGAAGATACCAAACTGGTAACCAGAAACAACGTAAATAGGAGATACCAAACTGGTAACCAGAAACACCGTAAATAGAAGATACCAAACTGGTAACCAGAAACACCGTAAATAGAAGATACCAAACTGGTAACCAGAAACACCGTAAATAGAAGATACCAAACTGGTAACCAGAAACACCGTAAATAGAAGATACCAAACTGGTAACCAGAAACACCGTAAATAGAAGATACCAAACTGGTAACCAGAAACACCGTAAATAGAAGATACCAAACTAGTAACCAGAAACACCGTAAATAGAAGATACCAAACTGGTAACCAGAAACACCGTAAATAGAAGATACCAAACTGGTAACCAGAAACACCGTAAATAGAAGATACCAAACTGGTAACCAGAAACACCGTAAATAGGAGATACCAAACTGGTAACCAGAAACACCATAAATAGAAGATACCAAACTAGTAACCAGAAACACCGTAAATAGAAGATACCAAACTAGTAACCAGAAACACCGTAAATAGAAGATACCAAACTGGTAACCAGAAACACCGTAAATAGGAGATACCAAACTGGTAACCAGAAACACCGTAAATAGAAGATACCAAACTGGTAACCAGAAACACCGTAAATAGAAGATACCAAACTGGTAACCAGAAACAACGTAAATAGGAGATACCAAACTGGTAACCAGAAACACCGTAAATAGAAGATACCAAACTGGTAACCAGAAACACCGTAAATAGAAGATACCAAACTGGTAACCAGAAACACCGTAAATAGTAGATACCAAACTGGTAACCAGAAACACCGTAAATAGAAGATACCAAACTGGTAACCAGAAACACCGTAAATAGAAGATACCAAACTGGTAACCAGAAACACCGTAAATAGAAGATACCAAACTTGCAACCAGAAACACCGTAAATAGAAGATACCAAACTAGTAACCAGAAACATCGTAAATAGAAGATACCAAACTGGTAACCAGAAACACCGTAAATAGAAGATACCAAACTGGTAACCAGAAACACCGTAAATAGAAGATACCAAACTAGTAACCAGAAACACCGTAAATAGAAGATACCAAACTAGTAACCAGAAACACCGTAAATAGAAGATACCAAACTAGTAACCAGAAATACCGTAAATAGTAGATACCAAACTGGTAACCAGAAACACCGTAAATAGAAGATACCAAACTGGTAACCAGAAACACCGTAAATAGAAGATACCAAACTAGTAACCAGAAACACCGTAAATAGAAGATACCAAACTGGTAACCAGAAACACCGTAAATAGAAGATACCAAACTGGTAACCAGAAACACCGTAAATAGAAGATACCAAACTGGTAACCAGAAACACCGTAAATAGAAGATACCAAACTAGTAACCAGAAACACCGTAAATAGAAGATACCAAACTGGTAACCAGAAACACCGTAAATAGAAGATACCAAACTGGTAACCAGAAACACCGTAAATAGTAGATACCAAACTGGTAACCAGAAACACCGTAAATAGAAGATACCAAACTGGTAACCAGAAACACCGTAAATAGAAGATACCAAACTAGTAACCAGAAACACCGTAAATAGTAGATACCAAACTGGTAACCAGAAACACCGTAAATAGTAGATACCAAACTGGTAACCAGAAACACCGTAAATAGAAGATACCAAACTGGTAACCAGAAACACCGTAAATAGAAGATACCAAACTAGTAACCAGAAACACCGTAAATAGAAGATACCAAACTAGTAACCAGAAACACCGTAAATAGTAGATACCAAACTGGTAACCAGAAACACCGTAAATAGAAGATACCAAACTGGTAACCAGAAACACCGTAAATAGGAGATACCAAACTGGTAACCAGAAACACCGTAAATAGAAGATACCAAACTGGCAACCAGAAACACCGTAAATAGAAGATACCAAACTGGTAACCAGAAACACCGTAAATAGAAGATACCAAACTGGTAACCAGAAACACCGTAAATAGAAGATACCAAACTGGTTACCAGAAACACCGTAAATAGAAGATACCAAACTGGTAACCAGAAACACCGTAAATAGAAGATACCAAACTGGTAACCAGAAACACCGTAAATAGAAGATACCAAACTGGTAACCAGAAACACCGTAAATAGAAGATACCAAACTGGTAACCAGAAACACCGTAAATAGAAGATACCAAACTGGTAACCAGAAACACCGTAAATAGAAGATACCAAACTGGCAACCAGAAACACCGTAAATAGAAGATACCAAACTGGTAACCAGAAACACCGTAAATAGAAGATACCAAACTGGTAACCAGAAACACCGTAAATAGTAGATACCAAACTGGTAACCAGAAACACCGTAAATAGAAGATACCAAACTGGTAACCAGAAACACCGTAAATAGAAGATACCAAACTGGCAACCAGAAACACCGTAAATAGAAGATACCAAACTGGTAACCAGAAACACCGTAAATAGAAGATACCAAACTGGTAACCAGAAACACCGTAAATAGAAGATACCAAACTGGTAACCAGAAACACCGTAAATAGAAGATACCAAACTGGTAACCAGAAACACCGTAAATAGAAGATACCAAACTGGTAACCAGAAACACCGTAAATAGTAGATACCAAACTGGTAACCAGAAACACCGTAAATAGAAGATACCAAACTAGTAACCAGAAACACCGTAAATAGAAGATACCAAACTGGTAACCAGAAACACCGTAAATAGAAGATACCAAACTGGTAACCAGAAACACCGTAAATAGAAGATACCAAACTGGTAACCAGAAACACCGTAAATAGTAGATACCAAACTGGTAACCAGAAACACCGTAAATAGAAGATACCAAACTGGTAACCAGAAACACCGTAAATAGAAGATACCAAACTGGTAACCAGAAACACCGTAAATAGAAGATACCAAACTGGTAACCAGAAACACTGTAAATAGAAGATACCAAACTGGTAACCAGAAACACCGTAAATAGAAGATACCAAACTGGTAACCAGAAACACCGTAAATAGAAGATACCAAACTAGTAACCAGAAACACCGTAAATAGAAGATACCAAACTGGTAACCAGAAACACCGTAAATAGGAGATACCAAACTGGTAACCAGAAACACCGTAAATAGAAGATACCAAACTGGTAACCAGAAACACCGTAAATAGAAGATACCAAACTGGTAACCAGAAACACCGTAAATAGAAGATACCAAACTAGTAACCAGAAACACCGTAAATAGAAGATACCAAACTGGTAACCAGAAACACCGTAAATAGAAGATACCAAACTGGTAACCAGAAACACCGTAAATAGGAGATACCAAACTGGTAACCAGAAACACCATAAATAGGACAGACAATAGATGCACACTGAAAATGCAAACAGACAAATTATATCAGGCAGAACACATGTGGAGTAAAACATGAATTTTAATTTGCAGATGCAAAATCAGTGGTAGAGAGTCAACTTTCCTTTTACAAATGTTAATGCTTAATCTGAAAGAACTCACGAAATAAACAGTAGAAGTAAAACAAGACTCAATCTTGAATTGTATCTTTCTATTAGTAATGAAGTAAAGTCAGGAAGGACTTTTGAAACCATTAATTCTGATTTTTTTTCTTTTCTTATCTAATACCATAACGCATGAAAGTATAAAGATACATGCTTAGGAAAACATAAGCTACGGCGTTTCACATTATTTTCGACAGGAAAACATATATATTGTTGATTTCCTCAGACGGATGAAATGTTTCCTTCTGGGGCGTCTGGGTCCATCCTTATGTTTTAGTAGCGTTCGTGTTGCACGACCATTGTTTGTTCTGTTTTGCTTTGTTTCTGTTGTTGTTATTGTTTTGTTTGTTTGTGTCTTTTTGATTTGTTTTTCTTGAATTATGACTTTGGTATCTTCCTACTTTTCATAAAAGGGCATTACTCATAAACGTAATCTGTCACTATAGTGAAAATCGAATTTGACCTGACTTTTATGATCAGTAATACGTATGCCACAGTAAAAAAATACATATTGAGAAAAATTAAAGTTACCGCTAGCAATCTGTCAATTTGACTATTTTAAATATGGGAATAGCTGCTACGCTGTATAGGCCGCCATAGTAAAAATCGAACTTGACCTGTGTTTAGCGGTGAATAATATTTATTCAAAAGAAAGTAGAAGGGCGTTTCGGGGAGCACAAAGAATTGCTGTCTTTCGCTATTACATCTCGTCTTATATTCCCATTTGACGTCCCTTTTATATTCAGTGTTTTGTGAAGGGAAATATGTCTCTGTTACATTGTATATACAGAGATCTAAATTAATCTACACTTGGTAAATAGCCAGACATCAGTTGTGTAAAGAGCAAACGTCATTACAGACAAATAAAGCCTTACAATGTCAACGACAATTGTAAGACAATGATGTCAGAACATTAAAAAAAAACTATTATCTTACCGGTATGCAAATACAAATATTATATAATAGATAATAACATTGATATGTAAATATAGCTTCTTTATTATATACATTTTATTAAATCAATATGTAAATACATATATCTTCTCATATATAATAGTATTATATACGTAAATATATGTTACGAATATTGTTTTATTATCACTATAGTGACACAACCGGGACGCATCTTTTCTAAATATAGTGTTTTCCCAGTAGTATTCGTGAGGCATATGTTGTATTGTAATTGACCTAAATGACTACAAAAATGTGCTATTTTGGAGCCAAAACCTATTATCTCTGATGCCTTAATGAAACAAAAACCATATTAGCGGAAAGGGCCACAGTTTAATATGATACATAGAAGTCTTCAATATACAATAATTCAATGCAATAAATCAATTAAAGTCAACTAATAATATCTGCAAATCGCAGGCAAATCAATTCAACATAACATAAATTGTCAAAGTGATTACCGCAAAATGCTGGTATGGCAACCTAATTCCAATTCAACTATTTGTCACCACAAATCGTGGTAACATATGAAAGAAATAGATTTTGATCACCGTGGGAAACACAGGTGAGAGATCCAAACCCCTTAAACAAGCTGTTAGAACAGCACTAGTCTAAAACATGCCACAAATTTACCAAACTGTACACACTAACGTTGTTGGATGAAAATCAGAATTGTGGAATAGTCCATCCAATTCGATGCATATACTGTGGCCGTTGTACATAGCCATACATCTATCACATAACTAAGTAAACTACATAATTTGGAATTACTAGGAACTGAAACGAGAAACATACAGCAGCAGAAAACTGAACAATACTAGGGGTTGATGGCACAAACAATAAAAAAAAAACAATATAGAATCAAAATATGAAAGACGGTAACATGTACATCAATATAAACTTTCCTCAGTAACAGCGATTTTTTTTTTTTTTTTTTTTTTTTTTTTTTTTTAAGTTCTTTTCTATTAATAATAGTTGGCTTAGAACATGTGAAATAGGTATTTAATGACAGCACAACAAAACAACACAAAAATTGGCAGACAGAAAAACTAAATTTCAAACTTTGCCGAGACGACAGCCAGGATGTTAGAAAAACATGTTGCCTAAAAGTAAAATTTATCAATAATCCCTGGTAAAACTTGTTTTGTTGCGATTAAAATATCAACATCATAAAATTTACGAAAGATTTTAACTAAATATACTCCCTTATAGCACGGATTGCAATGGATTTCCAATATTACCAAATTTCCAAATTTCCAAATTTTCACAGCCAGCTCATGTCGTTGCAAATCGAAGAAGGCTAACACGGCACAAACTAGGAGATAAGACTCAAAACCGAATCCGGACTCTTTTCCGGCACAACGATAACCGAATTTAAGTTCAGGCTTAAATTCTATTATGGTAATTGACACGTGTCTGAAAATGTCTCCTAAATATTTTGGATATATCTTAATCATAAATATATATCATCTGCCTTTCTGTAACGATGGTATCTTTAACTATATGACCCAAGAATATTGATGTGAGGACTTGATACAATAGGTCTTATATTAGCCAATGTACATTTCCTGTCTTCTCATTGGTTAAGGAGCGTGTACCAATTTAGTCTATCGCATGGTAGAGGGTGATAATTTAGTCGATCACCCTCTCGATTTAAAACGTTTATGTCTGAGTCAATTGCGCGATTTAAAAGATCGGATAATCAAAGTTGAAATTTAAATTGAAAAATAATATCGGTGAAGGAATGAAAATGTTCCGCAAATTCCTGACTTTTTGTCTGATGACTTTGTTTTGGCAAATGTATTGAATGACTTGTCTTTTTTACTGCCACATCAATTATTTTACCTTCAGCCATCATTTTGAATCTGACGTCTCTTTCGGTAAAATAAAACACTTATTAACTAGATATTCGGGGAATAGTAAGTTTATTAAATTGCTCACTTTTCAATTAAGAACACCCATCTGTATAAAATGTACACCAAAATGGCAGAAAAATATTAACAAATACAAAAAATGTATGTAATCTTATTTATTACACATCATCGATATCACAGTTTAACACATTTAAAGACAACAACAATTGACACCAGGAGAAAAGAACATTCAGTATAATAAAACAGCCTCGGTTGACAATGAGTTTCTCGGGGTAACAATCTGCTCTACCACCCTCTCAGCTATGTGTTATTTATATAGTATTCCATTCTTCAGTTTTCAAATCTGAAATTCATATGCAAAGACTTGATCAAAGCCATAAATCAATTGGGAAGCGCAAAACGGCAGGCATGAGCAATCACAATCTACAAATACTGAACACAAAGAACTAAAAAAAAGAGCAACATTGACAAAGAAAACAGTGTAAATTCAGTTGTACAGAAAGTTAAGCCGTGGTTCCTGTTCTACTAGTGACACCAGTCGTCTTTCCCATTATCACAATAACGTAAGAGGGTTGATTTATTTTTATGACAATGAGAACATATGAAGTTGGAAATGTTGTCCAATAATTCACTTGTTCTGATCACAGAATTGGCAAGATTGGGATCGGCCATATTTATATCACGGATCTGAGAATTAAAACGATAGTGAATAACTTTCAAATGTGTTCCATAAACTTATTATGTTGTAGAGAAATAAATAAATAGAGCAATGTCGATTTCGACATCGAAAAAATATACCATTGGACTAGTAATCTTAACTTAACAACAGTGCATCTTGATGTAACGAGGTCATGGTCATCAGCATTATACATCACCTACACTCCATGATATCTTAATAAATGACCTATCTATCATAAGAAGCCGTTTGGGTATACGTCACTTTCAAAAGGAACTATATTTACTCTCCCTTTCAAAACTTACCTTACAAACTTACGGCAATTCATCACAGACTATTCATTTCTGTTGCTGTCTACATTTCACAGTCACAGTAGGGTCTGTAAAAATGAGTACAATGAGTATATTACCCCAAAATAAGTGTGAATAAGATTAATAAAAAAATTACCAAACTCCGAACAATCTTACAAAGGGAAAGTCAAAACTCATAAGTATATAAACAGACAAAATCAGTCAGCAACCGGAAAACTGTGAAAACCGTAATGACCCTTGGCCTACAGTTGAGCGGTGTTGTTTACTTTTGTCGATAAGCGCTACATCTGGGTAGAATAAAGATGATTGATTGGTATCTTTATCCTTTAGATGTTAATTGGTGTATATAGTTTTATGTTGAATAAACAGCCAATATCATGATGGAATTAAACATTGTTCTCTCTTCAGGCAGAAAAACACATAATAAGGCAAAAAGTAAACAAAATATAATCACTGGTATTATTATTCCCAGTTGTTTTGCCCAAGACTACGTGAAAGAAACATTTTTCACATATCATGACGTAACATGGGGAAAATGTGAGAATAAATTATGCCGTATTATCAAATATTTTATTAATCGCTATGATCTTTTTGACAGAAGACATTTTCTGGAAAATAAGGTGTTCGGACACGAACCGTAAATATTACAGACACACGCTTCAACAAATGTTAGGAAAAAGCTCAAACTCCAATCAACACGAAAATCCGCAAAGCCAGTACCAGATACGCCTTGATGTTCAGCTGTCATTGTTTTGGTATTCGTCCTATATCATATAGGGATGACAATAATAACAATAAAATACGAATACATACATTCAGATTGAAGTATTTCAAACCTGCAAGCTTTCAATCTACGAAGTTTTATAAGAGCAAATATTTACTTTCATAATATGATAATCTCATTGTTTAACAGTATTAATTAACATTGACCTATTTGATATTTTCAGCAAAAAGCAGTAGTACAAAGGTCACAACCAAAAGGATTTAAATTAATGAATCTTACCGATATTTTGATAAGGTAAATATAATTACTCATTAAATATAAACAGGTTTAGGTTTTATGGTGTTTAACGCCACTTTCAACAATATGTCAGTTTTATTGGTGAGGAAATCGGAGTATCCGGAGAAAACACCTGTCGCAAGTCACTGACAAACTTTATCACATAATGTTGTATCGAGTACACCTTGCCATGAACAACGTTCGAACTCACAACTTTAGTGGTGATAGGCACTGATTACACATGTAGTTGTAAATCCAACTACTAGTATCATACGATCACGACCACGACGACGCCTTAAATATAAATAGATAATTATTGTGTTCGGTTATCACTTACAACCATCTGGCTTTAAGCATTGATTATCATCTGACTGAATCTCCAAATTAATATCTAGTGTGTTCGGATATTATTTACATTCGTGATCTCATCAATGTAGGCTCATAAAACTAGCTTAACCTCGCCACTATTTATTGAAGTAACTGTACCTAGCCAGGGATGTGAGTAGTAATGTATTTGTGTGTTATAGGGATCGATTTTGCCTATTGGAGTTTAGAAATGTTCCGAGGGTGTGGTATATTTAGTTTTTCATCTTACAAGTACTGTTTCGAATATTACTTACAGGTGTAATCAATATCTGCACAAAGATTCAATCGTGAAAACACAATTTTACATGTAAGGGGTTCAATTAATAATTACAAAACAAACACGCTATGTTATAAGCTATGCTAATGGGGGCCGTAGACAAATTTGTATAATTGTTAAATTTAGATATGTTGAGAGGAGTTTTGTAATTATTGCTAATATCTTTCATTGTAGAATAACATTCAAAGACAATCGTACATATGTTAACAGTTCCGTTTGAACGTAACAATCTTTAATTGTCACGTAATGCATCAACCAATCTTCAATCACGTCTTTCAACAATTTATCAATTCGAATTTGTTATTTGATATTGTTAAAAGGATGAATTGTAAAATTATAAAATATACCAGAACGATAACTATGTTTGCTAATGAATTGGTTCAAGTAAAATCATCTTTTGAGAAAATACATTTATAATTTTCATTTTTCAAATTCTCCGTTTAATGGATCAACGGTAGAATAAATCGGAAACATTTGCATGCTTTCCTTATTTGAAGTACATGTACATATATTCTACCTTTTGTTGACGCGGTTAATTGTAGGAAGTTTAGCTTCTGGTTGGAATGGGCGACATATCAGTCATACATTGGTGATCTTCATAATCGTGATAAGGGAAAAAGCAATTTATAGTGATGTGATTTTGAGCATTTTATTGACTTATTCTACCGTTATATATTTTTTTTATTTAAAAGTCAACACTAAAAGACAATTGTATATAAAGACAGTGTGGCACCTGTCTACATTTGGATTTTCCCCATTTGTCGCAACTATTATTGCATTTGAACAATACGAAATATCTCCTTCAGTTTTTATATATATAACTGAAACACGGTTGCAGTGGCCAGTGTATCCAGAACACCGTTTCAAGTTTGAGAAAGATATCAGAATACAAAAACAAAATAACAGTATAAAAAGAAAGACTGAGAGGTGCCTCGAAAAGATTCATATGACACTTGTGTTCTACTTGTGTCATGTATGGCGGGGTTAATATAAACCCACAGACATTTAAATTAGCATACCGCATATAATTTATCAGATTTGTTCATGTCAATATTTCCGCATATCAAGTTCAATATATCTATAATTAATTTAAACGCATGTTGGTAGATTTTGCTATTTAGGTATTGAGCATTCACAGGTACCTGTATGTTAAAACCATTTCCAAAAATAAATACCGCATGGACAAATATAACAAGGTTACTTAGATATTTATATGTAAAAGAGAAATCATAAACAATATCTTTTATACTTAGAGCAACACCTGCAAATAATAATTAGTACTTAATTGTATTTTAATTATTGTATTTTTATTCCTCATTAAATTCAACTGTGCAACATAATTACTATTTCTGTATATTTATTCCACCTGCCTTTGAATCCAATTTGCATGTTAAGAGCTTTGGCATGAAGTTTATTTGTTTTTAATGCTTTCCTTTATTTTCTCACCTGTTTCAGATCACATAGTGATGATCGTTCAGCTTCCATATGTAATGGAGATAGTGCGGTATTTTCTACTTCATCATCCGCTAAGCTATACAACATTTCAGAGGAAGATGAGATCCGTAGCGGCCAAGTCAAGTTGTCTATAGATGACAACAGTGATGATGTGTTTTGTACAGAATCACCGGAAGTAAATACTCCAGAGGAAATCCAGGAGACATCATTTGAAATAAAAAATAATATTTCTACCATTCGCACGAACAATTCAGATTCTAATTTAGAGAAAATGCACCTACGAGTCAATCATTTATGGGACCAGAAACTTCACTTGGAACTAGGTGAACATGCAAATACAAATTCTGAAATAGGTAAGATGAAGAAGAAACGCTTACAATTATCAAATTCTGATACGACACACGTCACACGACGCAGACAAGACACCGATGTTGAAAGACAGATAAATGTCACAGAACCTGACAATTTCCCACCCTGTCCAATACACAAGACACAGTACAATTTCCCACCGTCCAATACACAAGACGCAGTAACAAAAAGGGAAAAATCGACTTCCAAGCAAAGATCTTATTACAGTTCCTCTGTGAGATTAAAAGATAATCGGGTGAAATCTACCATACGTAGGCACGCTTTAGCTCAGTTTAAACGACATTCAACTACTGTATTCGATGAATGTGCTGTTGAAGCTTTATCAAAAGAAGACTTGTTAGTGCTATGGAAGCGGTCGGAAATAGAACTTCAGACTAAGCTCAATAAACTCCAGTCTCAAAACAATCATTTCAAATGTCTGTTACAAATTGCAGATTCTGACGACCAAGAACTATCAAAAAGTTATGCAAAAAAGAAACCAAAGTTATTATGCACAAAACTGTGAAAAAATGTTTGGTTGTTTGTTTGTTTGTTCTCTGTATTATTCTGTTTCTAAATGTTAAATAAATCATTTTTATCTTCTTCGGACAATGAATAAAGTGATCAATGTGAATGACTATCATCAAAATTTGATTACGAAGTCATTTATTTACCAGAACCTGATTGTGAAATGTGTCTATCAATACTATAAGGTAGATAATCCGACTGATTAGAACAATCTCTCGATATTGATCTCTCAAAACACACAGATGACAGCAATACAGATTGACTGAAATCTATAAGCTGTGAGTTGGATGTGGGGGAGAGGAGGGTTGAAAGGTAAATAGTAAGTGGTATCCTGACACGCCCCCGTTTTTATATATAGATCAACACGATAAAGTAAGTTTTTTTTAAACTGGGTTGAAAGATGTATTTACATCAAGATATTCCCGCGAACCATTGCATGTATGAAGATATTCCTCTAAATAACAGTCAAATTGTAAATCGTTACGAAAAAAAATACACAAATACGACCATTTATACCGGCACAAACACAAATTAATAGCCAGTTCAGTGAAACATCATAGCTTACTCTCTAATAACGTCAATTTGTTTTTCTGTGTTTGAATTTGAGAGTCAATTCATTTAATTATAACATAGGTTATTATCACAACATAGAGATGGGTTAAAGGATATTTTTACAGAAAATTATATGTTTTTCCCCTAATTGTAATTATGATTAAAACTAAGTTTCTTCTACCTCAGGCAGATGTGATCTTAACCTCTTTTGGCTTTCCAATCTTTCGACTTTGAGCGTACCAGATGAATGCTTTTCCAAAAACGCGTTCTGTACTAAATTAGATAACTACGTTGTTATTAATATGGTTTATATGTTCCCATTTTGGAATAGTGAGACTGTTCTTTCAGCTGATATTGTATTTCTTCATAATTTGTTAAGAAATTTATTATATTAGGTATCAGTGGTGATACACCTCTCTCCTGAATAAGTGATATGCTCTGAAGATATGTCATTTATAACTGTACAAGATCGAAACTAATTGTTTATTCTCGTGTTAGCTTGTCCTTAGCAAGAAGTCATAAAGGAAAAATGTATGTGAATTATATGTTGATTCTTATATGCTGTTTGTAACATGGCAGTCAAAAGTAATTAACAAGTCACAATCATCCCAAAGCATGATAACATCAATATAAGGTATACATCATAAGAAATTGAAATTGTGCATAGAAAACCAATCACAAATGGCGATCCAAACATTTGACAAGACTAGCATATTGAGATGAAAATGGAGGAATGATAAAAAAAACAAAATAAACGGAAAACTAGTATGTTTTCTTCCTGTTTAATATTTAACGTCTGTAGTTGGGTTTTCATATAATTTTTGCAAACGTAAATAAGTAAATCATATTTGACAAAGAGAAGACAATATTAAAGTTTATGACATGGGTATAGACACGGATTGAGCCAGAAAAGTTTGAAGACAACAAAGGGGTAATCAACAGCCGTAAATCAATACACTACACAGAAAACTAGAGACTGATACGAACCCTACTAAAACATGGGGTGCAATCGGTGCTCTGGAAGTTTCAGCAGTTCCTGCTCCACTAATGACACCTGTCGTGCTACTGTTATTACAAATTTGATGGCAAGTCATGAACTAGAGAAGGACATACTTTTGATTACGACAAACGAAACATATCCATGATGACCATGAACATTTCGAACTGCTGACTTCAACTTAACGATGTGGAACCCTTGGTTTAGTAGCTTCTGTGTTAGAAGCAACATTTTATCACGGAAATCATGATAGGAACCACAAGCTCTGGAATATCGTATTATCTTAGACACATACTCCATATACCAACCGTCGGTAAGCATATGGTCAACGTTCACACTTAAAATAAAAGTCGAGGCACTCTTTACGTTGAGCTGAGTGTGATAATCTAGTTCATTGGTAAATATAAACTGGGTGTATGATATACCTGTAATCGCCCTTGCATTAGATCATCGTGACCACAAAGTTACGAACCACCAATAATGGCCAAGAACCACATGTCTACGACGCATTATAACATGGCAATCAAGTAATGGGTGATTGTTGCAAACTCCACTAGTCACTGACACTGTGTTACATACAGCTGTATCGGGTACACATCGTCACGAACACAACTCACAAACATTGGTGGTGGTAACCTGATACAGAGCACCACAATTATTTTTAATTCCATGACAAACCTGTCATTTAATTGTTTTTTTAAATGCAGTTATATTACAACGAATTTATCTAATATCTATAAAGTAGAAACTCATTATCTATTGTTACTTCCACAAGTATTGTCTGCAAATGATGGTAATTTAGATCGATCATGTGTATCGAACGATGTGTTCATTGAACGACATTCCATGGTCATTCAAACATTGTTAACGAATTAACTGAAAATGAATGGCTATGTTCATTATGTCGATTTTGATAATAACGTTCATTAACAAAGAGGGGAGATAACAAATGTGTAACCAGGGGAGATACCAAATGGGGAACCAGAAGCAGTAATTCGAAGGACAGATAACACAGTTGTCAAAATAAAAAGGACAAAAAGACAAATAAAGCACTACACAGAAAAGTAAGGATTGAGCAATGCGAACCCCACTAAATACGGCGATGCACTCAGGTGCTCCGAAGAGAGTAAACAGTTTCTGTTCCACAAAGGTGTATCGAATTTCCTATATGTGTCCATTGTTCATGTGAACTGTTCCTTTATATTTTAATTATTTTATGCTTTACTCAACCTAATTAGAATAATTATGTGTTGGAACTTTCATTGGCGATATTTTACCATCATATGACATCCCGTATGATGTTATGTCAGGAGATATATTTTCAACTGACCAATCGGTAACGAGACTTTCAAATCTTGAGGTATTAAAATCTATCCGGATAGTGTTTATAGTAGTGTGTTATAACCAGTTTATACACGGAATCCTTGGTAATTTTACGCTCTGACTGTTTAACCCCACTTTCAACAATACCTCAATCAGTTATAATGGTTAACGATGCCCAAGGAAATACATCAACCTGCTCAAAACCTTTATCGCATTATTTTGTATCGAGTACTTCTCGATTCGAACTTTAATGGCAACTGCGCAGGTAGATATCAAATATCAATTCATATATGATTCGATACCATGACTTGGTTTTCTATATGATTCGATACCATGACTTGGTTTTCTATATGATTCGATACCATGACTTGGTTTTCTATATGATTCGATACCATGACTTGGTTTTCCGTTACGGAATGTCTGTGTGGCAATATTGGTATGACTACAAAATCCTAGAACCTTAAAACCAGCTTAAGGAAGAAAACTGCATAGTGCACAACTCAGAAAACATTGTCGAGTAAGGAAAATGATCCTGTAATAACAATAGTACAGATTGAAAGGGGGGAAAATACAAAAGTTCGATATCCAGGAACTCCAACATAATAATTATGTCATAACTTGTTCTGTGTAGGTTAGTATCTCCTTCTCCATATATGGCACTCGACTATTGCTTTATTTATTAATATTTGTATAAGCAAATAAGTAAATATATAATTTGTTTCTGGGTAAATATAAACATAGAATGATAACTCAAACCTTACGTCATTGGAACACAATTATTATGCGGTTGTCTTTCTTTGGTCATTGCATCAATGTCCACGACCAAAATGCAAATATTTTCCCGAGTCAGTCTATAAATGACAGGAAATACGAATAGTCCTGCATTATTATCTTGTAATAGTAATAACGACATACATTATAATGCACCTTCATATTCAATTCAAGTTATTTTTATAGTCAAACTTGTCTTCAAATACCACACAAGGGAGAGTCAAAACATAGTCCCTAAATACACGTGGTATCTTAATACAAGTAAAATTTATATGGAATGTAATACAGTGGTTATTGAAAAGAATAGTCTTTAAACAATTGTTCTTGCTTAATACAGGTGGTTTTAAGACAGGTTTGACTGTATTTCACCGCCTGGTAGCTGTTCATATTTTAATCTTCTCTGAAATCACTTGACCAAATGAATACATACGTTTAGAGTAAAACATGTAACCCACCATTTCTTTAGAAATGCCTGTACCGTCAGGGTCATTACGGTTTTCACAGTTTTCCGGTTGTTGACTGATTTTGTCTGCTTATATACTTATGAGTTTTGACTTTCCCTTTGTAAAATTGTTCGGAGTTCGGTAATTTTGTTATTACCCTTATTCATGATCATTTATAAAGTCTTATGTTTTCGAACAAACGGAAAATTCAATACAAATAACAATTCCAATTAAATATTGGGGTTTTAGTGGTGAGGTTCGTGTTGCTCCATCTTTAGTTTTCTGTGTAGTGTTGTGTGGATCATTGGTTGTCCTTTTCCGTTTGGCCATTGTATTGTCTGTCCTTCGATTTACAGCTTCTGATTATCCGTTTGGTGTCTTCAAAGTTTTCCTAACGGAAATATCCCTCAAATAAACTCATCAGTATATCATGGTTGGAATTTTGCTTATATGACTATCTAGATTGTGTGCTTTAATTTCGTTGGTCGATGGGAAATAAAATAGCTTAAGATTTGAATATTTGCAAATATGTTTGAATCGGAAACAAATAAAGTGATTGATCCTAAATTGTACATGCATATTCTGTGTTTGTTCTTTTACTTATATATTAATACATGAACTTTTCCATATCAGCCCGGGTATCATCCCGAGACCCCCATATTAGCCCGAGACGCAGTCGAGGATATGATACCGGAAGGAAGTGACTTGCACGAGACGCACTATTATGGGTTTTTTGCACGAGTCGTCTCTGATATGGGTTATCAGCCTGGGGGTGAAGCTATGGCTAGTTTACTTCCGGTCGTTACACATATGCAAAAACCATCATATTAATGCCAAGTATATGATAAAAAGCAAAAAAATGGAAAATAAAAAATACCACACTGTCGAGACAATTCCAAAATCAAATATCAAAATCGTAGAAAGAGGAAACAACATCCCTAACACACAATACATGGCCGCGTACTGTCCTGGCTTGGTACAGGAACTTCAATAAAAAGTGGCGAGATTAAACTAGTTTTATGGGACCAAAGCTCCCTTCTTAGTAAAATACTGTGGTCATGCAAGTGCTTTCTACATGCGAGTAAAATGCCACACCTCACATATAACTGGACGAATAGTGTTATCATCAAGAACGCTCTTATAACATTATACACAATATAGTTAATGTTCTCGACATAGTTGTCATATGTGTAATATTAGTTGTATTAAAGAGATATTAGATATAATGCAAAGCCATCGCAAGGCGTAATAGTGAAACAATAGTCAACTTTGAAACAACATCTAATTGTCAATACTATCTTTCGTCATCTGTACGCGACTTACATAATAGTTTTGTTTAGTGGGGTCCGTGTTGCTCATATTTACCTCCCCTTGTTTGTAGGAGGATTTTGTCTTATTTATGTTATTTGAAATTGTGCATTGTGGTGTACAGAGTTGACTATATCAGTAACATGGTGGGCAGGAACTGCTTACACTTCGCGAGCACCTGGGTTCATCCCCAGTTTTCGGTGGGGTCCGTGTTGCTCATCTTTCTATTTTTTTATGCTGTGGTTTTTGCTTTGTTTTTCTTCGTCCTGTGTCTTGCATACCCAAAGTTGCCAGGTTTTTTTTCTGGATTGTCTATTCTTGATTGCCCCTTCGGTTTGTTCTAAAGTTTATATCAATAACGTGTTTATATCTTCCGAAAAACGTTTTGAAAAATAAGATGAGACGAATGTTTAAAAATCCTTAATTTAATAGTTTAGTACTCATCATAATTGTGTCTATCACAAATCCGATTTGGTCGCCATTACAAGATTTATAAGTAAGCACAGAATATAATTATATCTTAATTTCGCGGCAAGCTAACTCAGCATTTTAAATTGTATATTGCAGAGGATGAGTTTTTGTATCACGCAGTCACAGGAAGTAAATATTAAAATCACATAAAGTCGACCAATGTTTGTCATCTTTGGTATTTTCAAACTTTTCTTGAATATGGTTGACAGAATTACAACAAGGAAGGTAATGTCCAATGAAAACACCCGATGCAGACCAAAGTAACAACAATAATAATACACGTCTTAGTAGAAGTCAACTGTCATCCTAACGTTGTTGTATCGTTGAAAAACAATACTGTGCACGAAGAAAATATCATTTAAAGTGTCTTAAAATGTCCAATTGCAATAATACACACTTAAGAATAGTATATACATCATACAAGTAGTGTTACCAGAAATGTAATATGCATAGGTAGTCTAAAAATTTACAATTTAATGTAAGAGAATGCCATAAAATGTTTATCCCTATAAGTTAAGATATGAAAACCGCATGGATTCACGGTCCAGTACGATATAATAATATAAATGTAAACGTGATATAGGCCCTTTGGTTTACCTTTACCTGTTGCCCGACTTTTAAATTATTGGGCGCTACAGTTTTTGTTTACTATGAGCGTTTCTGGGGATGGTTATTTTATTAAATATCTACGTTTTTAATACCAAATTCCCATTTTGTTTAAGTGATATTCTGGTAACAATTTAATGGTCACCTTTTTTAGGGAAAGCTCTGTTAAAAATGTAAATCGTCCAGAACAAGGTAAGAGACACGAGAATTCCACAACAAGGTCATTTAAGTTAATTTCTGTACCAAAGAAGTTCTTTTTGAATAGGTAATATGGGTCACGGTTATGAAGGTGTATCGCCACTTTCAACAATATTCCAGATATATAGAGGCTGTCAGTTGTATTAGTGAATAATATATAGAGAAAACCATCGATCTGTCGCAAGACACTGACAAACTTGATCACATAATGTGGTATCGTGTTCACCTCGCCATGAGCAGAAATTGGACTCACAACTTCAGTGGTAATAGGCGCTAATTGAATGGGTAGATATAAACCAAACGACGACGCTATCACTGGCACAGTGGTCCATAATAGGATATTGGAATATAATTCATTTGGATGTACACTATTTTATAAGATCAGATAGTTTTATCTTCCTGGTTTGTTTTTTTTATCTACTATGATAGTCCGTCGAATGTGATTATGTACCATATTTTACGATTCTATTGAGTGGCAAAAAGGATGTATTTTAACAGATATTCTGAATTAAAATATTGTGAAGATTGTTACAAAATTCATTTATTTTTAAAATATGAAACCAATATTTTCAAATATACAATATTGCATACATCATAATATAATAACAAACAGTAATAAAGAAAAAAATTAGATTGTTTTATTTTCATTTTCTTTCCTATATAACAGGAAATTCCTCCTTTATTAAGCAATACTAATGTATTGTTGAAGTAAAATGATCGTTCACTGTTACAAAATAACACATTTGAAAGACAATTGCATGACAATGTAACATTATGATGATAAATAAACAAATGACCTTATTGTAAAACTGTCTGATGGCTATAACGTTTTGATTACAAAAACAATTGGTTATTTATACAAGTTAAAATGGTGACAAACCCTAACAATTTCCTTGGTGACCATGAAAATAACTATCAAATAAGAAGAACAGAGTACCAAGGGAAGAAGACAGTACATGGACAGGTTATCAGAATATAATTACACTATATGTTCATTTCATTTAGAAAGTCTCACGTCATTGATCACAAGGTTGACATGTAGCTTCGAAATTGAAACTTCATGTCAGTGAATCCAACAACCATTCAACCACGCCCACTTCCGGAAACTATTTTCGAATGGCATGAAAACGATTTACTATGCACAATAACAACAGTTGAAATGTTGAGTATTAAAACAAATGATAATAATTTTGACTGTATTAAATAATGTAATTCTATACATTGAATGCAATTCTTGCAGATTAATAGAGTTGCAAAAACGTTGACAGAAGTACATGTTTACATGTAAGTAGTATCTAGTGAGGCTGATAGTGCTGTGCTGGTTGGGTGTATACCCAGTGGCCGCTACGGTAGCCATCGTGGACTATTGCTGAAGGTATGAACATGCAACTTGACAAATCTTTCGCATATTCCTCTGACTTTCCTATATACACTTTTTTCTATCTGTCCTACTTTCTCTGTAATTCATACTTTTCTTAAGGATTGTACAAAATTATTTATTTAAATTAGTGCGCAACCCCCGTGCAATAATAGTCAAAAGTGACGGTCAGCACGTACCATGTAGATGTAGATACATCAAGCGCTATCACAACCATTCAATTACGTCCACTTCCGGAAACTATTTTCGAATGCTATGAAAACTAATTACTACGTACAATAAAAAAAGTTGAACATGTTGAATATTAAAACAAATAATGAATAATTTTAATTGTGCTTAATAATACAAAAATATAAAGATAAGCATTGAGAGCAATGTTTGTTATTTTATTGGATGGTAAAGACATTGACAGAAGTACATTTTCTATATGAAACGCTATCGCTTGTGATATAAATTGTTCTGCGGTCAGCGCTTTTACACGCCAATTAAACTACCAAAAATTGCATTCAATTCTAAAATTAAAAAAAGGAATGGCAATAGTACAAACACCAATATAAATGTAAAAAAACAAATTAATATATCATCTTTAGTTCTAAATCTTAAAGATATCTTGCTGTATGCATGTGTATAATTCGTGAAACAATCTACAATAACGAAGTTGTGACTTATAACAAGGGATACTAGGAAAAATCTCTATTCCTAGTAAATTGCTTACAGCAAAATTTAGTACAATAAAATCATTATTTGTGGGGTAAAAACGAAATTGTGGTAAACATATACCATGAGATTGTAATAAAGGATGATAATGTTGTTGTAAAAAATGTTCACCACATTATCTTTCAGAGTCCATCATGAAAATAATTTTCCACAATACAATTCATACAGATCTATATACAGTATGTCTGCCATAGAGACCCTACCTTGCAACACAATGACATATCTCAGACAGGGTATATAATGTCACATTTCCTACTGTCTGAAACCGAAATAACGTATTAAATATCCATTTAATATAACAAATCAACCGCACTTAAACAAGGTTATGCAATGTAAATATGCTTTATACTGAATCAAAAATTGAAATTTTAAATTTAGCATTTGTTTTAGATCAAAGCTGTGGTCCATAGACAATTACATTGGCATTATGATATAATATATATACAGGTCGAAATAAATTATTGAGGATTGTCACCATTCTTATTTTTGATTTTCTAACTAATAATAAAACGTGTTTCTTAAAACTTGAAATTGTTGAAATTTTTCATAATATTCGTTAAAATTCAAAAACAAAAACCTGTGAAATTATTGACCTACATTCAAAATAAATATTTTCTATACATACATGTATTATAATATTCATTTTCTTTTGCCCACATTATTTGAAATACAACGAAATGCAATCACAAAAGGACCATTTAAAAAAAAACCATATTATATTATACAGGTGTCGGTTCTTGAGACGTATCCAAGTCAACCAACATCCTCTGAAGTCTAGATTTTTCCCTGAGAGCCTTCTGCAGACGATCGTTCAGTTCCATTTCCGACGCTTTCCACATCAATAAGACATCGTTTTTTGTTATATCATCATAACTGATATCAGAATCGTCTATACTAGTTTCCTGCCAAGACTTCCGTTTCTTTCTATTGGTGTATTGATAACGAGATTTAGAAGGCATAGACGGTGATGTGTGTAAGTTATGTTTCAACAGTGACATTTCCTCCTCGTTCGTGTCATCATATAAAGGTCTACAGTCTGTTATAGTATAATTGTTTGCGAAATGTAAATTCCCATTCGGAAGTGATTCTTCTTTTCGATTTTTCGGGAACATTTCACTGTATTCGTTTATAATATTATCACTATTAATTTGAATTTCCGGAACGTTTTCTTGACACACGCTACTTGTTCTTTTGCTCCTAATACTAGATGTCACACTTGTTCTTTTTGCGCTTGAAGCGTCACTTACACGTTTACGACTTGTAAAAGATGACCTATTTGAACTCGGTGAATTCACATTTTCTGATATATAAAAAGAACATTGTTTATCTATATCAGAGTCTTCCTCGTCGTCTGAGTCAATATCTGACAGTTCTTTTTCTATTTCTCCTCCTTCTTCTTCTCCTTCCTCTGGAATTTCAAAATCCATATTTTGACTTTTCAATGCGTCAAAATCAATTTGTGTGCACAAGTCTCTTAAGGATATTTCTGTGATGCATGGTGTTGCTGTTGTCGATGAATCATCTCCAAATAAATTATTTGCCTTCATTTCTTGCATCCTATTAAGAAAAATATATGATTTATACATAAATTCATATGTTAGTTGTTTTTGTTGCAATATATATATTCGTAACTTTTGTGCACTGAAAATAACTTTTTATCACACCAAAGGCTGCATAGTAACTGCTTATATAGAAATCGAAGTGTTATTTCCAGTGGATTCCACAAATGCAGTAATATGTTAAAAGCATGAATAAAAGATAAATTTAGTACAGAAACAAATTTTAGTCCTCAAGGGATTGTCATTATCACAGTCCCGATTTAGTATGCAGTCATGTGTATAGATGTAACTCATAATTAGAAATGTATTTGGAATGATTTTGGCCTGTAGTTGAGAGGTGCTCTAGTCTTTTACGCGATAAACACTAAACCAGTGTTCCGTCCACACCTTCCCAGGCCCACAAGGTGCCATAACGCTCATAGATGCATGTTATCAAAAATAGGGATAAATTAATTTTGCAAACACTGAATGCTGATATTACAATAATGACAACAGAATGTTTCTAAGAATAGCTAATGGCTTAAATTAACTTTTAAAATGGGTTTTAGTGGAGTTTTCGTGTTGTTCAATCTTTAAATTAATGCATAGTGTTTTGTAGATTATTCTTTTGGAAATTGTATTGTCGGTCATTCTTTGATTGACGGCTTCTGAATACACACTTGGTATATTTAAACATTTCTTAAACGAAGGATGATGTTCTACTAATTTCCTCACTGCGTAAGACAATAATCATACAGATAACACAAAAGGGTTGGTGTGCTTGTTTGTTTGTTTGATGGTGTTTAACGCCACTTTCAACAATATTTCAGTTATATCGTGGCGGTCAGTTTTTTTGGTGGAGAAAACCATCGTCCTGTCGCAAGTCACTGACAAACTTTATCACGTAATGCTGTACACCTCGTCGTTTTCGAGATTCGAACTCACAACATCAGTGGTGATAGGCACTGATTGCATATGTAGTTGTAAATCCAACTACAATACGATGACGACCACGACGGTCCCCAAAAGGGTTGTGTGTAGGTGAACATGTATGAAAATACACCTGTAACCAATATTATGTTGAAGGAACAATGCTTCGAATTCTGTTCTTCATCTGATCATCATCATGATGTATTCAATGTTATAATTAATACCCCGCATGTGAATGTGATTAGATACCTTACCTGCATAAGATTTACTACCTTCAAACAAAATATATCAAATCGGGTTATTTTTTTCGCACAAATAGAAAGGAGTCGGAAACATTACTAAATAATATAAAATCAAAATATGCTATCATTAAAAGAAATAATGTTATGGTTTAGCGAGAACAGTTTTGTCAAACAAAAGAGTCATAATAACACACTCAGTGTTGATACTAGAATATTGTGATATCAGTACTTGTGTGTCTAGTTACTGGTCTGGGGTCCGTTGTTGAACTTGAAATTAAGCTTTTCATATGATTAGCCATAATTACATGATTCATTCCTAATCACATACTTAGCTAATGCAATGATTAAATTTTGCTGCTGAACTCTTTTTTAATCAATGTATTAACTAATCATATTTAATCATTTATGTAGGTTTTAAAAGAGTTCAATGATTCAAGAAAATAAAAAGATTGAACAGAAACAAAAAGACTAAACAATTCTAAAAATCACATAATTTTTATCATTTGTTTATTTTCAAAATCAGAACGATCATTTGTTAAACATTATTTATATGATAAATGACAATTAATATTCCAATACATTTTGCATAGTAATTTTACGTCGGATTGTGAACAGATATATCATATTTGGAAGGAGTATTTGCGAAGAATACCAGTCGAGAGACGAAAAACTTCCCAAGTCGATAATTATATGTTTAGCATTTCTTTTGCCTTTGGTGATGCCCATCCGGAAGGTTGCGATGCTTCTGTCGACAATATGTACGACGGTGCTATTAACGTAGCAGGAAATGTTTGTCCTGTCGAGGCATCTGGTCTCGTACCTTAATGAGATTTCGCGCATTTCCATTTTTCGGATTTAATTTGTGTGATTTCATTGGTTTGTTATATCCGGGTATGATTTTAATTATGCTCTTAAGAACTGTTATTTGAGTATTAGTATATATTTCACATGGATTTTACAGGACATGTGGGCAGGATACCCTTTGGTGCACCTCTCCCCTTTTGCATAATATCATTTTTATTTTACAGTAATGCATGGAAATAAGCAAAATAAGATGAAAATTAAATATTGTTATCCTGTGAATTTTTTTTCTGTATTCTGGAAAAAAGGGGGAGGAGCACCAAAGGGTATATCCTGTAGGTCAGTACCTGTGACCGATCTACTGCCGTCATGTATAAACGTGTAAGTTCTCTCTACCGAATTACAAATCTAATAATTACAAATTTAAGATATTTACGTGAAATGTTTTCAAATGATAATTAACTCTTGGAAGAATAGAAACAGATCAAGGATTAATACATTGATTGGTTGATTGTTTAACGTCATGTGACGATAATGTAGGTGATATTCATGACTATTACATGATTATATACAATAAATTAGGTGAACATGTAAAATTGGAATTCAACTACATAATAGATGTTCAACGGAAAATAATGTTGGTCTTTGTTAGCATGAATTACTATAATTGAGAATAATGCTGAAGCTAGCGTCTTATAATGTTATTGGAACAACATGTAGCTTAGCCTTAGTTCATGTCACATTTGACCAGATTTGACTTCAGAGAATATATTAATAAAATGAAGAAATAAAATACCACACTGTCGGAACCATTCTAAAATAATAAAATCATTCCTCATACAGCAAACTCCATATAATCAGGCGAAATATAAACTTTGAGTCATTGTCGAATTGGCCCTCTTCTACCGAGATAAAGGATCAGATGTTCTAACGAAGCTCTTTACTCCAGAGAAAAATTTCAAGCAGCTTATCAAACGTCGTCACATGAATGTATTTATAGCTTGTGTAAAAAATAATGCAACTAAACTAACAGTATATAAGACAAGTATAAATATTTGTATTTCATTCAAAATGAGATTCGGTGCAAAACATAGACAATAGAAAAGATGTAAGCAAACATAAGAAAACTAAACATTAAATCTCTTTAATATTATTTAATCATATAGCTGTGAAAAATAAAATGTGCTTAGATTTTTCTGCATTGTCAGCCATGCATGACATCTGATATTAGTTGCATCAGTGTGGAATATACCTGTTTACGAATGGCTTAGCGCCATTGGATGATTCACTCAAGTATATACTACGGGTAGGATAAAATAATGATATGAAATTAAACATAGATGGCAAAACAAGGTATTATAATATATTCTTAGTAAAGATGAATATGCTCAATGTAGAAGACCCTACCGTGACTGTGAAATGTAGAACAGCAATAAAAGCGATGGCCATTTAAATTAATGAATGTCTAAGTGTAATGTTGGAAAGTTTCTTATGGTAATTTAAATCCATATCTTTTCTTACTAATTATTGGTCTAGTGTATTATTACTATTACAATACCTTCTAGTGTAGTATATTGTTAGTAGTTTACGAGTATTAATTGTATCTAGCGTTTTATTATATGTATTCTAAAGCTTGAAAATGATGAACACTCGATATATAATTAAGAAACAAACATACACGATAGTTTGTTTTATTAAAATGTATTTATATGTTTACACTCCTTTAAAATAGATAAATGTACATCTGGGTAAATTTTCGGATCATAAATTCCAAGATTAAGCTGCCTCCCACTATTTAAATTGTATTATCATTGAATTTAGGAATAACAAACCATATTGACTGGACAATGTAAATCACTTGAATGTTGAAAGATAGTGAGTGAGTGATTGTTGTTTAACGCCAACTCAGCAATTTTTCAGCTATATCATGGCGAGAACAACTTAATTTTCAATGACATGATGATGAGGTCCGCTTTGTACTGGACCAACACGCAAAGTTGGATTTTTAATAGTGCTAGCTCACAGAAAAAAACCAGTCCGCGGATAGACTTGTCGCTCCACTCGGACACATTATACTGATTCCGATCCAACCAGTCTTCGCTCATTCTCCTTAATGGTGTGTGCTTCGCGGAGAAGCAACAAATACCAATTCATATAGTCACGATCTACCGCACTAGAGGCGAGCACGCTAAACATTATACCACCGATGCGGTTGTTGAAAGATAAAGCCAATCATTGGTACAATACATTTATCGTGTTCTCTTTTTGCCCCAAATATTCCATCGATTCCGTAATCTACCAATGACCGATGAAACAATCACTTTTGGAGGGATACTGTTTCAGCAGGTCATCGGCATACCAATGGGTACGAATTGTGCCCCTCTTCTAGCCGATTTATTTTTAGTCGGAGTTTCTTCAAAAGCTTGTAAAAGATAAGAAGATTCATGAGGCTAGAGCCTTTAATTTCACATACAGGTATATTGATGACGTTTTATCTATCAATAATTCTAGATTTGCAGAATTTCTTCCATTGATATATCCTCCAGAGCTGGAAGTTAAAGAGACCACAGATACCGCTTCGTCCGCATCATTTTTGGACTTATACCTCGAATTTGACGACAGTGGTCAAATCAGTACTAAAATTTATGATAAACGGGACGACTTCAATTTTAAAATCATAAATTTTCCAAATATGTGCAGCAATATACTAGCTTCTCCTGCATATGGTGTTTACATCTTGCAATTGATTCGCTATGCAAGGGCCAGTAGCAATTATTCTGATTTCCTGAAACGACATCTTCATCTGAGAAACAGGCTACTGGACCAGGGCTATAAAAAGATTCGCCTTATTTGATCTCTTAAAAAATTTATATTCCGATACCAAGATCTTGTCGAAATATATTCCGTCTCTGCAGAAAAGATTATAAACGATGGATTTTCATAGTGAAAATATATAAAGATAGGGTGTCAACAAAAATGTCAAAAATATTTTTTTATCAATGTGTGACGTAAAATTATCTTTGACATTTACTTCACTGAGTTTGGTGCTGCTTTTGACAACTGGTTTACCTGTTTTGTTCAGCCGGAAACTTTGAGCCGTAATGAAAAAAGGGGGGGGGGTTTGGCGCTTTAAAATCTGATTCAACCCACCATTTCTTTAGAAATGCCTGTACCAAGTCAGGGTCATTACGGTTTTCAGTTTTCCGGTTGTTGACTGATTTTGTCCGTTTATATACTTATGAGTTTTGACTTTCCCTTTGTAAGATTGTTCGGAGTTCGGTAATTGTGTTATTACCCTTATTTAAGCCACTCTGAGTAAGTATATATTGATTGTTAAGTATAGACAATGCAATGAATTGACAGGAACTGTGTTTTACGGTGAAGTCATCTTTAACCCTCTATTAAAACTATTTAACAAGCCCATGATGTTAAAATGTCTTTACACGACGATTATGACAATACATACCATTTTGCCTTTTCAACTATGTCCAGAAAATGTCTGTTTAGTCGTTTTGCTTTAGCTAATTCGGCCAATCTGTTTTTCTAAAACACAAAATATTAAAAAAGTAAATTAATGTATTACACATGTAATACAAGAAAACACTTCTGAACCATCAACATACAATGACATATAATATCAACATGCATTATGGAATATTCCTATATCTACAAACATATATGACATAGTGGAATATGTTACGAGGAAGAGACAAGATAATGATGGTCGAGTATTCCTATATATCAAATATAACAAAGTGCATTTATTTTCACATTTAAACGTTACATAAAGTACTTAGGACTTTATTGAGGTTGTGAGGTATGAGGTAGAATTTGCATACCGATAAAATGATGCAAAATCGTATTTAATCCTTTACTCAATAGGGAAATAGAAAAATATCACATTGACGCATTTGATCTCGTCGCTCGTCTGTTTATATTGGTGAAGCATCTTTTTTGTTTTGTTTATATGACTGTTGTTTAGACGATCTAGATTATGATTCAAAATAAAACACTAATTGGTTCTAGATATTGGACATGAAGATGTAATGTGTCTGAAAATGAAAATAACATTTACGACCAATTATATATATATATGCTAATTAGACACTAAATGGCAGTCCAAATCATCTAGAGAAGTTAGCATTACGACCTTAAATTCAAATATCAGAAAGTCCAAACGCACTAAAGCTATATGTACATAAACATTTTTCAGATTTCTGAAATAGTATATCAATAATCTAATTTCATATGAACACCCAGGTAGTTGATTATACAACTGGTACATGCATCATTCTCGGCAAGTAAACGTTCAAATGTAAAACAAAGAGAAAAACAAATGAAAAAAGGTTATTTTTAATTTCCTAGATCTGATGGGTGAACTGATTATGTATATCATGTTAGTAAATATTTACCCGTATTGTGCTTTTCATAAATAGTTTACTAAAATCTCTATTCCTGACAATTCCTAGCATTTCTCTGGCGGATTCTTGAGCAGATACAATACCTGAACAGGTTATTATTCTGTGTAGTCTCTGAAATTATAATAAATAAAATTGTTATTTGTGAAGGGTTTTTTTTTTTGGTAAATAAACAAGACGAAAACAAACAAAACAAAGACACAACACTATATATGTTGGACACCACAATGTACAAACAAACATAGGTATAGTAAATAAGACATGAACACTCCTCCAAACAACTGACATTACAACACAGGACCCAGAACCCCACTAAATTATTATTATGTTTACAAATAATGATTGAAATGATATTAAATGGTAATTATGAACCTTATGCAATTTTATGTTTATATTTGCATTTACATGTTTCGAAAGCTACTTTATTATCTAAAAGAGCGATTTATGTAATCATTTCACTATCAACCTCGTATGTTTCCATTTGATATAGCGATTACATGTTTTTCCTGATGAAGGTTATTTCAGAAACTCGTCGTGTGCGCTAAATTTGATGTCTACGTTTTCATTACTATCACTGGGTCGATACCTCTGCTGGGTGACTATTTATCTCTGAGGGTATCATCCGCCCAGTAGTCTTCGGCAATGATAGGTGACCTTAGCCAGGATTTGGCTATCCTGTTTAGGTTCTTTGGTTTTCTTGTTCCCTATTACTTTTACTTAATTATTTGACTTTTAGCGTACCTGATGATGGTTATTCCAGGGATGTGTCGTGCGCACTAAATTTAATATCTACATTTGTATTGCTTGTTCATCTCGATTACCCACAAAGTGATACCAGGTGTTTCGTTTCGAACGGATAGCCATATACCCTTCCATATATGGCACCTCTCATGAAATAAATTCCCCAAGCTAGTTAAAGAAACAGCGATCCATGTGGTTGTAAGTTAGACATGATTGCAGTGAATCTAGACACACATCTTCCGAATGAATTAACCAGTTCGTGGTGGTGCGTACATGATAATGATTTTGCTCACAGTGTGTTATCATCACAGACTAATCCGTTGTGGAAAGACATGCTTTATAAAAACAAATTCCGTGTTAGTTGGCTATTTTGAGGAGGGCTTTGAACCTAACCAACTAACCACAAATTTGACATAGCATTTATTATTAAATTTCTTCATAACTAAACAATAAATAATAAAACTTGGCATACAAGATATTATTAGCGGGTCGTGATTACTCGATGTGCTAAAGTAATGACATCAGACGTTCAACAAACCAGTAATCATGTCTTTATCTTTTGTATGAAGTTCTTTGTCTTATCTTTTGATACTGACGAAGTCGTCGTAAATATTGTTGATATTGATCGTGTAATTCAAAATTAATGTAGATAGCAGTCTACGCAGCTGCTTTATGTAATAAATTAACACTCAATGGTGATATATTTGTCGTAATTGTCCATTATTTACGAATTGCATGTACAATAGATCAAATTACATATTCTCTAGAGAATTAGAAGTCTACAAATAGTGATGTTAAGGAACCATTCCAATCACATAAATATGGCATAGCAATTAACACACCGTCGATTTTTTTTAGATAGTATAATTCGTAAAAATGTAATTGTGTAGTCTTTTATCTTATGTTTTGGTTTCTAGTTTCTAATTTAGTAATAAAATATCTGATAATTTTATTACAGAATAACATGATACATTGCTATACTTGTGTATTTTGTTTTTGTTTTCCAGAATACCATATATGTTGGGTTTTTTTTATTACGATTCGTTACAATCTGGTCAACAGCAAGAAATCCTTACTGTATTATTATATAAATAATAATAATTATACATCAGTTTAAAGGCGTTACTAAAACCACAACCACTTGTGATTGCTATGAAACGCGTAAACAAAACCCATCACATGACAAACGACATAAGTTATGGTTATAGAGTCCTTGATATTTTTATTGAATTACTGAATTGATAGCTTTCATTGACATTAAATCTCACTTGTTGTATCGATCGTCGCCGTTATTAGCTGTCTGCGTGTCGCATGTCAATAGCTCTCTTCCCTTGTTTTATGTCATCTTAGTAGGTGGCTTATTTTGACCGGTTTTATGTATACTTTATACAGTATTTGCATGAATATAAAATAATGCTTGAAATACGAAGATTCATGTATTAAGGAGATGACTACGGATATCTTACGTTTGTTGTTGTCAAATCCAGTCCATTCTTCGTTCATGATTTATTACTCGATTTTTAACATGAATATGACGATATGTGCCACTAGCAGAAACTGCTTGTCCATCGGGAGCATCTGTATTCACCCCTGCTTTATTCTGATTCTTTTGGCCATTGTATTGCTGTATTTCAATGGATACATAATACACCTTAGGTATCAAATTGTTCTTAAGAAAGACAGCTCATAAACTCTTTCAGTTGGAGTTACAAAATGGAGCAACAGCTCTATTCATTTTTAAATTCAGAGTACATTATTAAATCGTTCTATTAACATTTTCATTAATAAGGACATAATGAATGACATTGGGTGATAAAGCATGATGGCTTTGGTTCTATGAGGTATAATGACCTTTATTTTATAGTATATAATGACCTTGGCTCTATAAAGTACAAGACTATTGGTTCTAAAGGGCATAATGACATTGGCTCTATAAAGTACAGTCATCTTTATTGACTCTGGTTCTAAAAAGTACGACGATCTTGGCTATAATGATATTGGCAATAAAACGTACGCTGACCTTGGTCCTATAGGGCATAATGACCTTGACCGTAAAGAGTACAATCACCATCAGATCTTGGCCTATAATAACAAAAGTAGATCATCCATAATTTTAACATTTTATAGTACATACTACAATGATTGAATAACTTTTTAAAGTTATATTTCAATTATACATACATACCGGGCTAAAAAAGAGAACATGTGGACTCTTCCAGCGACTTGTTGCAGGAACGTTTCTAAAATATGGAATAACCCATCGGAATATTCCATGTTCACACAGGAGTAAACAGATACTCAGAACTACTCCAACAGATAACATAACAAATAGTCCAGCATGGTGTTCTGCCTTTAATCTAGATTCTTCCTGTGATATGCTCTGTTTATAGCACTGCTTATCTTTGAAGTGAATATCTATTAGGCCATTTATATACCCATTCTCGTGATACTCTCTAATCTTTTTAGATAAAGGAGCCTGTACAAAATAGTTTTGAAATGGTTTAGTAATCACCATAAAACTTAATGAACAAAACACTTTTAAAACATGTAACCAACAGTTATTTTAATTCCTGCAGATCTGCTTAGTGCGTACCCAGGTGTCGGATAGAGTACGCCCTGTCGATGAGGGTTGTCAGGTTATAATGCTGAAAGCCTGACCGTGGTTGGTAACATGATTGGAGACTGCCAATACCTATTTTGTTGATTTCGAAACAAAGTAAGCGTATTGCAGCCGCTACAAAAGACTAAAATGTTCATCCATATCTAACTCTCCTTACTTTTTCAGTGGCAGTCAAAGGTCGTTGACCCGGTTCACCCATCCCATCCCTCATTTCTATCTAGTTTGTATGTATTATTGAACTCGTTCTCGAACTGAACTGCTCTCAAGACATTAAACATTAATCAATCAATCAATATTTTAATTCCTTGACAATAATCGACTAAATATTGACCATGTGCATAGATTTAAAACTTAATTGGTACATTATCAATTAATCTAATGTTTTCAGATACGCATTGAATCTAATCCACATGCACAACAACAACATTAATAAGTCATTTAACAAACTATATATATTGATTTACGAACAAGTCACAGCCATGACCAGACTGAATGGACATAGTTACTTGGAACTTCAGTGTTGATATATGTTATACCTTGTGACAGAATTTGCATCAAAATGAACAACTGCTTCGAAATCCTATAGACAAATCGTAAAAAGAAGGAAAATGTATACCTCCGATACACAAATACATGACCGCTCAATATGTTGGCTTAGCACAGGCACTTCAATAAAAAGTGGTGGGGTTAAGTTGGTTTTATGGGCCCAAACCTCCCCTCTTAGTGAAATATAATTTTCACATATGAGTAAAATGTACATATAACCATGCGATCAACATTATTATAAAGAACGCTATAATCTTGAACAATATACATAATATATTTAATCTTCGTGCCACACACTAGTGAATCATGAACTGCTTACCCTTACGGAGCACCTGGGTTTATCCCCGGTTTTTAGTGTGGTTCGTGTTGCTCAATCTTAAGTTTTATGTGTGGTGTTTAGTAGATCGTTGTTTGTCCTTCTTCTATTGGCAGATTCTTACTATCTCTGTGGTATCTTCAAACTCTCCTCTGTATAATATTACTTCTATTAAAGAGAGCCGACAGCCTCCACCGATTGCTTCAGAATATTTAGAAACTGATATATTTCGTTGATATGTAGCATATGTACATGGTTTGATGAATAAACGTTAGAGAAAACCGAAGGTACAATCAAGAACAAATAATCCAGAGAATTGTTTGATACATAACAATTGTCTTTATTCACAACTAGACGAACGAGGATAATTGATTTTTATATTGCAAATAAGCCTGTAATACGGTAATGCTGTTACAAAGTTTGAGTGTCCTCCATTCCATCATGGAAAAAATGTTGACATGTTATGAATATCTATACAAGGCAATATAAATGTCATCAATAAAATAGAACCCAAGGGCTAAGGTTATGGTGTTTAACCCTAACCGTAACCCTAACCCTTGGTAAAAACCAAAAGATTACGACGGCAACACGTTTATACCATATACCGTGACCGCTACTATTCAAATTACTCAATACAGACCATGATAAATGAAACAAAATACTCTCAATTTCAATTTGCTCTTTTAATATTTAACAAATAAATATAACTGCTCCACATTCAGGCAACGGATGTTGTTTTTCTTCATGTTTCCTAACAAGATGATAATATCCATCATGTTGTATTTCGTATGTTATGTACATCAATCCGTCACAATCAACAATTCAACGATTAAACGATTCTACATCAGTCAAACTCCCACGTGTATTAATAATTTAACGTGTATTTCGTTTTTATCGCTATAAATAGCAAAGTTCAAATGAAATGTGTTTAATTGATACCGGATGTGATAGTCCACCATCTCAAAGCATTAACCACACACAACAAAGGCGCATGCTTGATAATACCATTGGAAACTTAAATTATGAAATAGAATTAATTGTTGACAACTACCTCCTTCAAATGGTATTGATTTCAAAGCAATTGACCGTAATTGTTTATGTGCTTGCCTCGCCTACGTATCTTCCGATTGGGAGCTACTTAGTTTTTGGCCTTACACATTAATGTTAGGTGTTTGGCTGAGAAGCGACAAATACCAATTTGTAGTTTTCGGTTTGACTCTAGACGATCATGATAATCATTATACTACCGAGGCGGATCACAAAACACTTGGTGGAATAGATACATCTTTGGTGATCATCATTATCTAGAGATGCCAAATTTACTTTTACCGGATGTAACTAGTTGGAGCTGGATATGTCAATCCTTTGAAGAATGACATTAGTCATATTGTACAAGCAAAGCCGAATGTTGACAAGTGACATTTACCAAGGTGGATACTCAAAGCCTAACTGAAAATTGCAGATCTACTTTTTCAGTGGTATGTTACTGGATTTGGAAATTATGACAAAAATTATTACGAACGATACAAGAGAAGTATGATATTCTATAACTGACTTTGACGAGTTACAATAGATGATCTAGATATACTAAAATTACTTTTGCCGGGTGAAACATATAAACAGGACATACCAAAAATAAACTTTGACCAGCTATACTAGTGGAGCTGTATATACAAAACTGAACTTTTGACGAACGCTACTAGTGAAGCTGTATTTCATAAACCGAATTTTGTCGAGCGACACTGGTGAAGCTGTATATCCCAAAAAGAACGTTGAGAGAAATTAGTGAAGCTGTCTAGGGCAAACTGAACTTTTGACGAATGATACAAGTAAAACTGTTGTATATGCCAAACTGAACATTTGACGAGCGATACTATTAAAGCTGTATATCTCCAAACGATCGTTGACGAGCTATATTAGTGGAGTGGTCTAAGCCAAACCGAACGCGACGACCTATACTAGTAGAGTTGTATTTGCTAAAATCTTATTATTAAAACGTGTTTCATTTACAATACGTTTACAAGTATATTGTTAGTCAACAGATTCCAGCGTAATTATAAATATGATATACCTTGAGAGGGGAACCTTTAGGCAGTCCTATTCCATATTCATCTTCGCCGAACTCTTGTGAAAGAAGTCGAAGTCGGCACTTTGGATCGAGTTTTACCCGAGCATAATCTAATATTGGATTGTCCCCTAAATATGCGTCTAATTCTTGGTTTCTGAAAATAAAATGACAGAAACGGTATTAATATCAGATATATTATATCCCATTAATATACATATAGGTGTATTACCACTAAACATGGGTACCAGTCGAAAAGAACGTATGGGAAAGTAGTACGTAAACAGAAAATGGATTCCTACATTGTTGGATAAAAAATAAACCCTATTAGATGCTGCAAAATACTGAATGTCAGCAGAAACCTACATATTTTAGGATAATTTTAAGCCCATATTTGATGTCCTTGTGGTTTTAAATAAAAAATTGATTGCATTGGAAAGAAACCACCTGAATTTGTGCTAAATCGAAAGTGAAAGTAGGATTTTTGACGGTAGACATCTTCAGACTGTCTGTTTTTTCTTATATGCCATTAAATGTATGTTGATTTTCGGAGTTAAGCTTCCTATTAGGTACCCCTTCCATGAGATATGCGTGTCACTTAGATTAAGCTTAAGATGAATCCTGTATGAAAGCTCAATTTTTTTTTATTTAACATAGAAGGCTATGGAGAATTCTTTAGTGGTATTACACCTTTTAGGCAAAAAACAAGAAACTTAATTTTGATGGTACCACACTCAAATTGGCTTTGAACAGTCACAACAGACCCAGTTTGACATTTTCCACACCAAAATGTTACAAACTACATCAAGGTGTCATGTTACAGCTTCAATATGAATATTATGCAATATTTTGGAAAATATTCCCCATGCACTAGATGTACATGCACAGAGGGTATTGAAATATAATTTTATACTTATTTGTGACTTTACAATTATTGAGACTGGTAGATTTAATGTGTTTTTGTAGTAAAAGGGTAGATAATATTGAAAAAGATTGCTAAAATTAAGAATTTTAACAATTTCATGTTGTGGCATTTAGTCGACTTCAAATACGGTATATGATGATACCATTTTTGAAAATTTTATAATCCTACTTGTTTTTCCTGATAAATTTTGGTAGTTATAGTTAGAACACATGTAAAATGTACATATGAAAAAATATAAGGCTATAGAAAGCAGCTTTATTTCAGAATTATGTACTTAAAACCATGTAATTTTAGTGATCCCAGGAGAATTGTATTTGTCACTGGACATTTACTGTTGATTTTTCAGATTGTCAATATTGACTTTATATTTTAGAGTATAAATTGACTGTAAATGTACATTTGTGCATCCGGCTAACTTGAAACATAACAAAAGTTGTCAAGAAATATTCATTTATTGAGTTTGAAGAAAATTACAGTTGCAGGTCATAGAAATAACAGAAACCTGAAAATCAACAATCATAATTTTACATATTTTGGGCAATTTGAAGTAATTTTTGCTTAATATCTAGGTATTAGGTCTTATTTAATGTCTTGCAATGCATAATTAATGGGAACATAACATGAATTAACATAATTTAGTATATTGTGAGATCATTTCTAGGAGGCAAAAAAAAGGGGGGTATGCTTAAAATAAAAAAATTCATATTAATTAGATGTTAAATGTACAAATGAAGCATATATACATGTCATAAGATGCTTATTGTGTTGAAAATCAGCTTCATACTTGTAATATATTGAGGTAAAAAGCCATTGTCATGTTATTTCACAATCTCAACTCAACAGCTGAAAAATCAGATTTTTTCATTAAAAGCTTCATGGAGGTACCTTTGTATATGGACATTAATTCTTTCAAATATTGGACTGCCATATACCTGATATAGTTTTTTTGACTGGATATTGATATAGGAATATAAATAAGGCAAAGAAAAGGTTAAAGAAACAAGTTTTTATTGCTCTTAGGTGTATTACCACTAAACATGGGTACCAGTCGAAAAGAACGTATGGGAAAGTAGTACGTAAACAGAAAATGGATTCCTACATTGTTGGATAAAAAATAAACCCTATTAGATGCTGCAAAATACTGAATGTCAGCAGAAACCTACATATTTTAGGATAATTTTAAGCCCATATTTGATGTCCTTGTGGTTTTAAATAAAAAATTGATTGCATTGGAAAGAAACCACCTGAATTTGTGCTAAATCGAAAGTGAAAGTAGGATTTTTGACGGTAGACATCTTCAGACTGTCTGTTTTTTCTTATATGCCATTAAATGTATGTTGATTTTCGGAGTTAAGCTTCCTATTAGGTACCCCTTCCATGAGATATGCGTGTCACTTAGATTAAGCTTAAGATGAATCCTGTATGAAAGCTCAATTTTTTTTTATTTAACATAGAAGGCTATGGAGAATTCTTTAGTGGTATTACACCTATAACTAGAGGGAAAATACAACCAGTAGTAATATTGTAAGCCTAACACGATGAAGTGTTGATCAATTGTGATATGCTACGAGTATAGAAATAATTCAAAACCCTCACTGTTATTAAAAAAAAAATGAAAAATAAGTTATATATAAAAACCTAGCAGTTGATTGTTATTTTACTTTATTATTAGGACTTGATTAGTAAAGTCTAAAATTAATAAAAGTTTCACCAAGATCGAATGTCATCCTTCAAATAAGAAATGAGTTTTCTATTTTTAAGACAACATAAATAAAACTATTACTTTAAAAAAAAAGATAAACATGTAGATAAACACGTTAAAAAAAATACACACAATACTTAACACGTTTCTTTTCAACTAATCAGAATTTTTTTACATGTAAGAATTGTGTTATACCTCAATTTTTAAACGCTTTGAACGTTTATACGTATAATAAAAGTCAACACGTAAATCTTACAAAATCTTGTTCATCCAGGCGTTCGATATGACCGATGTTTAACTTCTGTTTCTGTAAATCTACTGGGACCGTCCTGAGATAGATATTTAAATCATTTTTGACGAGTATGTCATAAAATCGAAAAGAAGAATTTTAGTGGCAATTTTTATTTTAATTGCCAATTTGGTAAACAGTTCTACTAAAGCCCTGAGCTGCCCTGTTGCTGATAAACCGTTAAAGGAAAATGTTTGGTTTTTTTTAAATGTTTTTAAATTTCTAATTTAAGGAATCATATTTACATAAATATGCCCCAAGAAAACACACGCGGGGTAAGCCCCTGAGCTGCCCTGTTATTGATAAACCGTAAAAGGAAAATATTTTTAAAAAATGTTCTTAAATATCTATATTCATATAGAATATCTATATTCATATAGATACGATCAGGATGACGCACACAGGCAGTCCTTCGTCTACCCTTGGCGAAAATGTCGTTGATATGATAATCAGTTTATAAAGATACACTACGTACACTCCAAGTCAAAACAAACAAATCTTGAAATAATTCCACTGAAATATGACCATTACACACAACTGAATCTGTTTAACTATTTATTAAAGATTGTGAAATCAGGTCAAATGCATAATATGCAAATTAAACAATTTATCAAAATGACAAATGAATAATTGTTTTTAAGAGATGTGATCGAATATCTGTCACAGAACGCCAAGGGTGGTAATGAAAATTAGCACAAATAATTGATAATTGTAACGGATATTCTTGTTTTAAAGAAGAAAGGAGATAACATTACGATAATTACAAAATTGTGTTGCAAATAAAATCATCATGCTCAAATACAAATACTCAAATAAAATCATCATGCTCAAGTACAAATACTCAAATAAAATCATCATGCTCAAATACAAATACTCAAATAAAATCATCATGCTCAAATACAAATACTCAAATAAAATCATCATGCTCAAATACAAATACTCAAATAAAATCATCATGCTAAAATACAAATACTCAAATAAAATCATCATGCTCAAATACAAAAAACAATATGTACACGTGAGATATAGTTAATAATGAATTTCAGAAATTATTGTCTTAGATATAGTATTATAGTCGTTCGTGGTCGTGCACACTCTCTGGCAGAGTTATCATTCATTGGTCTCACAATGTCAATGTCTCAAACTATTCACATTTTCGAATGAATGAATGATCTTTATTCTCATGAACTATTCATAGTTACAGACAAGATATACAACATGTGTACAACATTTTTTAAGGTACATGTTACTGAAGAGAAAATTGTTAAATTGGCAAAAGGCACATGCTCAAGCTTACCAGTAGGAACATAGTTAGGAGTTCTTTAACATATATTAAGGGTTTTGTCGTAAATAATATTACATTTTTGACTATTATTGTCGATCACCGAAATAAAAATTAAGCAAAACAAATCATTATAAATCTTCTGCTCTGAAACTACTCGGCAGGAATAATCATTATGTGGTTCCCATTCTAAAATGTATTCGATTCGTCTTCTGAACTCCATGGAAGATTGTTAAAAGTGATTAATAGTAGAAAATTCTAAAATTGTCCCTATCTCGCATTATATCAAGTAAGAATCTGCTTTAATTTTAATTGTAGGAGCATAATTAGGAGTTAGTCCTTAGTTATAATGAAATCTTTAGATAAAGGTTTGTTCGTGTGAGATTCAGACTCATGTCATCCTCACGTTTATTGTGTTATTGATATACTGTTTTCATTTAACTCTGTACTTATTATTTTTTTATTATTATAGTAATTTAAAAATAAACTAATGGAATTCTATATTGAAGAACTAAATGTGCTCATTTCTGGTAAAAAAAAATGATCTTTATAACATGGGAAATTTGTTGTTATTGGTAATCTAACTGGAATGTAACATTCAACAAGTTTGACACGATATTCTACATTACACTATACTCACAGATGGGGACATGTTGATTGATGGTCATATATTTATCTATGTATCTATTTGTGGAAGACATATATTCGTGCTTAGGTCTATTGTGAGTATTTGAATTACAATGAAAGAGTAATGCGATGTGTCATATCTTACATTAGCATTTTTATTCCTTGATCAGAACTTGGTACCAGATGATGCTGGCTTGCTTGATGCAATCTGGAATTCAGCTTCTGTAGTGTTGAATCTACGGCGCTACCTCCAAGAACTCCAACTCGGATGTTCAATAACTGAAACAAAATATGTAGATATACCATAAAACGAGGAACTGAGAAAGAGCAGAAAATCAATTAATTTAGACACGCATACAAATATATTTGTACGATGTTGCATTTATTTGACGACCTATGATTGGATAAAATCATTCCTAAAAATAACGATAGAAAGGCGAGCCATATATGGAAATCTAGATAATAAGATTAATACGCTTTACCTGGCCAGGAGAAAATTCCATTCATAAAAATAACGCGCAGTAACGAAATGATGCAGACGGAAAATTACAGAAGGTCAGTGGGTGGTGCTTAATTTTGTGTGGTGACCATTACGTCTTTAGCCATAGAATTCCGTTCATAAAAATAACGATGCAGACGATAGATATAAACTTGCAAGTATTTGACCAGGCTCTCTCTATATATATGTGTGTATTTTGATTTAGCATAATTAAACACAACTGCAAGAAAGATGATGATTTATATTTTCTTCTAAAATAACGTGCAGTTACGAAGCGATGCAGACGGAAAATTACAGAAGGTCAGTGGGTGGTGCTTAATTTTGTGTATTGACCATTACGTCTTTAGCCTTAGAACTTCCAAGAAAGTCCGTCAAACATAGTTCGTGGAAAAAACTTAGTTACTGTTTCAAGTTATAGATCAGCAACATCGTACAAAAATGTTATAAGCTCCCGCGACCGACTATGGTTATTTAGACGGTAAGTAAATAGTTGAAGGGTTCGCGCTTGAGCGCTCACCCTTCAACGATTTACTGACCGTTTAAATAACGATAGACGGTCACTAGGGAGCTTATAACTTATAATGTGACTTCGGTTTGACTGTATATTGCAGAGGAATTGCCCCAAGAATAGCATTTATTACGTGATAAACGGCATTATACACCAACCACGAGTTGTATTGGACGGTTAACTAAATTGATTTTATATAATTTCGTTTAAAGTCTGTACAAAAGTACTCACAGAGGAATTGAAAATGGCCTATTACGAAAACCAAAGCGTCAACTAAGAAATAGTTATTTATCAAGCAGACAGACCATTTGAGTTTATATTGCATATCCAACAACTTTTACTTGATAAATCAATTGGCCGTGCTATAATCTAATTGTGAAAAAAATCATTGTTATATACGTAAATTGTCTGATAAACAATATATAATGGTTGTCTGTTATATGATATATTAACGCTTTTTCATTAGGTAACGCACTTCAAATAGTATCTACATACTAAACAAACGTACGGAATAAATCCTCAACTATAATACAAGTAAACAGAACATACAAAAATAAACTAAGTGAGATAAAACTGGATATATGGCATGTTATTGATACATTTTAATGTATGTGTAGACATTAATAGAAAAGTAAACATCAAGTAGATTAAAACTGCATATGAAGACATTTTATTATATGAGTGAGTGAATGAATCATTGTTGTTTAACGCCAAAATGAACAATTTGTCAACTATATCAAGGCAAGAACAAGTTACATTCAATGAAATGAAGATGATGTCCGCTTTGTTCTAGACCAACACGATGGGTTAGATTTGTATAGTGCTAGCTCACTGAAACAACAGTCTGTGCATAGAAATGTCGCTCCACTCGGACACATTATCCTGATTCCGATCCAACCAGCCTTTGCTCGTAGTCCTTAATACGGCGTGCTTAGTGGAGAAGCAACAATTAAGTACCAATTTTCTAGTCTTTGGTTTGACCCGACCCCACGATCTCACTCATCTGAGGCGAGCACGCTGATCAGAAGACAATAGTAATTTAGATTAATTAGTGCCGTAATATTTTCGTTTGTTAGAATCTTTTATATATAGTAGAGTAGAAATCGTTTTAAATTTTAGATTGAAATATTTTTGCTTTTCACAAGTTATTTTTTATCGTTCATTTTGTAAATACATATTAAATTTTGATATAGAGATAAGATTATCGTGTGTAAAATTAAGTAACACATTTTATTTACAACTTGTCAGAGTTAACGGGTTTCCTATTGTTAAGTTCTAAGTTCAAATTGTAGCCTGCATTGCAGTAATTAATGACTTTTATTGCTTCTGTTCTAAATCAAAATTGGGGTTAATGATAGCTGTGAAATTATATAGTAGACTGTGAAAGTGAGAGAGTCTGGCCAGTTTTTTGTATTATGATTTAATCGAGAAGTCAAGTTTTGTAATCGTTAATCGAAAAGTAAGTTGGAGTTTTGGCAATCCTTAATCGAAAAGAAAGTCAAATTTGGTAATCGTAATCGAATGGTAAACGACGTTTTGAAATTGTGAAAATTGACTGTAAATATTGTAGATATTAAATGTGCATAGTGATTTATATCTTTTGTTATACATCGTTAAAAATCGAACAATTCCACTGCAACTTTATCGTCTGATTTCGCAACACACGCATTTTCGTATATGAATTTGGTAAATATGGTGAATATATATAATAATAATACATGCGAGTAACTTGATATCACATGCTTAAAATCACATGGGAGTAACACACCCACACACACACATATATATATAGGGAGTGAATGTGGTCGAGTGGTCTAGGGCGCTGGACGTAAGGCTAAGCGAATGGTGCTGCAGTGTATCAATGGTGTGGGTTCAAATCCCGTCGAGGGAAGAACAAAAATTTGACAGCTCTAAAATCTAATTCTAACACTGTTTGGTTTAATTTTCAGACGTATATATATATATATACATTGTATATATAACTATTTTGATTTTGAAATTGTAACATTTGTTCCAATGCTTGTGAATATGATATTGAAGCTCATTATACCAATAAAAATATCATTTTATATATAACGATAATGAAGTAAGAACACACTCATTGTCATTGCCACAGATAGTCATCCTTTAATTCTTTCGAGAGACAAAAAGTAATGCCTATAATATATAAACTATTCACATTTTTAAATAAACTCCATGTAGTTTAATTGGTTCTGATAAAAGTATGAATCATGAACAATGTTAAATATATATAATCATATGAAGGTAAAATACAAGTTGCATTAAAGAAAACGAAGAACTGTTCATTTCCTGCAATTATGTGCTAGATACTCTTAATATCTTGACGATAAATGTTATATTTATTCAAGCTTAATACATAAACGTAAGAGAAAACCAAAGGTACAACCACGAATGGATAAAGAAGAGACACCGGGAACATTGGCCACAAGACACAGAACAAATACAAACAAAACAACGCACAGAAAATTAAAAAATAATGAGCAACACGAACCCCACAATAAATCAGTTGTAAATCCATCTGATCGAGAAGAGCAGGCATTTCCTGTTTTCTATAAGACACATGTCGTGTTCCCATAGTTACTCATTATCAAATCCAGAAAAGTTTTATTGGTGATAGCAGAAATATAGGGTCTAACACCAGGAGAGGTGCAAGATAGTAAAATCTGTGACACCCGAGGGTAAGATTTAAATCGTATCGGACTTGTCGGATTTAAATCTTACCCGAGGGTGTCACAGATTTTACTTTCTCACCCCTTGGATAAAGTAGTCCGTTAATTTAGGTGAAAAAGATTGTTCTATCTTACCCCGGCTACAGGGTAAGACAAGCTACACGCCATTTTTCCCGCAAAATTGTTTTCCATTGTTGAATTAAATTGTCCATTTATAGTGTCTTGGCAGTATTTTAAATGTATTTCACAATAAAATACAAAGTATTTTATAAATATATTAAAAATGCTACTGCAACAGCGATACATACCTGTAAAAAAAGTTATTTGACGTTGGTCAAAGGGAGGTATTTTTTTTTATTTACGTTAGTTACCCAACAAGGGAGAGCACTCTATATTTTCTCAACGTAAACAAATATTGACACGATAGAAAGAAATGAGAAAAAGAGGCAAACATCGTAAAAGGTGCAAGATTTTGTTATTGTAGAATCTCTTTAAAGTTGTAAAATGAAAATCTTGTTTTATTTTAATATGAAACCGGCACGGCCATGAATGCTCGCGCATCCGAAAATTATCTGGCAATTTCACGCTCATCCAGTGCATAAAAAAGTGTCGAGATTTTTTTTTAGCCGAGATATATTGGGGACGACTTTTTATTAGGGCCGAATCTAGTCTCATTCAATCGAGCTGTCGTTCCTTTATTCGAGTTATCGGTCCTTACGAAATCTCAAAAGTTAACTTCCGCGTAGAAACAAAAAACAGAAAAATACTGTCAGAAGAGATCTAATAAATTAAAAAATACCAATATAAGTAAAACAAGCTAACAAAATGACTGTTATTACACACGGGTTCCGGATTTCAGTGGTATCGGACGTACGAGATAAGGTACGAGACCTCAGGATTACCTTTGCGCTTTATGTTAAGAAGATCTTCATTAGTTGAGTGTGTTAGTGTGTTACACGGAACGTGTTTACAAAGCGTCGATTTTATTTTATTCGTCAATATGATCAGCCATGTTTGTCAAAAAATCCGAAGTACACATTTTATACCATAAAGAGCTCGCTTACGCTCGCATATTACGTGGTATTTTGGTCACGTGATACGGTTCGCAAATTAATGCGCTAAACTACACAAAAAGTAAACAAACATTGACACGGTAGAAAGGGGTGAGAAAAAGAGTCAAACACCGTAAAAGGCGCAAGATAGTAAAATCTGTGACACCTGAGGGTAAGATTTAAATCGTATCAGACTCGGACAAGCCTCGTCCGATACCATTCAAATGTTACCCTCGGGTGTCACATATTTTACTATCTTGCACCTCTTCCGGTGTTAAACCCTATATATCTTGCACCTTTCACGGTGTTTGACTCTTTTTCTCACCCCTTTCTAGCGTGTTAATGTTTGTTTACTGTTTGCGTAGTTTGGCGCATTAATTTGCGAACCGCATCACAGGACCAAAATGCCACGTAATAAAATAAAACATGATTTTAATTTTACTACTTTAAAAGGGTTCAAAATAATAAAGTTAGCAACTTGTGATAGATTCTACAATAAAAAAAAATCCTTCACCTTTTACGGTGTTTGACTCTTTTTCTCATCTCTTTCTATCGTAACAATATTTGTTTACTTTGAGAAAATATAGAGTTAGTAACTAACGTAAATAAAAATAAATACCTCCCTTTGACCACCGTCAAATAACCTTTTTACAGGTATTTATGGCTGTTGTAGTAGCATATATATAATATATTTATAAAAAATACATTTTATTGTGAAATACATTTAAAATACTGTCAAGATACGGATGCATATCTATAAATCGACAGTTTAATTCAGCAATGGAAAACAATTTTGCGGGAATAAGGGCGTGTAGCTTGTCATACCCAGGAGCCGGGGTAAGATAGAAAAATATGTTTCACCTAGATTAACGGACTACTTTATCCAAGGGGTGAGAAAGACAAATCTACGTAAAAAGAAAATATCAATTGCCATTTGACTTCAATTAAGGATCAATGTATACTTTTACGAGTAGCTGTTACGTCAGCAGCTGAACCTTGTCCAGAAAATCACTAATTTAAGCACAAACCCTAGAGAAACATATGCGTAGTGAAACGCTGGTGCTGCTGGAATATTGATACCGACGAATGGGAAGTCGACTATTGGAAAAGTTGAGTAGGTTTTTTTTGGTTTTTCTATAGTTTTCCTCCATTGTCGGTTTCAATGTGAGGGTCAAGGTAGAAAACAATAATATCCTTTATTTCAAGCACATTTGGATAGATGAGATGTAGATAATCTCCGAATCGAGAATTGTTCAATGACAAAATATAATCTAGATAGCAGAAGCTGGAGTTTAAAATATGGACTAATTTGTCTATCTTTATTCTTGGAAAGCCCTTCTTCTTCTTCTTCTTCTTTGGTTACGGAAAACCATCAACGTACTGATGTTTACTTTCCGGCGCATGCCTGGTTAAATGTTTCCAAATTTACAAAAAATCTCCAGGACATAGTAAATTACAGTTTGGTATAATTGTTATTATTATTTTTTTTTAGCTATATATTATCAGTTTTTACAATTTTTCTTTTTTCTTTTTTATTTTTGATTTGACAGTTTTTGTTTGATTTTCATTTTTTATTTTTTTTTTTATTTTTACATTTATTAAGATAAAAACATGATTTCTGCTTCCTTAAGGTGTGGATAAGTATCAAGGAGCACATCGTGAGTGAGTGCACCCTTGAAGGATTCTGTAGTGGTGATAATTTGTTCCAGTCTTTAATGGTTTGACAGAAGAATTGTTTTTATAACTGTCTTTATTGCATTGGATTTTTCTGTAGGAGTCTTTCCGGGAAGATCTTGTCATAGACTGGCTCTGATGTAATATATTATGTGTAGGGATAGCGATATTTTCATTTATTACTTTGTGAAACATTATGAGCTTAGTCGGCGTTCTTGTAGAGTTTGCCAATTCATGGTGTTTAACATCTCAGACACACTGCTGGTGTTATGATGTCTCTTGCATGTATACCTGGCTGCCCGTCGCTGTACCTTTTCTAGCTAGTTTATGTTTTCGTTTGTCTGAGGAGTATTCTTGAGATAAGACTGCCTCATATGCGTTTAGAAACAATCAGTGAGTAGTGGAGCACAATTAGTACTTATTAGAATACCGATATTCTGTTGAAACACTAGTTTATCAAACAAGACAAATACTTTGTCGACCAAATAAAATTACAACATTTGAATGATCTCGTCCTGTTTATATTTATTATTAGATTTTGAGTGGGTTTTAGTCCCCGTTTTCTGATTTGTCGGCGGTATAAAATTCTAACGAAACTTCGTAGAAGGTAACGCTTAGGTGACCTTTTACAATACAATTAGACCTGACTAATCCGGTGATGAGCTTCATCAAGGACAGTGCATTTCTATATGTGACCATGACTATTTTAAATTGTCTGAAAGTTCACGACCTTAATTCTATTAAATACTCATTTAAATCTTAGTTATACATCTGATCCATTAGGGCACCACTGTTATTATCGTCTGTCATTAATAAAACTGTTGAATTGTTTCAATCGAACAAATGTCACGCTTCGAGGAGCTCGCTACGACTTTTTCGGTTCAATATCTGTTGTTTTTTCCGCATGATGTCTTATAGAAGAGGACAATTCCAACCGTACCGGCAAATGGGTCAAGGTCAATTATAATCAACAAATCTGACTTCAATTATAGCTCGAGAATTGCTGTGCGACAATTAGAGATTGGACAAGTAAACGGGGTTTCGTTATATCTTTAGTTCAGCTTCATTTCAGAAAATGAGGAGCCATTAAAGATATAATTTTAGTGTTCGTGGTATAGTGTTTAATGCCACTTTCAACAATATTTTAGCTATATCGTGGAGATGAAGTTTTATTGGTGGAGGAAACCGGAGTACCCGGAGAAAACCACCGTCCTGCCGCAAGTTAATGACAAACTTTATCACATAATATTGTATCGAGTATTCTTGGCCGGAGTAGGATTCGAACTCACAACGTTAGTAGTAATATATACTGATTGCATAGGTAGTTATAAATCCAACTACCATACGATCACGACGACGACCCGATATAATGTTAATATGATCGAGATTGACAATTCTCTCAGAAACAAATTGTCTTTCTAGTGTAATATCTACATTTTTTGTAACTGAATGATAGTATACAAATACGAGAGAATAATAATTTGCATTAATAAATTAATTCAAGGCATGTTTTTGCTCCATATTAAATTTAGCATTGTTGCAACAGATGTTTCCAAACCGAGATATTATATACATGTATATGCCGAATGATAGTTATTGTATATTTTTCTGACGGTGTGGGTTTATAGTAATACGATTAGCAATTTAATTGCAAACACATCTACAGTAATAGTGTAATAGTAATTATTCTACCTTCCAGCAATTTATCAACAAGGAATGGCAACGCAATTTCCATACAATGAAAATTCCCCATTTTGCATATCAAAAGAGTGAAAGTTTAAATTTTATAATTATAAACCGTTGACGGGCATAATGGCGGGCATGTTGCGTTCACCATTCTGGAGTCCTTCCATCCATTAGATATATCCACAGGGATAGGCAATACATTGGTGTATTTATTTGTTTTTGGTGCACACGAATCATTAACATACAATAAAACAGACCAAGTAATATTATGGGGTTATTGCACAAATAACGGTAAATTTTCTGCGAGAAACAGACATGAGAGGACCATATTTGAAGCAATATTGCACTAGTGCATATATCAGAGATCATTATGCTTCCTGTAAGTTTCTACAGTATATATCTGTGTAATTGTTATTGTGGGATAGTATAACCATTTGAAATGATATTATTGCCAATAGTATGCAATCACCAAACGGTGGAATCATTTAAACGTGTATTTGAGACAGTATGACAATGGGAAATGATACTATTTCTAATAGTATATAGTGCTTAAATCATTTGGACGTTTAAATCTAAAAGCATTCTCCAATAGATGAAGTTGTCTTAGTGTTATACAATATATATTCAATACATTTTCAGATAGTCTATCAGTTACTGAACATAGTGTACAGTCAGTATATTAGTAATATTAATGCTATGCTTAGCATTGATTATGTGAATATAGTGGCCAGTGTAGAAGACATATTCGGGTCGTGTACTATGTCTTTCATCCTGGCCACTATATGCAAACGATAACATTTGGTTACATTGTATATTAGATATTATACTGCAATACAATAATTGCATGTGCAGTAATAAATATATTCCTCATTACATAGTTAAATAATACACGCAATGTGATTCCACTTTGTAATTGGTAAGAACACTAGACATCATTCCAATACAATATGAAGCTGAAGGATCTTATTAACTACGGAAAATAACATACAAATGACAAAATGCTTAGAAAACACAAAATAAATTTAATCTTTTTTAGACCCGTTGGCTTTATTGCTCCCAAAATTTAAATTATTGTTTTCCAATCTTTCTATTTTGAGCGTACCTGATAAAGGTAATTCCAGAAACGCGTCGTGCGCAGTATAATTGATATCTACGTTTTTATTAACAATGATTATACGTTTGAAATACCATTGAACATCTTTTGAATTTACCACTCTTTCATCTGTGATTTCGGAGATTAGATATAAAACACGTCTACAATTACAAAGACTGTATTCAAAGAACAAATTGGTAAAATTGAGCTCTAACAAAATTAAAGCAAACTTCCTTCTCTGTTGTTTATTGAAAATAAATGAGTTTACTGACTAATAGAGTTATCTGAACCTCTGTTTCATATTAGAAATTAGAGACGGTGTCATCAGAAACAGAAATAAAGAATCTTTGAAATGTCTAATTAGAGCTTGGTTTATTGTTCATTATCTCAGTATAATTTGACATCCTTTCTGTTGTTACAAGGTGTGTACTTCCTGATTTCCACGTGAATAAGTGTTATACGACATGCGTGTTACGTTAAAACGTGATATTCTATTAATATAATAAAAAAAAGAAAGAAACGGTTACAAGTAAGATTAAGAATTAGTGACATTAATTCAACAATAATTGACTTTGAACGATACCATAAAAGTCTTGGGAAATCAAATTATTTGAAGAAAATTGCTATCTGGAATACACTCGCCAATAATTTGTTCTTCATCAATGATTATATTTTTTGTCATTAAATGACTGGGAGTAAACAAGGGATGAACTCTATCAGTAAATATATATATATACATTCTAATGGATGTCGGCAAATATAATTATAAAAATAAATAATTAATATCATGCTGATAGAAAAATGAAAATCAATCTACGATCAAACATATTTATTACTAAACATGAAAAACTAAAAATATTATAAATATATCTCAGTTTTAGGTTCATGTTTATTTAGTGTAAATAATTTAAACACTTTAATGTTATTGAATTAATCTCCTAAACGTTCTTTGGGATTTACTATGATTTCTATGTATAGATCAGCAATGTCGGTTAATTGCTTATATGCTAATGTGTAGATATTTAAACAGAGCAGTTAATATTTTGTAGTTGATAGAGTCTCTAAACTACTCTTCATGATTACCCAAGTGACTATGTTATTTGTAACAAATATTGAAGCTGGAAGATTAATTTAAAATAAAGATTGTCGTGTACCAAGTATAGGTTATTCAATACCTGGTCATAGTATATGAAAAAGAATGCCTTGACGCGAAGCCGAGATGCATTCTTTTTCATATACTAATGACCAGGTATTGTATAATCAATTTAGCCCATACTTTCTTTGTCGAGTGTCATGATTACCAATTATTACTAATTTAGGCAGTCTAAGCCAGGTTGGATTGAATGAGTATCAGCTCAAAAGCATTTCCTTCAATTACAACATATCTGGTATATGAAAAATATTCAATAACACAAAACAAAGAAAGTATGGGCTAACATGAATCATGATTACCAATTATTACTAATTTAGGCAGTCTAAGTCAGATTAGATTGAATGCGTATCAGCTCAAAAGCATTTCCTTCAATTACAACATATGTGGTATATGAAAAATATTCAATAACACAAGACAAAGAAAGTATGGGCTAGCTCATTTCAGCTGATACTCATTCAATCTAATTTGGCTTAGACTGCCTAAATTAGTAATAATTGGTAATCATGACACTCGACAAAGAAAGTATGGGCTAAATTGATTATGCAATACCTGGTCATTAGTATATGAAAAAGAATGCATCTCGGCTTCGCGTCCAGGCATTCTTTTTCATATACTATGACCAGGTATTGAATAACCTATACTTAATCTCGTGATCTGTTACTCATAAAAGTGAGAAACCGCCTCGAGTAATGAAATGGTTAGTGTAATGTTTTATGTTCAGGTTTGGTCAGACTCACAAGAACGACGTTGCATGAGTTCTATCAACTTTATTCAAAATTACATAGCTGGGTCCACAGAGGGGCCGGATGTTGTACATTTAAAATCAAGGGAGGTAATTCAAATCATGCAATGTAATCACATAACATCAAATTACAGTTAGCATAATCGCTGTGCGTGTAGTATATCGTGGTTTCAACCTTCTGTTGGATCATACTCAAATATCATAACATTGGTATCTGCTGCTTCTCTGCTGAGCACGCAGCATTAAGGAGCAAGTGCAAAGACCAGTAAAATGTCTTCCAGTGAAGAGACATTTCTATTTGTGAATTGTTGTTTCAGTAAGTTTTAAATATTCCCCACTTAGCGCGTTGGTTTAGCACTTAATAGCCAAGTATGCAATGATGTCGTCTGCAAATAGACTGATCCATCATTTATATAATAGAATATGGCCTATTTGAGCTTTCCAGATTCAGCGAGAACATTTATCACCTTCAATCATCACAGTTTATGTCCTGTCTTATATACAATATTTATATAGCAGTACTATGAAAAACAAAACATATCACGCTGTCCGAACAGTTCCAAAATGCAATGGCAAAATTGTGGAAAGAGACAAAATCGATACCACTAACACACAAATTCATCACCACTCACTTTTCTGATTTTTTATGTTGATAGTAATAACATATGTAGTAGATAATCTTGAACATTATACATAATATATTTAATCTTCGTGACACATAATTCTTTTAAAAAGAGACAATAGCCTCAACCTTTATTTCAATATTATGTAGTATACAAGGTCATCGTAAAATATAATAGTGACATAAGAGATCGGCAAGAAGAGGGGCACAGAATGTTCCAATTTTACTTTTGGAAAGGGATATTTCTAATTCCAAACATTTACCCGAGTCGCTAGTACTAATAGTCATATTCAATATCAGAAAATGTGGATCAGTGCTTAGAAAGGTTCCATAAATTGAGATTCATAACAGTGTAAAAACAAATCAGTAATGAGATGAGCACAATTTGTTCCCATTGGAATTCTACCTTTTTTTCGAAATATTGGTATTCATTGTCATTCGTTCTGACACGCTTCAATTCACAACAATGCATACCCTTCCTTGTAGCATGTCTTTGATCACATTTGCAAATTTCGATAAAATTGTGTAGGTTAACTGATGAGTTATTCTTATTACAGAAATTTTGAGATGAGAAGAAATAGCAAAACTGACCGTGACGATAATTTCGTTGTATTTATTGTGTTGGATATATAATACTGTTTATATTAGTTGTTGAAAATTCAATAAGAAATGGAAACCTTTGAAGCGACAGCAAAAAACAATTCTCAAAACAACAGTATACAGTCAATAAAGGTAATAACAAAATTACCGAACTCCGAACAATCTTATAAAGGGAAAGTCAAAACTCATAATTATATAAACAGACAAAATCAGTCAACAACCGGAAAACTGTGAAAACCGTAATGACCCTGACTTGGTACAGGCATTTCTAAAGAAATGGTGGGTTGAATCAGATTTTAAGGCGCCAAACCTCCCGCTCTCATTACGGTTCAAACCTGTCTATAGTGGTCACCTGGGGGAGAATGACAAAATGACCACTATATACAGGTGACCTTTATATGGAGGGTTTGAATTTTCGACAAGATATTGTACATTTGTTGTGAATAAACATTTTTTAATTACCTGTTATGTTTGTTTGTTATTTTGTTCTTGTGGTCATGTTACTGAACTTACCCTTGTTTACATTTATTGTTGATGAAGTTATCTCAAAGTGATATTAAATAAACCAGTTTCATCCATATTATAAATATCTCTTGGATGATAATCCTTTATCAGATTTGGTAATTTTGATTTCCACTCAGATACAATTGTGACATTTACATCACCACTTTCACCTGACATTGTACGAAAAACGATGTTATGTCTCTTTAAAAAAGATTGTAGCCAGCCATTTGAAGCTCTGAATTGATCTACTCCAAGGTCCTTAGCAAACTTGAGAGCTTGTTCCTGTATCAATGGGCCACTAATATTTATTCTTCTGCCAGTTGCTTCTTGAAACCAATCCCAGCATAATTGGTTAATGTCTTCATTTCCTGTCGCACGACGTTGACGTTTTCTTGAACCGGGCATATTGTTTTTAAAATCGTCAAGTATCTCACTTTTTCTTTTTAGAATGTTCATGATCTGGGTGCGACCAACACCCATCTCCTCGGCCACAGCCCGACAACTTTTCCCACCATCAGACAGATTTATAGCCTTCACTTTACCGTCTAAATTTAAAGCTTTCCTAATTACGGATGTTGACATGATGCACTAGATACGTAATACAATCTTTCCGATGCAAAATATTTTTGATGAGTGAATTTCAACTCTCATTGTAGTGAATAAAAATCTCAAATAACCCCTGGGTATTACTTGTTCTTCAAGTAATTTATTATTCACAAAATGTAAAATAGAGTTTGTTTATTTAGTTAATTAAATTAATCAATATGTTTTGTTACACTTGTAACACCTCGGCATTTTTAGTACATTAGAGAAAAATATCGATCTTCCGAAATCACTTCCGGTATTATTTAAAAAAACAATTATCGTTATACAAAGGTTTTATGCTGAAAATTACCAATAAATGGTGGCCGCTGACCGCATTGAACAGGTGACCGCAATATCGAATTAAAATATATAGTAAAACGCTCTGGGAGAGCACGAAAGTGACCGTTATGACCAGTTGACCACTATACAAAGGTGACCGTTAGGGCAGGTTTGACTGTATTATACTATATTGTAAAATCGACCAAAAGTCATAAATTCGCACAAATTCGTGCCACTAGTTACCACTTTGGTATCTTCAAACTTTTCATTCAATTAGTATGGCAAAATTGTTTTAGGGAAAAAAAACCAATTAATTGGCCAATCACACACAACAACTATGACGGCCATATTAGTTGTACGATCGGCAAGAAATATCGACATCTTGTTCCGAATCTCCCATTCATCATTCCTACAAAGAAACAATTCATTGTTCCTCCTAATTTCAGAGGAGAATATATTTTAAACTTCAGAAAAATGGGAAACAAGTATTGCCCATGGCAACCATGTCTTTGTCGAATCGGGATGGAATGCGGAAATCTTATAGAGGACCTTCCATAGAATACTCCTGTAAAATGTTGCTTTATTTAGGCTAGCGGTTTCAGAGATGATTTTTAGGAATCGACCGATCAGAAACAAGAATTGCCTATGGCGGCAATGTTTATTAACGGATCGGGACGAAAAGAGCAATCTTTATAGAGAACCTTCCATAAATGCTTCCTTCCAAGTTTCGGTTTATTTAGCCAAGCGGTTTCAGAGTAGAAAATTTTTGGAAATTGACCAACCAAAAAGAAAAAAAAAAGAATTGCCTATGGTGCCATGTTTGATAACACATCGGGAAGAAATGTGAAATCTTTATAGAGGACCCCTAGCAGGTTTCGGCTCATTTGGTCAAGCGGTTTCAGAGGGCAAAGATTGAAATCTGCAAAGTGAACTGACAACGGCCACAAAGCGATGGCAAAAGTTTACGTGGCCTTTGACCAGATGACCGACAAATGAACAATCCAGAGACCTCAAATACTAATATTTCATTTCAGAGGAATGTCACGATTATTTGAAACAGACAGCCTCCAGCTCCTAGGTTAGACGTGGTAATCACAAGCCCGCTGCACGGCAAATTTCTCCGACCCTTTCCGCCCATTGGCCCATCACAGGTCAACCTCATTGCTCATATGATTCATTGTTTATATGAAAAGGTTGAAGATACCAAAGGGGTAATGGCCAAAAGAAAAATGAGAAAAGGACAAACAATGAGCTACAAAACACTGCACAGAAAACTAAAAATTGAGCAACACGAACACCATATTAGCTGAATTGCTGCTGTTTTCTTGGTGATAAACAACAAACAAACAATTATTTGTATGGTGGATGTATTTGTGTGCTGGTGGTATCGATTTTGTCTCTTTCTACGATTTTTCTATTGGATTTTGGAATTGTTCATGGCAATTGTAGTGTTTTCTTCTTCATTTTATTATGTAATCTTGAAAACTGGTGTTGGATTAGTCTTGGTGATTTGACATTTTTTTCATATTTCATATTAATTATATTAGACAAGAGGTATGAATTTCATTCATCTGGAATTAGAGGTCATGTAAACTATGGACAATGATCAGAAAAAGAATGCATTTAGAATTTTAGTTGCATCTCATGGGATGATGATAAAAAAACATCACAATTTAATTTTGATAACTGAAGCCGTAGTTTTACGTCTGGAATGTAGCCAAACAGAATTATTATACTTAGTTTTGCGTAAAAGCAATTCGGTTTCTTTCTTTATTCATGGCACCTTGAAATTCCCAGCGCATACTATAGAACAATGGTGCCCAATACAATTAATTATTTTCGTCGGTTGATGCGTTGTTCTTTCGAGAAGTGTTTATTTCCATTAAGGGAAATGCATTTACAGAATGACATATAATGTTTGATGGCAGCAAAAAACTTGTTGATTTATGATGACATATTATCCAAATATTGAAAACTGTCATTTCCTTAATGTAGAATATATGTATGTTACAACTGTTGACTTCCTCATTCGTAATCAGTAAAATTCATAGGATGACACATGCCTACTTCTGTTGTTTTTTTGGGTTTTTTTTTTTTTTTTTTTTATTATTATTGTTCACCACCCAAAGGCTAAAGGTATTTTAAAATCTCCTATTTAAACCATTATTATGATTTCAATTGAATGAAATTATGTAATAAAATCAAAAACAAAACAATACTACACTGTCGGAACATTTCTAAATTCGAATTGAAAAATCTTAGAAACGGAGGCAAAATGGATACCCCTAACAGATATACATGGCCGCTCACATATATATATATATATATATCGTCGGAGTATCAATTTCGGACCGGCATGTGCTTCGGTAATTTTTCATATTATTTCCATGTGAACAGATTACCTGTTTGACGTGACATGACGTCATAAGGCAACATTTACATCGACAAATATACAGTACTGTGGTAACTCAATCATGTCAAGGCAGCTTTAAGTGAGCCAAGTATTTTACAGTGATATAATGTATGCTTAAAATATTGCAGAATTATCTTAACTCTATTTTTAACTCCTAAAATTCTTTATAGTGTGGACTGTTTTCCAAGTATATGTCCTAATGTTGTCTGCCATATGAACAAAACAAACTGCGGGAAAATAGTTGTCAACTCCGATCAGTAAAAAAATATGTTGTTCTTTGGGGAATTTTTATTTCACAGCAATTTCAAATAGATTTTGGATGACGTGTTTCGTTTAAATTGTTGAATTATATTAAATTAACAGGTGTCAATGTTATGTGAATACTAATGTACATGATTTGCTTTGTTTCTCGTGTAAGTATAGTAGCCCAAATACTCTTGTTTAATACTACAGACAGTTACACATTTTAAAAGATGAGGTCATTTGGACAATATTCATAATTCTCATTATTTCGAATAAATAGCCTAAGTAACAATTCCGAAAAACTCGTCATGTCATGATAAATCATGAACCTACATTTAATTTTAAACTTTGAAAATATAAGAGGTTTGACAGCAAATGTTTTCTGAAATTAGATCAGACAAAGCTGAATACACCACCATTTATACAGTCGGTTCTACGGATAATGATAGAGTTACGTTTTTGAGCAGCAAGCTACTTATCCTCGTCTTCCATCAAACACGTTTCAATTTTACGGCAGGTGCCAATTCGATACTGTTTGCTCTCAAATTTGCTACTTCATGTGATAAATCTAAATTTATAATATGCTCAGATTATCTTTTGTGCCATTTAACAACTGAAAATGTTAAAAGTCACAACTCTTTTATTTTTGAAATGATCGAAATTTATTGTGGCATGGCCCGGGTGGCTCAATGAGTTAGGTAGTTGGATTACCTAACAACTCATACAAGCCTATCACCAATACGGCGTGGGTTCGCGCCCGGCTTTGTAAATTACAAAAAAGGTGCACTCGACTCACAGCCGCAAGTGATAAAGTTTACCAGTTGCTTGCCCATGGTCGGTGGTTCTGTCCGGGTACTCTGGCTTCTTCCACCACTAAAACTGGTCGCCATGATATAGCTGAAATATTGCTGAAAGTGGCGTTAAACACCAAAAATCAATCAATCTATTGTGGCTGTGGGAAAAGAGAGTTCTTATCCGTGTATTCTTATTTTGTGTAGGGATCTTGAGGAATACAATCGTGGGTGAGGAGTCGAAATATATTAACTACTATATTTCTTAAACGAATTTTAAACGAATCACAGCAAAGTATCTGTTAAGGTATGTCAGGCTAAATGGGACATGCCACATAATGATAAATGGCTTGAAATTCAATCAATAGTTGTCAAATGTCCTTGTTCGTCAAGTAATAAAGCATGATACCACTGCAGCAAGTTGACAAAGGCTTCCGCTGCATTATTATTTACCGACAAAAGCATATGTTTGAAAGTGCAGGAACAATTTTTTAATCGAACTTAACATAAAAAAATAAAATAGAGGGCGTCCAGTCCTTTTGTTCCCCTTGTATGTCAGAAACAGTGAGGCTTGCAAAAAAATATGTTGGAACATTCCAGACAAGAATATTTGTGGAAACCTAAGGGAAAATACATACAAATCGAGCTTAAAATAATAATAGAAAGTTAGTATTTTGCACGCTGGTTGTATTTGACCCACATTTGACTTACATCGGCCATTATTATATCAGAAACAATAAGAGGTAGATAAAATATGTTTGACAAACGATATGTCATAATGACTTTATAGAAAACAACCAGATCAAAGTATGACTTGATATAAAAATGTAAAATTTTGAGTGTTGGCCACCTTATATTTTACAAATGGCAATATCTATGCGAAATTCATTGACATATTACATAAAGAAAATTGTATATGGAATATAAAGAAAAAAATCATCAATATTGGTTTTAAAATAAATGCCCCCATACACAAAAAAAACTTCCTTGTTTGGCACCTTATTCTGTGCCACTGACATTGCATTAAAATTTCAGAAGGATCGGACTAATTTCATTGCACGGAAACCTTTATGTATGCAGACGGATGACTCCCGCCACAAAGCGATTTCATAATAACACCACAAACTCTTTACCTGACCATACTGTCTTATGTTTAAACTTTCCCACACCATTTTGTGAAACATATATGAACATGCATCCTCTACGTTCTGACCGAACTATATCATGTCATGTCGTCTTTAACATCTTCCAGTGAAACGTTGTTTTCCGGTGAAACCCTTGCTTTATAAATAGTACCATGGTTTCAACAAATTCTTTATAGCATGTATTAATCATGCAATAAACAGCATCAAGATACTCCTAAATCCATTTTTTTTTAGCTCAAAATAACTTTATATATTAACCTTCAATTAAAAAATGTATTTATGTTATTCCATAAAATATTTTTAATTGTTGTTTTTTGCCAAAAAGAGACAAGGTTACACGATTGATGGAAATGTTCTGACATTCATGTCAGTGCCAATGTGTTTTATGGGTTCAAAACATCCTGTTTTATACGTAAGGTTGTTAAAAACAAATGTTAATAAAGTGTTTGAAGTACAGTTAGTGCGATGTCGTGTTAATTACTTTAAGACTTAACAAGCGGTAGCTCGCATACTCGGAAGATACAACATTATGTTGTTTTCTCCGATTTCCTCCACCAATAAAACTGACCGCCACAATATAAACTGAAATATTGTTGAAAGTGACGTTAAACACCATAAACCAAACCAAAGTCAAACATATCGTGGCGTAAAGCCCTTGCCGATGTTGTATAGATTTTCTCCAAACTATCCTACTTCATCTACCACTATTCCTGCTTGCCATGATATATCTGACTAAATGTTGGAAATAATGTAAACATCAACTAGCCGAAATATGGCAGAAATCATGACTGTATCAATGATAAATCAGATAGCTTTGTGGACAACTTCGAACTTATTATTTACTAGACTGTGATGTCGTTAACCAATATACCGATAGTAACGCTATAAAGATAAGATCAGATCAGATACGATAAGATTTAAAGTTGACATGTTTAAACAACACATACAACACAAGCTCTAGTGAGTTTTTGACTGACGTAATAATTGAAGCTGCTTTGAGCATTTATTTTACAAACGTTAAGGTATTTCATCACACTTAAAAAAAAATTAAACAATCTAAAACTTTCTAACGATTAATATAGTTTTATATTTTATTATAAGTCCAATAATATATAGGATAGGTCGATTCAGGTGCATCTGAATCCTGTAAAAATTAGAGGAATCTAACCGCTGTAGACTATTAATGACAGTATTAATAAGCAAATAGTCGAGTAGCAGGAGGACATTATAATGTTAATTTTTCATAACTTTATCGCTACGTCTGACCGAGCGGGTTCCGCAAATAACTCTGTATATAAATCCTGTGTACATATACCTGATTCATATAAATTAGTGGAGGAAATTCATGTTCATCTTAAAATTGGTGGTGGATACAAAGAGTGCTCCTAAACTGGAGGGAAAACGAAAACAGAAGAAGAAGAAGAATGGTAATTGAAGTAAATAGATTGCAAAACAAAGACGATCAGATCATTAAACTCCAGCAATTTAAATTTTGCGTGGATTATATAATTAATACAAGCAAACATGAAAAAATAAAATCCTCGAGAAACGGAATACCACAAGTCGTAGTAATAATTATTCTAATGATTTAAACATAGTTTGTTCTACAATAAAAACAAAAACAAAAACAAGCCTTGTTGTGCAAGAATTCAACAAAGAATTTTTGAATAATTTGTAGCTTTTTCTATTTTGTGTGAATTGTTAATTTCTCTATGATATTACATTCGTGCAATATTATGGCATTGATTTGAAAGACATGACATAATCTATATGATTAAATTGTTTGTTCGTTTCATTATGCAAGTTTAAATTGAGAATGTAACAAATTTAAATATTTTCGATTCTATGAAGTCAAAAGATCAAATGTAGGGATAAATATACGCCTTTAGCAGTTTTATGAATGTATTATAAAGCACAAAATATATGCTGACGGGGAATACGTTACATTGTCTGTTTATTAACTATTGCGTTGTAAATGTACTTTCAGAGAAGTATTATTTCTATGAATTTATTTTGATTTATCTTCATTGAAGGAAATACATTTAATCCTAATGACATATAATCATTCAACATTAAGAATTCAAGAAACATCAATTATGAATCAAACCGGACTTTTGGGACGTCGTCTTGGTAAAACGGAAAAGAATGTCATAATAAAATAGAGTTCTTCCGTCTTTTATCTTTCTATGTTAATTAAAATGGCAAAGGTAAGATGTCAACTTGAGGTAACGATATATATATATATATCTTTATTTCTCATAACCAATTTACAGAGGTACAGAGATGACATGTACAATTAACACAATATACATAAGAAATAAATACATGTAATACATAACTAAACAAATATTGAATTGTGAAAAGAAGTGGATTAATCTAGAGGACATATCCTCTTGTTTACTATTCTGATAAATTTACAGAGTTTACTTAAGGTATATATAGACTTCGAAGACATCAGGTTATTATGTTTAATGATATTATGTCTATTTATATAGACAAAATCAAAATACAGTTTTCTTTCGTTAATAGATTCAGTACATTCAAAAATATAGTGATACTCGTCTCCCAATTCTCTTCTTGAACATAAATGACAGAACCTGTTTTCTCTAATAATTGTTTTCCATCTCGCCACTTCTACCGGTAGTTTTAAATCTACACAATGTAAATGTGTCCTTATCTTCTAAAATTGCTAAATAGTTCTCGAATTTTAATTCCCCTTTAAGCAGTTTATAATTACCTCCCTTTGAAGATGTTTCGATGGATGAGTTCCATATTTGCTTCAACTGATCAATTAAATTGTTTTTAATTACTAATTTTAACCATTTTTCAGATATGCAATTTTGCAAAGTCCATATATACGACATTACACTGTCATTTAAGATTTTATGGATGTGATTTATCCAAGCAGAAATTTTACAATTTTGGAAATTTTTAACATATAGCAGTTTGTATGCTATTGTAGATAATTTTGACTGTTTCCCTTGTATAGGTTTACACCAATATGAAATCATTCTTACTTTAATATCAATTTCTAGTGGATATCTATCCAATTCTCCAAATACCATAACATTAGGTGTGGATACTTTTAGACGTAATAAAAGTTTACAAAATTTTAAATGGACCCTCTCGATAATATCGTTTTTACCAAACCCCCAATTTTTACACCCATACAATAACATAGGTTTTACAATTTTATCAAACAAATCTAACTGGCATTTAATTGATAAATTATGTATTCTGCCTTTCCTTAATACCTCATATATGGCCTTAATACCTTTATTTACGAGTTCTTTTTTTGCTATATTAAATTATCCCGTTTTTGAAAATACTATCCCAAGATAAGAAAAATGTGCAACAATTTCCAACTCTTTGTCGTTATAGTTAAATTTAATGTTATTTGGTAGGCGACCATTCGAAAAAACCAGAACTTTAGACTTTTCTATGTTCACTTTTCTTACAGAAATCATAGAAATAATTGATTTGGTTTTGCATATCGTCACTGCTTTCAGCTAATATTACTGTGTCGTCAGTATATAGTAAAATAAAAAGCTTCAAGTAAGTGTCTAGTTCTTGTTCTAGATCTTCTGTTAATGAAATTAAGCTGATTGCATTTTTTTCATCCAAATGTTTTTCTAAATCATTCAAATATAACGAGAAGAGAAAGGTGGGATTTTCTCCTTGAAGAAGACCATTATTACAATCGAAATAATTCGATACTTTACCATTATAGACAATTCTAGATTTAATGTTCTGATACATATTATAAATTACATTGTACATTTTACCATTTATATTATTAATTAATAACTTAGACCATAGGGCATCACGCCATACCGTATCAAAAGCTTTTTCAAAATCAACAAATGTAGCAAAAAGCTTTTTCTTTTTTAATTTTATAAGTTCGAAGAAAGAATGTAAAACAAAGATATTGTCTACCGTGGAATATCCTTTTCTGAAACCACACTGACTTTCGTTTAAAACGGAAAATTGCTCAGAGTAATGATTTAATCTCTTTAGAAGAATTGATGTAAAAAGTTTGCCAAAACAACTCAAAATGGTAATAGGGCGAACGTTTTTTGGATTCAAAGGATTGCCTTTGTTTTTATAAATAGGTTTAATATTTCCTAGAAGCCAACTATCAGGGACAATTCCTGAAGAAAATATACAATTAAACATCGATATATTTGGTTGTTTTTTTTATTAGGGACCGACCATTTAACTTGAGGGGGGGGGGGGGGGGTGTTTATGGGTTTTTTTGTTTCGTTCAGAATTTTTTTTTCGGACAATATTTTTTTCTCCTCCAGAATTTAACATTAGTTTATATGACAAAAACTCTGAATCAGATTATTTTTTTTTCCTCCACCAAAATCAGAATATTTTTTTCAGCAGCATTGAGAATCAGGATATGTTTTTAGAAAAAAACATAACCCCCCCCCCCCCTCCCTTCAAGTTAAATGGTCGTTCCCTTAGTACCTTCTCGTAAAATATTCTAATATTCTTTGCTATTATATGATCTTGGACTTTTTATTTTCCTTGACATCTCTTTTCTATGCATTTTTATGTTAGCGTCCATTGTTTTCTTGTATTCTTTTTCGGCTCTCTTCATATCTGCCTTGGTTTCTTTCGACGGGTCTCTTCAATTTTCTATATTGTTTACGTGCAATTTTACAATCGGTACTAAACCAAGGCTTAGAAGAAATACACACGTTTTTCTTCTTTTTTCTTACAACCGTGTATCCTGTACCAAAAGTACCAAATTAACAATCCGGATAGACAAAACAATGCAGCATAAAACCAAAAAGAAATAGAATAACAATATACAGACAGCACGACCTCCCGCATGATGTTCTTTCACTAAATAATTCTAGGCTTGGTGATTTCGTTGATCACATATATCCCATTGAGCTTGAAATAAAGGATACCACAGATACATATAGGTCTGCTTCATACCCTGACCTACACCTCTACATTGGCAGTGAGGGGCGGTAAAGAACGACAAACTTTACGACATAAGAGATGATTTCAATTTTCCCATCGTGAACGTTCCATTCATATGTAGCAACATTCCAGCAGTACCTGCATATGGAGTATATATCTCTCAGTTGATACGATATTCTAGAGCTTGTTCATATCAGGATTTCCTTGATAGAGGGTTGCTGCTAACAAGGAAGCTACTAAACCAAGGGTTCCTATTGGTTAAGTTGAAGTCATCACTTCGAAAATTTTACGGTCGACACCATGACTTGGTTGACTGTTATGGAATATCTATGTCACAAATGACCACGGATATGCTCCACTTGTCGTAAGCACTTCCCGGTCCTTTCTTCATTCATGACTTATCACCGGGTTTGTAACTAGATTAATACGACAGGTGTCACCAGTGGAGCAGGAACTGCTTACCCTGCCGGAGCACTTGAGTTCACCCCCGATTTTTAGTGGGGTTCGTGTTACTCGATCTTTAGTTATATATGTATGTTTTATAGATCGTTGTTTGTCCTTTTGTACCTTTTTCTTTTGACCATTGTGTTGTCTGTTCTTCCTCAATATACAGATTTTGATTACCCCTTTGGTATCTTCAAACTCTTCTTGCAAAAGGTTGACCGTCTCCTACTTCATTTATAAAGTCGGTGTTTAGTATAACTTAGTTCAAAGGGGTCATAGTTTTATGATTTACGCCGTATATTTACAAGCTGACAAATGCCATTAAAATAATATAAATAAATATTTTATTAAAGACAAATACAAATGTATGTTTACTGTTGTACTTCTTTGGATATTTGGAAGGGGGCACTTCAAACTCAAATAAGTTAATACAAGATTTTCTTTATCCATCGACAATTGCAAGCAATTTCAGTTCGGAAAGCAGCATCTCAGGAATTTGTTTATGATTGCGTGTTGTGGCAGGTTTGTAAATATTGAGATGTTAGTTATCGTAATAATTGATGTTTTTCATCCTCTCATTGATTTAGGATTGTAATGGCCATATTTCTGAGATTACAATATAACCTATATTTTACTGACTCGTATGCGTACAAAAACTCAATATTATCATCCCCGATATTAATGGAATTTGCCGTTTACCGATCTTACGTTTAAGAACACATCAAACCAAATTAAGGTAGAATACTGTTTAGGTCAGACAGATATTTGCATTCATTGCAGCTAAATCTATCCATGCCATTATATAGCAATGTAATTCAAATTAGATGTTCGTTGTTTTTGGCGATACACTAACATCTAACAAGGTCCCTTTCGTTCATCTTTGACAGTCCAATAATATGCAAGACTGGTAAATTTGTTGACCAATAGGAGAACAGCTCTTGGCGTGTAATCGGATTGATGCCTAGAGCTTTAGTAAGTTCATCGCTGATTGATGATGTGACCCAATACGGTATATATCATTTGATGTATGTACATCGCCAAAGAAAAAAAAGTTAAAAAGAAATAACAAACATATGATTTGAATTAGATTGTCTATATATAAACTTTGCATTTATATATAATATTTTATGTTTTTATCCAATCGTTCACGTCAATCTGATTAAATTATATATGAATCGTTTACATCAACGAATCAGAGATTTACGTCTGCGATTCGATCAGAAAAAAAGCGAGAATAGTACTGTGAAAATATTTTCAGTAGAAATTTAATCAGAACTTCGTTTACATCTGAATCCAACATTCCTCTTTTATATCGCCCATTTACACCTATATCCATCCCTTTACACTTACACTTATATCCATCTCTTTACATCTATATCCATCTCTTTACACCTATATCCATCTCTTTACATCTATACCCATCTCTTTACAATTATATCCATCTCTTTACATCTATATCCATCTCTTTACACTTACACTTATATCCATCTCTTTACATCTATACCCATCTCTTTACACCTATATCCATCTCTTTACAATTATATCCATCTCTTTACATCTATATCCATCTCTTTACACCTATATCCATCTCTTTACACCTATATCCATCTCTTTACATCTATATCCATCTCTTTGCATCTATATCCACCTCTTTACACCTCTTTACATCTATATCCATCTCTTTACACCTATATCCATCTCTTTACACCTATATCCATCTCTTTACATCTATATCCATCTCTTTACACCTATATCCATCTCTTTACATCTATATCCATCTCTTTGCATCTATATCCACCTCTTTACACCTCTTTACATCTATATCCATCTCTTTGCATCTATATCCACCTCTTTACACCTCTTTACATCTATATCCATCTCTTTACACCTATATCCATCTCTTTACACCTATATCCATCTCTTTACATCTATATCCATCTCTTTGCATCTATATCCACCTCTTTACACCTCTTTACATCTATATCCATCTCTTTACACCTATATCCATCTCTTTACACCTATATCCATCTCTTTACATCTATGTCCATCTCTTTACACCTATATCCATCTCTTTAAATCTATATCCATCTCTTTACATCTATATCCATCTCTTTACATCTATATCCATCTCTTTACATCTATATCCATCTCTTTACATCTATATCCATCTCTTTACATCTATGTCCATCTCTTTACATCTATATCCATCTCTTTACACCTATATCCATTTCTTTACATCTATATCCATCTCTTTACATATATATCCATCTCTTTACATCTATATCCATCTCTTTACATCTATGTCCATCTCTTTACATATATATCCATCTCTTTACATCTATGTCCATCTCTTTATACCTATATCCATCTCTTTACATCTATATCCATCTCTTTACATCTATATCCATCTCTTTACATATATATCCATCTCTTTACACCTATTTCCATCTCTTTATACCTATATCCATCTCTTTACACCTATATCCATCTCTTTACATATATATCCATCTCTTTACATATATATCCATCTCTTTACATCTATGTCCATCTCTTTATACCTATATCCATCTCTTTACATCTATATCCATCTCTTTACATCTATATCCATCTCTTTACATCTATATCCATCTCTTTACACCTATTTCCATCTCTTTACACCTATATCCATCTATTTACACCTATGTCCATCTCTTTACATCTATATCCATCTCTTTACACCTATATCCATCTCTTTACATCTATATCCATCTCTTTACACCTATATCCATCTCTTTAAATCTATATCCATCTCTTTACACCTATATCCCTCTCTTTACATCTATATCCATCTCTTTACACCTATATCCATCTCTTTAAATCTATATCCATCTCTTTACACCTATATCCCTCTCTTTACATCTATATCCATCTCTTTACATCTATATCCATCTCTTTACACCTATATCCATCTCTTTACACCTATATCCATCTCTTTACATCTATATCCATCTCTTTACACCTATATGCATCTCTTAACATCTATATCCATCTCTTTACACCTATATCCATCTCTTTACATCTATATCCATCTCTTTACACCTATATCCATCTCTTTACACCTATATCCATCTCTTTACACCTATATCCATCTCTTTACATCTATATCCATCTCTTTACACCTATATCAATCTCTTTACATCTATATCCATCTCTTTACACCTATATCCATCTCTTTACATCTATATCTATCTCTCTACACCTATATGCATCTCTTAACATCTATGTCCATCTCTTTACACCTATATCAATCTCTTTACATCTATATCCATCTCTTTACATCTATATCCATCTCTTTACATCTATATCCGTCTCTTTACATCTATATCCACCTCTTTACACCCTTATCCATCTCTTTACATCTATATCCATCTCTTTACACCTATATCCATCTCTTTACACCTATATCCATCTATTTACACCTATATCCATCTCTTTACATCTATATCCATCTCTTTACACCTATATCCATCTCTTTACACCTATATCCATCTCTTTAAATCTATATCCATCTCTTTACACCTATATCCCTCTCTTTACATCTATATCCATCTCTTTACACCTATATCCATCTCTTTACATCTATGTCCATCTCTTTATACCTATATCCATCTCTTTACATCTATATCCATCTCTTTACATCTATATCCATCTCTTAACATCTATATCCATCTCTTTACGTCTATATCCATCTCTTTACACCTATATCCATCTCTTTACACCTATATCCATCTCTTTACATCTATATCCATCTCTTTACACCTATATCCCTCTCTTTACATCTATATCCATCTCTTTACACCTATATCCATCTCTTTAAATCTATATCCATCTCTTTACACCTATATCCCTCTCTTTACATCTATATCCATCTCTTTACATCTATATCCATCTCTTTACACCTATATCCATCTCTTTACACCTATATCCATCTCTTTACATCTATATCCATCTCTTTACACCTATATCCATCTCTTTACATCTATATCCATCTCTTTACACCTATATCCATCTCTTTACACCTATGTCCATCTCTTTACACCTATATCCATCTCTTTACATCTATATCCATCTCTTTACATCTATATCCATCTCTTTACATCTATGTCCATCTCTTTACACCTATATCCATCTCTTTACATCTATATCCATCTCTTTACATCTATATCCATCTCTTTACATCTATATCCATCTCTTTACATCTATATCCATCTCTTTACATCTATATCCATCTCTTTACACCTATATCCATCTCTTTACATCTATATCCATCTCTTTACATCTATATCCATCTCTTTACACCTATATCCATCTCTTTACACCTATATCCATCTCTTTACATCTATATCCATCTCTTTACACCTATATCCATCTCTTTACATCTATATCCATCTCTTTACATCTATATCAATCTCTTTACATCTATGTCCATCTCTTTACACCTATATCCATCTCTTTACATCTATGTCCATCTCTTTACACCTATATCCATCTCTTTAAATCTATATCCATCTCTTTACACCTATATCCCTCTCTTTACATCTATATCCATCTCTTTACATCTATATCCATCTCTTTACACCTATATCCATCTCTTTACACCTATATCCATCTCTTTACATCTATATCCATCTCTTTACACCTATATCCATCTCTTTACACCTATATCCATCTCTTTACACCTATATCCATCTCTTTACATCTATATCCATCTCTTTACACCTATATCCATCTCTTTACATCTATATCCATCTCTTTACACCTATATCCATCTCTTTACATCTATATCCATCTCTTTACATCTATATCCATCTCTTTACATCTATGTCCATCTCTTTACACCTATATCCATCTCTTTACATCTATATCCATCTCTTTACATCTATATCCATCTCTTTACATCTATATCCATCTCTTTACATCTATATCCATCTCTTTACATCTATATCCATCTCTTTACACCTATATCCATCTCTTTACATCTATATCCATCTCTTTACATCTATATCCATCTCTTTACATCTATATCCATCTCTTTACACCTATATCCATCTCTTTACATCTATATCCATCTCTTTACACCTATATCCCTCTCTTTACATCTATATCCATCTCTTTACACCTATATCCATCTCTTTAAATCTATATCCATCTCTTTACACCTATATCCCTCTCTTTACATCTATATCCATCTCTTTACATCTATATCCATCTCTTTACATCTATATCCATCTCTTTACACCTATATCCATCTCTTTACATCTATATCCATCTCTTTACACCTATATCAATCTCTTTACATCTATATCCATCTCTTTACACCTATATCCATCTCTTTACATCTATATCTATCTCTCTACACCTATATCCATCTCTTTACACCTATATCCATCTCTTTACACCTATATCCATCTCTTTACACCTATATCCATCTATTTACACCTATATCCATCTCTTAACATCTATATCCATCTCTTTACACCTATATCAATCTCTTTACATCTATATCCATCTCTTTACATCTATATCCATCTCTTTACATCTATATCCGTCTCTTTACATCTATATCCATCTCTTTACACCCGTATCCATCTCTTTACATCTATATCCATCTCTTTACACCTATATCCATCTCTTTACACCTATATCCATCTATTTACACCTATATCCATCTCTTTACATCTATATCCATCTCTTTACACCTATATCCATCTCTTTACACCTATATCCATCTCTTTAAATCTATATCCATCTCTTTACACCTATATCCCTCTCTTTACATCTATATCCATCTCTTTACACCTATATCCATCTCTTTACATCTATGTCCATCTCTTTATACCTATATCCATCTCTTTACATCTATATCCATCTCTTTACATCTATATCCATCTCTTAACATCTATATCCATCTCTTTACGTCTATATCCATCTCTTTACACCTATATCCATCTCTTTACATCTATATCCATCTCTTAACACCTATATCCATCTCTTTACATCTATATCCAATCGTTACTTCTACATGCATTTTCAACCCCTTCTTTATTATATAAGTTATATATTAAACCTTTACAATTATACCATCTCTTTATATTATATCAAATCTGTTACAGTATGTTCAATTTTGTTCATCAAAATAATCAATTACATCTATGTATACCAAATAATATACGTCATATTAAAACCTCTGTATCTATGTGCAAAGCTAAACATCTTTGTCCAGTCCTTTACATCTATATCAAACATTGCATTTAAATCCAAAATTATACTTCTATATCAAATTATATGTTTGTGTATATATACTGGGGTGTTTTTTTTATCAATATTTAACTGTTTACAGTTATCTTTACAACTTTACTACATCAGTATCCAGCCCCTTATATCTATATCCTACCCTTCACATCTATATCCAATAGTATGCATATGTATTACTATTAATATGATTAATACTTTATATAGCATTTTATTATTTCGTATGATAACATATACTATATTGATGTCAATAACTGTAATTATACTATTGATATGAAAAGTGGTAATTGGACATATTTGTTTAGAAGTAAATTGATAGTAGAACACGGATAGACACCAAGGTAAGACTAAAACATATAAAGACCAACTTCCGACACAGGTCGTCTAACCGGAAGTGATAAGCTTTATGTTTACATGTGTGTATTCTGACTCGTCGTCTGCCTTTTCAAAACCCACTGTAAATGTCACGGAAATCAAAGTTTTTAACAAAAAAAATCTTGAAAACGTTTGTATAAAATTAAGATAACTTACCCTTGGATCATGAAGGTCGTTATAGTTAATTCCGGCATGCTTTCCTGCTATGTATGCTGCAAGGTTAGCAGTATAAGCCGACATTATAAAAATACACGCACAAGCCCAGAAATTTTGTAACACCTTACTAGGCCAGGATTTTGGCGGTTTAGTCTTTACAGTATGGCCAAACAATAGTGAATAAGCCATAGTTAATCCAGATGCTAAACAATAATTTTGCTTCCTTTTTCGACCCCATGGATTCAAACCAAAGGGGCTATTCCACTCAAATATAGATGAACATATTCCACTAAGCGTTGCAGTAATAAATATTGAATACCACACATATGAATGAAAGGGCTCCAAAAAGGCATGCATAATACTGTATCCAATCTGTTCGCGATATAATACAGAAAATCTAGAGAAAAAGTAAGGATATGTGAAGTCAATAGCTTTTAATCTATCTGTTGTAATACTGAATGCACCTATTGCCATATGAGCAGTTCCCTCCATTAGATCATAAACCATTCCCGTCCACGAATCATTAATTTCTTTTCCATATTCTGTATCCTGGACAACATACATTGTATACTCAAAGTTAAGATCATCAGCAAGTTGATTAAGTAAATCTACTGTTAATCCTCTACAACAGCTAACAGTAAAAACTTCACTGATATTTTCTTTTCCATTGTTAAATTCCAAGAGGGTGTTAATAGTTGTCATTTTATCTTTTGTTGTTAATTTTAAACATGTAGCACAATGCCCATAATCCGATCCACGTTCATCGTTGATGACAAATGGCTTTACTGGATTTGTAACGACTCTGTAGTGTTTCTTACCATTTCTAATATGTGATTTTACGGGCTCAAAAGGCCAGAGGATTCCAAATGGCGTGACGTCATCACCCTTTACATAACCAATTCTATGCCACGACATTTTTCGACCTTTCTTTACAAGATGGCGAATATCAATGGATGTCCTATCTAAAATTCCATCGGAATCAAAATGAATAGGTCCAGACACACCTTCTAGTGAAACTTGTAGCAGCTTACTGAAATATAAAGAAAATAATAAAGCCATTTAAATTTTTGTTTGTTTGTTTTTTTTTATTTTACATCATTTCATATTCATATTCACTTTGCTTTCCGAGGGGGTGGAATATGATTTTTGTCCTGTGTGATCACGTGTTCTGATTTTTACCCATTGTCCAATCAAATTAATCTATTTATGGCAATTAATATATGATGTATAATAATATACATTTATTGCATGCTGGTGAGGGAAATATGAAAATTTATTCACCCAAGAGTAACATATTCCCTGATTGTTTGGTCTATGGAAGAAATATAAAAAAAGATATATAGTACAACAGTCATAAGTCTACTAATTACTATGATTTCTCATGTTAAAGCAATTAATCGGATATCTAAAAAACTTAACAAATAAATACAACTAATTATTGTTGATGGATCACGTATATCAACCATTCCACATGATCCAGCGATGATTGCCATTGTATCTGATTGTCTAAGGTGTTGAAATTGCTGTGATCGATTGGAATGGAGACAAATATTAACATGCAACGTGTCTTCCCTTTACAAGACAAACGAAAAGCCTGTCATACAACTAAGCTGTTGTTGACAGATAACGGAATGCTTTAAATACCAATTGAAGGGAGAAAGTTTTATCCTGATAGACAAAACAACACAAGTGTAATATGAAATAGAAAAGAAATAAGAAGAGTTTGAAGATACCAAAGGGGCAATCAGAATCCGTATATCAAAGAAGAACAGACAACACAATGGCCAAATGAAAAAGTACAAAAGTACAGACAAAAGATCTAACAACACTAACTCCCACGTAAACCCAGACGTTAGACAAAATTCTCCAGACAAATCACCATTTCCTCCTCCATGTCGTTGAAAGTATGAGAACTATAGAACAGATTTATATTTCCATAATAAAATATTTTGTAGTGTTCCTTGTTCTTTTTCTCATAATTCTGTCGATAGAATGGGTTTCAAAACAAACCAATAAATGTACAAAAAATTGCATGAAGTTACATCCTTATCAGATCAATCATTTGATGAAAAATAAAAGTCCAAGAAACAGAGTGGGCACATATAATCATAAAATGTCAGTGACAGAGTAGTCGTTAGCTGTAAATTAGAGTTTCTTTGAAGTAGCATCTTGACAATGACATCAACATTATGCAGAGAGTTGCTATAGAAAGTAATAAATCTTTATGATTGTTCAATACATATAATCGTGTATTTCCATATGACGTTTCATACCAAACATATTGAACAATCATATCAGTATGACGTAAGTTGTCCTGGCATTTTCATGTCTGCATGTTGTTTTGTACATGATTTGAACATTTATATGTATTTATTGAGTTTTAAATACCACTATCAGATTCTTATCTACAAAGGGCAACGTGATTTATTGAAAAAGCATTGTCTATCTTTATTGTTTTTCTATTTCACATTTCAATTTTCTGCCTCAAATCGTCTAGTCATATGTCTTTACGTTGTCGGTTCCGTGTTGTGATGTCCGCTACGATTTTTGTATGAAAACGATGTCTTTACCTCTAGTTGTTTGTAGGAGGATTCATGTCATGTTATGTTATTTGTGTTTCCTTGCATTAATCGGGGTCCAACACGTCTTGACTACATGAGTAACATGGCGAGTGTCTTACATGAGGCAGGAGTTGCTTACCCTTCAAGGGCACATGCGTTCACTCTCGGTTGTTGGTGTCATCCGTGTTGCTCATCTATTTAGTTTTCTGTGTTGTGTTTTTGTCTTGTCTGTCTTTGTCCTGTGTCTTATGTGCCCAATGTTGTCAGTTTCTTTGGATTGTCTTTGTCCTGTGTCTTATATGCCCAAGGTTGCCAGTTTCTTTGGATTGTCCATTGCTGATTTCCCCTCTCTAACGTTTATTTTCTGAGAAGAATAATGCAAATATTTTTCTAATGTTCAGTATTGGTAAACACTGTTAACATTTGTATTATAATATAAAATAAGAAATTCAAGCATTTACATCTGCAAAGCATTGGTATTATCAGCAAGGTTGAGCATTGAAGACAATTAAATCAGTTTGACTTAAGGAGAATTTGATGATACCAAAGGGGTAATCAGAATCTTGACAGTGTATCTGTGTTGTAAATTCTTGATGACCCCTTCGGTTTTCTCTAACGTTTATTTACATAGTTTACTTATTAAAAAAACTCGACAGACAATGACATTCATAGGTGCATGCTGATCTTCAGTAATCAACAGAACAGTATTTATTTATCAGCTGTCTGTGCCATTCATGGCGGTGGTACCTTCCTGTTAAAATGACTATTTTGATGCAGAAACATTAATTAGTTTAATTGATCAATAAAATTACATTTCAAGATTCAAGGACATTAACATCTGTGGTCTTCTAATACAGTGACAGTTTTATGACATTTTTATTAGAATTTAGATGCTTGTACATAGAGAATTGTGGAAAGACAGAGACTGGCAAATGTGTTATCTTTCTTATATATCTGGTTTACTTTTAATGCTCTGTTAGTTTTAATTTTGAGTGTCCAAGAGTATAGATTAAGATAATTTTATTGTAAAGTGGTGGCTCAGTATCAGTAGTTTTTGGTTTTAGAATACAAGTTGCACCCAGCTTTAGTTTTTATTGACGCCCATATTTTGGATAAAAGAACCCGTCTTGGCAATTCTGGTGGCAGCGGTGGGATCCAAAACGGATCTAGACTTTTGTTAATTTAATAGATAGTTGGATTAAGTTAGTATGGAAGACGGTGTTGATGTAACTAGACGAAATGTAATAGAGTTTACGGACACTGAACAAGCTCATGAAGATGAGGATACTGAAGTAATGGGACCACCAAAGAAGACAAGGGGTGCAACAAGTAAGGCAGCCAGTAAGAGTACTGTGAATATGGAGTTAGAGAGTAAGCGTTTGGACATGGAACGAGATAGAATGAAATATGAACATGAACTTAGACTAAAGCATATGGAGATATAACTGGCACGAATAAATGTTGTAGAACATAGAAATGACCACAAGGAGTCAGATGTTCCAATCAAGTTAAAACTGCAGCCGTATGACCACAAGTCAAAGGATGATATATTGACATATTTATCTGAATTCGAATCTATAGCTAAGCAAGCCAAGTGGACAAATGAGGTTAAAGTTTTGCAGTTGAGAACACTTTTAACTGGAGAGGCTAAGGAAGTCAGCCAGTTAGCAAATAAGAATTACGAGGAGCTACGGAAACCTTTAGTTGATAGATTTGGAAGACGACCACATCAGTATTTTGCCGACTTGTTGGAATTAAGTGTGGTGAAAACGAAACCTACCGTGGATTAATGGCCAAGATACAACAGTCAGTTAATCGTTTCATAGGAGACGAAGATCTAAAAGTCCGTTTATGTGAAGAGTTCTTTTTAAAAGCTTTGTCACCCGCACAAGCTCAATAGATTAGACGGAATAAGGGAAGCAATAGTGTTGTAGATGCTGCGGAAGATTACATTTTACCGACCATTTCTCCGAAAGGATCATTATCGAGGGAGAATGTTAGATTACACAATATTGTAAATAGTAGAAAGTGTTATAATTGTGATCGCATAGGCCATATAGCAAAGAATTGTCGTACTCCAAAACGCAGGATTAAGGATAAAAAGCCAAATGCGGCTACATATTTTGTGAAGCTTTCATATGGGGAGAGGTTAATAAATGTCTGTGGACAAGTGAATGGGCGTGAGATCCTATTTGTAAAGGATACGGGTGCTGAAATGACTGATCCGTGAAGAATATGTAGATTCAAGTAATATAATTGAAGGTCAGAGGGTTGCTCTGTATACTGCTGTGGGTCAACCCTTTGCAGCAAAGATGGCCGTTGTCAATTTAGATACGCCGTACTTTAAGGGATATGCAACTGTAGGATTAGTTGCGAACTTAGCTGCTGATGCTCTGTTAGGTATGGATATTTTGGGTAAATCTAAAACGTATGTAGTAACGAGGTCCAAGAGCAAGCAAAATGAAGGAATTGAGAATGTAGCGAAAAATGAAATGGTAGAATGTGAGGTACATTCCCAAGATTTAAATGAAGATGTGGATCTAATTGATTTTTCGGAACCGGACGAAGACATCCAGGAGGATATTGATATTGAGGATGTTAATGAGCTGCCAGAACAAGCTGAGGGCATAGGGTTTGAACATTTGTCTAATGTTAATGATGAAACATTGTCGAGGCAGCAAAGGGAGGGCCCTACTCTAAGTATTTGTAGACTTAAGGCTTTGAATAATGTGGACGAGTCAAAAGATGCTAAATTTGTATTTTATTATGAGAACAATGTTTTGAAGAGAAAATGGGAGTCAAAAGATGGTTATAAAAGGGAGAACCAGATGATAATAAACGATGCATTTTCATATAGTGAAAATGTATAAAGATAAGGAAGTCAACAAAAATGTCAAATTTTTTTTTATCAATGTGTGACGTAAAATTGTTTTTGACATTTACTTCACTGGATTTGGTACTGCTTTGACAACGATTTTACCTATTTTGTTCCAGTATTGTTATAAATACTGTCATAGTGACAGCCAGAAACTTTGAGCCGTGATGAAAGCGGGAGGTTTGGCGCTTTAAAATCTGATTCAACCCACCATTTCTTTAGAAATGCCTGTACATTTCAGGGTCAGGGTCATTACGGTTTTCACAGTTTTCCGGTTGTTGACTGATTTTGTCTGTTTATATACTTATGAGTTTTGACTTTCCCTTTATAAGATTGCTCGGAGTTCGGTAATTTTGTTATTACCTTTATTGTTTTACCAAAGTCATGAAGAAAGGCTGTGCTAGAGTTAGCACATGATCGTCCAATGTCAGGTCACTTAGGACCAGGAAAATGTAAACAGAGGGTACTTCAGTCTTTTTATTGGCCGGGTGTCTTTGCAGATGTGACAAGACACTGTCGTAGTTGTTATATATGTCAGAGGACATCAAAAAGGGATAATGTTAAAGTACCGATGGTGAAAACGCCAATCATTAAAGAGCCATTTAGCAAAATAGCTATTGATATAGTTGGTCCTTAAGTCGAATTAAGAAGGGAAATAAGTATATTTTGACAGTTATTGATGAAGGTACAAGGTACCCAGAGGCTTTCCCACTTCCAAGTATAGAAGCAGAGCGCATAGCTCAATCTTTAGTTCAATTATTTAGTCGATTAGGTGTGGCTAGAGTAATTTTAAGCGATCAAGGTAGCAATTTCACAAGCACGTTATTAAAACAATTGTATGATATGTTAGGTGTTAAGGGTATTACCACAAGTCCGCATAGACCCCAGTCTAATGGAAAATGTGAACGCTACAATGGAACTTTGAAGAAAGTTCTCAAGAAACTATGTATTACATATGAAAAGGATTGGGACGAAATGCTGCCATATCCACTGCTTGCTTATAGAGAGACGCCATCTGAGGAGACAGGATTTTCTCCGTTTGAACTGTTATATGGGAGGTCAGTTAGAGGACCAACAGAGATATTGAAATTAACAATGACAGGAGAAGAAGATGTTGAGAAGTCCGTTATTGAACATGTCATTAATGTTAGGGAGCGCTTGTCTGAAATGAGAGACATTGTAGGTAAAATCGTAGTGACAAACAGTCGAAAATGAAAGCCTGGTATGATAGAAACACTAGAAAGCGCCATTTTTCGCCTGGTGATGAAGTATTAGTACTTTTGCCAACTGATAGTTCAAAGATGACTGCTACATGGAAAGGTCCGTTACGCATAGTCAGATGTGAACTATCAAGTAAATGTAGGAGCACGCCAAGGCTTAGTTACCTATCATATCAACTTGCTGAAGAGACATAATAGGAATAGAGTAATGAACATATACGTTGAACATGAGTCTGTGTCAGATATGTTACCGGATATGACAATACCAGCTGATACTGAAACATATAGGGATGTTACAATAGGCACAACACTTAATAAATACCAGAGACAATCATTATGGACATTATGTGAAGAATTTTCCGACATTCTTACCTCACAACCTGGTCGTACTGACATTATAAAACATGAAATCAAAACAACATCGTGATCAGAAACACCGATTTCGCTGAGGCCTTATATAATACCTTATGCTCGACGTGAGGAAGTAAAGAAACTTTTAGACCAAATGCTAAAAGATGAACACATTGTACCTTCTAAAAGTCCATGGAGTAGTCCAATTGTGCTCATTGACAAAAATGATGGTTCAATCAGACTTTGTGTGGATTATAGAAAGTTAAATGACATTACACAATCCAATGGTTATCCAATACCTCGTATAGACGAAAGTATTCAGAAGCTTGGTGACTCAAATTATCTGAGCCGTGTCGATCTTTCTAAGGGATTTTGGCAGTGCGAACTCCATGAGCAGTCCCGTGCAAAATCTGCATTTATAACACCATTTGGACAGTACGAATTTACCGTGATGCCATTTGGCATGAAGACATCACCTTCAACATTTGCTAGATTGATAGATAAAGTAGTTGGAGATTTACAGAATGTAGTTACGTATTTTGATGATCTTATAATATTCAGCGATACATTTGATGAACACTTGAATCATTTGAGAAATTTATTTGGTCGTTTACGGGAGGCCAATTTAACTGTTCGTCCATCAAAGTGTGACCTTGCATTTGAAGAATGGCATTGTTAAACCAGATCCAAAGAAGGTACAGGCAATGGTTGATTTTCCATTACCTATCAACAAAAAGGGTTTACTCTCATTTCTAGGACTTGTAGGATACTACAGTAACTACATTAGAGACTTTTCGGCTATTGCTCAGCCTTTGACTGATCTTCTACAAAAGAGTAAACCAAATCAAATTGTTTGGACAGACAACGAAGTAACATCATTTAAAGCATTGAAGAGTGCTATGATTCATGCGCCAGTGCTTAGAAACCCAGATTTTCATAGACCATTTATTTTACAAACTGACGCATCTGATTTTGCAATAGGAGCCGTACTTAGTCAAAAATTTGAAATGGGGAACACCCGATCGCATTTCTTAGCCGCAAATTACTTCCAAGAGAAAGAAATTATTCAGTTGTTGAAAAGGAGTGTCTTGCAATCGTTTGGAGTACTGAATCCTTGAATTACTATCTGTCAGGGCAAAAGTTTACAATTGAAACTGATCACAATCCGCTAACTTGGTGAACAAAAATGAAGGACAATAATCAGCGATTATTACGATGGGCTCTTCTTCTACAACAGTATGACTTCAAAATTAATTACCGCAGTGGTGCTAGTAACAAAAATGCAGATGGAATGTCTCGAGTATAATTCACTTGTTTTGGGAAATATGTGTTTTTAAAGAGAAATATGCTAAATTGAATTTATTATCACAATATATTTGTCATTAATTATTCAGTGGATTTAATATTTTACTCGTGGTTTATACTATTTTGTTCAGTGGATTTACTATTTTCATTCACGGATTAAAATTGATCAGCTGATTCTATATTACCAGTGTTGGAGTTTGTTTACATCACGTGTTTACCATGTAATATACATTGCGCACATGGTCGAGTTAAGCTTTATGCATAACTGTTTTTATGAGAAAATTGTAAATTCTTACTGAGCCACTTATTAACCTTTTATTTATATCGATAATTTCTTACTTTACTAATAAATTTCCTCTTGAGAAGGGAGGTGTTCAAATGACTATTTTGATGCAGAAACATTAATTAGTTTAATTGATCAATAAAATTACATTTCAAGATTCAAGGATTCATCTGTGGTCTTCTAATACAGTGACAGTTTTATGACATTTTTATTAGAATTTAGATACTTGTACATAGAGAATTGTTGAAAGACAGAGACTGGCAAATGTCTTATATATCTGGTTTACTTTTAATGTTCTGTTAGTTTTAATTTTGAGTGTCCAAGAGTATAGTTTAAGATAATTTTATTGTAAAGTGGTGGCTTAGTATCAGTAGTTTTTGGTTTTAGAATACAAGTTGCATCCAGCTTTAGTTTTTATTGACGCCCACATTTTGGATAAAAGAACCCGTCTTAACACTTCCACACATGTCAGAACATTGTTAATGGAGTAATGCATCCGCTAGTTTATATACAGCATATTACCATTTAAAAGTGATGTTGTCGACACACGTCGGTTCCTCTCTCTACTCGCAGATCGATACATTCAAAACCTAAAACCATTTTCCTGAGGTTGCCACCAGAAATACAGTATATTCAATATTTCCAGTCATCCATACAACGGGGTGTTTCTTGCATTCAAGCATATACAATGTATATGGAGGAAGCACAACCCAAAGGACTGAAGTATCCTACTAATAAGATGACGACATATACATATTAGTACGTAGAGTGCAGTGCACCCATTACTGATGTCGCAAATATATTAATTACTCCGATAGCAACATCGCTTATGATGCCTTAACGGATTACATAACCACCTTCTGGGTAGAGGAAAAGTGGCACCTGTGGGATCATTACATCAGAGAGTAAATAAGCTATTGAAGCAATATGTACTATTGATTCAGTAGCTTCCTTGTTAGCGGCAACCCTCTATCAAGGATATCATGATAGGAACCATTCGTATGTGTCGTTATGCAATGTACGGCCATGAATATTGACAGGAGAAATTAAAACGATGAAGTCTGGTGGTATTGTCATGGATTACAAACACTGACAACAGTATCATAAGTAGCTTTACATAAACGTGCTTAAATCTACTAGTAATTTCTTTTTAAAGCCAGTGATGGATAAATAAGGGTAATAACAAAATTACCGAACTCCGAACAATCTTACAAAGGGAAAGTCAAAACTCATAAGTATATAAACAGACAAAATCAGTCAACAACCGGAAAACTGTGAAAACCGTAATGACCCTGAGCTGTTGTCCTTTATTATCGCTATCGCCATTATGGACCACATCGTCTATGTCAGTTAAGCTCTGGATTTACATTCATTTTACGGTTGTAAACAATCAGTCAATGTCCGAGGTAATCATGAATTATCGTCGCTGTAGTAGTCCTTCAATATAATTCACCGGCAACACTGAGAGTATATATTGACAACTGGCAGTACACATACTGTCTGTATGTCTTATTTGTTAACACAAAAATAGATCCTTAATTGCGATGATCAAAAGGAATTTCATCTACTTACCAATTAAAATGATCAGACTTACCTGTAGAAAAAAAATTCCTACATTATTTTTCACTTCTTTGCTGACACAAAAATATATCCTTAATTGTGATGAACAAAATATTACCTACATACCGAATAAAATTATCATATTTACCTGTAAAAAAATTCCCCTGCATTTTTTTCACTTCTTGTTAATTTGGAACAATCTCTGTCAGCGAATGCAAAATTTCTAACGTTTGTTTCTATATCCATGATAGCCTCTAATATGACTGAAATGCTATCACGAAGTATATCTTGTAGATATGTCTGTTCCGTTATTGTAAAAGCCAATGCGCCATCAGGAAAATATTTCAGAAGAGATTTATTTCGGGTAAACACTTTATCTGTCAAACACCATGAAATATTTGAATTGATCAAATTTGAACATTGAAATATCCGTTTAGCTAAGTGTGGATTCACATGTAAAACTACAATTTTAAGCTGATTCCTGAATAAGTTCATTATTATACTGCATATATTTTTCAGAGAAAGTTTCGAGGAAATAAAATAAACAGATATATTCCATTTCTTTTCACTTAGCAGTAATTTGAGCTCACTATAAAAACCGTCAGATATATATTCCTTTTCAATTAAAAGTATGAATTCGAACCAAAAATTTGCTGTAAAAAATGTTGACATTCCTCTAGCTATCTGGGTATAAGTGGGTTCCAAATGAAGATGCAAAGAATATTTAACCTGAAATAAAACAAGATATACATTATATGTGGTATTTATTTTCACGCACTTTTATCAATATGTCAATGGTCAGTTTTGTTGTGGCATAGAATTGGAGTATCGAGGAAAACTATTGACATGTCGCACGTAATTCACTAAAACATTTTATCCTACAGCCATTACATATGTATACGAATAGTGAGTGAATGTAACTTTTCAGCTATATCATGGCGAGAACAAGTTAACTTTCAATAAGATGATGATACGGTACGCTTTGTACTAGACCAACACGCGTAGTTGGTGTTTTATAGTACTAACTGACTGAAACAACAGTCCACGGATAGACATGACACCACACTCGGACACGTTTTCCTGATTCCCAGTCAATCAGTCTTTGCTCCTTCTCCTTAATGTTGCGTGCTTATCGGAAAAGCAATAAATACCAATATTATAGTCTTTGGATTGACACGGTCGGGGCTCGAACCCACGATCTACCTCACTCGAGGCGAACACGTTAACCATTACACCATCGATACGGTTTTTTAATACGAATAATGTGTTGCTTTATTTGTCTAGTATACTGCTACTGGTACCTGATTCCTGTACAATAAACGGTAAGAAATGGTAGCAGTATACACCCTTCAAAACAATGGGACCGATTGTTGTTTCTGTTCTTTTCAGTAATTTTTTTATTTTCTTTTAACTTGTTGACATATTAATAAAAACATAATATCTGTACACTGCCGGTGAATAAATAACTTGTTTGCAAATCGCTGTAAGACATGCTCGCTTTCCTACCTGCTTCTTGTGCTCGTATAATTAAATATGAGACTTTTTTACAATAATAATAAAAATATTTTGAATATATTGCTTAGAATTATATTTTAGTACACCTCGACATGGGTTAGAATCACAGGCACTTGTTTCATTCAAAAAATATATGCCCCCTCCTCTTCCTTACTTCAAGGTAAACATCTGCCCATTACCCCTTCCCCACTTCGCCTCAATATTTTTCGCTTATTTGTGATCATTTCGCTGACCCAATTATATTGTTACACTCCCGAGATATTTCTCTTTTCGACTGCCACATTTAAATATAAATACCGGGCCTCCCTCAGACGAATTGGACAAGAATATTCAGCGAAAGTCGCATTTTCTATTTTTCAGTCACTGAAACGGATACAACCACTTCCGGTTTGCGCTGGATTTTTCATATGCATTCGGAATTCTCTAGACCGGCCATGTGTAACAATGCCATCATGATCATCTCCTCTCAAATGTAAAGTAAGCCTTTAAAATACAGATAATTGTTCCAATGCAGATTATAAAAATATGTTCAACTCCAAATTACTGACATTTGATTTTTAAAACACCTTTTTTCTTAGTTTCTAAATCAATTTAGAACGGACCGGAAGTGACTGTATCTGTTTCAGTGACTGAAAAATAGAAAATGCGACTTTCGCTGAATATTCTTGTCCAATTCGTCTGAGGGGGGCCCGGTATTTATATTTAAATGTGGCAGTCGAAAAGAGAAATATCTCGGGAGTGTAACGATATAATTGGGTCAGCCAAAGGATCACAAATAAGCGAAAAATATTGAGGCGAAGTGGGGAAGGAGTAAAGGGCAGATGTTTACCTTGAAGTAAGGAAGAGCATGGGGCAGATGTTTACCTTGAAGTAAGGAAGAGCAGGGGGCATATATTTTTTGAATGAAACAAGTGCCTGTGGTTAGAATCCAACTCACAAATTTAGTGGCAACATGCACTACAACCACGAAAATTTATCATTCATGAAAAAGATATGACTTGAAATAAGGGAATAAATGAATAGGATCTCGAATAGACAAAATGTCATACGCTCTGTGCGTAATCACATTCTTTTTAGGGTCAGCTCATTAGGTACATGTATGAGGTAATCCTAAGTCATTAATTAGATTCATAAGTTTTAATATAAATATGCTGCAACTGTAGACATTCGTAACAATCGTGTGTAACTTGCACTGAACGAGGATTGTCATCTGTCAATTACATTTGACGTTCTTTTCAGCAATCGAACACTATTGTCGAGTTACAATATTATAACCTATCAAATCGGTGGTACAGTGTATATACACTCAGAGGGACATTACTTTACAATTTGTATATTGAGTTATATTACGTTTTAATCTGTAGACAGTGTATGTAAATTCACAGGACATTACGCTAAAATTATGTTCATAGAACAATCATATGTGTAAGAACTGTACATTTTAAGTTAGGCGTAAATACATTGTTGGCACTGGATTACTCATATTTGTACGCATTAAAGTATTAAAATATCCATATATATATAAAATAAATGATTATGATATTTGAAAATAATATAGCATTAGTTAATATTTGGAATAAAAACATTCTATAGACTAGATTATTGTTTGATATGATCTATTCTGTGGTGTTTTATATCAGATATCCTATAAATAATCATTGGAGTTCCGGTTTAAACCAAGCACAATCTGTCATAGATAAATTATATCATGCGTTCTTCTATGTAGCCCCTTATGTGTACTTATGTTTTATAATTGCATATTGAAGTTTTTGGATCTTTGTTGAGATGTTTATCTAATACCCATATGGCATGTAATTACGTAACAGTTTTATGCTTTGGAATTACTATTATTGATGATATTCTATATGAAATATAGTTTCTGTTAAACCAGTAACACATATTGTATCTGACATTCAACTAGAACACTACTTAATACTTAATCGTATCTGGTAAGGAAGGAAAAAACATCGGGGGAAATCGATAGTCATGGTAGAAACCTGTTTATTTATTGCCACTGCTGTTTTATTCACTTAGAAATAACTATTACTGATGTTCCTTATTTTCTTCACTTATTCTCGCCTTTGTTTTTAAAAATGAACACCACTCAACTATAAATGTACAATACCACAATATACTCGTAAATTATAGCTTTATACACACAACTACTGAAATGTATGGAGGCTTATTGGTGTCTTAGTGAATTTTAGATGTCGACTTAATTATCACGTCGAAATGCTTTATTGCTTTAAAAATAAGATAATGGAAATTTTAAATTTATAAATCGACTTTTAAAGGTTACGCTACAAAAATTGTATCCATGTCCTAAATAAATGTACAGTCAAACCTGTATTAAAAGGTCACTTTTGGGACAAGGAAAGGTGGTCTTTTAAGACAGGTGACCTCTTAAAAGAGGTTCAATTCATATGAAATTTTCTATGACAGGACAAGAAAAATGTGGCCTTTTAATACAGGTGATTTCACAATAGAGGTGATTTCACAATAGAGGTGACTTCACAATAGAGGTGACTTCACAATAGAGGTGACTTCACAATACAGGTGACTTTACAATACAGGTGACTTCGCAATAGAGGTGACTTCACAATAGAGGTGACTTCACAATACAGGTGACTTCACAATAGAGGTGACTTCACAATAGAGGTGACTTCACAATACAGGTGACTTCACAATAGAGGTGACTTCACAATAGAAGTGACTTCACAATACAGGTGACTTGACAATAGAGGTGACTTCACAATATAGGTGCCTTCACAATAGAGGTGACTTGACAATAGAGGTGACTTGACAATAGAGGTGACTTCACAATACAGGTGACTTCACAATGCAGGTGACATCACAATAGAGGTGACTTCACAATATAGGTGACTTCACAATAGAGGTGACTTGACAATAGAGGTGACTTCACAATAGAGGTGACTTCACAATACAGGTGACTTCACAATAGAAGTGACTTCACAATAGAGGTGACTTCACAATACAGGTGACTTCACAATAGAGGTGACTTCACAATAGAGGTGACTTCACAATAGAGGTGACTTCACAATACAGGTGACTTCACAATACAGGTGACTTCACAATAGAGATGACTTCACAATAGAGGTGACTTCACAATAGAGGTGATTTCACAATAGAGGTGACTTCACAATAGAGGTGACTTCACAATAGAGGTGACTTCACAATAGAGGTGACTTCACAATAGAGGTGACTTCACAATACAGGTGACTTCACAATAGAGGTGACTTCACAATAGAGGTGACTTCACAATACAGGTGACTTCACAGTAGAGGTGACTTCACAATACAGGTGACTTGACAATAGAGGTGACTTCACAATAGAGGTGACTTCACAATAGAGGTGACTTCACAATATAGGTGACTTCACAATAAAGGTGACTTCACAATACAGGCGACTTCACAATGCAGGTGACATCACAATAGAGGTGACTTCACAATACAGGTGACTTCACAATAGAGGTGACTTCACAATACAGGTGACTTCACAATAGAGGTGACTTCACAATAGAGGTGACTTCACAATAGAAGTGATTTCACAATAGAGGTGACTTTACATTAGAGGTGACTTCACAATAGAGGTGACTTCACAATAGAGGTGACTTCACAATAGAGGTGATTTCACAATAGAGGTGACTTTACATTAGAGCTGACTTCACAATAGAGGTGACTTCACAATATAGGTGACTTCACAATAGAGGTGACTTCACAATAGAGGTGACTTCACAATACAGGTGACTACACAATAGAGGTGACTTCATAATAGAGGTGACTTCACAATACAGGTGACTTCATTATAGAGGTGACTTCACAATAGAGGTGACTTCACAATAGAGGTGACTTCACAATAAAGGTGACTTCACAATACAGGTGACTTCACAATGCAGGTGACATCACAATAGAGATGACTTCACAATACAGGTGACTTCACAATAGAGGTGACTTCACAATAGAGGTGACTTCACAATACAGGTGACTTCACAATAGAGGTGACTTCACAATAGAGGTGATTTCACAATAGAGGTGACTTTACATTAGAGATGACTTCACAATAGAGGTGACTTCACAATAGAGGTGACTTCACAATATAGGTGACTTCACAATAGAGGTGACTTCACAATACAGGTGACTTCTCAATAGAGGTGACTGCACAATAGAGGTGACTTCACAATATAGGTGACTTCACAATAGAGGTGACTTCACAATAGAGGTGACTTCATAATACAGGTGACTTCACAATAGAGGTGACTTCACAATAGAGGTGATTTCACAATAGAGGTGACTTCACAATAGAGGTGACTTCACAATAGAGGTGACTTCACAATACAGGTGACTTTACAATACAGGTGACTTCGCAATAGAGGTGACTTCACAATAGAGGTGACTTCACAATACAGGTGACTTCACAATAGAGGTGACTTCACAATAGAGGTGACTTCACAATACAGGTGACTTCACAATACAGGTGACTTCACAATACAGGTGACTTGACAATAGAGGTGACTTCACAATATAGGTGACTTGACAATAGAGGTGACTTGACAATAGAGGTGACTTCACAATAGAGGTGACTTCACAATACAGGTGACTTCACAATAGAAGTGACTTCACAATAGAGGTGACTTCACAATACAGGTGACTTCACAATAGAGGTGACTTCACAATAGAGGTGACTTCACAATAGAGGTGACTTCACAATACAGGTGACTTCACAATACAGGTGACTTCACAATAGAGGTGACTTCACAATAGAGGTGACTTCACAATAGAGGTGATTTCACAATAGAGGTGACTTCACAATAGAGGTGACTTCACAATAGAGGTGACTTCACAATACAGGTGACTTCACAATAGAGGTGACTTCACAATAGAGGTGACTTCACAATACAGGTGACTTCACAATAGAGGTGACTTCACAATACAGGTGACTTGACAATAGAGGTGACTTGACAATAGAGGTGACTTCACAATAGAGGTGACTTCACAATATAGGTGACTTCACAATAAAGGTGACTTCACAATACAGGTGACTTCACAATGCAGGTGACATCACAATAGAGGTGACTTCACAATACAGGTGACTTCACAATAGGGGTGACTTCACAATACAGGTGACTTCACAATAGAGGTGACTTCACAATAGAGGTGACTTCACAATAGAAGTGATTTCACAATAGAGGTGACTTTACATTAGAGGTGACTTCACAATAGAGGTGACTTCACAATAGAGGTGACTTCACAATAGAGGTGATTTCACAATAGAGGTGACTTTACATTAGAGCTGACTTCACAATAGAGGTGACTTCACAATATAGGTGACTTCACAATAGAGGTGACTTCACAATAGAGGTGACTTCACAATACAGGTGACTTCACAATAGAGATGACTTCATAATAGAGGTGACTTCACAATACAGGTGACTTCACAATAGAGGTGACTTCACAATAGAGGTGACTTCACAATAAAGGTGACTTCACAATACAGGTGACTTCACAATGCAGGTGACCTCACAATAGAGATGACTTCACAATATAGGTGACTTCACAATAGAGGTGACTTCACAATACAGGTGACTTCTCAATAGAGGTGACTGCACAATAGAGGTGACTTCACAATATAGGTGACTTCACAATAGAGGTGACTTCACAATAGAGGTGACTTCATAATACAGGTGACTTCACAATAGAGGTGACTTCACAATAGAGGTGATTTCACAATAGAGGTGACTTCACAATACAGGTGACTTCACAATAGATGTGACTTCACAATAGAGGTGACTTCACAATAGAGGTGACTTCACAATAGAGGTGACTTCATAATAGAGGTGACTTCACAATACAGGTGACTTCACAATAGAGGTGACTTCACAATACAGGTGACTTCACAATAGAGGTGATTTGACAATAGAGGTGACTTCACAATAGAAGTGAACTCATGAACTCATTGGTGTGTTTTACTGTATATGTACATCTAACTGTAATATGATAAATGATGAAATGTAAAATAATCAAGAAGTAAAAAAAACCTAATTAAAAACCAATCGATTGACGTGCATTGCACAACATGAATATGCTTCTTCTTTAGTACGAAAAGAAAACATTTATCCCACGTGAATAACATATCTATTGAATAACTAACTGTATTCTCTGAATGTAGTATAAATAATGAATAATCTTTCGACGAAATGTCATTTCCAGTATCAACTCTATTATATAATCTATGAAAGCTGGAAGTCGGGGCAGACTGCAAAGCGCCAAACCTCACATGTCCATTAATCTTAAATGTGAGTGAAATAACATTCTCAAGAGTTCCATTTTGTTTTGACAATTGCAAAGAAAGATTTGTCCTTGAAAATTAAATTAATCTATTGTAGAAATTACAGATGAAATGATATTCCAGATAAATACTAGATTTTATTTTTCTTATGTTACACATTTATTTACATTTAATATGAAACATGATTGGCAAAAACGAAACCGCCTAATTAGGTAGTTATAAAGGGTAAGAGATGAGATACATCCAAACTAATGTTCCATAAATAAGATTGGAAAGTGTACACTGAAACCATTTACGTCTGCTTCAAACTGTTTATTTACAATCTAAATGGTTTATTGAAAATTAATTACCAAACATATCGGTGTGATAAGTTTTCCAGTTAGTGGTCAATCATATAGCAAAAACATGTCCAATCATAAATCAAGTGGGGTTTTTTTTCTGCAAGGCAATTAAACTTTTATAAGATGTATATTAATAAAAATGTAACTCTCTCTCTCTGGTTTTTTTTACTGCAAGATAATTAAGCTTTTATAAGATGTATATTAATAAAAATGTAACTCTCTCTCTCTCTCCTCTCCTCTCCTCTCCTCTTCTCTCTCTCATGTTGTAAATATTGTACATATCTTGTTATTATTAATTGTTGTAATTTAATTTCTTATCTGTATACCATTGTATTAACAAAGGTTACCCGACATAAAGATATATATATAGATAAAATGACTCTTAAAAACAATTGGATATCGAGATTGCAAGTAGCTCCCAGAACACAGGACGTTAATGACCTGTATCTCAACATTCTCTAATACACATGCCTTCTCATTAATGTTTGTATCAAAATATGAGGTTCTTCATGAAAAAAAAGGTTCCTGAATTCAGTGGAGTCGCACAAAAAGTATAAATTGATATTACACGTCCGTTACAAATTCTTATTTACACAATTAATCCCTTAAATGCAACACAAATATAGTTAACGGTAATATAACACACAGGGGGAGAAAAGTAGGAAGAAACCAAAGGTGTAATCAGAAGCCGCAAAATGACTATAGCTACGTTTTATTATTCTTCCTGTATGTCTGTAAATGGACTATAGCTACGTTTTATTATTCTTCCTGTATGTCTGTAAATGGACTATAGCTACGTTTTATTATTCTTCCTGTATGTCTGTAAAATGACTATAGCTACGTTTTATTATTCTTCCTGTATGTCTGTAAAAGGACTATAGCTACGTTTTATTATTCTTCCTGTATGTCTGTAAATGGACTATAGCTACGTTTTATTATTCTTCCTGTATGTCTGTAAAAGGACTATAGCTACGTTTTATTATTCTTCCTGTATGTCTGTAAATGGACTATAGCTACGTTTTATTATTCTTCCTGTATGTCTGTAAATGGACTATAGCTACGTTTTATTCTTCTTCCTGTATGTCTGTAAAAGGACTATAGCTACGTTTTATTATTCTTCCTGTATGTCTGTAAATGGACTATAGCTACGTTTTATTATTCTTCCTGTATGTCTGTAAAAGGACTATAGCTACGTTTTATTATTCTTCCTGTATGTCTGTAAAAGGACTATAGCTACGTTTTATTATTCTTCCTGTATGTCTGTAAATGGACTATAGCTACGTTTTATTATTCTTCCTGTATGTCTGTAAATGGACTATAGCTACGTTTTATTATTCTTCCTGTATGTCTGTAAATGGACTATAGCTACGTTTTATTATTCTTCCTGTATGTCTGTAAATGGACTATAGCAACGTTTTATTATTCTTCCTGTATGTCTGTAAAAGGACTATAGCTACGTTTTATTATTCTTCCTGTATGTCTGTAAAATGACTATAGCTACGTTTTATTATTCTTCCTGTATGTCTGTAAAAGGGCTATAGCTACGTTTTATTATTCTTCCTGTATGTCTGTAAAATGACTATAGCTACGTTTTATTATTCTTCCTGTATGTCTGTAAAAGGACTATAGCTACGTTTTATTATTCTTCCTGTATGTCTGTAAAAGGACTATAGCTACGTTTTATTATTCTTCCTGTATGTCTGTAAAATGACTATAGCTACGTTTTATTATTCTTCCTGTATGTCTGTAAATGGACTATAGCTACGTTTTATTATTCTTCCTGTATGTCTGTAAATGGACTATAGCTACGTTTTATTATTCTTCCTGTATGTCTGTAAATGGACTATAGCTACGTTTTATTATTCTTCCTGTATGTCTGTAAAAGGACTATAGCTACGTTTTATTATTCTTCCTGTATGTCTGTAAAAGTACTATAGCTACGTTTTATTATTCTTCCTGTATGTCTGTAAAAGGACTATAGCTACGTTTTATTATTCTTCCTGTATGTCTGTAAATGGACTATAGCTACGTTTTATTATTCTTCCTGTATGTCTGTAAATGGACTATAGCTACGTTTTATTATTCTTCCTGTATGTCTGTAAAAGGACTATAGCTACGTTTTATTCTTCTTCCTGTATGTCTGTAAATGGACTATAGCTACGTTTTATTCTTCTTCCTGTATGTCTGTAAATGGACTATAGCTACGTTTTATTATTCTTCCTGTATGTCTGTAAAAAGACTATAGCTACGTTTTATTCTTCTTCCTGTATGTCTGTAAAAGGACTATAGCTACGTTTTATTCTTCTTCCTGTATGTCTGTAAAAGGACTATAGCTACGTTTTATTATTCTTCCTGTATGTCTGTAAATGGACTATAGCTACGTTTTATTCTTCTTCCTGTATGTCTGTAAAAGGACTATAGCTACGTTTTATTATTCTTCCTGTATATCTGTAAATGGACTATAGCTACGTTTTATTCTTCTTCCTGTATGTCTGTAAAAGGACTATAGCTACGTTTTATTATTCTTCCTGTATGTCTGTAAATGGACTATAGCTACGTTTTATTCTTCTTCCTGTATGTCTGTAAAAGGACTATAGCTACGTTTTATTATTCTTCCTGTGTGTCTGTAAAAAGACTATAGCTACGTGTTATTCTTCTTCCTGTATGTCTGTTAAATGCATGTGATAGGTTGCATTATTGTTGCGTTCAAATTTAAACAAAATAGATTGAGTATAGGTTTTTAGAGAAATCATGGAAGAAATTCAGTCATGTTGATCATTTCTTATTTGAACATTAATAAATATACAATAACTTAAAATCTTCAGATGTTTTGTATGTATGACATCATGTAAGGACGGTAAATGCATTATTTAACAATAACAACCTGCAACCACCGTAAACGTTGCTAATTGAAATCACTGAAACTGCTTTACAGTGCCGTATAAATGAAAACTTGCTTTGACATGTCACTATTGATGGCAACGCTATACGTAGTCATTTTCTGAGACAGCAGGAATTAATAACATCTTAATTATATGTGACGCTTAAAGGAAAGGCATTGACAAACTTCAATTATTTAGCTTAAATGTGCATTAACGAGTTGCGTGAACTCTTAAAAATAGCAACAGACAAGTAGCAGTTTATATTTTCCACAAAGCAAAATGGGAAGCATTTTCGAATACACAATTTCTTCTAGAAATCTGGAATATTTGTGCAAGACATCAACTGTATTCAAAATATGAAACACCAAACTAAAATATAATTTCAATAACAACCTGAATGAAATCAGAAAATCAAGCATTAAGCAACTATTGCCCTTGTGTTAGGTGAACATATAGAATTGTCCACAGGAAGGGAGTTGTTCATTCGAAAAATGTGCCCGAATGTCAACAATTCCTTGTATTTTGATAATGTTTATGTTCCCCTCACGAGAAGGTTATATTTGGATATATATTTCGCTACATGGCTATTAATATCAACTTAGTGCAGATGTACTCAAAAGTATGAAGGTACCATGGGACGTATGATTCACTGGTGAAGCTATGCGATCGGTAAATATTTTGTTTGTTTTGACAACATATAAGAAATACTGGAAGGACTTATGTGTGAAATATGAATTTAACTTGACAACAATTCATCAGGGTGTTTCGCATGGTAATTATTGCACCAAACCTCCTTTTCTAATACATTTATTTAATACTGATTCGAGAGGCCATGTTAAATTGGTCTTATTGAAGAATAGGCCGGGGATAGTAAGCAAATATCTTTCTGATTGAATAAGAAGGGTCGTATATACGATTTACGTACTTGTCGAATTATAAGTAAAAGCAGAATAAATATATATTAAATTTCACAATCAGACAAATTAAGACTTTAGGCCCGTAGACAACATAGAGGTATAACAGTAGTAATTATATCTGTGGATTCAGAAATATTAAAACAACATATTTAGGAAAATTAATCTGCATATTCATATGTTTATTTGACATTATCCATACAAGGTTTAAATGATACACAATGTACTCGAATATGCAAAACATCTACGCATATGTAGAACGCCATCAATACAGTTAGTAGAAGTTTTTGAATACACAAATTAACCTTTATAAAATATCTATATATTTTAGTACCAAGGGATTTCTACATATGATTTTCTCCTGAAATAATTAAAACGATTGGTATATTCTATTATATATATATATCTTGTCATAGTAGATTGATGATTATAAATCCCTTATTAAATATCAATAGGAGTTCGTGTATATACCGTCTTTTATGATAAATCATTAATGTGTTTCGGTCTAGACATATGTTTGTTGTTCATTTTTTGATGTTTTGCAAGTTCATTTCTGTTTCCAAAAGCTATTGTGTTTTATCATTTGATCAAGTACCCTGATCACGTGATTGTACATTGTAGTTGGATTTGTGAGTGCGATTTTAAAATCATGGCGAAGTGCTTTCAATAAAAACGTAGATATCAAATTTAGTACGCACGACGCGTTTCTGGAATAACCTTCATCACTCAAAGCCAAAATTTTTGAAAGCCAAATAATGCATGTTTATATGATGACTTTGGTGTTCTCTGGATACATATAAGTAAGGGTAATAACAAAATTACCGAATTCCGAACAATCTTACAAAGGGAAAGTCAAAACTCATAAGTATATAAACAGACAAAATCAGTCAACAACCGGAAAACTGTGAAAACCGTAATGACCCTGACTTGGTACAGGCATTTCTAAAGACATGGTGGGTTGAATCAGATCTTAAAGCGCCAAACCTCCCGCTTTCATTACGGCTCAAAGGTTCCGGCTGTCACTATAACAGTATTTATAACAATACTGGAACAAAATAGGTAAAATCGTTGTCAAAGCAGTACCAAATTCAGTGAAGTAAATGTCAAAAACACTCTTACGTCACACATTGATAAAAAATAAATTTGACATTTTTGTTGACTTCCTTATCTTTATACATTTTCACTATATGAAAATCCATCGTTTATTATACTACGGTTTTATGCAACATTAACATTTTCCGCCATAATATAACTGAGATATTGTTGAAAGAAGCATTAACTTATAGAACATCTATAGACCAAAATAAACAAATTTATCAAATTATAACGAATAATATATACAGTGCATTTCAGTATTGATTAAGTCCGAATAAATCGTCTGAAGAAGTATTGAATCAGATCAAATGCACTACAGTAGAAAAGTTATCCCATATGCATACTTTATTATGATACTCATACTTCAATGGAAATGTACATCAAAATTGTTCTGAATTATAGCGAACATTGAACAAATCGATACACTTTACAACGAGTAATGTACAAAATGGTTACATGAATGGAATTTATTATAGATACAAGAAATGATGGAATACTCTTAGGGAAAAGGTATGTTTACAAGAGAGTGAGTGATATATTTCAGCCATATCATGGCCATAAAAACTTATTTGTTATTAGATGATTATGAAGCCTAATTTGTCTGTTAAACGTGTCTCTCAACTCTGACTCATTATCCTACAATCGAGCAAGAGAGAAGACGATGCTATGTTGTAAAAGTTGAGTCTGATCCATTTGGTTTATTTGAACTTTATAATATGCTTAAATAAATTACAATCGAACCATTTTGTATCTTACTCCTCAATGTCGCATGTTTAGAAAAGAGACGAGAAATACTAATTTTATTCTTCAACCTGATATGGGATCGAACTCGCGATCGTCTGTGGTAACTGTGTTATTATGTCTATTATGTTTGATGTTCATGACATGCATGATGTCTCTGGTGTGATGTAATGTATACTTCTGAAAACTAAAAGCAATGGCATATTTCGCTCGAATAACATGAACGAAAATAGGACCATAATTGCCATGAAACGAACAGTAGTTTGCATTAAACATACATATGAATTTGCAATCTGTGAAATTGTACACCATAATGCAATTAAATGCTCAAGAAAATCATGCTTTACTAATCAATTCATGTCAATCAATATTGCTGCAATTAGCTCTTTGATGTGAGGAAAATTTTCCCGCAACGAAGTTTTCTACCTTGTTTATAAATAGGTAAATATTGGTCACCTTTATATATTCGAAACTGAAACTGTTCTCATTTTCTTTCCCGTGAAACGCCTACATGACATAATAAGAAATTAGTTTACAGCTTAAAACAGCAAAATGGAGAATTAAATATGAAAACAGTAGCAAAATCAAGATGACGGATGTAGGTTAAAGGACAACACGCGATAGACAATACAACACATGAGAGACATAATATTCATACAGTGAAACAACAGATCGCAACAACATGTGTTTGGACGTAATCTGGAATTACATCAGAAGCTTCACACATGTGGAAGTTGGTGTTTTATTGTGATAATGACATTCAGTATTATCACTGTTGATAATTTCCTATGTTGCATACAACATTATGTTTCAATTCAAGTTAGAACTAGAAGAAGATATGGTTTTGTAAAAAAACATCATCGGATGATGTGCCATGGAGATAATATAAGTTATTTACGTTCCTATCCGTAGATATGGAGATTTTAACACCCTGAAGTAGCCAAGTACATACTGAGGCGCAGCCGAAGTGTGTACAGGCTACTGAAAAGGGTGTTAATTTCTCCTTATCTACGGATAGGAACGTAAATAACGAATTTATCCCCGGTTATAGTTAAAAAATAAGACATGTTGGACCCCAGCGGGCCACGTAAAAGTGACGTTTTCTTTGTTTTTGGAAAGAATAAGTAACAAATATGAAAGTCTCGAGTGTTTTTTACTCGATGTAGGGCCTACAGTTGATCAAATTAATAGCTTTCTATTCAATATGTAGCCAAATTTAACACTATTTGATTTTGGAGCGTAACGTCGCGAGCTTTGACGTCATAGTATCCCCCTTTTGAAAATTATAACAACATTTGATTGGTTAAATGGCTAGTTACACCCGGTAATATGGCCTAGCAACACCCGGGAATATGTTTTTTTCATGAACCAATCAACAGTTGTTATAATCTTCAAGCCGGGGATAATATAATGATTTTCACCAAATAAACGGAATCCCTTGTTATGGAAATATAACATAGATTCTTCAATGTGGGATACAAATCCTCCAAAAGAGTCGTCCACTAGATGTGCAGGACGAATCAAATACAAACTCGCCACAAGGACGGGGCACTTACATTATGAACAAATTTGCTGTTAATGGCAGTTGTTGCCTTGTTGTTCTCTACTCTAAAACTGATATCCGAATGCTTCAGTTTGTGATTGACAATATATTTGCAATGTTGAGTGAACATGTATTTCGGGCCCGTCGCTGTCGTGATAGTATGGTAGTTGGGTTTACAATTACACATGCAATCAATGCATATACCACTAACGTTGTGAGTTAGATTACCGCTCATATCGAGGTGCACTCGATGCAACATTATGTGATAAAAACAATTCAGTGAGTTGCGGCCGGTCGGTATTTTTTTGCGGGTACTCCGGTTTCCTCCACCAATAAAGCTGACTTCGAAAGTTTCACGGTCGCCACCAATACATGATTACCGTTACGGAATATTGGTGCCACAAATTACAAACCGGTTCTGTACTCATCCATTACTTATCACCGGGTTTGTAAAAAGAGTAACATAAAGGGCGCCACATGTGGAGTAGTCATTGCCTACTCTTCCGGAGCACATAAGTGCACCCCTGTCGCTTTTAGTGGTGTTCGTGCCACATAATATTTTACCTACATGGTGTTGGGTTTTTTTGAGGGGTTGTGGGGTTTGTACTCGTCAAGGGTGTAAATGAAATACTGCTCACTGATACTAAGCAATATAAAATTGATTGGTAACAAACTGGAGTGTTTATTGTCTTTTGCGACATAATTTTGATCCTTTGTATGATGCTTAATGGAAACCTAAATTTTCAATAATAAAAATTAATAATACATATATTCTTTGGCTATAAGATAATTTTACATCTAAAATTGTTGTCGTTTATCGTTAACAAAGTAAACAGAATGGTTTCTAAATAATTAAACTAAACCACAAGAGTGATATTATATATTACGGAGAAGAAGGCAATAATATAATTTAAGATAATTAATATTAATTATTTCTGTTTTTTAAATTGACAGCTGATGACTATAGCATATAACAGAATGCACAGACATATAGATAATATGCATTTGCTTCTTCATTGGATACTAGAAACTAAGCGCTAGTGAAATCCGAAGGGGCAATCCAGAGACAGAGGTAACCTTGGACACAAGACACATAACGAAGATAAACAAACCTTAAACACAACACAATACCGACAGCCCGTACTTGAATGATATAAAACAAATACTATCAATCATGACAGAAATATATGCACTGGCCAAAAAGATATAAAAAAAGGGAGAGAGACGAAGACCAATAATAATCAACGAGAAACGGAGAAAAGTAAAGATGATCAACAAGAACCCTCTCACGGCTGTGAACACAAGTGTTTAGATATAAGTGAACAGGCATTATTGTTAATGATCAGCTTATTATTCTAGCATGCTAATATATGTTTTAGAATTCTTAGAAAATCATCATCATCTTTTAAGTATTATGACTTATATAATGAAGAATGCGATATACAAGTACCTGTTCACGAATTATATTGCTAGAGCTGAACACCAGACAATCGAATCTTGTTATTATACGAATCATGCAACAAAAGCGAATTGAAACCATTGTCCAGCAGTTCAAGAAAAGCACAACACTTCTGACCATAAGTTATGACAGTCAACAAACAACGAAACGAACCAAAACTTCTTTTTGAATTGTAAGAAGAGTTTGAAGATACCAAAGGTGTAATCAGAATTCGTATATCGAATAAGAACAGACAACACAGTGGCCAAAAGAACAAGTACAAAAACACAAACAACGATCTATAAAACATACACATAAAACTAAAGATCGAGTAGCCCGAACCCCAGAATTTACTTCCTCTGTTTATTTTAAATGGGATTACACTGGCCTGGCTAATCCCACCATATTTGTATGCCTTCCTAAATCTAGTTAATCCGGCCATATTTATATGATTTCACAAACCTAGTTAAACCCACCATATATAGATGCCTTCCCAAACTGAGGACATACATTGTTATCGGTTACCTAATCATGAGAAAACTACATGTCATCTGAATCTAACTGATCAAAGGGAAATATTAATACAAAGTATTCAATAAAAACATATTGTCAGTTGACGATGAATTTCATTGCAACAGTCTACATGTTTTAAAGGCTGTACGATTAAATCGTCAGATTTTAGTGCCTGTTCAAAACCATAACCTGGATTTCCAACTCCATATCACGTGATATTTTTTTTATGAATTTCATTGCAACAGTCTACATGTTTTAAAAGCTGTAATATTAAATCGTCAGATTTTAGTGCCTGTCCAAAGCCATGACCTGGATTTCCAACTCCATATCACGTGATATTTTTGTTGTTTAGTGATTTGATGTGAGAAGTGGTTGTTCGTTGTTTTTTTTCAATATTGGTGGGACATTTGACCGTCACTGTTTCTTTTCATATTAGGTAATGAAAGAGTTATCACAAATGAGATCTATGGTATGTCCTTTTGTATTTTGAACTTTTAAATTTCTGTTAGAACAGTATGATAATAATGAAATGATGATTCTTCCCCCTATAATCACTAATTAAACCACAATCTGATTACATTACTAATAGTTTGAAAGCAAAGTTTAAATTCGTATCAATTTTACTTTAACTGTCCGTCAACATAACTGGTAAAATCAATTTATTTTTACAAAATTATTCTTTTAAATTAATTTCATTTCTAGGAAAAGTAAATTGCCGCAGTTCGAGGTTGTTTTCTAGTCCGTGTTGTTTTGATGCTTGGTGTGAATATCTCTGTTACATTAAGTTATAATTGTTCTGCTAATTAGTACATGGAGGTTGAAATGCACAAGAAAGAAACAACATATGTTTTGAATATTTTATCAAAAAGCATACAACTAACAGCCGTATTGTTTAAATGGATGTGAAAAGTTTTAAAATTAAAACGTCTTTCTCGTTATAAATAATGATTTAGATGACAAATGATCCACATTGTATATGATATGATTGTTAGGGTCATGGTGTTTAATGGTATTTTAACAATATTTCAACTATATTGTGGCGGAGGAAACCGCCCGGGGGGAACCCACCGGCCTGTCGCAAGTCACTATCAAATTGTATCACATAATGTTGTATCGAGTACACCTCGCCTGGTCGGGATTCGAATTGTTTTTAATGTTGTTCTAGTTGTCTTTTATAGATTCTGTGATAACAATTATCCATTCTATGATAACTAGTATTATCAGTCTCCTCTCCTTTAATCATACGTATCATTAATAGTTACCGTTTTACTTCCTTGACACAGGAGACAAACATGTTATCATTACTCCAGATCATCAATTTCTAGAAACAACCAGTAACATCATAAAAATCCGTATAATTTATTTTTTTTGTACAAAATAAACATGATGTAAACAAGATTGGTTGTGACCTTGAACGGTCTATTTTGTCCATTCCGTGGCATTGCTAGACATATAAACGGAAAATCGATCCCATTAAGTCCTGAAAATAACCTCGTTTTATTAGATTAATTGTGAAGACATAATAATATCAATGGAACACACACGACAATATATACTATAATGTTTTGTGTACAAAATAACTCTTACTTTGAATAATGTCAGTTAGTGTTTAATTCATATATAAAGACTTAACTCTTAATACCAATATATTGTACTATTTGGCGGTCAGCGTGTGTTGTCGTGTCAGAGTTATGGTGTTAAACGCCAATTTCAACAATATTTCAGCTATATCGTGCGGTAAGTTTTATTGGTGGAGGAAACCGTAGTATCCGATGAAAACCACTGGCCTGCCGCAAATCACTGTCAAACTTTATCACATAATGTTGTATCGAGCTTACCTCGCCATGAGCGAGATTCGAACTCGCAACATTATTGATGATAGCAATGATTGCATAATTAGTTGTAAATCCAACTACCATACGATCAGGGCCACGGCGACCCGAAAACCATGTCCACTAAACATAGCAAATATGTTGTCAATAAAAATCTCAAGTAGCAAACTAACAGCAAATTTGTTCATAATAAACTGATGTAAGTTGGCTTTTTACGTGCAAGGAGTGTTGAATTCTACATACACGAGAAACACATTTCCGTCCCATTCTCATGTATTTGATTCGTCATACACACCTAGTGGACGCTTCTTTTGGAGGATTTGTTAAAGAATATATGTTCTATTTCTATACCCCGGGATTCCATTTAGTTTTTGAAAATCTCCAATAGCACATTATCCGAAGATGTTTGTTTACAAAACCATATCTTCTTCTAGTTCTCACTTGAATTGAAACATAATATTGTGTGAAAAATAGGAAATTATCAACAGAAATAATACTGAATGTCATTATCACAATAAAACACCAACTTCCACATGTGTGAAGCTTCTGATGTAATTCCAGATTACGTACTAACACATGTTATTGCGATCTGTTGTTTCACTGTATGAATATTATGTATCACATGTGTTGCATTGTCTATCATGTGTTGTCCTCTAAATAAGGGTAATAACAAAATTACCGAACTCCGAACAAAGGGAAAGTCAAAACTCATAATTATATAAACAGACAAAATCAGTCAACAACCGGAAAACTGTGAAAACCGTAATGACCCTGACTTGGTACAGGCATTTCTAAAGAAATGGTGGGTTGAATCAGATTTTAAGGCGCCAAACCTCCCGCTCTCATTACGGTTCAAAGGTTCCGGCTGTCACTGTAACAGTATTTAAATACAGGAACAAAATAGGTAAAATAGTTGTCAAAGCAGTACCATATTCGGTGACGTAAATGTCAAAAATACTTTTACGTCACTAGCGGCAGGTCGGTGATTTTCCCCGGGTATTCCGGTTTCGTCCACCAATAGAACTGACCTCCACGATATAACTGAAATATTGTTGAAAGTGGCGTTAAACACCATAACCCTAACCCATAACCCTACATCCGTCCTCTTGACTTTGTTACTGTTTTTATATTTAAATCTCTATCTTGCTATTTTAAGCTGTAAATAAATGTATTATGTCATGTACGCGTTACACGGGAAAGAAAACTATACCTATCAACCGGGAACAGTTTCAGTTTTTAATTTAAAGGTGACCGATATTTACCAAAATAGAAACCAGGTAGAAAACTTTGTTGAAGAAAAATGTCTTCACATCAAAGAGCTAATTGCAGCAATATTAATTGACATAAATTGATTAGTAAAGCATGATTTTCACGAACATTTAATTGTATAATGGTGTACAATTTCACAGATTTCAGGTTCATATGTATGTTGAATGCAAGCTTCAGTTCGTTTTATCGCAATTAAAGTTCTGATTTCGTTCGTGTTAATCAAGCGAAATATGTCATTCCTTTTAGTGAGCAAAATTATACATTACATTGCACCAGAGACATCCGTATGCAACTGACCTTACTAGTGACAGGTAAAAACGAATAATTTGTATTTTGTCGCTTATTAACTGCAAACTTGCATGGTTCTTTGTCCGTAATTAACGCCGACTAAAAGCAGATTCACAGAAATAAGAAATAAGTGCATTGTTGTACTGATTTAATGACGATTCGGCAAACCCCGTAAATAATGCCGATAATTAATAAGATGGCGTCCATTTCTTGATCGATTTCAAAACACGAGCAGTTGCACCTTTTTCCCCCGGTGCGCGTACATTTCATAACATTTATAAGTTATATAAACACGTTTTATTAAGGCATCAATCATATCCGAAAGTTTTTATGGGTAACAAAAATTTACGATTTTGGCAGATAATGCCCCTTTAAGGAATGGAGAGTTATTGTTTTCTTAGTTCTTTAGATACTATACACATACTTGTTTTTGTTACAAGATTAATAATTAATAAAAATTTAAGTACAATGGATGGATTTTCAGTTGGAGAATGTCCTCGTATCTCTCCATTCCTTAAAAACAATGGGCCTCGGCCCCTTCAGGTCATCGGCTCCATTATTTTTAAGGAATGGAGAGTTACTCGGACATTCTCCTATACGTATTAACGGCAACGTTCAACTGTACCCTACGGATGTGTGTGACATTTAAATACACAATGTGCTAAAAATATGTTTTATCAATTTAAATTATGTACATGCAACTGACTCAATCATTAGCATTACGATTTTTTTTATAAAGTAATTCATTAAAAAACTTTTAAAATTTCAAATGAAGTTTTCGTCAACTAGAACTTTGTGCTTTAGCGGATCGAGCAACCTTTTATTGCATAACTCAAAGTCCATTTCATCTCAAACTAGCTGCTTATGTACATGTACAGTCCATGGACATAAGTATTCGTCACCCTCGATTTTACGCTATATATTTCATATAAAACCACATTTTCCAAAAAAATATTGTGAAGTCATTTCTAAACGGATTTTGATCATTTTTGCACCAGAAGAAGCAGAATTATTTAAAGATTATTTGTTTATTTTAGCATGATTTTCTGTTAGATTGCCTTTATTTTCTTATGATTTAAAGTCAACTTTGCTATATATTGTAACAAAAATAAAATCGGAAAAATCAACATTTGTGTGTTTAAATCACAAGAAAACAAAAACCATGCCGACAAAAATGACTATCAAATAAAGAAATAAAATTCAAAGAATTATGCGTGTCTTGAAATAAATTTCATAAAAATCTGCCCAGAGATAGCTTTAAAATATTATTTTTTTTTAAATGTGGTTTTATATGAAATATATAGTAAATAAACAGCTGCGCCAAGAGCGCATGATAGGCCCGTCGTCAACAATCATACAATATTTGTAAAGACTTTCTTTCCCATAACTCTTGAATGAAAAATCTAAATTTCACCAAAAAGTAAGACTATCAATTCCAATAACTGTGCGAAGTTTGAAGTGAATTGGTCAAGGGGTTCTCAATTTACAGCGCGACATACGAAAAATCGCCTACAATTTGATGAATAAAGTCCCATAACTCTGGAATGAAAAATTGAAATTTCACCAAAAAGTATACAGACCATAAGACTATCAATTCCAATAACTATGCGAAGTTTGAAGTGAATTGGCAAAGGGGTTCTTAATTTACAGCGCGACATGTGAAGCGGACGGACGAACAGTCGGACATTGGTATACCATAATACGTCCCGTCTTAAAGACGGGCGTATAAAAATCGAAAGTGACGAATACTTATGTCCATGGACTGTACTTACCCTAATACTTCCTCTACATTCTATAGTAATCGTAGATCGCTTAAGTATAACGCAAATATTATTCAGGTGAGTACATGCACTTGATGAAAACCGAAAATCGAAGAGTATGAATTGCGCGACGTCAGAACGATTTAATTCATTTGACGCCGAGACGTCTTATGACGTGGTCTAATTCGGCAACGTTGCAAACGTTATAATTTGGAAGCGTTAAGAACTGAATGTATTTTTTTGTAGTTTTATTGGCGTGTAAAAGCGTGAACCGAAGCACATTTTGTATGAAGCGCGCTCGGTCCACGCTTTTACACGCCTATAAAACTACAAAAAAATGCATTCAATAGCAAATAGTTCATGGCACTGAGGGTCATATGGCAGTATATGGACCGGTCCGTCACCAAAAAAATATTATATGGACCGAAGCTTCTGAGGTCCATATAATATTTTTTGGGTGACGGACCGATCCATATACTGCCATATGACCCGAAGTGACATGAACTATTTGCTATATTATACTTTTTATCTAAAATAATAATGCAGGTACCTGGCCGGTCCATATACTAAAATAGTGACCGGTCCATATACGAAAATAGTGAACGGCTGCGCTAACAAAGACAAATAGGGAAAATAAAAACGTAAAGTGTAATATATTCTTATAATTACATTTAAATCACACCAAAATTTAATACAGTTGAATTTTTCGTTCTGAATTTTATTTGTGTTAGATTATTTGCTGTTGGAAATTACTACGCCATTGATTGTTTACATCTGACGTCGTCATGGAGGCACGCGCAAGTTCGGGTTTGAGTTTTATTCGGATGTAAAACATCTCTTTTATAATCATGTGACCAATTCATTACCAATCATATTGAAACATTTCAATGAAAAACGGAAGTAATGTAATTATTATGTCATGAACATCAAACCTAATAGACTGCACAGTTACTACAGACGATCGCGAGTTCGATCCCGTCAGGTTAAAGCATAAACTTAGTATTTGTAATGCTGTATCGAGGACACCTCGTCAATATATTTCCTTCTTCACGATCAGAATAATATTAACTTGCATCATGACTGATATTTTAACTTGTACCGTATTGTCTTGTAACTTTGTACCATGGCATTCTTAACCACTATAATAATGTTTGTTGTATTGACATCAAATATATTGACACTTTTTATTTTAATCTTTTTATACTCAAACTGTTTGTGCTTCATAATTTTGATTTTGATCTTTTTATACTAAAACGTTTTGTACTTCGGAACAAAAATAATCAATTGCAGAACATATTTGCTTGATACTTTTGATGCCAGAAAAAAATGCCATTAGTCTCGCATGCTTCCTCTGCACGTCTGTGGTTAAACCTAGACTCCGTTTACTCGTAGTAACATGTTGATCAATCTCACTTCTATTGTGTACTTCTTACTAGTTTGAAGACTTCCATTGGCCTATTATCAATGTACACTTCTTACTCTTGGTGAAACTAAGATAAACTTATTTTCCCTCTTTGTAAAACTTACACAGGACGCATTTTCCCCCTACGCCTGTTACTGGTGATTAAACTTAAATAGGGCTCATTTTTTTTCTACACTTCTCTCTTCGGGAAATAGTTGCCTAGGGATACTTCCCCCTACACCTGTGATTGGTGATTAAACTTACACAGGGTTCATTTTCACCATAGACTTCTAACTGGTGATAAAATTTCCATTATTCTTTTTCATAAAAGTATTCCACGGAACTCATATCATGAAAATGTACGTCTTTCAAATTTATGACGAATTTATAGCTTTGCATTTTCCTTTCATTAAAACCAATTTGTTGCAAAATTCTTTTTTTAGGTTTACAGATATTTCCATCTTCAAAGAAATGTGTGGGTATTTGCTATATAACTAAATTCCCGTAAAAAAAGATGGTTCCTGTACCTTAAAATAATTGTGATCGACTGGCAATGCCATAATATAATTGCAAGGATAATTATGTTCTGTTCTTTTTTTTTAACAAATGAACTTATCAATTGTTTTGTCTCATACCTTTGACATTTCGATATTGAAACCTCAAAAAATAACATCCATTTTCCTCCTGCGAGATATTTTCAATGCCATAATTTACACAGATATTCTGGGATTAAATTTAGACAGTTGGAGAATACGAACAAGTGGGCATTGTGTACAGTGACGATGATCTTCGTCTATTTAACTAAATAGCAAAGCAAGTAGAGGAAAATGTAGATAGAACATGGTAATAGGGGTCCGTTGGGAATTGTATTTGTAATATAATCGGCATCACTCATAAGATATGGAAGTAAATTAAAAAAAATATGCAAATATGTGAATTATTCATTACATGGTAATGTCATTAATGAATGCATTTTCAAAATATTTCAATTTAAGTTTTGAAACTGCTATTGATCAATAGAATCGATATATTTTACAAATGTTAAAGAAAGTGTAGTAAATAGCTCTTATTAATTAATCTTTCTATTCTATTATAAACACCATTGTTCTACAAATATTTGATCAACAAATCAATTCTTCCCAATCTTTAATTTAAACCTGTAGACCATATGATATAGCAAATTTACAAAATAAAAGGGAAATAAGTTGCTGGTTATATTAGCAAAACATTGTTAAATAAAAGATAGATTTCTGAAATTACCTTCAGTAAGTAAACGAAAGGGCCAAACAGGATAGCCAAATTCTTCTAACGTTATCTATGCATGAGAGAGGTTGATCTAAGTTTTTATAAATTACGCTATTTAGGGACTTTAATTTTCTTCAAAAGCTTGTAAAAGATAAGAATATTCATGAGGCTAGAGCCTTTAATTTCACATACAGGTATATTGATGACGTTTTATCTATCAATAATTCTAGATTTGCAGAATTTCTTCCATTGATATATCCTCCAGAGCTAGAAGTTAAAGAGACCACAGATACCGCTTCGTCCGCATCATTTTTGGACTTATACCTCGAATTTGACGACAGTGGTCAAATCAGTACTAAAATTTATGATAAACGGGACGACTTCAATTTTAAGATCATAAATTTTCCAAATATGTGCAACAATATACCAGCTTCTCCTGCATATGGTGTTTACATCTCGCAATTGATTCGTTATGCAAGGGCCAGTAGCAATTATTCTGATTTCCTGAAACGTCATCTTCATCTGAGAAACAGGCTACTGGACCAGGGCTATAAAAAGATTCGCCTTATTCGATCTCTTAAAAAGTTTATATTCCGATACCAAGATCGTGTCGAAATATATTCCGTCTCTGCAGAAAAGATTATAAACGATGGTTTTTCATATAGTGAAAATGTATAAAGATAAGGTTTCAACAAAAATGTCAAAAATATTTGTTTTATCAATGTGTGACGTAAACGTGTTTTTGACATTTACTTCACCGAGTTTGGCGCTGATTTGACAACTGTTTTACCTGTTTTGTTCCAGTATTGTTGTAAATACTGTTATAGTGACAGCCGGAAACTTTGAGCCGTAATGAAAGGGGGAGGTTTGGCGCTTTAAAATCTGATTCAACCCACCATTTCTTTAGAAATGCCTGTACCAAGTCAGGGTCATTACGGTTTTCACAGTTTTCCGGTTGTTGACTGCTTTTGTCTGTTTATATACTTACCGGTATGAGTTTTGACTTTCCCTTTGTTAGATTGTTCGGAGTTCGGTAATTTTGTTATTACCCTTATTTCAAACATAGACCATGCCAATGTCGAATCACTGCATGAGTACTGGGCGGGGAATATCCATCCTCGGGGGAAATATGTGGAGATTGTTTTTGTTACCAGAATATATATCAAATAGAAAGATAATATACAAACCTGTATCTTTGAATATTTAGCGATTTTTTTTCCAGATGTTATAAGAGATGTAAGTAAGCGTTAGAGAAAACCGAAGGTGCAATCCAGAATGGACAATCCAGAGATACTGTCAACATTGGAAACACAAGACACAGGACGAAGACAAACGAAACAAGAAAAAACAACATAAAAAACTGAAAACGAATGAGCCACAGGAAACCCATCTAAAAACAAGGGGTTTACACATGTGTCCACGAAGGGAAAGCAGTGTGTTTAAACAAGGGGTGAACACATGTGCCCTCGAAAGGAAAGCAGTTTGTTCTTCTTACAAGACACCTGCCATGTTTCTCATAGTCAAGTCGTGTTATACATCACTATACACAAATAAAGTTATACAAACACAAAAAAGACAAAGACATGAACTGTCCTACAAATAACTAAGAATAGATGTTACAAGTGTGGGAAATTGAGTATTTCACAAGTGGAACGTTGTGGAAAGATATTAATAGATGATTAATTTCACAGTTATACATGTAACACGGAGAGAACAAAGGTCTTTTTGTGATAAGATAATAATGATGTAGCTGTACTAGACTAAGCGTCTGTTCCGATTGCTATCTCTCAGAAACGACAGTCCACAAGTAGACATGTTGTTCCACGTTACCCTGATTTCAATTCAATCAGTATATTCTCTTATTCTTTAAAATTATGTGCTTAGAAGAGGACCTATACATATTCATAGTTTAGTCTTGACTTGACCCGACCGGGGATCGAACTCTGTAACTTCCGCACTCTAGGCGATAATGACAACCATTACATCATCGAGGCGATCCTTCAATTTCGATATCAACAAGTAATTTATATTCAATCAGTTGTCAAGGACACTGATTTCCTTATTCCACTTCTATTTTCTAGTTTAATAGAGCTATCTTTAAAGGATAAATTGTATGGGATGTCGTCAATGCCATGTAACTGTTGACGTTTGTAAATTTTCTGACAATTTGACAGACAATTGCCAGCTTCAATTGAAAACACCTTACTTTTTATTCAATTTCTGTGACAGGATATGCCATGAAACAAATTATTTGATTAAAGAATTTGAAAAAACTGTTTTAGACGACGTGTGAAATACATTATAGGAACAAATATGGAAAATGACAGTGGAAACCGTTTTTTAATCAAGTAAAGATATACTTTAAAGCAAGTGAATGTCATTTAGTGATGACTGGGGTAGTCTTGGGAATCCGTTTGACAGAAAATTGAATCGTTTCTAGAAGAATTGATCAGATGATGTAGATCTGAAGAATAATTTAAATCATTTATACAATCCAGACTGTCACAGAATTGATAGCAACCTACTTGTCGATATGAAAACAACAACTGCAATTCTTATTCCGATATGTGCAAGCTTACAAGAATCTTGAATCAAATTGTTGTATTTAATTTGTCTTAAAAATATGCGTCTTTAATACTCTTAAAAGCATACACTATTTAAAATTATTATGCTTTCTGTAAATTTCTTCTGTAATATAAGTTCATACGATATTTTGCCATATATCACAAATAATTATATAGCGTTGATATACTATGCGACAATAGTACATCTACTATGCCAGTCAAGCTATATATAGCTAGTCCACGTGCAATGGGGCGGATCCAATCTGTCAATCTATCATAGTCGTCTATTATTCATTTTACTGTTTTTTACTACTTGTTATTGTTGTTAATTAAATTTCAAACTTCAAAAATCTTTATATATTTAAAGCCTTAAATGAAACAAAGAATATTCTCACACTTTCAAGACTATCTGATCCAATATATTAGTCACCAATATCAGGACCTCCTTTATTGTAATAGTTCTCAATATATTTTGTCTACATATAACAGTCAGCATAATAATAATAATAATGTTGTGTTAGCAATGACTATGCCATATAGTGGTCAGGGTTGAAGACATAGTGCACTCCCCTTCGGATCGTGCACTATGTCTTCAACCCTGACCACTATATTGGCATAGTCATTGCTAACACAACATTATTATATAAATATGAAATTTCACAAAATAAGTCGACATTGTGACCCAATAATCACATCTATTCTGTGCGACAGGGTTTGTGCACTTTAACTGTCCTCATAGCACCATTGTACGTTTTTGACAAAGTTTCTAGTAATACAAGATATTGCCAATTTAATCCCGAACGAGGGCAGCACGTGTGAGAACTCAGAGTCAGAGCAGACAACACCGGTTTCAACATCAACTATTTATTGGCACATATACAACGAGGGGACACCTGAACGAAGATCATCGATATGAAAGACATATTCGTTGTCCCGTGGTTAAACCGCACCAGAGATGTCACAAGCTGTTATGACTTATATAGTACCATACATGGATCTTTAACTAGTTGTCAAGTCTGAAATTGCTTCACGTGACATTGTTAAAGCATGGAATATCGCATATATAAAATTGTGACTTGTTTTTGTATAGAAACTATATAATATACGAGGAGCATTACGAACATGGATATAACAGTATACCCAACTACATGTCGTTCGAGTAGAGTGTTATCAGTAGAATCAGAGGCAAAATTGATATCCCTGACGCACAGACACACATGTGCACGACCGCTCAATATATTTGAATGTTTGAAGAAATGTAATAATTTGGTAAATTTGTTAAAAGATAACAAAGTGTTTTATTTCCTACATACATATGCATTGGTTTTGTTTACTCTTAGTAGCACTAGAACGTCGGCTAGTGAAATAATCCATACTTATGCTGACTAAGTTCGTCCCTGATAATCGGGGAAAAGTGATTTTAAATACAGTTTCGGAAGTAATGGAAATATAATTGAGTAATTGATCAATATTAATCCGCAATTAATAAATTTAACATAGAACCCTTGAATACAGTTAATGAATATTTTATACAGGATACTATCTAATGTAAATATATAAAATCAGCATGCAAGAACTGATCTATAAATAAAGATCACCCAACAGGAATTAAACATCTTGATGTAGGCTTTGTATCTTGCTTAGTAATTGATTATTTTTAATTGTATGATGCTTTCATACAGGAAATAAAGGGTGAAATATATAACATTAACTTTTTACAGTATTGACATTTGTGTGTTATTTTGGAGAGTTTATGGAATAACGAAAGACGAAATTTCCGCAATAAAATAGTAGTGAAACAGACAGCACGGAACCAACATAAAACTGTAATACTAAAATAGAATGTTCAGACATGAATAATAAAACAATATGTTTCAAATTAAAACTACATTAAAACATTCCGTTGAATATCCAAAGTTTGATTTAATGTTTGAGAATATTTTGGAAAACAAATTCAAGGATGTGTTCTTACACGTTGCACATGTATACATATTAAGGTAGAGAAGGACACTATGGGCAAAAAAAAACTAGTCAATGAATTTTTTTGAATTTTATATGTATTGTTCTTTGGGATGTACCTAACAAAATATCAAAATTTTAGATTAGGTTTCCAGGCTTATTTTAAAAATATTTCCTGAAAGAGTTACCCCCCTCTGAAGTCCAAAAAATTGTCATTTTTTTCACTTCTCCGTGTCATTAAGGTACCAAAAAAAATAGCATATAATTTTTTTTTAATTATCTGAGTATAATATGATAAATGAATATTTTGGAATATCTAAGACATAAATTGTTATAATTTTTTCATTTTTTTTTTCAAAATGGCTACCCTTTTTGGGCAATATAGCCTGTAACTGACTTTGATGAAATCCAATAAAATTTGATTTTAAAGTGGAATAGAATAAAATTGTGTCAATGAATTTAAAAAAAAAGAAGATATATCACATTACTTATATCCATGCTACATATCATTAAAAAATAAAGATATGTTTCCAGGCAAAAAAAAAGTTAGGGGTTTAGAAAGACACCCTGACATATACCCTTTTTTGTCAATTTCATGAAAAATGTCCACATTTTTCACTTTTTTTAATAAGACATTGAATAAATGAAAATAAAACGTCAAAGATAATGTTTGTAAGGGAAAGCTTTCCTTTCTAGGTGATATAGTTAGCAAATTAAGCTGTCTACAATTCTTCCACGGCAGGAAAAGTACATTTTTAGAGCTAATTTTGCACTCTTTAAGGTAGAGACCCACATTTCATACTAAAATAATTTATCATTGAATTTCCTTAAAACTGGCTAGATTTATTGCTTTTGTGGCAGACTTTAACGAATTTAATCTAAAAAGATATAAAGCATTTAAATCTTCAACTTTTATAATGCATTGTATGTGAAATGTATAAATTCTCCTCAAAATTCTTGAATAGCGAAAAATCTGTCATTTAAAATTTCTAAATATATTTTGATATAATATGGTGCATTTTGTTTCTTTTTCAGAAGTGTAAGGAAAGTCTGGGGTCATAATATTAAAAATTTCAATATTTAACAAAAATATGCAAAACTCATCATATTCTAATATCATTTGAGACATGATTACCTCCCTTGACGAAATGCTTCATATAGCATTTCACACATATAATGTATTATTGCCAAGAAATTACTGTATTAAATTTGTATTTCAGTTTAATTTGAGAACTTGCACAAATCATATGTAGAAAATTCAAAAAGCAAAATACCTCGTAAGAAATACTGCAAACATAATTAATAATTATTACCACATTTTATTCAATATTCTTAAAAGTCATGTGACTAGTGTCAGTCTCTACCTTAAATGAATGAAAAACCACAACTACCACACTGTTATAACAGTTCTAAAATATAATAGAAAAACCACAGCTACCACACTGTTGTAACAGTTCTAAAATATAATAGAATATCGTAGAAACAAAAGAAAATCAATGCCCTTAACACACATTGACATGACTCCTCACTATGCTGGCTTGGTATATGCACTTCAATGACAAGTGGGGGATAACTAGTTCTATTAGCCATAAACACCCTCTGGGTGAAATGTTGCAGTCATGCAAGTGTTTTCCATATTCGATCAAAACGCAAATCATGATGCACTAATAGATAAGCAACGTTTTTGTATAGATTCTTGAACTTTATACTTACTATATTTAATCTTCCTGACAGAGAAGTTGCCATATGCATAATAGTTAGATCTATGAAAGAGAGTCGATTATCTTAGCCATCATTGATATATTAGTTATTAAAAAAAAGGCCAAATTATTCATTTAATCTGTATTGGACGACCCCAGGTTGGATACCTCTTTTATGTGGTTTGAATGTCGCTTTGTTGGCAATATTTTTAAAAAGGTAAATAAGCATTACATTTTGGAGGAGAAATGTCTTCGCATGTTCATTTACACCCACATCCGTTCGTACTAACCGACACTGCATGTTGTAATGAGTTGCACAACTGACGTCAAAATCCTGACATTCTAGAACAAAACAGAGGGGGTGATTTAAGATAAATTAGGCGTGTGATTGCTGAATTGTTTCAATCTTCTGTTGCTAGCATCATATGTTTGCTACCCACTGATGAAGTTGCAACTTTTAGTTCATTCGCTAAAAATGCACTTAATTAAATAATCATTTCTGTGTTTTAGTTTGAAGCTGGAGGTTTCACAGAGAAATCTTTCGTATTGTCGTAGTTGGCTATATTATCGAACATTACTGTTTAAATACAATAATATGAACATTCTACCTATAACTTGGAAACTCCATATGGTCAATTAAAAAACTTATGTGATTCACCTGAGCAAGAATCGCTCCCCTAGTAATCCATGAAATGTTTCAGTTCATCCAAGTCTGTAGTTTCCGAGAAACAGACATTTATCGTATACCCATTTGAGATGATGGCCATCTTGAATTTGAAATTGGAGTTGAAAAAAGGACAATCCCATAATTAATCACAAATATGGTCTCATTTGGTTCAGTGGTTCTCTATTAGAAAATTGGATGACCGAGGCCAAATGATAGGAAAAGTTCATAGTACCCTCTAGGGTCAGGTCACCTAGAAATGGTGATAAAATATATGAACTATTTATTTGTAGGGGTTCTTGGAGACCTCGGCTGATTATTTAATGCAAAAGCTTATTATATTGTTCAGAAAAAACGAAAAAATTAGTATGTCTCTCCATGATCCTGCCATCCTAGTTAAATTAGAAAATCGTCTTACTATACAACCAATGAACATATTGTCTATCAAGTGGTTCGGTGAAATATAAAAAAAATTGAAATCTGACATCTAGCAATGTTGCTAATTCAATCGAGAAATCAATTTTCTGGTTTTGATTTGTGCATCTGACTGTAATAAAACAATTTCTTGTACTTGATGAAAATAATACAGTATTTCTATCATGAATGGAAACCACATTATAGATTACACAATGTATTAATATTCTTATTGGTAAGCAAATCCATACTCGTTCTTCTAAAGCAATAACATGTTTTATTTAAACATGAAATCTTTAAATTTCTGTCTTACAATTTTAAATATAACTGCAATTCTGTTTTAATTTGGGATTGTTTGATACTGTTGAAAATGCAAATTGAAAAATTCCGGTTCGACTGTTAATCTTCAAAAGCGGAAATCTTCAAAATCATGATAATATTATTAAAGATTCGAAAACTAAATCAGTTTGAAGAAGTTACAATATAGAATAAATACTGCAGAGTAATCCAAAGATAGAGTGCAAAACAGTTTTAATTAAGTTAAACACATTTTCAATTCATGGTAGGTTGATTGAAGAATGACTACGACAGTCTTGGGGAAACTAAAGACATGAATATTGAATCATACCAAATTGATCGTATAGCGCAATTGTGATCCATTGTAGAGCCGATGAAGATTGGTTCTGTCAGCTCAATACGTGGCTGTAGTTATTATATCACTAACTAGAAAATAACTCCAGACACCAAAGTACTAATTATCTGTTCATTGAGGTGTGTTTATTTCTTGCCAAATTAAGGATTCAGTGAAACCTTACTAAAACAGGCTATGGCGGCAATTATGATCTAGTAGAACTGTATTCATCTCTAATTGCTATAATGACGTTAACCCATCTTTCATGAGAACGAACACCCTTGCATTCCTAATGTTAATTTAAAAGAGTCCTGCAAACTAAGAACCCAACTCTCTAAGGAATCAATTGAAAGACAATTGATCCGTCATAACTGGAAAGCATTTCCAGTGAGACAGAAAAATATAAAAATGAAAATGTAAGCAGGATGAAGCTGAGCGTAAGTCTTCCCTTAACATAGTTCCATTTAAGATTACAATACATGATTGACGTTTTATACGATTTATATCTCGGAGAGAGAAAAATCTACTGTCAAAATAAACCCCCCATAATAAGAAAATAATTGAATTGAATTGGAAATATTTCATACTTAAAGTCTTGCAAATAAGTAGCAATACACCAAGGATAGACTAGGCCAAATATAATTAATGAATTGGTATCTTTATCCTATTTCGTTGAAAAAAATTATGCTACAGCCGCACAACATTACATTAATAATATAGATGATCGATATACACATGTTAGAAGCTTGCGACATTTCTATGATTTTACAATTACATTTTTGAACTGATCCAACAGTGTGGAATTATTTCTTTTTTCATTTTATTCATACACAATGTAAAAATTTGAAGAAATACATGTCTTAAATTATAGTGAACATGCTTAAATAAGATAGAAACCCCACGAGCTATGATAAACAAAAATAAACAACACACTATTTATCTCGAACACCTTTGTTCCATAATGTTATTATATGGATACAATCCCCACAGAAACTGCTAGGTATAGATCTACGACGTTTCCACTGCAAGTGCTTTGAGAGGCACATTTGCTAGTTGTACGGACAGACCAGATACACAACTCGATCTTAGGACTAGAAATAAATGAGTGTCTCATGTATGGAGGATTCCACATAATACTACTGGCATATAAACGAAAGCTTATAGCAGCTCCAACTGAGTACTTGTGATGGTAGTGGTAGTTGCTAGGTCGTTGTAAGTCTAAAGTTTGGTAGTTGCTAGGTCGTTGTAAGTCTAACGTTTTCGACTCTATCAAGTATAACCTATTTTTCTGTGTCAATCTAAATTTCCGCCCATTGGCACATCCAAGCAGTGGCCATGCTTGATTATCATACTTGTCATTCATTATCACACTATCAGATGTTATATAGATATTCGTGACTGCATTCTGCCATTTGAACATAGATTTATTTATATTATTATTATTATTTTGACATTTGATCAATATTACAGGTGATCAAGTAATGTTATTATTCTGTAGTGATAAAAACATATTTAAGTTATTTAAGGAGTCTGGTGACGAATGCTCTTTTTATAATGATTAGGAACAGAGATTGCAACCATTCAAACAATATCATCAGAACGAACTACTATCTCTGACCTGAAATGATTGAGTTAAACAAAAGTCCATATGCTGATGGAAATTTGGACCATTGCTTATAACATGCACAAACATATGACAGAGTTAACCTGTTACTGGTATCCGAACCCTCCACCTTTTGATAATTGGATCTCAAACAGTAATACAGATATAAACATAAACAAACAATTAAACAATCTTACTAGCTAAGAAGGCATTATCTCTTTGTTAAATCGAACAGATTAAATAAATAAGATATTAATGGTATTCGTAGGAAACCAGAACGAATATGGCATCAATTTGTTGGATTTTTATTTAATTTTGTTCACCTGTTTTCATTGTATTGTATATTCCACTTTCTCAGACAACAACATATGATTAGAGCAATCAATTGTTTTCAATATTATGGCAATTGTAGGGAAGTGAAAATTACTATACACAAAGCGTAAACAAACTGTACACGGACGATGACGAAATTGCAATACCATGATAATATTTTCATGTAATATTTCTGTCATATTACAATTCCAAACTAATGCAATTTGAAACCTGAGTCTTAAACAAATTAAAAACCTTATAGTTGGGATCGGCAGAATAACAAGGAATCCCATCTTAGTCTGTGTGTGGGTTGATAAAACAAATAGACTATTTGAAGACAACAGGATACATTTCACTCTGTGGGGTTTGACATTCAGTATTTTATTTCCACTCTTTCATAAACTGTGATTAAATGTTAATTGTCTTTTTGACAGGACTAATACATAATTTTAACAGATTTGAGTTTATGGCCATAATGATTACTCAACATGTTCTCACAGTAAAACTATATTCACTATCAGATTTCGCTTGGAACTAGATACTCACTTCCTTTCGGTAATCATTCAGGTCTTTTTCCTACCACGGGAAGATCTTATTGTATTTCTACGAATTACCACTACTACTACTACTACTACTACTACTACTAAAAATAGATGTCAAAAAACAGATGAGCCAATCCAAAATGGACAATTCAGAGTCACGGGCAACATTGGGCACAATACACAGAACGAAGACAAAACAAAACACAAAACAAAGATAAAACAGCAGAGCATACTAAAAAGGTATTTGTATGTTATTATTACATCAGTTAGAGAATCAGGATTTCGCGACGGATATCACGGGCAGAGCAGGAAATACCGATAGTCCAACCTTGTTTTGAAGTTTGTGTTACTAAGTTTAATATCATCATCATTTCTTAACAAAATAAAACTAACTTGTCACCGAGTAATGCACGATTATTTATCTATTCAGTATTATCAGACGGTCCAAATCACCATTTAGGGATTTCTACATTTTTAATTGGTTACAATCGTATAATTATTGACCAATGGGTATTCTACAAATGACTTGTCTAATGTTCATATCAACATATGACAGATAAAGCAATTTAACCATCATTAACTACTTAGTCTGTTTTATTGCAAAGTCAACAAATGTTATGCTGAACTATGAAATGCACTCCCATTTGGTGTCTGACTCACTTTACACTGATATATTTATTTTGTATCACCCGCATCAGAGAAGCAGCAACTTTGCACATGTTTATATTAAAAAAAACCAACATTTATGATGACCTACAAGAACAGTTGGCAGATACCAAAAGGGTAATCAGAAGCCGTAAATCGAAGGACAGACAATACAATGGCCAAAAGAATTACAAAAGGAATAAACATTGACATACAAAGCACAAATGTCTTCAATATTTTGTATTTTATATTGTGTTCTTAATGCTTCAAATGAGTCGTCTTTCTAACCTTATACTACTTTAAATACTTTGTTTTAATTTTGTTTTGTTTTCATCAGCAACAGAGCTAATATACTATAAGGAAGCGTATTTGTAGTATTCATCAACAATATAGAAGAAGTATTACATTTGTATTTTTTATTTGTTTTTGTTTTAATTTCAGTTTGTATTCAGCAGCAACATTAAAAATGGTGTTACACTCTCATTATGCTTTTTTTATTTTTAATACGATGAGTCATGGTTGTAAAATTAAAGCAATGATACTACAAACAACAACTCGATAGATCCATCATACTTCAGAACACTAAGTGTTTTGCATAGTAGCCATCTTCGATATAATTTACTTGATAACTATGTTTTTATCAAAGGAGTATCCAAATTTAGATATTTAAATACATAGAACATAAATTGAAAATCATACCCGTATTTTTACTATTCAGTTGTAACTGAGAAAATAGGAACATTTTGTCCTCTAGTATTTTCTTCTTTTTTTCTCTTTTTTCTTCATTTTTTACTGCCCTTGGATTTACGGCTTCTGATTTCTGATTAACACAACAATATAAATTGGAATGGACTATCGAAACAACATATCGGTTTTATTTTCCTCTGTAGAAGTGGTTTCCGAGACGAATTTGAACACTGACAGACGATGGAAAATATCCCCATGAAAAGAAAGTTTGAACAGTGATGGTCAACAATTCCATTAATATCAACAAAACGAACAATCATCTCTCACCCAAACCACTGAACATTAAAAACCACGACATATAACGTTGATCTTTGGTATCTTCAAACTCTTCATGAACTTATCAGTTTGTTACGTATTTGCCATGATTTTTATAGTTCTTTCTCGTGTTCTTTATCAATTTCTGATTAGGTTTTTCTTTTGTATACTGCTTCTTTTGGATATCATTGTTGTAAAATATGCAAAAACATTGTTGTTTTTTTAAATCTTTTGTAAATTTAGGAATTTAATTTCCGATTCAGTTTCAATAAGATTAAATTAATAACAACACACATTGAATGTCATGCTTGAAAAGGGACAGATAGTGAATTGTGCAAAATACTGGAAAAGTATTATTTTAACAATATACCAATGACTTCTGAGGAAGAGAGATCGGGTAGCCCTATTTTGATTGTGTATCAACAGACTGAGCTCTTTCGTTCATTCGTAGAACTTACTATTGTTGGATGTGATCTATACTTTGTTTCAAGAAATACGTATTGTCCATGTAAAGTTATTTCGATTTTACAGAAATATGTCAAATTAACTTCATTTAAAAACGCCCTTGACGATATTAAAAGAAAACTCTATGGTAAATGAGTTGCTATATATAGGTACCTTAATAGGATTAAAATATCCCAATCCCCTCTGTATGGTTTCAACGGCAAAAACACATTTCAAAACCCCAAGAAGAGTTTGAAGATACCAAAGGGGTAATCAGAATCCGTATATGGAAGAACAGACAACACAATGGCCAAAAGAAAAAGTGTAAAAGGACTTAAGTTTACCCGAAATCAAAGAACTATAAAATGATTTAATATAACACCTCTACACGTACTAGCATACTACCATGATATACCACCTACTGACTAGACAAAGTATGACTTAGTGTTATACAGGATTATTAAGTAGAAGGTAGACAATAAAAAAAACTAATTAGTAACACATACATAAAAATAAAGTCAGTATTACAGCTCATCACTGAAGACAGTGTTTGATTGATATGAGGACAACATTATAAACACTTTAGTTTGTTTTTATTGTTATTTTATGAAAGACCTTGTTTTCTCTCTTAATTTTGTATGAGGCTTCAAAACCGGGATAAAGTCGAGTTTCACCGATCCTTTACCCAGCTGTTTTGTGCCGAATTACACATGAACTTTATATGTTAAGACACTGCATTGATATTATGTTCATCCTGCAGAACAATCACATTAATCAATTGACGTTTATATTTTTAATTAAAAAATAAAATCATATAATCATCCCTTGATTGTCCCTTTGGATATGTCCTGTCAACAGGAAGCGGACTGAATTTACATGTATGTTCCCAAAGCTCCACAAATAATATGAGCCAGGGGTATCAGAAAAAGCTATATTACGGTCGTTGACAGTATATAGCAAAACATAATCCAGTAAATGCAATTTTCCTGCTCAATTAGAACAAGTGCAGGGTAAATATCAATTAGGCGAAACAGCACAACAATAACAATCCATATATATATATATATTTATCATATACTTGTAGATGATAAAGCTAAAATTTTACCCTGTAATAAAACTTTGAGTTTTGTTTAGAATAATAAGAGGAGTCATGTTTATTTCACCCAGTTTCACAAGAATGGTCCAAGCGGGCTGATAAAGCAAGTTTATTAACTGCTTCCGAAATGTTATTTCGTATTACATGCCTTTCCGTCAATGTCCGTAAGTTCACTTCGTGAATTTCCGGAAAACTGTCTTTACAGACACGGCGGATTCAACTGTTTTATAAAATATTTGCACAGAAAATTATTAACTACCAATTTCTCTCTTATGATATTGAAAGAGCTTAAAAAACGTGCATTTATTGGATTTGTATATTAAGACAATAATTTTCTTGTTCTATAACTATATACTTGTATTTAATTCTAGCCAACATGACTAAACATTTTGGTACAAATCAGTTATTTCCTCTGTTGAAGTATATGATAAACATATCATAACATGTCATTTTTCATATCATACCCTTTATCAGCCCTCGTTCATATATCATCCCTTGAGTCTATCGGCTCTCGGGCTGATATCATGACCTCGGGATGATAAAGGGTATGCTATGAAAAATGCCATGTAATAATATATATATACGTCTGAAAATTAAATCAAACAGTGTTAGAAATAGATCTTTGAACTGTCAAATGTTTGTTCTTCCCTCGACGGGATTTGAACCCACACCATTGATACACTTCAGCACCATTCGCTTAGCCTTATGTCCAGCGCCCTAGACCACTCGACCATATATATATATATATATATATATATATAAGATGACTAGTGAAATATTCATTATATATTAATAATAATAAAAATAAAAATATATATTCAATTTAGTGCGCACGATGTGTTTCTGGAATAATCTTCATCGGTTAACTAATAGTCAAAAGATTTTCTACGTCAGGACTTTATCTAAAGTTCGGTTTATACTGGATTTCGGTTTATTTAGGCTTCGTCTTAGACAGGTTTCACTGTATATTTAAATTAATTAATGACACATAAAGCTTAACATAAACTCCAAAACTTAATAAAAAATAAAATAACACAAAACAAATATAATTAAAGAACCGAACATCAATTTCCCGTGGAAATATTATTATATCATAATAGAAATATTATTATATCATAATAGAAATATTATCAAATAGAAACAAAGCGATATCCAACAAATTTCCATCCTCTAATTACTTTAGGAAAGTGTTATTTTCTATGAAACATATGCACAAATGTGTTTCATCATGCGATTACAGTTTTCCTGGATGCTTTTATCAAAAATGATAAAATAAGCAATTCGCGTGATTTCATCCATTTCTTACAATCTATGGAAACGGATAAGATAAGGGGAATCTATAGATCGTTAGAAATGACGGAGGAAACCTTAACCAAGCATTATGTCTTAGTTAATATTTACTGTGGTCAGTTTTTATCGGATATCTGTCTACTGATTTCTGATTTCCCTTATTTCATTACAGTATTTACAGCGTGTGTTGAATATAGCAATTTAGTGAGATAGGAATCGTCTGGTACTATTTTACTGGTCGTATTATATAGTGTTGTCAAAATGTACCTTAATAATACACTATCTGGAAAGAAAGTTTCATCTAATACCTTGTGTTTGTTACAGTGATGACCGCTGACAAGTTAGTTGTTGCTGATGTGTTCTGGTTATTGATACTGTTACATCGACTACTGATGCAATGGATTCATGAAATCAATAAAAACAACTAAGAATCAAGAGATGTACTCCAAGACTAAAGACAGAAAGACAAATCGGTGAAAACACGGTAGCATTATAGAACAAATCAAAACCAGTTTGAAGATACCAACGGGACAATCAGTAGCCGTAAATCGAAGAGCAGATAGAACAAAATACCAAAAGTAAAATAACAAAGGGATCAAAAGAAATGACATACAAAGCACTACACAAATAACTACAGATTGAGCAACACAAATCCTGCTAACATCCTGGGCCGGAGTCGGGTGCTCAGGAAGGGTCAGCAGAACTTTCTCCACTAGTAGCCGAAGTCGGGTGCTCAGGAAAGGTCAGCAGAACTTTCTCCACTAGTGGCCGAAGTCGGGTGCTCAGGAAGGGTCAGCAGAACTTTCTCCACTAGTGGCCGAAGTCGGGTCCTCAGGAAGGGTCAGCAGAACTTTATCCACTAGTGGCCGAAGTCGGGTGCTCAGGAAAGGTCAGCAGAACTTTCTCCACATGTGACATCCGTCGTGTTATTGTTAAAACGACATGAACGTCACCAAAAAATGTATTATACATGCAGTTTTAATTACTTTTTAAATATTTTTTAACTGTTTTTACTTTTATTTGAGAATCCATTTCATTGGTGATGTACAAATCAATCAAATTCCCGCCCTACCTCACAATTTATATACATTTCCTTAACCTGTAAAAGTCATAGCAAGTAATTTGTAAATAAAGTGAACACCCGTAGAAATGTAAAAATATAGACAAACATGTGTGCCTTAATCTGATTGATTAATACCATCATGTGGTCCTATCGGTTACCCACGATATATCTTCTTTCACATTGCTGTAAATTGATACCAATGTGTGCTCTCCTGACTGCACCCAGGAATGAGTAATAGCCCTTCCTCGAATTGTGACAGCTGTACGTGTGGATTTATTTTGGGCTATCGGTTAGGAAAATATCATTGAAGTTTATATTGCACTGAAAGATTGATCGTCGGTTTCTTACCGTCCAGTGGCAAATAATATTTGATACACATCCGAGAATAAAGTAAACAATATATATATACTAGAGTGATTAGCAACCGCAGATACCTACGGCCTTTGAATTATCACTTCAAGTGAAATGTGTGAAGAGTTGACTGTAGATGAAATATTTTGCACCAACTTTTTTAGGAAATCTACAGAGAATGTGCAGGGAGAATGACACTCTCCAAAGCGGTTAATCTCTATGTACTAGCTCAGCCACTTCCGTATTATAGCTTGGTAACCCCATCGATAGGGCCTCTCCTATCCGCCAGTAGGGACCGCACTGAGCAGTTATGTGGGTCGAGCCCTGGACAACGTCACCAGTGCTCAGTGTATTGACAAGAAAACGATTCTGTGCTGTGAAGAATCAATTCCGGGCCAGGATTAATGTGTTTAATTATTTGAGGTGTTGATGTTGGTGGAATTGTTCACCACCACTGTTTAAACTTTCTTGTCATAAACAAGGGTACAGGCGGTGAATGTATGAACTGACACATCCACAACAATATGTTGACCCGCATTATTATGGAGTCTGGTAGCTATACTAGATAGTTGAATGCATACTGTTTGTGTCTTGCCACGGGCCACCAAACGAGCACTCTTTAACAGGTTGTTGCAAGTTGCCTTTTGTGAGCATGGAGTGTATCACTTTCTACACAACAGGCACTAATGAGCTGAGTTGAGTATTTTATTTGTCTCGCATAACCTTTCATGCAGTGGAGAAATGTTTACTATGATGTACCTCATTGCTACCAATCTTTACTCGATCTTCTAAATATTCTATCGTAGATTTGACACAACCGATGCCCAATTTTCTGCACATTTAATTTTCCTATTTATAGTCTATTTGTAAGTTTTCAAACAGAACACATGTTGAATGATAACGCACAAAGTTTATATAACGCATACATATCAATGTATGATCGTCTTAAAGACATGATTTTAATAAGAATGTGTTATTTGTTCAAGCTGTATATATATTAGTAATGCTTCTGTTATATTGTTTGTAAATTTTATTGCCAGGAAATAAATATGTTGTTAATTTACAATTTGTAAAGAAAGAAACATAAAATGTATTTATCCTATTATAATAGAGATCATATTAAGTTCATATCCCGTTCATCATCAACATATGCAATTAAGACACACTTTGTATTATCGTTATAATAACAATTATATAATTAAGTTGCACCTTTAGAATATTTGTAAGGCTACAATAGTGTAATAGCAAATGTCCTGTTTTTTCTTGTGTGCATATTTACACATAGGTAAGTGCACGACAATCTTGTATTTCAAATCAGATGTAAAAACTGTAATTTTGTAGACGACCGACGATGAATAATTCAGGCAACTTTGCAATCAATGGTTCAGCGGTGTAAGAGACAACTTTGTTTTAATATATTTTCCCATTTGAACCTGTCTTCAATTATGGTTTCATTGGTTTCCTGTGGCCGCTATCTTAATTTCAAATCAGCTTCAAATTCATATTTTTCGTAAATGACTATTTTAGAAAAAAATCTTTCAGATCCATGTTAGATTTCCGATCCACGTCAAAAACGTAAGCTTTCTAATGTCTCAACCAATGATCATGCATGTACAGTTTATGTTCCATCAAATTCGTAATTGGAAAAAAAAACTATTCTTTCATTTTTCATGTGTTAAACTGAATATCAGTAGGGCGGTCTCAAAGAATCATTATTGGGAGAAGAACCATGTAAGGTACTTCCACACAATGTAACAGTTTATATCATCATAAGGTATTGGAAATTATGTTTTTTTTTAATTCCAAGCAATCAAAATTTTTTTTTTTTTCAATTAAAATCTTTAATGAGATCTTTACATTTGTTAGTCAAATACCAAATTACCAGTACCTTATCCTGGCCTCGTTAATATTAGTAACATGTCATATAAATAGTGTTACAATCAAAATATATAATATGACCAGACTGCCTTGTTATAACAGATCAACGCCAAATAGATGGCAAACGTTCATATGACCCTTCTGGTCAGACGAATTAAAAACGAAAAGAATAAAACATTGGCAAACTTCTATATAGTTGGAGCTATTTCTTGTCAAACTAAAGGCTGAAACTGACATGTAAACAAGACGTGAATAATACAAGCGTTATGGTATTATAATGAAAAACACTTTTATCCAGTAACAACACCAACGCAATGCCAGTTACAATAACTTCGTCTCTTATTCACAGAAGTGTATGACTGGTTTTCTTTAGAAATGCCTGTACCAAGTCAAGGTCATTACGGTTTTCACAGTTTTCCGGTTGTTGACTGATTTTGTCTGTTTATATAATTATGAGTTTTGACTTTCCCTTTGTAAGACTGTTCGGAGTTCGGTAATTTTGTTATTACCCTTACTTAACAGAAGTTATGAGCCAAGTTTTATAATTTTAACGTGACGGCTGTATAAATAGTAATAAAAACAATTGTATGATTGGTGATTCTGAATCTTGTCATGGATGTCTAGACAGACGCTGTATTACAAATGTAAATCGTACCCCTTAATTAAATTTATGTTGACCAATAATAAATTATAAGACCCTCTTGTGATATTTCAATCAAGTTTCATTATTTTATATAAACATTCAGATAAATGTCATCTCAATCCTCTTTATTTCTATCATTATTTAATGTGTTTATAAAAGACTTCTACATTTATTTTATCATTCAATACCTAAAGTGTACAAAGAGCATGACTGTCGTTGATATATTTCAAATTGACCTTTATTTTTATCATAAAATATTGTTTTGAAACCTATTAAAAACAGTATTTTAATTTATCTAAAACTTAAGGGAGAGAAATGTGTAGATAGTTGTTTGTTTGTTTATTTTTTTTTTCTATATTGTGTTTGTTCATTTGCTTTTGTTTGTTGTTTGTTTGCAGATGTATGCTTGTTTATGTATACATCACAAGTATAAATCTAGCTAATATAATTCCGATACCGGTGGAGGAACACAACAATGTTGCAATGAGTTCATGATATTCATCTAGTAAAATATAGCCCTCTGTCCTGGTGGTGTATATATAGTATATGCTTACGGACAAGTAGCCAATAAGGTGACCTTTTATAATATGTATGAAAAAATGCTGTGGTTTTCCGTTTTATTGTCGATAAGTAAATAAATATTCAAAATGACGTCAAGGGTGACCTATTGTTAATTTCTTCAATCACTATAATCAGTCAATCTTATTAAAATTAGATGTTTGTTGTATCTTTTATTCCTTTGGCGATACTCATCTATCAACATCGTATTTGGGTTCATGTAATGTAGTCATTCATTCATCTTTGAGCTTCCAATTATATGCAAGACAGATAAAATATATTGATCTATCGGACACCTGGTGTGTACTTGGTTTTTGATGCATTCAGATGTAGTAGGATCAGCGCTGATTGACAATATAAACCCTGTCGTGGGCCCATATTGGATGTCTGAAGATGTTAGTGGGGGCACCAATGCAAAACACCAAACACAGATGCAACAAACATCTAATTTGAACTATATTGCATAGTTAGCAATCTATAATTAGTATTTACTTGCACATTTCAAACAAGTTTAAAAAGTGAACTCATTATTCCTGTAGATAAATAACATACACTTATTTCAATTTTAATCGAATTTTGCACATTAATACACATTAATAATGCGAGCAGACATTTGTATGTACTTGTACCGCATAATATGTATTAATATATATCATACTATATTTTATATATAAAATTACTATTTTGCCACATAAAATCAAATTGTGAATTTGGCGTAATAGTTCCAGTAGTTCCAGGGAATATTATACTCATCGAAATAGTCTCACTGACTATATTACCTAGGAAAAATAGTCTTCAAACAACACACTTTTCCAGCATTTCTTCGTTGTTGACATTTGTGATTTTTACGAATTTATGTCTAGTGGATCGAGGTACACATACAAAATTGTCATTGCTGACGACAGCAGGCTTGTTTCCCTCTTGGAGAAAGACTTTAATAAAATATTAGATGATCGTGATTCCTGTTGATTAATGCTTTAGACTGGTTAGCTAGTTAGTTAGTTAGTATTACTTTACTAACACAATTTATTGTTGATATTGTTTCTTCTTATTCAATGTCCATATAGATTCAGATTGCCTAGTGACAATAAAACACTTATTTACAGACTACTCTGACAATAGCAAATGTGTTATCCCCTCGACACCACTGCTTTGTCTCTGCTTCTGGCGGAAAAATAGTTGGTGTATTGGGGGACGTAAACTTGCTATTGTCCTCTTAACCTGTAAATGGGTATATAAATATGTATGCTATTCCAGAGCTTCTGGTTCCAATCGTGGTTTTCGTAATAAAAGGTTGCTGCTAACAAGGAAGCTACTGAACCAATGATGCCTTGTTGTTAAGTTGATGTCATCACTTCGAACGTTTTACGGTCACCACCATGACTTGATTTACATCTATAGAATATCTGTGTATAAATAACCACGGATATGTTGTGTTTGTCGTAATTGCAATCCGGCCCTTTCCTTGTTCATGACTTATCACCCAGTTTGTAAAAAGAGTAACATGGCGGGTGCCACCAGTGCGATTTCATATTGCTCAAGTTCTAGTTTTATTGTTTGTTCTTTTTCTTTTGTCTTTCGTAGCGCGTGTCCTTTGAATAACGCCTTTGGCATCTTCAAAATATTCTTATTGGACTACAAAGGAGATATTTTTGAAAATCAATTATTTTCATGGTTTATTTATTCCATTTGTTATTTATTTATTTTTAACTATATCCATTTTCTGGATGAAGGAGAAGACACAACACAACAGAAAATTAAAAAGACGGACCCCATCAAAAACCGGGGGCGAATTCAGGTGCTCGCGAAGGTAAGCATTCCCTGCCTCTTGTAAGACATGTTACCCATATAGTCAAGACACGTTGACCATCACTATACGCAAACAAACATAAATAACATAAATAAATAGCATTAACAAATATTGTGGAATCAATTATTCGTGGTGTATCACCATTAGTCTTGTCATACAAAGCTTTAAACCCAAGTAAATGTTTGTTCTTAATGGGGCATCATATTATCAGGCAACATCTGGTCCACGTGTAGATAAAAAAGAGAAACATCCTGATGCATTTTCATACTATTATAATTATATAGAGTTATGAACTGTAAATTATTATTTACCCATGAATCAACTTAATCCAGGCTATATGTACGTTGTGACATTATCCTTGATAACCACAGAAAAGAACTATTTCTACAAATAGTTGTTCCTATCCAAAATAACATATGTTTGGAACATTCTCTGAAAGTTTATTAATTACATGGCAGTCGATATCAAAATATATATGTGATAGGTAATTCTATATAGTGTCTTGGCAGTCTAGACAGGACGATTATTTACTGAAACTTTTAATTACATTTCTGTTGACACTTGATGTAGCGTATTGAAAGGTCATCTTTTGAAATTTCAATACTGTCACATATTCAATGTAAGGAGTTGTTTTTTTCTCTCATTTTATCTTCCTTTATGTGGCGATTTCTTTATTACCATTGAACCCTATGTATGTACTATTGTTATAACTCATGCAATTTATTCAATAAATATTGTTTACACTAACGTTACGTTAACATCCTTTTATTTAATACTGATGACATCAAAAGGTTTGAAAACAATAGCTCGGTAAGTACCGCACAAATATGATTGGTCTATATATTTGTCCTTACAGTCGATCATCTGATGCGAACTATGTGCACAATTATATATCAAAGAGGTAATGCAAAGGATATAATGCAGTTGTTGAAAGGAAATAGACAAAAAGACAATCATTGGTTCACAAAATACTACACAGAAAAATGCAGTTTAGCAACAACACAAGCCTAATTAAACATCGGAGGTAATCTTAGGTGCTCCGGAAAGATAAGTATATCATGATACCATAGTGGAATCCATTGTATGACTCGTATGTAAAATCCGTCGATCATGTGATCACAGCAAACGGAATACAACAGAGCTTACATGTGAAACAAATATTTCGTCACTATGGCGACCTTAAAGCTTTCGAAGTTTCGAGCATTACCTCTAGGAACCCTTTGTTCAGTAAGAAGAGTTTGACGATACCAAAGGGGTAATCAGAATCCGTATATCGAAGAAGAACAGACAACACAATGGCCAAAAGAAAAAGTACAAAAGGACAAACAACGATATACAAAACATACATATAAAAGTAACGATCGAGTAATACGAACTCCACTAAAAACCGGGGTGAACTCAGGTGCTCCGGAAGGGTAAGCAGTTCCTGCTCCACTAGTGACACCCGTCGTGTTAATCTAATTACTAACCCGATGGTAAGTCATGAGCGAGGAAAAGACCGAAAAGTGTTTACGACAAGTGGACTTCAGTAACTTCATTGTAAGCAACAATCCTCAACCAATGCCACCTAGACAGGAAACACTAGTTTTTGAATACCGCATCAGCTAAAAACAATTATTTACTTCAGGTGTTGTTGCAACATATAACGTAAAGTTCACAATGGGAAAATTGAAATCACCTCTTTTTGTTGTAAAATGGTTTGTGTCAACGATTTCATTAAGAGGAAAATGAAGAACTAAAATTATCAATCGGTTTTCTACTTGAAAATATTAAATTACGTTTACTAGCAAATAAATCGAAAAGATTTATTACTATGTCATAATTACGAAGTCAACGATAAAAATAATAATTGCTACAAATAAAACCCAGTACAGTACATGTATATTACTAATCACATCCTTTAACTAATTAAAGTGGCACAAAACATCTCCATGAGATACTTGACATGATCCTTAACCTTTTGAATTTTCAAAACATGATAGATTAATCGATAATGTCGACATTAAATACTAGGTGTGCTATGGGTTTTATTGAATGCAAAAATCATTACACGACAAACGTCTGAATAACATTGATTGAATGGTCTATTTCACATGGTTTTCACAGAAAGTCTAAATTCTGTTATTGGATTATTGGATTTTTTTTTCAAAGTATTAATTGGCTAATGCTTGCTTAAAATAAATTAAAAGCACCAGACCTCATGTAATACATATAGGCTTATCCTTTCACTTCAATTAAAGCTCTAAAGTAGCTTAAATGGGACGACATGTCTACATTATATCAAGCAACCTGTCAATCATCTGTGCGGGTTTTTCATGGGAAGGTTGGGATCGCATTAACCGATTTGTCCCCGCCACATTTGTGTGCGTTTCCCAAGCAAGGACTTTGATTTTCAATCCAATAACAGAAATGTCGTGTTCCCCTTTTTGTGTTCAGTGAGTTAAGGTGAGAGGTGATTGTTCGTTTTATTGGTATTAGTGGTATTGTTGACAATCACTGTTTAAACTACATTTGCATGACATTTTTATGTTGGGATTGTGTAGTTTTCTGTCAATTGAAATGCATATTACTTAATACCCTATATATCATGGAATTACCACGGCTCCGCGATAAAACAAAATAAAATACATACAATATTACTTAGAAAATGAATATAGATAATAAAGGTAATAACAAAATTACCGAACTCCGAACAATCTTACAAAGGGAAAGTCAAAACTCATAATTATATAAACAGACAAAATCAGTCAACAACCGGAAAACTGTGAAAACCGTAATGATAGAACGACACACATTGTATCAAATAGAATGAATCATTGGTATCTTAGATATCTTCACAATTAACTTTTCACAAGTGAACATTTTTATACATAAAACGGATTTAAACCATTAGTCCATGAATAAAAGTATTAAAAAAAGATTAAACATGTTTTTGTTGTTGACAACCTCCAGAACCTAACACCAAGAAGGACAACAACAAACAATAGCTGTGGATATATAGATAGTGGCTTGTGATAGACGAAACATGTTTTACCGGGTCAAACTGATTAATATAATTCCACCCATCTTCTGGGAACAACTAGCTACCAACATAATAAATATAAAACAACAAATAAATTCGCTTAAGCTCAAAATACGTCACCATGACCGTTATGGAATATCTGTGTCACAACTGACCACGGATATGTTCCACTTGTCGTAAACACTTCCCGGTCCTTTCCTCATTCATGACTTACCACCGGGTTTGTAACTAGATTAACACGATGGATGCCACTAGTGGAGCAGGAACTGCTTACCCTTTCGGAGCACCTGCGTTCACCCCGGTTTTTAGTGCGGTTGGTGTTACTCGATCTTTAGTTTTATGTGTATGTTTTGTGGATCGTTGTTTGTCTTTTGTACTTTTTCTTTTGGCCATTGTGTTGTTTGTTCTTCTTCGATATACGGTTTCTGATTACCCCTTTGGTATCTTCAAACTTTTCATACGTATCACAGAAATGATGATGACATAAACATGTCAAATATAAAGAGTAAAGAACACTCGTCGTTGACGGACTACTACAGAGTAACCAAGAAAATGGAACCTATTGTTTGTATATAATTACGATAACAAATACAACAGATATACTTAATATCAATTATTTAAAGAAATAATGGTCTTTGTGCAAGACAAAGTGTAATATGAATTATCAAATTGACAGAAATAATTTAGTCTATATAACAACCATGAAAATATATAATGCTTAGATAGTTGTAACTGAATTGCAAGAAGGGTCTAATGATTCAATTGATTTAGCAAGCAAGAACTGTCGCAGTGGCTGAACTATAACTCGCAAATTATAGTCTTTGTAAGGATATGTGTGTAATGTGCAGTAAGTTTATATCAGTCAGATTTTAACTCTGTGGTTATGTACAACGTCCAAAATAGAAAAACCTTTCTTGATCAGGCAAGCTGAATTATATTTGTATACAAGGTATTTATACGATAGCATATTGCATAAATCAAATTGAAGGATTGAATAGGAGTGTATTATATTTGTTCTATTTGCCCTACACATCTGTTGTATTAAAAATAAATAGACTACATTGTCAGCAATGTACTATTTATTTGTATTATCTTTAGAAACAGGTAGAAAAGGAAAGCGAGCATCTGGCAAAGTATTCATCCCTGTTGCCAGGCCAGTACAAATACATTCTGTTTTCCGATAATGTACGTATATAGTGTTTATGCTGCAGTCATATATAGGGTGTTTACAGCAAAGTCTTTGTTCCACTGGTGCCTGTTTGGCTTTGATCTACATAAGACTCAGGGTACCAACAGAAGCAACGGTTTATATGTACGCCTTTATATAGACACACATTGAAGTGATTGTAGCATAATGGTTGATATTTCTGTGTGATGTTTTAGACTTACACCTACCTATAGAAATGTTAATTAATGAATATCGATTTTACAAATATCGGTCAGTCTAAAGTTGTGGATCTCTGCGTTTTATTCTTTTGTTTAACATTAAACTTTTACCACGCACAATATTGAAAACGTGTAATGTCATTAAAGAGCTAACAAAAAAGACGTACATATGCACGTTGCGTTTATGAAGTAACCCTCATCAGGTATGCTCGGAGTTAAAAGGTTGGAAACCAAATACATTAGTGTTTGGAAGCAAGCAATACAAGGGGTGTAATCAGGATTGCCAAAATCAGTTAAGGGTTGCTATACCAGAAAGGTGGTTGAACCTTGGTTTTTATAATAATTGCATTATTTAGGAATTGTAAATATCAATAATAAAAATAACCACATCGCTAGCGTGCGTCGATTCAAGACCCGGTTGGGTTGAGCAAAAACTATCAAATTGGATTGTGTTACTTCTCCGGTAAGCACGCATCACGAAGAAGAAATTCCAGACTAACGGACTCGTAATCAGGATGTGTCCGGGTGGGGCGACATGTCTATCCGAGGTCTGTTGTTTCAGTGAGATATCACTATAAAAATTCAACTATGCGTGTTGGTCTAGTACAAAGCGGATGTCATCATCATCTCATTGCAAATTAACTTGATATCGCCATCATATAGCTGCAAAATGGGCAGGGTAATATCCTTGGAGACTAATAGTCTGCATACAGAGGAAGCGACACACTTATACTAATAGTCTACATACAGAGGAAGCGACACACTTATAGAAATACAAACGTAGATATATAATTACCCAAGATCGTCAGCAAACGTCATCAAAATCAACAGAATGCACCAAACAGGCATTGGTGTCACAGCTGTCGCAAAACAAGTTCATTCCAGACAATCAGATTACAGGTTTATTCGTCTATACAAGGAAGGTTAAAATGTTTTGGGCATACACATTTGTAAAGGTTTGTGCAGCTGCGATTCCATGATGGAACCCATCTAGGATTGTTTTCTATTACTTGATATTGTATCATCTTCACATAGCAATAAACCATTGCACCAATCATCCTGCTTATACTATATCATTTCACAAACACTGTAGATATAGTCAATAATTGGCTTATAGTATGCAATATATAAATTGTGCCACTATAATTCAAACGCCCCCCGCCCTTGATAGCTACTTATTAAATATTTATTATCTAGCCGTGGAAGTCAGCAAACGTCATCAAAATCAACAGAATGCACCAAACAGGCATTGGTGTCACAGCTGTCGCAAAACAAGTTCATTCCAGACAATCCGATTACAGGTTTATTCGTCTATACAAGGAAGGTTAAAATGTTTTGGGCATACACATTTGTAAAGGTTTGTGCAGCTGCGATTCCATGATGGAACCCATCTAGGATTGTTTTCTATTACTTGATATTGTATCATCTTCACATAGCAATAAACCATTGCACCAATCATCCTGCTTATACTATATCATTTTACAAACCCTGTAGATATAGTCAATAATTGGCTTACAGTATGCAATATATAAATTGTGCCACTATAATTCAAACGCCCCCCGGTTTATTCTGTAACACCATTCTATTCACGTGCAAGTTTTTTAGCGGGAATGTTGATATAAATATTCTGAAATTTTGCGGTGCGGCATATTGCGCTACACAGTCGAGGAGGAAACATTATTCACCCTCCCACCCTTATCCCTTAGTTTGTCTTTTGTTGCTGATGTTTGCTATATTTTTCAAAAGCTGTGAACTTGTCTACAGATTGTCAGTAACATCAACGTCATAGCTTGTAATGGAATTATTCGATATGTACCTTTGTTCACTGTGATTATCTTCAATATGGAACATGACCACACATGGCGGAATTTATCGATTTATGCTGATGCTGCTTTGGACTAAACCCAACAGCCGAGAACTTTTTCATTGAATGGTTACCCTTCAATGCTAATATTGTCAACATGTTTCTGTTGGCCTGTTTGCTTTACATCTCGAATTAAAGTTATGACAAATCATCTGCCATACAACTGTCTTTGTTGTTTATTAAAAATAATTGCATTAAGTTTGTACTTAGTCAAGTGGTATACAACTGACCTCAATAATTACAAGTCCAATGGTATGCAAATGTCGTGAATTTACCCAACTTTGACAATGGATAAAAAAGGCATTACACACATTTCGGTTAATTTTGTTTAGAGTTCATATACAATAATTGCATTATTCCAAATGTCCGGACAGAATCATATGTTTGAATTGTACAAAACGGTTATCCGCCACTGTAATTCTGACTCATTTCGTATATGGAGCACAATGAAGCTATTTTATACCAGAAAAAAATGTTGTTAGAATTGCAGAACATCTACTGTGCAGAACACAGCGCCTTGCCTTTTTGACTGGTTAATCTGTTTTGCTCTAACGACGTGTGATAAGCAGTATAATTCAGATATGTACAAAGTGTTCTGCAGATGTACCAAAAGACAAACATATTTATAATTGAATGGATTTTGTGACTTATACTTATATATAATCGTATTTTATTGCCTGATTTTTTTGTCCTTTGTAACACTTTCAAGAAAAGCTTAAGGATACCAAAGAAGAAATACTAATCAGATGCCGTCCATCGGAGGACAGACAATACAATGTCCAAAGGAAAACGGACAAAAGAATAAACAATGATGTACATAACACTACACAGAAACCAAAGATTGAAATAAATTGCTCCATGAACTTATGTTACGTTACATATATCTTGAAGATACAAAACCGATCGATTTTTTGTGTTGAACGAATTGAGGTGAGAGGTAGTTTTAATTATATTGGTGGAATAGTTTACCATCATAATTCAAATAAACGTTATGGGAACACCGAGGTGGAAATCAAAAAAGGGAATCCGGAAAAAACTGGCAACATTTGGTACACAAGAAACAGATCAAAGACAAACAAAACAAAAAACACACCACTATACGCAAACAAAATCAAATAAAGTAAATAAGACATGAACTCCTATGCACAACTGGAGCTAAAGACGAACCGAACATCCATCGATTTTATACATCAAAGCACGGAACTAAGAACGTAAAGACACATAATAGGACAACACAAAAATTAAACAAATGAGCAACACGGACCTTTTGAACTGTATGTCGTTTGCAACCATGTAGCTGGAATATGGTTGAATACCATTGGCATCAACAGATTCATAACGATTTGTTCTATGTATTTAATTTTTCTATCTAGATTTGCTTTCCTTGTTAATTAATTGTAATATAGGCATGAATTAAGTATTACTGTTATTACGATTTGCACATATCTAATTATATTTGTAAACTGTAAGTAAACATAGTGCTTAAGTTCAAATCATAACTTTTTTTTTACAGGCGACTTTCTGTACAGGACTGAGTTGCACAAACCTCAATTAAATTTAAGTGTCAATTCAAACTTAATTGACACTTAAATCTACTTGAAATGTACATGAAGTTAATTTACACTGAAGGTTTAATTGTTACTTAAATTTAATTGAAGTTTGTACAACTCTGTCTTGATTTCCGAACAAGGTAATTGCAAAATGTTTAACACTTCTGTTCCGTATATTTACAATTAGAGCAGAGGGCATCGATACAGAATAGCAGACTAAAAGCGTTTGGTCGTACTATTGTGTAGGTAACGAATGCCCACCAAGGTAAGGGCTTTGTATGTTGGCATGTTATGGTTCATGTCATGAATACTCTGCAATTGTAGAGTTTCATATTTGTCGAAACATTTTTGATAATTTAAGGGAAAATATTACATACATCAAATAATAAACCTATATAATGGTAAAGTCATGGTTCTTGGAAACACACTAACAAACTTGTTAACAATGTTGTGTAGAGTACACATTGGTATGTTCGAGGTCGATTGATTGTAGATAGGTAAAACAATTATTGCATAAATAAGAAGGTTTTATTCCAACAAATATATGGTCCTGACCACGGAGACCCCTCAAGCAAATCGATCATTTAACAATCCAATACAATGAATACCATTAGCACTTTCTGTATAATTTTACCATTCAAATTTACATTTATTTACCACTAAATCTGATATTAAAATCGCTAAATAATGGACTTGACTTCATTGTGTTTATTAACAACAGGTTAATGAATATTGAGTTATGTGAAAGTGTTATAATTGTGTATCACTGGGGGAAGTCATAACCGGTTCTTCCTTCATTTACATTATGGAAATTAGTTGAATTTAAAAAGAAATGCTCAATTAGAGGGGGAAATATATAATAGACACCTGCAAGCTTCGATGTTTTTTCTTCCTTCCTTTTATATACTAAAACGGTAAAAACTGCGGTCTTGCAATCTTTTTGGAATGAAAGAAATCTTAGGAAATCCACACAATTAAATCAACCTTTCAAAAAATCATGATTCATCTATATGTTGTAATCATTCAGAAGCTTGGCAGTTAATATGAATAGAAATAATATATACCCAGCAAGAACTTAACGTTTCGGACATTGTTACAACAAGTGTAAATATCCTATTTTATGTGTAATTTTACTAGTTACAATAAAATGAAACACATAAAACACAACACCAAACAGAAATAGGCAAAATCGATAACTAGAACACACAAATACATGACCGCTCATTTTCCAGGCTTGGCACAGACACTGCAATAAATGGTTTTATGTCAATCCCAGTGGCGTAGCTAGAGTGTGTGTATCTCTGTCAGCCCTTGAATTTATCGCCCCTTCAAAAAATACAACATATTACACAGTGACTCCCTCTTAAAGTTATACATATACAATGTATATATATGTATATATATATACGTCTGAAAATTAAACCAAACAGTGTTAGAATTAGATTTTAGAGCTGTCAAATTTTTGTTCTTCCCTCGACGGGATTTGAACCCACACCATTGTTACACTGCAGCACCATTCGCTTAGCCTTACGTCCAGCGCCCTAGACCACTCGACTACATCCACTCCCTAAAAAAGGAGCTTCAATAGTCGTAGTGTTACCTTGTCTCGTAAGGCAAATCTAGGGATAGGCGTAAGACATGTGTATAAGCGTGTGTAGATGGTACATATATACTTAATATTATAATTTGACAGCAATCTAACTCAGCAATTTTTAATATATTGGATAGGATAATGAAGAATTATTCATTATACAGTCACAGGAAATAAAGTATATTATACAAACGTCTAGAAGCAAGTGACAACCATACAATATATCTGTCCCACTGGATCTCAAAGTTACTTTAAAGGATACTAGGTTAATACTAAATATTATATACGTCTGAAAATTAAACCAAACAGTGTTAGAATTAGATTTTAGAGCTGTCAAATTTTTGTTCTTCCCTCGACGGGATTTGAACCCACACCATTGTTACACTGCAGCACCATTCGCTTAGCCTTACGTCCAGCGCCCTAGACCACTCGACTACATCCACTCCCTAAAAAAGGAGCTTCAATAGTCGTAGTGTTACCTTGTCTCGTAAGGCAAATCTAGGGATAGGCGTAAGACATGTGTATAAGCGTGTGTAGATGGTACATATATATATATATATATATATATATATATATATATATATATATATATAACAAGAGTCACCACCAAGTCAGTAGTCGTGATGTACCGGATACTGTATATCAAAAACCATATTAAATATTATTAATAAAATTAATGACTTCTTTATTATGCATTTGCGGTAAGAAAGCCATAGAAGAAAAGTATTATAAAATGTTCGATTCTACATGTTGCGTGATAAGAAAAACATTAAAATATTGTTGATGGAACACTATATTTACCCATCGTAAAATACGTATGATACACACTATTTACTAAACCCTACCTTCATATACCGTCAAGTATCGGAGACTGAAATGTACGGGAGGTGATTTGATCACTAATCAACTAATATACTGATGGTAATTTATTCGCAAGGCAAGTGAAAAGGCTGGAATACAATAAAGTAACTTGGAAAAACAACGTTAAGCTGAAAATCAAATGTAAAAGACGGTTGGTTGATAAGAGCTTGCCAGAGCGCGACCACAACAATCGCCCAAATCATCATAAAACAACCTAACCACGCAAAAATTCGTCTGTGCAGAAGGGACAAGGCCATACGACGTAAATAGAGCAACATATACACTCAAACGCACTTCTGCCACGGTAAGCAACTACAATTTATACGATAACAACCAAGATAGTGTCTCACACACACAGCGGTGCTGTGGTATTAAACGAACACACCATGTGTCCGTTCACCGATTGCACATTGTCATCAATGATAAACCAGAAAACAGACTAGGTATTGTTTATTGTTCGGGCAATATAACAATCGCTTAAATACAAATGCAATAGTTTAAGTTACTATAGATCTAATAGGTCCTTCAACTGTGAGTAGTGACCCGACATTAATATCACTTTTATTTCAATACAGCATATATAGACTTGTACAGCAGACGCAAAAGTGTCTCCCGGGACGGACCACTCTCCTCTAGCTACTCTACTGTCAATCATGGCCTCAATCATGATCTAAATATTAAATAGCCTACAAGGCCATCGTATGGCATAATAGTGAAACAATAGTCAACTTTGAACCCAAATCTAATTGCCAATACCATCTTTCGCCATCTGTACGCAACTGAAAGAGTACTTTTCAACAAGGTGTTGATATCTTCGGGAAAAAAATTGAAGACAAGATGAGACGATTCTTTAAACATAATTCACTTAACAGGTTAGTACTCAGAATACGACAACGTTGTAAAAAGTCTGAATACAAACTGCAAACTCGAGCGTAGGGTACGAGTTGTGAAATATAAACTCCATACCCGAGAGCAGTTGGTATATTACTATTCAGATGTGGAAATGTATAATGGCAAAATTGAAGTCGTCTCATTTGTCATAAAGTCAGGTAGAAAGTTGGTGGTCATTGGTGTCAAATTTCAAGGTAAACATCAAGAAATGAGGCAGAGGAAAGTGCTTCTGTTGTTTCGTTTATATCAAGTTACAATGGATTTTTCCTACATTAAAAATACAAGAAAAATAACGGTAATCAAGCAGGGAGAACATTTATCGATTTAATATGTGGTTGTCTAAGCTTATGAACACATATTTTGATGCCCAGCACAATTAACTTAATCATCAAAATTTCAGTAACCAACTGAATTTGTTTTTAACAACGTCACTTGAGGTGGTGAGGATGGGGTAATTCGTCCATTTCATGGTTAATCCTTGCACAAATATTTAAATTAGTTTGACATTGGAATGTACTGGACACAGATGTATAATAGGATTATAGTCTCATTTAACATTGCATACATCATCCCAACAGCCATATATAGAATACAAGATGCATGTTCTAATGACATAATTCATTTATAATTTGAAAAATGAAAATAAATATAGACCTACAATTATATTTTCAACAAAGAAATGTCTATGATTTCTAAATTGATTATAGCCTTGTTATAGTATGGCAATATATTACACAGCTGCTACACCTCGTCAAATATTATTAACGATTTTTTATATTAAATTTTTCTTCACATAAAATTATATTAAAGTTATGAAATACTGTAGCGTGTCTTACTTACCTTAGGCATAAAGACATTTTTATCTGTATTGTAGCCTAGTACTGGGATATTTAGAGGTGTGGTTACTAAGCTTACAGAATGGATGGTTTCTGTAGATCCAATGACAATAAAAGCTACAATATTATGTTGTTCGAATAGTGAACAAATTCCTCTTATAGTCCCGTCTATATTATCCCGCGAGTCAATAGCAATGCCTTGTAATGATACGTCGTTAGTAACATTTTCACTGATATATTTGTAAAATATCCTACTAAAATGATCATAATATGGAAGATCAAATATTGCTGCAATCGTGACATTTGGTTTTATAGTTCCACATTCATTAATTAAAAATATAAAAACAAAAATCTTTGTGTTCATGATTAAATCCTCGTCAAAGTTAGACTCCTTTGAATCATTTCTGCCCACTGAGTCAAACGTCACATTCTCGTGATAACAAAAACAATATCCATATAGTGGAAAGAAGATGAATATCGCACAGGTCACGGATTCATCAAAAACTAATAGATAACCAACAAGTCTCTGCTCTATAAACTCCAGGAAAAGACAAGTTTTCTAACACTCTGTACATTGCCAATTGATTTTTTTACTCGCATCTGTCCTTGCACGTCGGATGATTCTTGTATCTGTAAAATTTAAAACAAATGAAATCATGTTTACTCTGGTTAATTGGCTGTCGTTGAGAAGAGCCTTATAATATCTTCCCAGGCAGAAAGTGTTTAAACAAGCGTATAGCTCTTTTCAGTATTTCTGTTAGTGAGGTTAAATCAATTATTTTTCCTTTCGCGATTATCAATAAGACCATATACCGCTAAGTCAGATAGTGGAAAATGAAAGCATTTGTTACTTAGTGATTAATTGGTCACTTTTGTGGCCAAATCTGCCATCTCATATTTTCTTAATGTTCTTTTAGAAAAAAAATAATATGTACACAGTACGTGAAGACAGATGACATTTAAAGAGGTATATCAACGATCCAGTATTATCTTATGTAATTTACTAACAGTTGGTCTGATATTCAGGAAACCACGTGTCTCTGCTGAACATCAGATAACAATTGGCAGAGTAAATAATACGATTGGATTGTTCCTGATTAAGAATTACGTTTATATTTAATGGTAGAATCGATTGAACCCCCGATTGTATTGAAATCTTGAATATAAAGTTGTTAATATATTATAAGGAAACTGGAGGTACAGTACGTAATTAAATTAGAGGTGTATTGTTGTACCTAAATAGACAACACAAGGGACCATTACCTTGGATATTTAAATTCTAGAGGTGTATTATTGTACCTAAATAGACAACACAAGGGACCATTACCTTGGATATTCAACGTCTAATTAGGTTATCAACTTTAAGTTTTGAGTAAATTTTAGCACAAACACAAGAAAGTGAGCTCAGTTAAGGGTATTACCATCAATGTTTGTTTACATCATCCACTCTATATAAGGGCAACATTCTCAACAAACAAAAGACATTTTAGTATTCAACAAATAAAGCTTTAAAAAGTTTTGAGTAAATTTCAGTACAAACATAGGAAAGTGAGCTCAATTAAGGATATTTCCATCAATGTTTGTTTACATCATCCATTCTATATAAGGGCAACATTCTCAACAAACAAAGGACATTTTAGTGTTCAACAAGTTAAGCCAATTAGATATGACGTATGCGCTCAAATACACAAGCATTTTTTCATCAGTGAAACATGACTTCCGAGATGGACCATGTAATGTTGTTTATCAGATTTTAATTCCCTAGTGGAAGTCCTGATTAATAGACAGAATTACAACGCCAAGAAGATTTACAAGTAGATCCTCATGAAAAACAGCTTGATAAGTCTGGTGGTTAGATACATTTTGCAAGGTAATAGTTTGAAGCATCGTGCAGGTTTTTTTGTTGGTTTTTGGGGTTTTTTTTGTTTTGTTTTGTGTTTTTTTTTATCTCTATTTTTCCGTTGGTCATCCAATTATCAAGTGGGGGAGTGTTGTGATCCCATTGACCCACCGGTTTACACTCCGCCACATTGTTGTGCTTGTCCCAAGCGAGGACCTGGATTTCCAACGTAATATATCTTGGGTTTTTCAAGTTCATTAATTGGAGGTGATTATTCGTTTTGTTTATATTGGTGGAATTGTTGAGCATCACTGTTTAAACTTTCTTTTCATAACTGTTTACAATCAAAATATTAACTCCTAGACTCATCTCTGGCTACTTGTATACCTACATGATATATTGTTTGTAAGCTTATTCTCGCCATAAATATAGATGAAATATGTTTCTCAGTTATGTAGTTCAAGTAGGAATATGCATTATACGAAAATAGGGAGCAGAATACCATTAAGACTAATGGGGAGAGTATGACGAACAAACGTTTGAAGATATCAAAGGTGTAATCAAAATCCGTAAATCGACGAATGACAGACAACTCAATAACCAAAATAAATCATGGTTTTATCGAAAAACAACCTTTGCAATACAATTTAGAGCATATTTTTGATTGGATTAAAAACCCGGATGTCTGAACAGCACTCGTGTAAACCACAGAACATTTGACCAGTATTTAAGGAGGCAAACTGAAACAGGAGGCAATGTCTAAACTATCGCTGCAATACCTCAAAACTATCTATAATCAAATGGAAAAAGCAAGAATTGATACCATGCCAGTTACCAAGGCAACATATCTGGAATCAGCCAATCAATCCTTAATACAATCAATCAGGAAAGTAATACTGAAAGATGATAAATCCAACGTTATCGCAAATAATGAAAATAAGTTACTGAAACTAGACAATTTTTCAAGTCCATTAATCTGATTGCACGCTAAATAAACAATTGTGACGTATATAGAGGTGTATGCTTTGGCACGTTGTGTTTAACCAGTATTAATCATCATATTAATATTAATGCATTCCTGTTTAATTAATTAAGATATTAATTAAATGATTGACATAACCATACGTATTGGAATATAACATAATTAACATTATAATTTTACAAATGGCCGAGAGGGTGTAAGCTTCGACTAGGACTAAATAACTTAGCTTTTTGTAGCGTAAGCACATCATATGATATTTACTACGAGTTCTCCAGACAGTAATGGAATATTGTACACAATAGTATCCCAATGACGTCTATATTATAAATGTAACTATTTTATCAACTTCTTTGTGAGCAATATGTGTAGTTTAGATCAACTACCATAATTAAGTTTACCAAACAACAATTCCAGTCGACATCAGTATTTTTTGGCTTAATTCTCTCATCCGTTTATATATTTTTAGATTACCATTTAATTATTTGCATATGCAAATTATGAACGCGAAACACAAATGTTATTATACATATTAGTGATACAGTGAAACCTGTCTGAAGAGAACACCCTTGGGACCTTGGTATTTAGATATATAAAGACTAATATTTAAAAAAAAAAAACATTTCCTATATTTCAATTTTAGTTTTAGAACGCTTTATAGAGGAATTCGTTTTATTTAGAGTTTGGTTTAGACAAGTCCACTGTAGCATATTCCACCAAACACGGTGAAATAGCATACTATTAAATATTGTTCAATATTGGAAAATCTCACTTAGAAATGATTTAAATAGATACCTAGGGCATTGCAGTTCACATTTTTAGAGAATTTATTTTATTGGTTTATTGGAAATGTACCCGTTTTCATCATATGTAGACAATCATTTAAGGTCCTACTTTATTTTCACTTTTTCACGACATAGGTGTTTCTTCCTAATGAACGCCGGGAGGGCGTAATAGATTGGGTGCTCTCCTCGAAAGCTTTTGGTTGTGGGTTCAATCACAGTCTACTCAAACCAAAGACTATACAATTGAATATGCTACTTCACCGCTTGGCTGGGAATTGGGATGTGTCACAACAGATCGACATGTCTATCTGTCAAATGTTGTTTCAATACAATAGCACTATATAAATGCAACTAAGCGCAAATGGTGAAGTATTAAATGCCTAAATCATCTCATCAAAAGTAACTTGATATTGCCATGTTCTAGATGGTGAAAGGAGCCAATTCGAACTTGCTTGGATACTTGGATAAATAGTTCCATATTTATTAATTACCTTGACTGGGTTGCACAAACATATATTGAATTTATGTGTCAATTAAATTACTTAAAATTTACATGAAATTAATTTCCACTTAAGGTTTAATTGAGATTTAAATTTAATTGAGGTTTGTGAAACCCAGTACTGGATTGTTGTGTCGTTGTTTCATTATCCAAGTGATGTAAATATTTCTAAACAGCATTGTAGGAAACTGAGGAAGAAGTTCTATTTGAAATGTTTCAGGACAGTAAATGCAACTGTAAAGAAATTACATTTGTCTTGGATGTACAGTGGCTGAATTAGATTTTCAAAGCAATTGGTTATATAGGGGAAAGACCTGATTGTTTTGGAAATTAAAGTCAATCATATTTGTGATTGTCCAGACATTTTGTCTTTAAGGGAAATTGTTTTCATGACAGCGATGGCGCGCAAGTCTTACACATTCCTTGTCTCCTTCATTTGTCAATTATGAACAGCGAATATACAAGTTTAATTTGATTATTATGCGATAGTCATTGAATATTACAGTTGAATAGGCATGTAATTTAACAAGTGATATAACTTGACTTTGTTTGTTACATCTGGTATAATATACCACATCAAATGATCATGTTGTGTCTTGTCTGCAGCAGAGACATATAAAACAAGAGGTAAACAGCTGCTCCATATTTCATGAATCTCGCGGCCATTAATTTTATTGTGAAAAATTACTTTGACTGCTACTTACATCAAGATCACACATTATATTAAAATAGTTCTTTCTATGGTCCACTCCTTTATTATTATTCTTTCCAAATATATTATGAATCTTTATGTAGCTTTCACAATAAATACAGAAAGGCATCAAATGCCTCTGTGATTGCAAATTTATCCGAACATATTTTGTTTCCACATTATTCAGATGTTTTTCACAAAATGCACCTTTTAGTACAAATAAACCAAGACACCTATTTTAACATAGTTATCAAATTTAGTGCGGACGACATGTTTCTGGAATAATCATCATCAGGTATGCTCAATGCCAAAAGAATAGAAAACTAAATTATTTCAAAGTATTTGGGAACTTTAGTTTTAATAGTAATTCAATAGCAACTGTAAATATCTACAATAAATATATCTTAAAAACCATTAGGTGGAGGATGAAAATATCTACAATAAATATATCTTAAAAACCATCAGGTGGATGATGAAAATATCTACAATAAATATATCTTAAAAACCATTAGGTGGATGATGAAAATATCTACAATAAATATATCTTAAAAACCATTAGGTGGATGATGAAAATATCTACAATAAATATATCTTAAAAACCATTAGGTGGATGATGAAAATATCTACAATAAATATATCTTAAAAACCATTAGGTGGATGATGAAAATATCTACAATAAATATATCTTAAAAACCATCAGGTGGAGGATGCAAATTCAATCCGACAATACTTTCTCCTTCATGCCTCGTGTTTTGACGACAAGCGAGTAACTGTCATCTTTATGTAGATTTAACATTGATTGATTGATTGATTGATTGATTGATTGATTGATTGATTGATTGATTGATTGAGTATATCTGAAAGTTCAGTGTGCAGTATTTGAGCTATATTCCTGACTAGAACAAGTTCAATGATAGATATATATACAATATACGTACATTGTCGGTAAATATAAAATTTATTTGTACGACCTTTAGAAACAGGCAGAATAGCGAGCCTTATGCGAGCTTTCCAGGCCTGTTTCGCAGTGAGTACAAATGAATGTTATATTTAACGACAATGTACGTATATTGTGTTTATCCTGCAATGTCAAACAAGTCGGAAAACTTGTCAGATTTAAACAAAAAGGACAGAAACTAGCGTCATTCCTCGCCTTTCATAAATGTTGTCAAGGGTGTCTTCTTCGTGGTACGCGTTACATTAGTACCAGTTTCATACTTGTCTGTGCCCTCCGCTGTACATAGCTACGGGGTACCAGGACAGTTTATTCGTAGGCTGAAAAGTTTATTCGTCTAGTACGAATAAAGCAAATATTTATTCGTATAGCATATTTGTACAGCAAATGTACTGATTGCAGGATAAAATAATATATATATATAGAAATGAGGGAACGGGTGGGTCAACTTGGTCAACCACTTTCGACTGCCACTGAAAAGGCATAAGGAGTTTAGTCTTCTCTAGCAGCTACAATGTGCCTGTTCTTGTTCGAAATCTACAAAAAGAGATCTTTAGTGTGCAGGAATCGTGAAACTTTCCAAAACTTTATAGAATTATAGCATCGAAAGGACACCCCTATCTTCCACCCAGGGACGCACTGAGAATCCCTGTGGGTTTGATCCCTGTGAACATTCACAAGTACACAGGATTACAATTTTCCGTCGTCAGGTAACTAATAGGTGTCGTTGTTGCTGAATTACATATAATTGGTAGTTCACGAGAATATTCGTTATCCAATCAAGACGAATTTTTCATTGCATGAGGTTCAGTGCCATTTGTAAGACAAGTCCATCGAAAACATTTGACAGACTTTTATGAAAATAATGTTTTCAAGATTTCTTCTTTTGCACATGTAGGGAGATACGCTTATATGTTCATTCATACACTCTAGAAAAAACGAAACAGAAAGAAGACGTTTTCGTAATGTCCTTACATTATCATTGGAGGCATTGCGGGTGTCAGAAACGGTCAAGAGCACCATGTTAAATCTTTAATAGACAAATACATAATCAACCTCTTGACATGCCATGACTGAAGGACCTTTATTTGGATAATGATATCATTTACCTTCGGATAAATAAATACGAGTATGATAAATGTTTAACAACGCGGTAAGTACCTTTTTGGGAGGCGGTGGATCTTTAAGCATCGCAATAGTGCATTCCGATGTCAAAGGATACAACATTTAGAAATGTCATTACACGACTTATGGAGATGGATTGGGGGTATCGACATCTTTCGAAGGTATTTGTATGAATACATGTGGTCTTTTATAGATTAGATTTTTTACAGTTTAGTTGTAATTACTTCTAGATTGTCGGTTTATATAACTCATGTATGACTTACTGTGACTGTATGAATAAAAAATACAAAGGCTTACTTTATTTTCGGATATTACTTTCATGCAAATCATGTATTCTCTTCGATAGCAATGACCGGTTCGCATGTATCTTTGATATGAGTTAAGTATTCCCCAGTCATTAGACATGAAATGCACACAACAATTTAGTAATTCCATACTTCTTGAATAATTACATATTTGAGTGTTGTTACCCATCAAGGTTGCAATATGTCAACAGTAGTTTAGTCTTTGAGACACGTTTGTTTTCTTTGCTAAACTATGTATAAAATGATTGATGAAATTGTTATCTTCCGAGTATAGCTTGTTCTATGCCCAAACGTGCTTCTAACATTTGAATAATCAGTTAACTACCAACATTCACTGACCCTGTGTTTGCACTGTCTATGTTTGTGTTGTGATTCCTGTGAACACGTTGAGACACCATTGACGGTATAAAACCCTGTCACATGTTTGTGCTTTTCTACACCGGGTGCCTAAATTTCCATTGGCCTCGGGGGTAGACTCTTTTGTGTTATTTATTTTTTATTTTTTGAGGTTTGACAGAGGAGTAGATCATTTTGTTGTGGTTGTTTATATTACATTTTTTATTTGAATAAATGTTTTCACATCGATTGGTGTGTATAATGCAATTCATTAATATATGAATAAAGACATATACAAACTAAAACAAAATTAAAAAATTAATAAATTAATACCTAAAGTGTAAGACTGATATCAGGTAACCTTAATGTTAAATTACAAAAAGTGTCTTATTAATGAGTTGCCTATGAAGAATCATTTTTAACAGACTTTAAGCATTCAAATACCTCAGTCTTTTATCATGTTATATATTACTAGGAAAACAAATTTACTTTTTATTTCAAGCTTTGTTTCATCAATGATTTTGATACTGGTTTTATATAGAGTTGTATTCTTTTCTAGAATAACTACGTATTGTTGTAGACCTTTCATGTACCAATCTGTGCCCACATAACTGCGCAAGTAAGGCATTCTTTCTTATATAACCTTATCGAAACTGCGAATAGGGCAATCAAATTGCACAACAAAGTAGCGTGGAAGGCGTAATAGGTTGTCAGGAGAGTTTAATAGGAAGAGTTTGAAGATACCAAAGGGGTAATCAGAATCCGTATATTGAAGAAGAACAGACAACACAATGGCCAAAATGACAAACAACCATCTACAAAACTTACATATAAAACTAAAGATCCAGTAACACGAACCCCACTAAAACCCGGGGGTGAACTCAGGTGCACCGAAAGGGTAAGCAGTTCCTGCTCCACTAATGGCACCCGTCGTGTTAATCTAGTTAAAAACCCGGTAATGATAAGTCATGAATGAGGAAATAGTTTTGGTCACTATGATAATTGAAATGTTAAAAGCATTATTTATATGGCTTTATTTAAAAGCCACATTATTCTGATTACTCGTAAAGACCAACCCATTGTAGCTAATCAAAACTTGTATGAATGTACTCTTTTGACTGTATTATATATCAAAACTTGTTTATCATTATATGTACTTAGTTCTAAATTCCTTTAAAGTCACCATCTTAGTGATAAATTTAAGATTTATATGTTTACAAATCCATCTCAAGAATCTGGCTAGAGACTTCAAATATGGCTTCAATTAACAAGCAACGATATGTAGGCATTGAGTATTATATCAGGAAGTGTGATTAAGCTTGTCAGCGTCTTTTAGTTCTTCTCTGGGTCGAGTATTTGCATAATATAGTACAACTGACCGTCACTATATAACTGAAATATTGTTGAAAGTGGCATTAAACATTCACATTCTGTTCCTAGAACAAAAAAAGCTTTGGAAAGGTGTAAAAATGTATAAAATATCAAGATGGCAATTTTTGTATAACATACACAGAAGTCGTATGAAGATTAGAAGGCTAGCAAGTATTTTTTCACAAAATCTGGGGATCATTTATGCCAGCGAAATCTCTAGACTTCGAAAGTGTCAGTTAACATTTCAATAAATGCAAGAGACTAAATTTTTATCGTTGGTAGAGGAGTAATTTGTGCTGTTTTAGTTGATAATACAGTTGGTCATTTTTGTGTTTTTTTTAATTCGATCTATTTCATTAAGAGAACTGATAGAGAGGAAATTATATTAAGAGTCAGAATGCAATACAGCTAGTTTTGTTGTGTTAGGCTACAATTCCACATATTTTTCAAACAAAATTCAAAAAGGTAAAACATGCTACTCCGAGGAACAAGTGATCAGTATGCTGGAGTTCCTCATCGATAACATATTTGTCTCCTTTGGAGGGATACTGTTTCAGTAGGTCGTCGGCATACCAATGGGTACGAATTGTGCCCCTCTTCTAGCCGATTTATTTTTATACTCATACGAGTCGGAGTTTCTTCAAAAGCTTGTAGAGCCTTTAATTTCACATACAGGTATATTGATGACGTTTTATCTATCAATAATTCTAGATTTGCAGAATTTCTTCCATTGATATATCCTCCAGAGCTGGAAGACCACAGATACCGCTTCGTCCGCATCATTTTTGGACTTATACCTCGAATTAGACGACAGTGGTCAAATCAGTACTAATATGACTTCAATTTTAAAATCATAAATTTTCCAAATATGTGCAGCAATATACCAGCTTCTCCTGCATATGGTGTTTACATCTCGCAATTGATTCGTTATGCAATGGCCAGTAGCAATTATTCTGATTTCCTGAAACGTCATCTTCATCTGAGAAATAGGCTACTGGACCAGGGCTAGATCTTGTCGAAATATATTCCGTCTCTGCAGAAAAGATTATAAACGATGGATTTTCATATAGTGAAAATGTATAAAGATAAGTGGTCAAAAACAAAAATGTCAAAAATATTTTTTTATCAATGTGTGACGTAAAAATATTTTTGACATTCACTTCACTGAGTTTGGTGCTGTTATGATAACTGTTTTACCTGTTTTGTTCAAGTATTGTTATAAATACTGTTATAGTGACAGCCGGAAACTTTGAGCCGTAATGAAAGGGGGCGGTTTAGCGCTTTAAAATCTGATTCAACCCACCATTTCTTTAGAAATGCCTGTACCAAGTCAGGGTCATTACGGTTTTCAGTTTTCCGGTTGTTGACTGATTTTGTCTGTTTATATACTTACGAGTTTTGACTTTCCCTTTGTAAGATCGGTAATTTTGTTATTACCCTTATTTGTTGTGACATAATATCGGTCTTGGTTAATTTTGTACTTAGTAATTGAAAAAAAGTAAACCTGTCTTTGATCTATCCTTCGATTTATGTCTTCTGATTACCCCTTTGGTATCTTCAATCTTTTCTTTGACAAGAGTGGATCAAATTGTAGAACATCGATAGAACAAAACCTTACTACATGCAATATATTATACGTTATCAGTCTCGAGATGTTAAATATCCCGTTTTAAAGAGCAGTGGTTTTGTTAAACGATGAGGCGTTAGCCGAACCGTTTAGCAAAATCACTGCCCTTTAAAACGGGATATATAACATCTCGAGACTGATAACATTTATATCTGGATGTTCTAACATTAATAAGTATGTCCTTATTATAGGAAAAACATAAATACGTGTATATTTGGAAAAAGGTCACCAGGAATACACAGCACAGTGAATATGTGAGAGCGATTATTGATTTTCTGTGCCGTATGAAATACACAGCACGGCTTCCATTAAGTGCTAGAAGTAAGGGTTTTAGCCATTCAAAATTATACTTACCACAAGAACATCAGATAAATACGTTTAAATGTAGGCAATGAATATCACAGGTCGGTAACCTACATATGTTATATAGGCGTGTATGTGGACATATATCTTAAACACTCGAGACGTACTGGTTTCATGTCCATGTGTACGAACAATATTTTACGATGTTTTTCTCCAAATCATGTCCCTTCCTTTGCTCGTCTTCGTGCGTGTTTTCTCATCGTTGGTAACGTAACTGGTTCCATAGATATAATATACATGTATCTAGTAATTAAATACATGTAACGGTATGATTACAGTCTATGGCTTGTCAACTGTAAACACAATACGTCTTACTGATTTATAATTATGGCTTAAGTGTACCAAGAGAATAGCTGATAATACGTTCGTATTTAGGATAGGTCCATTTACCAATATTTCCTCTACATGATGTCGTAAGTCTATAGCTGAAATGTTAATTGTGCTGTAAGAGGCACAACCAGTCATTCACCGTACTCTTATCTGATTCAGCATAATTTGACTTTGATTTTTATAAATTACTTTTGCCATGAATTCCTTTGTAAAACTATGCTTTATTCGTATTTTATTTTAATTAACAGTAATTATTTCACGGGCAGATTACTAAATGTACAACATCATTATTCTTGCATCCACGACTGATTCTATTTAAATAATTTTAATGAACTGATTTAGCATATTAATCTAAATGAGTTTCTCATAAACAACATTACAAAATATAATATTTTCAATACATACACATGTACATAATAATTGGCTAATAAATGTAATGTACTAATATTCATATATAATATTTACTTACTTACGTGTAGCAGTAAAATTCTGCTAATGTGTAAAAAAAATATATTTCTAAGATGTAAGACGAGTTTGAAGTTACAAAAGGAGTAATCAGAAACCGTAAATCGAAAAAGGACAGACAATACAATAGCAAAAATAACTAGTATTACTGTGAGCACAGCTCACTAAGATATACCCCCCCCCCCCCTCCCCACATCTGTCCAACCTATTTCCATAACCAAAACATTACTGATTGTTCTGACCAAAAATGAAAGGGGCCCTCCTCTCTTGACCGGTAAGCTGCTGATAAAATGTTAAAACATTCTGAGAAACACTACTCAAGTTATCATACGACATAGGGTAAACATCCTATTTTTCCGTCATATCAAGTCCAATAACTCTGGAACGGCAAAAGTGAAAATCGTCAAAAATGAAAGGGATCCTCCTCTCTTCACCAGTAAACAGCTGATAAAATTTTAAGATTCTAAGAAACACAACTCAAGTTATCGTACGACATAGGATTTGTCTACAGACGGACGGACGGACAGACAGACGAACGGACGGACGGACATGGTGAAACCAGTATACCCCCCTACAACTTCGTTGCGGGGGGTATAAAAAGGACAAAAGGACAAACAACGATCTAAAAAAACATCACACATAAAACTAAATATCGAGTAACACGAACCCCACTAACAATACGAAACCCTTAGTATGCACATTTATCATATCTACGTTTTAACATGGTTGTTTTCGACTTTAAAATGCGGTTTATTGTTAAAGGTAAACCAGACATTATAATTAATATTATAATACTACTCGACTTTCTGAAGTACCATAGTATTTGATTCAGAAAACAAGAAAAATATTTTTGTAGTATTTTTGTTGAAAGTTTAACCATTTTGTTAACTTTCCGAAAACATGTTGCCGAGTGCCACAATAAGGGTAATAACAAAATTACCGAACTCCGAACAATCTTACAAAGGGAAAGTCAAAACTCATAATTATATAAACAGACAAAATCAGTCAACAACCGGAAAACTGTGAAAACCGTAATGACCCTGACTTGGTACAGGCATTTCTAAAGAAATGGTGGGTTGAATCAGATTTTAAGGCGCCAAACCTCCCGCTCTCATTACGGTTCAAAGGTTCCGGCTGTCACTGTAACAGTATTTAAATACAGGAACAAAATAGTTGTCAAAGCAGTACCATATTCGGTGACGTAAATGTCAAAAATATTTTTACGTCACACATTGACAAAAACATTTTTGACTTCTTTATCTTTATACATTTTCACTATATGAAAATGCATCGCTTATAATTTTTTCTGCAGAGACGGAATATATTTCGACAAGATATTGGTATCGGAATATAAACTTTTTAAGAGATCGAATAAGGCGAATCTTTTTATAGCCCTGGTCCAGTAGCCTGTTTCTCAGATGAAGATGACGTTTCAGGAAATCAGAATAATTGCTACTGGCCCTTGCATAGCGAATCAATTGCGAGATGTAAACACCATATGCAGGAGAAGCTGGTATATTGCTGCACATGTTTGGAAAATTTATGATTTTAAAATTGAAGTCGTCCCGCTTATCATAAATTTTAGTACTGAGTTGACCACTGTCGTCAAATTCGAGGTATAAGTCCAAAAATGATGCGGACGAAGCTGTATCGGTGGTCTCTTTAACTTCCAGCTCTGGAGGATATATCAATGGAAGAAATTCTGCAAATCTAGAATTATTGATAGAGCCTTTAATTTCACATACAGGTATATTGATGACGTTTTATCTATCAATAATTCTAGATTTGCAGAATTTCTTCCATTGATATATCCTCCAGAGCTGGAAGTTAAAGAGACCACCGATACAGCTTCGTCCGCATCATTTTTGGACTTATACCTCGAATTTGACGACAGTGGTCAACTCAGTACTAAAATTTATGATAAGCGGGACGACTTCAATTTTAAAATCATAAATTTTCCAAACATGTGCAGCAATATACCAGCTTCTCCTGCATATGGTGTTTACATCTCGCAATTGATTCGCTATGCAAGGGCCAGTAGCAATTATTCTGATTTCCTGAAACGTCATCTTCATCTGAGAAACAGGCTACTGGACCAGGGCTATAAAAAGATTCGCCTTATTCGATCTCTTAAAAAGTTTATATTCCGATACCAATATCTTGTCGAAATATATTCCGTCTCTGCAGAAAAAATTATAAGCGATGCATTTTCATATAGTGAAAATGTATAAAGATAAAGAAGTCGCAAATGTCAATAATTTTTTTGTCAATGTGTGACGTAAAAATATTTTTGACATTTACGTCACCGAATATGGTACTGCTTTGACAACTATTTTACCTATTTTGTTCCTGTATTTAAATACTGTTACAGTGACAGCCGGAACCTTTGAACCGTAATGAGAGCGGGAGGTTTGGCGCCTTAAAATCTGATTCAACCCACCATTTCTTTAGAAATGCCTGTACCAAGTCAGGGTCATTACGGTTTTCACAGTTTTCCGGTTGTTGACTGATTTTGTCTGTTTATATAATTATGAGTTTTGACTTTCCCTTTGTAAGATTGTTCGGAGTTCGGTAATTTTGTTATTACCTTTATTTTGTATTCAATAGGTACGAATTCCTTTCAAATTGTATAAAATATCATAGCAACAACCCTTTGGGAAAAAAACAATCACATAATTCGGAACCAGACAATAAATCGGCTGTACTGTATGACAAAATAAAACATGGCACGACATTTCAGTACTAGGTTTCAGTGATAATAACTCCTATTTGAGTTACCATAATGTTTTTTTTTTACCTTTTCGATATATCAGATTTTTTTCTGCAATGAATGACCCAGAACAGGATAATAAAATTCCCACATATTTATATGAAATAGTGCATTCAACTGCTGCATAATTCAAGAGAAAATGTTCTTTAAGTTATTTCCCATTTGTATTATTTTTTAATGGGAATTTTGTTTTGTTAGCAGTAATCGTTCATACTGTGCTAACAAATAAAATGAGAAAAAAAATACCACACTATCGGAACAGTTTCAAAATCTAACCGAAAGTAATTACGCTAATATTGCAGACTTGTAAATGAGACAATACAATTACATCATCTGCAAACAATATACAATCCACTCTGATGTTATCTTAAAACATTGGATCGGATGTACGAGATAAATACCCTGGAAGAAATATCATAAATATTTGTTTTTACCCAATTCATCCCCATATCTGATCCTAAACTGTTACTGAATTACTCCGTGTCCCTGGCTGACTTTCACAGATAAAGAAGACTTACTATACATTAATTATATAGTAAACCTCCTATTTCAGCTCGTAAACATTTTAGTTTAAACATATTTTATTAATTAATTCAATATAACATTACAATATTCAGCTATATACATTACATAATAAGAAGAAATTAATAGGATTTTATATAATCCTTGTATGGATCACTGTATCGAGTGCCTTTTTGTAGTCTGCAAACCTCTAACAAATGTTCTCCCAGTAACGCCATAGCTATAATTAAACGGCTTGTTAATAATTTTACGTGTTCCTTATAGGTTTCATCAAATGAACAAGAAAAGTTGCCATATATAAAAATCCCGGAGAGAAACACGAGTACCTATTTTCTCTGCTATAAAGTACAAAGGGGCTTCCCCTGGAACAGGGTGTCAATGAGTGCCTCGTGTATGGACAATATGACAAACAGTGTCTTAGAAGTGGTCGTTTGTGGTATATTGCAAGGCAAAATTATCTGATCCTAATCATTATATCCTCTTTTCCTGTGTCCATTTTAGCTTCCACCCAGTGTCATCCTTTACCTACATAATTGTTTATTTGTAAACTGATACTCATTATGACAAGAGGGTCTTCAGTAATAAACATATATCATACTATAAAAAGGATTGGAATCGACCCTTAGCATGGCAGTTGAGCGGTACTCTTTACTTGTATTGGTACAGTTAAAATCCGAATGTACCCATGTAGATTGAAAGCAGATTAATCTCTCTTACATGGACCTTTAATCAAGATTAATGTTTTGACATTTGAAGAACATTAGATTTGGCACATAGATTGAACAAAAAATAATATGTATAAACCTTGTGACGTTTGATGAATAAACTGTCAACTTTTTGTATTTTTCTGGCAATAGATATGCAGAAATTCTGATAGTTCTTCATTCGTATTATCCTTGCCAATGTCGGGTGGGAAGAATAAGGGTAATAACAAAATTACCGAACACCCAGCAATCTTCCAAAAGGAAAGGCAAAACTCATAAGTCAACAAACAGAAAAATCAGTCAACAACCGGAACACTGGGAAAACCGTAATGGCCCTGACTTGGCACAGGCATTTCCAAGGAAATGGTGGGTTGAATCAAACCTCCCGCTCCCATAACGGTTAAAAGGTTCCGGTTGTCACTGTAACAGCATTTTTAACAATACTGGGACAAAATAGGTATAATAGTAGTCAACACATTACTTTATGAAAATCCATCATTTATTATCATCTCTGCAGAACGGTTTAACTAAACGGTCATCTTTTTACACAATTTGATTTCATATGAGAAGTTGAATGACGTCATGTCTGTCTAAACCACGATTACTTAATCCTTATCTTTATTCATTTTCCATATTTACTTTATGAAAATCCTTCGTTTGCAGACAGCATATTTTTCGACATGATCTTGGTATCGGAATATAAACTTTTTAAGAGATCGAATAAGGCGAATCTTTTTTATAGCCCTGGTCCAGTAGCCTGTTTCTTAGATAAAGATGACGTTTCAAGAAATCAGAATAATTGCTACTGGCCCTTGCATAACGAATCAATATGGTTGTATCGAATCATTTCCATTCCGTCAAAATTTTGTTATTTTCGTCCGCCAGATCACGTGATTTCGATGGAACTCCTGACACTGAACTTCCGGTGTCAATGTACACAACAAAAACTCCAATCGATATGTGCCGTTTTAACGTTCGATCCTCAACTTAATTTTTTTTTTACATTTTCTGTAAAAGACAGATATCAATTAAATTATTTTATTTGTATCAAAGACTTCAATGCAGAGACAAATACTTCTTTAAAATTAAATTTGTTTTCTTTCTTTATTTGCGGCTGTCGGCATCATCAAAGGAAAACGATCTGCTTTTATGTATATATTTCTGATATCAGACAGATAGTGGGGTACCGAACACCAGTATTTATTCAGCGGTTTCCTTGGCGACTCCATATAACAATTACTTATAATCTACCGCATCTATGACTATGATATGATGACGTTGTTATAGTAATAGCGTAAACACCGGAAGTCGCCTGCCGATTTGTTCAGACGTCAAGACAAGAAAAAGACGGAACGTGGTCGGAATTGACATGATTCGAAACAACCGTATTGCGAGATGTAAACACCATATGGTGTGAAACCTATAATTAATTTCTTTACCATTTTCTACTAAATTTGTGTTTTTTCGAGCCTGCCTGGCTATTTTATCTTAAGTTTAACCTTTCTAAGACCATATATTTTCTGAAACGTACATGATTCCTCTACGTTCTGTGAAAATATCAGGGGATGTTTAAAGTCTTGCAGTGAAATGCCAGGCTGTGGAAAACACCTACTCTAACAATAGCTCGGTCATCCCCGGGAAATTCAATATTTATAAGTCATGCATCAAATCCTCTATAGAGGTATTAAAATACAACTAAATCCATCAAATTTGGGCTCAAAATAATCCTTATATATTTAACTTCAATTATCAATTTTAATTATTCCATTCCATTCAGTATTTGTCACAATACAACAAAGCGAAAGGAACTATTTTCTTTAAAAGGGACTACTTTTGTATATGTTCTAAGCTCTGATTGGTGAATTATAGGTTTGACACCATATGCAGGAGTATTAACTGTCCAACATTTGTTGGTATAAAAAAGTAACAGATTATTGTCTAAGGTACTAGTACAATTTTTACTTCTATGGCGAAGCGATGAATTGATGATGTTTGTAGAACTGACAATGAAAGAGTAATAGCTTTCAATTCTTGAATTGAATACTAGAACTCGAACATAAGCTTAGTACTGATGATTTCACAGTGGAATATCCGTTTAAATACCAAATAACCCGTTTGTTACCGCTGTTTGGAAAATAGTGTTCATCAAGAAAGTCATTCATATAAATGTATGAATAATAAGCAGTATTCATATAACCAGCCGATTAATAGAACTGGGTTAACTCGACCTCGCATCTAGATATTGTGAGAATCGCAGTAGTGTTTTTCAACCAACATAAGCATTTCCTCTACCAGTTTACATTATGTCTGCCCCTTACGAATGGTAGGACGGTGGTGTGGGCGTATTATATGTACCCTTATCACACACAGGGATTTCGCTGACGGATATACTACCCCATTGGAAATAGTCGGGAAATGAGACTTAGTTTTCAACTGTTTGGTACAATAATTCCAACAGTCTTTGGTGTGTGCAGAAACAAATGCAGTTACCATAAGAACAGAACGTACATGAATGTATTATATATAGAGAATGTGACATAAAAGCTTGTTCCGACTCGTCGGAGATTTTTGGTCCGTTGCAAGGTAAAAACAAACCGACCCGCTTCTTTTGTCACCTTCTAGGAATTAAAACATCAGTCCATATGCATATTCCATTCAGTGTTATATTTTTACATAATAAATCATTCTTTGTGGGCTTCATAATAAACGAATAAGTTATTTTAAGATCTTATGTACACGTTAACTTGTAGAAGTTCAACCTCAAAATAAAAATATATATATATTTAATTTCTGACGAACAATATGTCCAACATATCATATCATGATAGTTACTATGGATTATTTGTGGGAAATATTCTGGGGAAAAAACGATTGTAATTTTGATTGTTCTTTGTGTTTGTGTTGTCCGTATTTATACGTGAATAATAATTCATCTATAACTAACGTTCCAGCTATTAAATTGTATGGTTGTTGAATTCTTAATCAATAGAAAAGTTCAGTTCATTACTAACATTACATGATATTTCAATAATGTGAGACAGGCAACCTGTTTGAAGGACGAAGTTCTAAAATTTCAATGATACGATGATCTGTACAAGTTATTTTGAATGAATTTTGTAGCCGATTTGTTATGGCTGTTCCGTTCATTTTACCTACTGTACGCCGCTCTTTAGTCGGGAGTTTCGTAGAAAGAGATTTTTTTATTAGAATTTTATTTCAAGTTTATTTCGACTTTGCATAGAGTAAATAATTAAGGAATTGTGAATTTTTCATTGAAATATATTTCTTTTGCGTTTCTAAATTATCAATTGATCTATTTTTTAAACTTCCGGTGAACAGATATTTGGCTATCAATATAGAAGGAAAAATCGGACAGCCTACCGTTATAAGGACCTCGTCCTTTATTAAATTGCCGCCACGCACTTCAAAAATGTTGAAAAACCCACAGGTACTAGAGAACAGGACCCTGTCTGGTTACCCCTCAATGCCCCTCCTACCTCATTACTGTAAATTTATGTTTTTTTAACAATATATATACCCATGTACAGTATGTCTTTATTTAATACATATGTTTACTATCCACGTCCAAATCGACAAATCCAAAACACCCAGGAAAACCATGGTTTAATGATGAGTGCAAAAATCGCAAAAAGGCCGCACGACGGTTCGAAAAACATCCAACATCGGACAACCTCGGCAATTTTCGCATCTTCAGGGCGAAAGCTCGAAGAACATTGAAGCAAAATCGGCGCACTTCCTGGCGTAAATTTGTTTCTAAATTAAATTGCCATACACCGATGAATAAGGTTTGGAATATGGTACAAAAAATTAAAGGCAAAAATAATAAAACAAACGTCCATCATTTAAAAGATGGACATGACACATTAACATCTGAACAGGGCATTTCAAATAAATTAGGCCAAATATTTTCACAAAACTCTTCTACCCAAAATTACGATCCCGAATTTCAAAAATTTTAAAAGCAAAAGGAAAAAACTAAATTGAATTTTAAATCAAAGAATTTGGAGGAATACAATCGCCCGTTTTCGTTAGATGAATTGAGAAAATCGTTGGATGAGGCGCATGACACTGCATGTGGCCCCGACGATATCCATTACCAGCTTCTCAAACATCTTCCGGAATCGGCACTCCAAGTTCTTTTAGATCTCATGAATGACATTTGGTAAACAGGCGACTTGCCATCAATTTGGAAATTAGCTAATATCATTCCTATTCCAAAACCTGGTAAAGACCATTCCGAACCGTCGAATTATCGGCCTATTGCACTAACCAGTTGCGTGTGTAAAACCATGGAAAGGATGATCAATGCTCGCCTTGTATGGTTTCTTGAATCCAATGGACTCTTGTCCAATATACAGTGTGGATTCCGTCAAGGTAGAAGCACATTAGATCATCTTGTTCGTTTTGAAACTTTTATTCGAAACGCCTTTGCCAAAAAGCAACATGCTGTGTCTATCTTTTTCGATTTAGAAAAAGCATACGACACAACATGGAAATATGGCATTTTAAAAGACCTCTTTGATATGGGGTTGAAAGGTAAGTTACCTAATTTCATTTCAAATTTTCTATCTGACAGAGAATTTAATGTCAGAGTTAATTCAACCTATTCTGACATTCAGGAACAAGAGATGGGAGTTCCCCAGGGAAGCATCCTCTCTGTTACATTATTCAGTATTACAATAAACAGTCTTGCTAAAATTTTAAACGATAACATTGAGGGTTCTCTCTATGTAGATGACTTCCTGATATGTTATCGGGACAAGAATATGAACAACAATGACAGACAAGTACAGCTATGTCTAAATAAGATAGAACAATGGGCAATGGAGAATGGATTTACATTCTCCAGCTCAAAAACTCTAGGAATGCACTTTTGTAATAAAAGAGGACTCCATCCAGACCCTGAGTTAAAATTATATAATTCCCCTATTAAAAGAGTTTCAGAAACAAAATTTTTAGGTCTTCTTTTTGATAGTAAACTTACCTTTCTACCCCATATTAAAATGCTAAAAAATAAGAGCCTTAAAGCTCTTAATATTTTAAAATTTGTGTCCAGTACCGACTGGGGTGCGGATAGCACGGTTTTATTAAATTTATATAGATCGTTGATTCGATCCAAATTGGATTACGGATGTATCGTGTACGGTTCAGCCCGTCCATCGTATATCAAGTTGCTAGATACAGTCCATCATCAAGGATTACGACTCTCACATGGAGCGTTCAGAACGTCTCCAGTTGAGAGTTTGTATGTTGAAGCAAACGAGCCTTCCCTTGAAAACAGACGTATCAAACTTGGTATGCAGTATGCAACCAAATTGAAGACTTATCCTTCAAATCCTGCACATGACTGTGTTTTTAATCCTCTATATGAAAATGTTTATGATAAACAACCCAATACAATTCAACCTTTTGGATGACATAGCACCTATTGTAATTCCTGAAAACCCTCCATGGTTAAATCCAAAACCTACTTTTATCTTTGAACTTACACAACACAAAAAATCTGAAACAAACCCTTTACTAATTCAGCAACAATTTGCTGAAATTAGATCGATAACATCTGAATACTCTGCAATATATACTGATGGTTCAAAGGATGGTGATAGAGTAGCGTCGGCAGCTGTCTTTGGACAGCAGGTCTACTCTGCTCGAATACCGTCTGCCAGTTCGATCTTCAGTGCAGAAGCTAATGCAATACTTCTTGCCTTGAAGTTCGTTGCCTCTTCTGAAAAGAGTAAATTCATGATCTGTTCCGATTCTCTTTCTTGCCTGTTGGCAATTGAGAGTTGTAAAACTCAAAACCCTTTTATTTTAAAAATTGTTGAAATTTATAAAAGCCTTGTTGCTATTGGTAAACATGTAATTTTCACATGGATCCCTAGTCATATAGGTATTCATGGGAACACAGTCGTTGACCGGGAAGCCAAGAACGCATTGGATGATCCTGTATCCAATTGTTCTATTCCTTATACAGATATTAAACCTATTATAGTGAAATATATTTTAAAACGTTGGCAAGATAGTTGGGACCAGCAAATTCATAACAAATTACACGAAATGCATTCCCTAGTTGGCAAGACTCCTTGTTCTTACGGTCAAAATCGGAAGGAACAGGTAGTCTTGACCAGATGTCGTATAGGTCATAGTAGACTTACTCATGGCTATTTGTTAAATAACGAGGAACGACCGGAATGTATTCCGTGTAATTCTAATTTTTCATTAAAACATGTCTTGATTGTGTGGATATTGCCGATGTTCGGCAGACATTCTACAATGCCAACAGTTTATCTAATTTATTTACAAATGACGCAGGCGACACAATATTGCATTTTTTGAAAGAAATTGATTTATATACAAAAATATAGTTGTATAACATATGTTCTAAATGTATGGTTTTTATCTTTTTAATGTTTCTTTTATTTGTGCAATCCCCCTCATGGAGGGTGTGCCGGGGGTAGAATAGGCACCAGGTTTCTCCGCCCTAAAAGGGGGTCAACCCCGGAGTATAGTGATGGGACCGAGAGCTTCTTCGGCTTGAAGGGGCGTCCGTCGGTTGTGCGGGATGTAAAAATTCACAACCAACCCGTCCTGCGGATGAGACGTAAATAAAACCGAGGTCCCGTGTTGAGAGATTGCCACCCTCTCCGCACGTTAAAGAACCCAGTGTAACAGCTCATTATGAGCATTATGCTCATGATGAGTGGTCCATAAGAGACCTGTTGCACTGGCAAAATTATCCGTCCCTACCCATCACCTTTCCTTGTTTCGAGTCACGTGGCGTTTAAATTTTTAAATGTTCTCGTCCTGAATATAGCTGAAAAATTGCTCGCTGGACGTTAAACACCAATCAATCAACCAATAAAACATTTTGTTATAGTAATGAGGTAGGAGGGTTACCAGACAGGGTCCTGTCCTCGAGTACCTGTGGAAAAACCGCCTCAGATTTTCCATTGTCTTTAAAAATAAAATGAAAAACTGTTCGCTCTCTTCTAAAATTTTGTAAAAATCAAGAATGTTTTCTGAAAAAGTTGTGTCATGTGTGTGCCGCATCAACATTTTACCTTCGCCTCTAAAATTTTCAATTTTAATAAAAAAAAAAAAATAAAAAAAAAATCGTCCGTCATGTTCGCTGCCATTTAACGTTTTGACCTTAACCACGTGTTCTAATATGAGACGGGTAACCTGTTTGAAGGACGAAGTCCTAAAATTTCAATAATACGATGATCTGTACAAGTTATTTTGAATGAATTTTGTAGCCGATTTGTTCATTTTACCTACTGTACGCCGCTCTTCCGTCGGGAGTTTCGTAGAAAGAGATTTTTTTATTAGAATTTTATTTCAAGTTTATTTCGATTTTGCATAGAGTAAATAATTAAAGAATTGGGAATTTTTCATTGAAATATATTTCCTTTGCGTTTCTAAATTATCAATTGATCTATTTTTTAAATTTTCGGTGAACAGATATTTGGCTATCAATATAGAAGGAAAAATCGGACAGCCTACCGTTATAAGGACTTCGTCCTTTATAAATTACAGCGAAAATTGTTGGTTCCCATGCCATTGCAAATTCTTCCTACCATTTCCTTAACTCTCATTTTTCTTCTGGCATTACAAAACACCATTTTATTACATTATCATCGGTTTCAGGGTTATACTCCATACCATTCTGAGGTCCATTTATTAATTGGCATGAATATATATGACACAATGTTAGATCTGAACAAACGGTACCACAATAGCCAGGTGCCACGAGTGGAGCAGGAACTGCTTATCCTTTCGGAGCACCTCAGTTCACCCCTGATTTTAAGTGGGGTTCTGTGTTGCTCAATCTTTAGCTTTATGTGTAATGCTTTGTAGATCATTGCTTGTTCCTTTGTCCTTTTTGCCATTCTATTGTCTGTCTTTCTTCGTATCACGGCTTCTGATTATTCCTTTGATATCTTCAAACTTTTCCTATTCATATGAATTATAAATAAAACTCAAGACAATCAACAAATAGAACATTTGTAAGACTTCGTGCTGTTATTTGGTGGAAGCATTTATTTTAAAAACCGACAAACACGAAAATCCGTTTTCAGGACGAAAACACATACCACGAAGATATAGCTGAGATATTCCTGACTTGATATTAAATAACAGTCAATTAAGTAGATACTAATTATCCACCTGTGACCGTAAATCAGTCAGTTAAGACATTTCCTTATAATTCTCATTCAAATTGGTATTTATATCAAAGATAAATGCCATGTTTACTTGGGCATTTAAGCCAAATAAAATACCAAAACATCGCTTAATTTGATGAAGAAATGTCGGCTCGCTGACCTTTTTTGTTTGCATATGTTTTGTAAAGGCGCCCAAGTCACGTTACCTGAAATCGGTCAACCATAAAATAGTCACGTGGAACACAAATAGGCCTAGGAGATTGTATTTTACAATATTTTTTAATTTGCTTTTTCTATATTTCCCCATTTTTTCATTAAATTGTATTTGCTGTCACTTGTTTTCAGCAGATAATATCTGTTTTCACGTACAATTTTATCCATGTCCAATACCATGTAATTTATATTAAATCATATTTTAATATGAAACAGGCACGGCCATGAATGCTCGCGAATCTGAAAATTATCTGGCAATTTCACGCTCATCCAGTGCATTAAAAAGTGTCGAAATTTTTTGGGCCGAGATATATCGAGGGACGACTTTTTTTGGGGGCAGAATATAGTCTCATTCAATCGAACTGTCGTTCCTTATGAAACCTCAAAAGTTAACTTCCGCGTTGAAACAAAAATTATTGTCAGTATGTGTGAAGAGAGTTAATAAATTAAAAAATATCAATATAAGTAAAACAAACTAACAAAATGACTTTTATTACACACGGGTTCCGGATTTCAGTGGTATCGGACGTACGAGACTTAGATCACCTTTGCGCTTTATGTTAAGAAGATCTTCATTAGTTGAGTGTGTTAGTGTGTTACACGGAACGTGTTACAATGCGTCGATTTTTTTTTATCCATCATTATGTGCAGCCATGTTTGTCAAAAAATCCCAAGGACACATTTTATACCATAAAGAGCTCGCTTACGCTCGCATATTACCCACAAATTCCCGCTAAAAATCTGAAAATTGTCTAAAGAATTACTTAATTTCAAAATGAAAACAATGCCATTTCCGTTGCCTAATGGAGTTGTAAATATAGGTCAAGGTGCGCAGTGGAATGTAAACAAACACAGGATATGCAAATTATCCATTACGGACTGTGTTTTTCTGGAAATATTTGACTTTCATTATTAAGTCAAAAAGATAGTAGTTAAATGGCACCATTTTGGCACCAAAATCTATAGATATCTTTTCTTATCTGTTTAAATCTCATTGTTGTCTTGATCAAAGTGACAGTAAATCGATTATCTATTTCTGGACACAGTTTGCAGGATAAATGACGTCATCGACATCTGAACTCACGTGACAGTGCATTCCAAAATGGTGACCAATTTCAGGTGTTGACCGATTTTAACGGACGAGAGGATATAATATAAAGTTGCCATCGATTCATAAGAAGTAGCTGTTGTCCCTATCTGTTTATTATACTATTATCCAGCACGAACTATATCAATTTGATCCACCAGATAGAATTTCAGACGTATTTATTGCTATATTTCATTCGTCGACATGTTAGATAAAAAACGATGATGAATATTAAAAAAGCTATCTTTTTTATTGTTACGTCTATTGAAAAATGGAATATTTGGGTAAGTTATTAAAACTTCCTTCAGAAGCAAATTTATTCAATTCCCCGCTTCGGTCTCATAAAAGCTGATAGTTAAGTCAACAAAACTGTAAAGGGAATATTTGTGAAGAAAACATACCATTATATGGTTATTTGATGTCCTTTATAGACAGCAATAGTGGAATATAAAAATGAATCACCAAGAAAAAATTGCTAAATTCAATTATTTGTGAAACTCTACTATCCCTGAATTGCCTTAGAACATGATTTATATTCAACAAGAAAGATTATATAAAATTAATTATAAATATTAAAATTATGCTATTAATGTTAGTCGCCGCAAAGAATTCGACTTATTTCACTGTCAATATTTTATTCATGCCCGTATCTGATGAAGATTATTCCAGAAAAACAGGTCGTGCACAATACATTGAATATCTACTATTTTATTACTATCACTGGACCGATACCTCTGCTGGTGGTGTATTAGTAACCGGCGATATTATCCCATATACTGCTGATATTCAGTGTTTTGGCACTGACAACGTATTAGATATATTTATGTTTGCAATTTACAGTTCCTATTTAAATGTAATTTATTTACACAAAGGTCAGTCTCTTTCAAGCATAGGTAACCTTAGCTGATTTTGGCTTTCCTTGTCTATGCTTTTTAGTTTATTTGCTCCGAAATACCTTTAAAATTATTTAGCTTTCCAATCTTTGGAACTATGAGCGTACCTATTGACTATGAGCGTACCTTTTGAACTATGAGCATACATATCGACTATGAGCGTACATATTGACTATGAGCGTACATATTGACTATGACTCTGTTATTAAAAAAAAAACGTCGTGTGTACTAAATTAAATATCTACGTATTTATTAGTAAATAATTATCCAATTTCCTATTTCAGGCTTAGATTTAAGGTTTTTAACGCCACTTTCAACAATATTTCAGTTATATAGTGGCGGTCAGTTTTATTGGTGGAGGAAACGGAGTACCCGGAGAAAACCACCGACATGTCGCAAGTCACTGACAAACTTTATCACATAATGTTGTATCGAGTACACGCCTCCTGTTTCAAATTACTGCAGATATGTTCATGCTGAAATCCTTGGATCCAATGAACAAAGGTTTATAATAAGACTTTGACTTTAAGACGTGTGCCATGCATATAACTCGTTTTAAACAAAACTGTCTTAATAGTATGTAAGAAGTATCTTACCTCTCTTCCGTTCTATTTATTGAATGTGTGTTTGTCGATTGTTTATGTATCATACATTATATCCTTACAGATTGTTATTTGATATATTGATTTTCTAAACTTTATCATCACTAAGAGATTCCGTTACCAATTTATACAATATCAATTGTCTTCAGAAAGCAATATTATAACAACTGATAACTTGGCATTGTAGATATAACGTATACTTCGTATTGTCGATATGAACTCTGACACTTGATCCTTCTATGCATAAAAAACGTAGATATCAAATTTAGTGTACACGTGTGCGCGTTTATGGAATACCCTTCATCAGGTACGCATTTCATATACCTTTAATTAATTATGCTTCACAATTTTTATAGGAAGGTCTACGACGATGGGGGGTACTACCGATATTGTTTTGAAGAGGGACATAATGAAAGTTATATAATAAAAACGTAGAGAGATAATTGAGTACGCTTGGGGCGTTTCTTCAGTTACGCTCAAAGTCTAACGATTAGATGGACAAATAATTTAAAGCCTTTCGTAGCAACAATAAAAAGGGTATAAATAAGATGACCATGATCGGCTAAGGTCACCTATTTACGAGAGAGAACTTTTACTTTGATAATAATTATATGATATATGAACTGTAAATTTCAATAATAAATAATAGTATATCTAATAAACCATGTCGGTGCCAAAATACTTACTATTTGCTATAGTTTTTTATCATTTTAATGAGATTTTGGGCTAACCATAGGGTTAAGTAAAAATTCAAAATTGATCAACACATGCTTAGTTCGTATTAAACAACCAGCAGTAAGCAAGTCGTATCTGCCCAAGGATTGATATTCGACAAAGGTTTATAAACTAATCTATATCAAGCTCGGCTTAATTATTGTTGTGTGAAATCTAACAATTTGAAGTCAAATTCAATTCACTTTGAATCACCTTTGAAGACTGATTATTCATGAGAATGTAACGTTCCCATTGATTTTACACATTTAACAGATTAAGCATTATTTGAAGTAATTATACGGCAGAGGTTTATATCCTATAGTTTCATGACCTCATTTCCCTGCCATGTAGAATGACTACCTCATCAATAATATATATCTGCCTTTTTAAGTGATATTACCTTGCGAATCAGTCCTAGCATAATTACTGACAATTTACAAAATATAGCTTTTCTACACTTCTTATCAATGCGAAGACGTCTGCAAGTGTGCAACGTGGCCAAAATATTATATAACACCTAACCTTATTTAACCTGCTATTGTGTGATTTCGAGTACTAATAAAAGGAGTCAAATAAACTTCAGTGTTACTTAGTCATGGGCATAATACATCCTTTCTGGTACCTGATTCATATAGATCGACAAAAAGAAACGGTAACAGTATAAGAGCTGACGTCACAAATGACACCATTGAAAACGATTAGAACGACGCTTGTTTTATCTATTTCCATACAGTTTGGCAGTTGCTTTGGACTTTTTGATATTGCAGGATAAACACAATATACGTACATCGTCGTTAAATATAAAATAAATTTGCACTCGCTGCAACACAGGATAGAAAAGCTCCATAGAGACTCGCTTTTCTACCTGTTGCTAAAGCTCATACAAATAAATGTTATATTTTCCGACAATGTACGTACAGCATGTGGACAAAAGTGATTCCGTTTCCGCTATCTTCCCTATATATTTCATATAAAACCACTTATTTTCATAACATTCTCATGAAGTCATTCCTTAGCCGATTTTCATGCAATTTGCACCTTTAAAAACAGAATTAATTAGAGTTTATCTTAATATCTTCATGTAATTTTTTCGAACTTTTATTTGCAAGCATTTATGATTTAAACACAAATGTAAATTCTTGACGTCACAATTTTATATGATTATACAAGTCAGAATTGGTGAAAAAATTAAATTTTGTTTTTAAATCAATTCTTAAGAGAAAGTAGAAATAAAATTATTTGCAAATTATATGAAGAAGAAACTATATTTATTTCTGCATTTAATGCTGAAAATTTTATGAAAATCAGATAAGGAATGACTTCATGAGAATGTTATGAAAATAAATGGTTTTATATGAAATATATAGGGAAGATGGTGGAAACGGAATCACTTTTGTCCACATGCTGTATATGTATTTGTAAGTTTAATGCTACAGTAATGGTGCAACTTGTACACTTGGATAACTAAGTCAGGCTGAGTATTAATAATAGTAAAATGTGTTTTCAGACATGTATCTGCATCACTGTGTGTTAGGCAAAGCCTCAGACCTATGATACTAGCCCGAGTTATAATAAAGTTTTTATTCCAGTAGCAATATCCGAGCACATTCAAATCACTACCATTTTTGTTTTATTCAACAACTAATTGATGAAGTAAAAATAGCCTTCTTTTACAACTATGAAAAAGATAGTTTACGTAAATGCATGATATGTCACCTGTCTATTACAAAATAAGATTTTAACATTTGACTTTCCATTATATTGACTATAATGCCTAGTGAATTGAATTAGATACACAAAATTAAATATCTATGTTTTTATTTTAAATTTCAACTAGAATGGCTACAGTAAGTCTAAGACACGCAGGAAAAGAAACAAATATGCATTCTTTTAATTATCCTTTCGAGAAATGTACTCGATACAACATTATGTGATAAAGTTTGTCAGTGATTTGCAGCAGGTTGGTGGTTTTCTCTGGGTATCCTCCACCAATGAAACTGACCGCCACGATATAACTGAAATATTGTTGAAAGTGGCGTTAAACACCATAACCACCTAACCCCCTTTCGAGAAAATTAAACAAAAAAGACATAATTACCTTTGTATTCTCCGCTGAGGTCTGTATTCGTCGACATCAGAGATAAAAATGACAACCTTTCAGTTCAACTGATTTCCTTACGTTCTCAGAACCTCGCGATATTTCCGGACCATATGGGGTGATGTTAACACTGTTCTGTAATCTAATAAGTCAATACATATTACGTTACACAATTAACAATAATGAATCAAATATTTGATTACATTGTCAATATAACGATGTATTTGCTCGACATTTAATGTTGGGTCACCGATTTTAAAACGAGGTATCTCGTATGGCATATGTTATGGATTATTTCAGGGGTCAGGACGTGGGTACTAAAATACAAATTATTTCGCACTATTGATAAATAAATTGGTGTCTAACATCGAATGAGCAGTATTTCAGATATGTCTTCCAACAGGCAATAAACGACCACCTACATCAAATCGTGTTTATTGGGAGATACTTCACAATGAACTCATTGACTTGACGTCCTTTCTAAGGGGTGTGTACTAGTATTCCATTCGCTATGCAAACCAGCTGTTGCCTTTTTTGAAATCTGTGCATCCCGCGGCGGACCAACAAGTTTATTTATATCCAGGGTTACCCATTGGTGCTGGCACTATGTATGATTTTTAATATTACATGTAACGTTATTGTAAACCTGTGTTATTTATCCCCTTTGTTATTTTCACACTTTTCCTCGCAATGTTGAGCTGTAGGAAAAAAGAGGTTTGAAGATAACACAGGAGTAGGGGTAATCAAAAGCCGTAAATCGAAGGATAAATACTACAAGTGCCAAACGAGAAAGAAGTAGTGATCTCCAGAACGTTTACACAGAAAACTGAAAATCGAGCAACACAAGCCCCACTAAATACTCGGGTACTCCGGTAGCGTAAGTAGTGTTACACTTGTTACAAGAAGAGTTTGAAGATACCAAAGTGGTAATCAAAATCCTTAAATCGAATGACAGACAACACAATGGTCAAAAGAAAAGGACAAACAACTATCTACAAAACACTATACAGAAAACTAACTCCACTATATCCGGGGATGAAGTCAGGTACTCACGGAAGGGTAAGCAGTTCCTGCGCCACTAGTGGCACCCGTCGTGTTACTCTAGTTGCCAACAACAATTGGAACATATACGTGGCCATTTGTGACACAGAATAAGTCATGAATGAGGGAAGAACCGGTTTGTGCTTACGATAAGCGGAAATATCCGCGCTCATTTGTGACACAAATATTCCGTAACGGTTAGCAAGTGTATGTTTGTCTTCCTTGATCATAGTTAGCCGTATTTGTGGTTTGCTGTAGCTTTATCTCAGTCAAAGATAGCCGTAGCAGAGTTTGGATGTAGGTTTATCCCTCTCAAACATAGATAGCTGTCGCTGTGTTTTGGCTGTATGTTTCGCTCCATGGGACAAAGGTAGTATCAGGAGGTGTGTTTGGCCATAGGTTTGGTTTTTCTCAAACAAAGACAATCTTAGTTGTGTTTAGTTCAGACAAATATAGCCTTAGCTTGGATTAGCTGTGGGTTTAATTCCCTCAGACATAGATAGCTAGTCTTAGCTGAATTTGACTAGGTTTATCTCCAGCACATGGATAGTCAGCTTTGTCTGTATGTTTATCTCTCTCACCTCCCACACAGATAGCATTAGCTGTGTTTTAATTGTATCAAATTGTGGAACCCAACTGTCTGTTTGGCTATGAAACCACTGAAAACTTTCAGTGCAGAAATGACCTCTGAACTTAATTGATATATGTATCTTCAATGTTTATTGTGAAAAGGGTTTTTTAAGATCCACTGTGTTATGTTTTATCGTTGTTTGAAATGGATCATTATGCATATACTCAGGTGGTGAAAAGGGTTTAGAAAAAAATGATAATAGACAGTCGTCACAAATTAATTTAGCTTAAATATTTTGTATTTTTTTTTTCATTTGGCAGGGTTAGTATATGTATGGTCAGTGTGGGATGCACATTATACTCTTCGTTTATATTTATCCTTAACAATCATATATACCAAGGTGCAAGAGTCAATAATTACGGTTAGTATCGTCTTTACCTCCAGTTGTTTATTTACGTTATTTGTGTTTTTTTGCGTATAGTGGTGTCCAACACATATGGTGTTTTTCGTCTTGTGCACCCTGCGTTGCCAGTTTCTCTGGATTGAATGTTTTTTTATTTCCCCTTTGGTGGTCTCTATCGTTTATTGAAGTTCTTTTAACTGTAAATACATTTGTTGGGACAAGTACGTTTTCATTTTAATTTCCCATTTCAGTTCTTATTGAAGTTTGAAGTCCTATAAATATGCTGTTCGACGATTATTATGGTTTCACGTAAAGCCGTCCATGTCTTTAATAAATCGATGTGTAACTTGATGTTTACTTCATTTATTGCGGCATTTATATATATATATATATATATATATATATATATAGTTTTATAGTTCCCCTGCACTTATTTATTTGAGCAGGCAAATTGCATTAACTAGATATTTTTTTCTATATTTTGTCACTGACCGAAATATAGCTTTTTCTGGTACCCCTGTCACATGTTACCTGTTGAGCTTAGTCAATGGATTAATGTGATTTTTCTGCAGGATAAACACAATATTAATGTAATGTCTTAACACATATAAAGTTTATGTGTATTAAGCACAAAACTGGTGAAAGGCTCAGTGAACCTCGCCTTTATCCTAGTTGTTATCCTCATACATATAATCTTTATATTTCAAGACAAGGCACTAATATTGTCTATATTTTGGTAGCCGATATTTAGACTGCTGTCACGTAATTTTTCAATGTGTGATATGCAAGAATTTGGATGAATACATGATCTCAACACATTATGTTATATGTACATGATATATAGTAGCAACTGATTCACAAGAATTTACAATCGGAAATGTACTTGTATTTATATCTTTTTTTATTTACAGCTATCGTTCCTATTTATAACATCTAACCTTTGTAACATGTGATTGTACATCTAACACGACGGGTGCCACTAGTGGAGCAGGAACTGCCTACCCTTCCGGAGCACTTGAGTCCAACACCGGTTTTTAGTGGGGTTCGTGTTACTCGATCTTTAGTTTTATGTGTATGTTTTGTAGATCGTTGTTTGTCCTTTTTCTTTTGACCATTATGTTGTCTGTCCTTTTTCGATTTACGGATTCTGATTATCCCTTTTGGTATCTTCAAACTCTTCGTATACCGTCATTGATAATTATTTCTACACATAAAATCTATTTTGTACAACAATGTAATGAGTTCTATTATAAATTTTGCTAGAATTAGTTATCTGTTTGATGTTTAGAGCTCTTTGATGAAACATTGAATTGCAAGTGATATGTTATCATGTAATTCAACTCTTATTAAGGATACATACATTCCTTGTTATTATCACTATATATTGATATAGCATAAGAAGACGTAACAACTACGTGACTAACTATTGTATACAAAATTCACGTTCTACGGAAGGCACCAGGACTAGGTTGCACAAACATTAATTAAATTTAAGTGTCAATTAAAACATAAGTGACACTTAAATTTACTTGAAATGTACATAAATTTATTTTGCATTACAGGTTTAATTGACACTTAAATTTAATTGACGTTTGTGCAACACAGTCCTGATTGTAAACGACCATATTAAGTTTGAGTTCGTGGTGCCGCTAAATATGCAGTTTTCTGTGTAGTGTTTTGTATATCAGTGTTTTTCTTGAATTGTCTCTCGTTCAATTTAGGGCTTCATATTTCAAAGTTTTCTTTCCAAAGCGAATATAGTTTTTTGAATATCAAACTAGTAATTTATTAGTAAAGTTCACAAAAGAACACTTATATCAGGCACAAGGATGAAAAATAATAAAACATTTGATAATTCTAGAAGTGATAAAAATGGGTTAAATTCAGTCATAGAAACTATGGCTCAAAATGTGTTGTGTTAGGCTACAATTCCACATATTTTTCAAACAAAATTCAAAAAGGTAAAACATGCTACTCCGAGGAACAAGTGATCAGTATGCTGGAGTTCCTCATCGATAACATATGTGTCTCCTTTGGAGGGATACTGTTTCAGCGGGTCGTCGGCATACCAATGGGTACGAATTGTGCCCCTCTTCTAGCCGATTTATTTTTATACGCATACGAGTCAGTTTCTTCGAAAGCTTGTAAAAATAAGAAGATTCATGAGGCTAGAGCCTTTAATTTCACATACAGGTATATTGATGACGTTTTATCTATCAATAATTCTAGATTTGCAGAATTTCTTCCAGAGCTGGAAGTTAAAGAGACCACAGATACCGCTTCGTCCGCATCATTTTTGGACTTATACCTCGAATTTGACAACAGATCAAATCAGTATTAAAATATATGATAAACGGGACGATTTCAATTTTAAAATCATAAATTTTCCAAATATGTGCAGCAATATACCAGCTTCTCCTGCATATGGTGTTTACATCTCGCAATTGATTCGTTATGCAAGGGCCAGCAGCAATTATTCTGATTTCCTGAAACGTCATCTTCATCTGAGAAACAGGCTACTGGACCAGGGCTATAAAAAGATTCACCTTATTCGATCTCTTAAAAAGTTTATATTCCGATACCAAGATCTTGTCGAAATATATTCCGTCTCTGCAGAAAAGATTATAAATGATGGATTTTCATATAGTGAAAATGTATAAAGATAAGTGGTCAAAAACAAAAATGTCAAAAATATTTTTTTATCAATGTGTGACGTAAAAATGTTTTTGACATTCACGTCACTGAGTTTGGTGCTGTTATGACAACTGTTTTACCTGTTTTGTTCAAGTATTGTTATAAATACTGTTATAGTGACAGCCGGAAACTTTGAGCCGTAATGAAAGGGGGAGGTTTGGCGCTTTAAAATCTGATTCAACCTACCATTTCTTTAGAAATGCCTGTATCAAGTCAGGGTCATTACGGTTTTCACAGTTTTCCGGTTGTTGACTGATTTTGTCTGTTTATATACTTATGAGTTTTGACTTTCCCTTTGTAAGATTGCTCGGAGTTCGGTAATTTTGTTATTACCCTTATTTGAAACATAAGGTAACACAGCGCTGCCCCTCTACTTACTTTTTGTTTAAGTGCATAAACTCGAAATAACTAAACAAATATTTAGGCACGAATTTCGTTCCCCACTTTTCCAAAATTCACAAAGTAGAAATCTGTATTAATCACCTATTATACATCCTCATTAGTCTATTTCGCACATAGAAAGTGATGATGCATTCGGCAATTGTCTTTCTTCTGTGTTTTAATGGTACGACCGTTTATTTTTTATGATTTTTGTTATTTCCGTGACTAAATGTTATACAATAATATATCTGAAAGATTAAAAAAAGGAATAACGTGGGGGTCCTATTACTCTTTTGGCCATTGTGTCGTCTGTTCTTCGATTTACGGATTCTGATTACCCCTTTGGTATCTTCAAACTCTTCTGACACCACAGTTTTCAAAATGAAATTCTTGCTTAAAAAGTTATCTGATTTTTGTTTGATGTGACGATGAAAACATAGCCCCTCCCTTTAAAGGTTATTTTCTTCAAAAGTTACGTGTAACCTAGCTGCGGAATAACACCTCTGACATAATAGTTGTAGTGGTAGCTCTCTTCTTGTCTGATGTATAGGACAATGGTGATGTAGAGCCACTCATCTATAAACCTACGGTTTAGCGAACCAACCTGTTATCACACGTTGAGATGAACTATCATACACATATTGATTGATTCATGACAACCGTATCTTTAGCCTTCAATTGTAGCTTAATATTTGTATTAAATATGATAAATTGACATCTAAAAAGCCTGAAAGGGACCACATCTTGTCCATAATACTGTATGAAATATGGGTTAATTTGGTGATTTTCTTGATTGAATCGATTTCATGCAGCTTTTAAATAAGAGATACCACTAGATCTGTTTGATACATTGAACTACATCTCAAAATTGACACTGAGTGATTTACAACAAAAGATATGATTTCAATTTTACCATTGTGAGTCTATATCTCTCAGTTGATATGATATTCCAGAGTTTGTGGTTCCTATCATGTTGCCTTGATAGAAGGTTGATCCTAACAAGAATGTTATTGAATCAAGGCTTCCTAGTGGTTAAGTTGAAGTATTCATTTCAAAAGTTATATGGCCGCCACAATCACCTGATTAACTAGTATGGAGTCTCAAATGACCACGAATATGTAACATATTCGTAACATTCGTAACATTTGTCGTAATCATAATTCGGTGTGTTCTTTCCTCATTCAATACTTATCACCTGCCTTGTGAAAACAGTAACACGACGGGTGCCACATGTGGGGCAGGAACTGCTTAACATTCCGGAGCACCGATGCTTAGTGGGGTTCGTGTTGTTCGATCTTTAGTTTCCTGTGTAATGTTTTGTATGTATGTTTCTCCTTTTTGTTTTGACCATTGTATTATCTGTCATTCTTCTTCTTTTGACCATTGCATTATCTGTCATTCTTCGATTGACGGCTTTTCATTACCCCTTCGGTATCTTCAAACTTTTCTGGTCAATATCTATTATTTCTAATCATTTTATAAATCAAATGTTATCGAATCAACCGAAAAGCAAAATATACAACACTGCAGAAACAATTTAAAAATAAACAAGAGATAAAATCGTTACCTTTAATAGCAGTATAAAACAAAATACAAATGTATATCTTTGTAGAAATTACTTATGTAAATTAAGTTTTGAAAGTTTGAACTTACCCTATTCAAAATTGAAATACAAAATGTATGTAATTTTTATATTCGAATTCAGATTGTACTAAAATACTTATGTACATATGCTTACATGGTTAGCTTGCTCTCCTTGATTGAAGTATATCAAATGGGTATTTCCTGCTTCAACACAATGCAAAACTGGATTGGCTCGTAATCAGAAAAATGCGTCCGAGCTGAGCGCCATGTCTACACATGGACTGTCGTTTCAGTTCCAACTTACCGTATTTGTCTAGCTAGTACCAGGTTGACATTATCATCATTGCAACTTGATCTAACTTTTATAGAACTAATGTTATAAACATGAAAACTTCTGTGTCACGAAGACTGATTCGACTTGTCTGTATATAACGGATAAAGTTTTAGTTTGTTTATGAAAAGAAAGTTCAAACAGTGGTGGTCAACAATATTCCATCATCTAAATGAGCAACCATCTCTCACCTCAAACCATTGTGCTAAAATCAGCAATTTATACAGTAAAGAGCTTGAGGTAATAACATGTTCCAATGTTTAGAAGCAGCATTTATCTGGTTTGAATTTATTTTTTGAACGGTTAACCATGAATCATTGAGTAAACAACCTACATAATATAGTTTCGGGTTAAAAATTCCATCATATGAAGTCAGAAGTCATTTATCTGCATGTCAACCTTGAATATATTCTTCTAATGTAATAGTGTGGTAGACGGAGAACGAAATTTTTGACTTTAATGTACCCACCGAACATATACATAAATTACATATCATTCGAAAGGGAGAATTCATACTCTATCCAGATAGTCGGGTCGTAAAAACGGGAACTGGTTGCATTTTCTTAAAAAGGGAGATAATCGTTCTACCCAAAATTTTAAGAAAATATATGAGTTATAACTTTTGGGTTGTTCCCCTTGAATTCAGTTCCCACAAAGAGATGAAATTATCGTTTTTGCAAAATTTTGTATACACTATTAAGTCTTTCATATAGACTTTAAGGTTTAGTTGTGAAAAATGTGTATTTTTGTAAGGTTTTGATGACATAGTCAGTTTCCTTCACATTTTTAATGTCGCCAATAGGGACCTGACCTTGACCTTTGTATGGAAACGTCTTGACCTGAATGTGCTTTAATTAGTTGATGATAACATTGATACTATTTTTTACAATGAAATTTAACTTCTATTTCACAAATTAAAAATTCTCTGACGTATAGAAAAAAGGGGGGGGGGTGGGTGTCCTTCACTGGTACATAAACATCATTGTTCTTGTTCCTGTCACTGATATGACTGTGTGGTATTCTTAATCAATGTTTTTGCTCCGCGTTCGTTACAACGAATGCTGTATAACCTAAAGAGGTCCTAAAACACCAAAATAAGCATATAAGTCGATAGCAACACATTTATATTAGTCAGTATAAATAGGACTATCCTGGTTCAAATCAAATGACAGAACAACATCGCTATCTAACTACAAAATGACTATTGTGGATTTGTCACGACATTACATGGCAGATAATTTTGTCCACAACAACAAAGCCTTGTAAAAATCTACTAAATTTCAGACATCATGACCATCGTCTTATAGTAAGGTAACATTCTTTGTTATGGCATTTTTATACATGTCGCTACCATAACAGGGACACAGATCTGATTGATTGATTGATTGGTGTTTAACGTCCAGCGAGCAATTTTTCAGCTATATTCAGGATGATAACATTTAAAAATTCAAACGCCACGGGACTCGAAACAAGGAAAGGTGATGGGTAGGGACTGATAATTTTGCCAGTGCAACAGGTCTCTTATGGACCACTCACCATGAGCATAATGCTCATAATGAGCTGTTACACTGGGTTCTTTAACGTGCGGAGAGAGTGACAATCTCTCAACACGGGACCTCGGTTTTATTTACGTCTCATCCGCAGGACGGGTTGGTTGTGAATTTATGCATCCCGCACAACCGACGGACGCCCCTTCAAGCCGAAGAAGCTCTCGGTCCCATTTCTATACCCCGGGGTTGACCCCTTTTAGAGGACTAGGGCGGGGAAACCTGGTGCCTATTCTACCCCCGGCACACCCTCTATGAGGGGGGTTGGACAAAGATCTGTGCACGACAGATTCTGTTCAAAACAAACACAGCTACTGGAACAAATTTATTTCCCTTTACAACTGCACACGAGATCCTGCAGGAAGTCTGATGACATTTGTCCCCGGAAGAAGACAGGTACCAGACTACCCTTGTCTTCCCATCCGAACATTAAAGGAGACCTAACAGGGGGATGCGCTTTTTGTGAGGATTTCCAGATATAGGTCTGCAAAGATGCTCTTAGTACATGCTGATGGAATGTCGCTTGGCATGGTGGTAACTTGGCCAGGCTTGCTTCTTTTTTGGTTGCAAGTCGAACTCTGAATTTATTGAGATTAGAGTAATCTGCTCGTAGTTTGGCTTTTTGGATAGTCTTCAACTGAGATTTTCAGCTTCTCAATATCACGTCTTAAGAAACCTACAGCAGAGTGTAAAATTTGTTCATCAGAAATACCTTCAATATCAACTTGAAAATCATTTTCCAACTCGGAGGCTTTAAATTTGGACTTGTATTTACCTGCCGCGGCAATAAGATCGCCTAAAGAAAGCTTGTCACTGAAGCCTGTCTTGTAACTTGGCAGATGAGTAGGTACCTGTGTCTGCGGATAGATATGCTTTGTATTTTTCAAGTAATTGTGTCATCCGAAAAACCTTTTTGTGAACGACTAAATCATCGTTGATTTCATGAATTAAATTCTGGAAGGCGATTTCGTTACTAGAAAGATCAGAATCCTGTTTCTGTTCGTTTTTCGGGGAACTTGGTCATGCACCCGTTGTGATAAACTCCTTTCAGAATAAAATCGTCACAATTCAACACGCGAACCAGTCTATCATCATCTTGACTCAATGCGCACTCCATCAACCTGTTCACACGCTCACCGGATGTAATTTTATGTACTTTAAAATCTTTCTTGAATGTTTTATTTTGACAAATGAAACAAAAATCCCACTGAATGGGCTCGTACTGGGAGCGTGTTACAACACTTGTTTGTGACATAGTTGAAACTTGTAAACATTTATCTGATCTGTTTTGAAAACACTGCAGATTTGTTTACTTGTATATTTTCTATAGCAATTACGGTGGTAAACAACTTTAATTTTACGTGATATAAAATTGTCCATTTCCTGCAAAATACGAGAATACACCTCATCTCTTCTAATTTCCATCGATCTTACAAAACTATCTTTGCCTACATCTCGCATACAAATCACAGGTTCTGCATTGGAACATTGACATATAATGCATTGCTCCCAGTTCAACGTTTCTTTTCTCCTTTTTGGACTAGAATGAGAAAGTTTCAAAGGACTACCGAACGATGCCATCATACCGAATATGAACGTGTCTGTCCGGTTAAATTCTGGTACTACAATAACCTAATTACTAATCAACAAAATACACTAATTATCGACAAAAACAATGCCAAATGAAGTCTAAAAACCTCAGTAAACAGTGTGCGAAAAGCCGAACACTTAACAATGAAATAAATCAGAAACTAAGCCATTTCATTCAAAGAAGACAACGTGCTATTTAATGACTCGAAGATCAGTCGAACTATATTCATAGAATCGGAAACGGCGTATCAAATTTCCGCGTTTAAAAGGCATTAAATGAGAGAGGAAACAATTGCATTTTTCTGCGTATCTGTAAGTATCTATGATATGAAATTTGGCATGAATTTTTGGACTAATGTAACGTTACTTTATCAATACTAAAAATGTACGGAAAATACAAAATAAATTTGCTAAAAGAGAAAACTTGTCTTATTTTCCACCAAAATAAGGTTAAATCAGACGAGAATTAACTGTTCTTTTTCATCTATTGATACAATTAAATGTCTGTTTAATTGTGTAATATATCTTTTTCATCGATAAACGATCACGTGTTATAGATATGAAATTTTATTTTCACCTGGTCAACTATGTATATAAGGGTAATAACAAAATTACCGAACTCCGAACAATCTTACAAAGGGAAAGTCAAAACTCATAATTATATAAACAGACAAAATCAGTCAACAACCGGAAAACTGTGAAAACCGTAATGACCCTGACTTGGTACAGGCATTTCTAAAGAAATGGTGGGTTGAATCAGATTTTAAAGCGCCAAACCTCCCGCTCTCATTACGGTTCATAGTCTCCGGCTGTCACTATAACAGTATTTAAATACAGGAACAAAATAGGTAAAATAGTTGTCAAAACAGTACCATATTCAGTGAATGTAAATGTCAAAAAAACTTTTACGTCACACATTGATAAAAAAAAATATTTTTGACATTTTTCTTGACTTCTTTATCTTTATACATTTTCACTATATGAAAATGCATCGCTTATAATCATTTCTGCAGAGACGGAATATATTTCGACAAGATCTTGGTATCGGAATATAAACTTTTTAAGAGATCGAATAAGGCGAATCATTTCATAGCCCTGGTCCAGTAGCCTGTTTCTCAGATGAAGATGACGTTTCAGGAAATCAGAATAATTGCTACTGGCCCTTGCATAGCGAATCAATTGCGAGATGTAAACACAATATGCAGGAGAAGCTGGTATATTGCTGCACATGTTTGGAAAATTTATGAATTTAAAGTTGGGTGCCTTCGGAAAACCAAAATTTCCAAGAAAAGTTATCTTACGATTTTTTTACGACCCACTTAATTTGAAAACATAAACATTTTTCTATCGAATGAGCATAGATTTATCCATATGTTATTTCGGTACATTAAACTCCGAATTCATGCATCTTTTCAGTCATCATCTACGCTACTATAAAGAAAAGTGGTATTAAGATGACAATGTTTTTCTCCTTTACAATTGACAAAAACTAATAAAAGTATATGTATACTTTTTTAGAAGTTTTGTTGTTTGAGAAAATGACACTATTTCATGTGTTTGAATATATGATAGTGATTTTTTATGTTGCACTTGGTATCAGAATATCTGTATTGTAATTACTCTTATCTGAGTATAATACCAGTTCACTTCAGAGCTAATTCAACAAATTATAGCCAATATTTATGCTATATCTTTACAAGATAGAATTATTCAAAATGTAAACTTGGTTGCCTAACATCTCAGTGTATATTGATTATACGACAATCTTGATGTGTTATCATCTCTATACGGTCTTGGTTAGACAGCGGATCTCATACCGATTGTCTAAAGCGTCATGTCTTCTCAATATAAAATTACAATCTTCAGGATATTTGCATTGAACAAGATCGAGAGCTCTTGAAAATTGGAAATTGAATTGTAGTAACAGTTTTTGACTTAAAGATATGACCGTAATATTGAGTCGTGCCATACATATGGTAGTCTATTACAGAAAATAGTATTGAAATAAGAGTCTGTTACAGAAATTAAGATCGAAATCAGAACTAAAAGTTCACCTCATAAACTATTAGAAAAAAAATATGGAAATGTTAGCCCACTTAATTGGTTTTTTTTTCTCCAATATATTAAAAAACAACAAACAAATTAGATATTTTTGCTACAATCAATTTCGATTTCGGTTGATATTTCTGTCCAAATAAACATCCATGTGTCATTTAAAGAAAATGGCTTAAATGTTGTGTATATGAGATCGGTATGATTGACAACCATCTTATTACAGTTCTTTTATTTTATATATATGCATGTGTATATGTATTAATATAACTGATAGGCTTAGCGGTGTTGCAAACATAGTTAGAGTGTTTAAGGACACTTTCAACAATATTTCAGTTATATCGTGGTGGTTAGTTTTATTGGTTGAGGAAACCGGAGTTCTCTGAGAAAAACAACGACCTTCCGCAAATCATTGACAAACTTTTGTCACATAAAGTTGTATCAAGTACACATCGCCATGAGCGGGATTCGAACTCACAACTTTAGTGGTGATATGCACAGATTGTATTGGTAATTGTAAATCCAACTACCATACGATCACGACCATGACAGTTCCTGTTACAAATAAAAGATATTTTAAAACGTTTTGTAAACATGAATCGTTGAAGAGAAAGAACTTTAGATATATTCTACAAGATAACGCTGTTTATTGATTAATTGTTTGTTGTTAAACGTCAACGGTGAAGTGTTTTCGTTATATTCATGAGGAGAAAAAGTCTACAAGCAATAAAAAAAATCATGTCGGTAGAAAGGTGGCACAGAGATGTGCTTATAGGCGGAGGATTGACATAGGAAAACAGGATAGAATTGATATTGGCAGGATGTTGTGCCTTGCAATGTGATATCCACGACCATTTCTTACATAAGTTCCATTTGCGACCTGCTGCAAGTTGTGTGTATATTTTACATGTTCTCTATATTATACCTAAGGACTGATAGTAGGATGTTAGAAAACTGTAATTTTGTTAACTGGTATAAAGTTCCCAAGTTCAATATAACTTCTGTATATTGCAGCTTTATTGTTAATGAATGCAACTTCTATAAATTGATACTGATGTTTATCGCCACTTTCTACAATATTTCAGTTATATCGTGGCATGAACAAACTTAAGCATATCTTAATTCAACTCCAACTTAAATACGACCACGGCCACGTTTTCAATGAACTTTCTGTGCATACTTTTGGTTTATTACTAACAAATATGCTGAAGATTTTAGCTGGATCCAACAACACTATTGACAAGATAAAAGATGACGAAATACAATGCTATGTGATATCCGTTACGATTTCCTCATAAAATCGATGTTCGGTTCGTCTTTAGTTTGTAGGAGGGCAATTATTTTAAATAATACCGAAAGAAAACAATGTTTGTGTATGAAAACATCTTTTATATATGATTTGTCGAAAACCAAAGAAATCTAACAATTAAATTATTGTGTGTTTAGTTACTAAAGAACGAACGAGTAATCATATTTTTATCACAGGCATTTGACCGATGGACCTTCCCCCCTCCCAGAGGGTGTGGCGGGGGTAGAATAGGTACCAGGTTTCTCCGTCCTAGAGGCACTAGTCCTCTAAAAGGGGTCAATCCCGCGGAATCCCGGGGTATAGAAATGGGACCGAGAGCTTCTTCTGCTTGAAGGGGCCTCCGTCGGTTGTGCGGGATGTATAAATTCACAACCAACCCGTCCTTCGGATGAAATGTAAATAAAACCGAGGTCCCGTGTTGAGAGATTGCCACCCTCTTCGCACGTTAAAGAACCCAGTGTAACAGCTCATTATGAGCATTATGCTCATGATGAGTGGTCCATAGGAGACCTGTTGCACTGGAGGCCGTAGCTATAATCCGACAGTCCGACAAATGCTTTAAACTGATGAAAGTTTTGAAAAATAATTTGGCCAAAAATGATATATTCGTAATTTCAGGATATGGGCCATTCATTTTCATACCCCCGTCAAAATACGGGCTTGTGATGGCATACCGCTGTTCGTCCCTCCGTCCACGCCTCGTACGATAACATCTCTCACTTGTTCCCCCTTTTACTGATAGGTCATGTCGTGACATACATTGTATTGACAAAAGGGGGAGCAAGTGAGAGGTGTGATTTTAGTCAGTTTGGAAAACGTCAGTTTTCATATGGTATATACAATTAATTGGTTAAAAACATGCAGCATATTAATTACTGTTATCATGCTGAGCAACTGACCTTCAATTGTCACAAAGAGAGGGGGGGGGGGGGGGGGGGCGTATCATGGCACAGTTGTTTATTTTGTCATATTCCGATGCTGTTTCTTTCCGTGATATAAGGGGTCACTTAGGGACAATTCCTTCAATCGTAACTTTTTATATATGCGCTTGTCGTAGAAGGCGACTATAGCAGGATCACCCGTCGGAATCCCGGGGAATAAAAATAAGACAAACTTGTCGTCGGAAGAGACAGAAAAACAAGTTCCCGTGTTAAGTCGTTGCCCATGTTGACCCATCCCAGAGTCCCCTCTTTCTGATGTTTTGCTTACAAACTTTTCTCATCCTGAATATGACTGAAATATTGCTTGCTGGACCTTAAGCAATCAATCAATCAATCAATTCGCACACATTATTGTATCCAGCTCTATTGATGTGTCGACATTGCTTTTTAACATAAATATTCCATGATAAAGGGCGGGGGACACTGCTACGCTCTTCTTTTTGTCTTTTCCTTTTTTTCTGTATTCATTTATTTCATCTTTCTTTGCAATAGTGACTTTTCTTGGATGGACTCGGCTACACGCTACTTGAATAAAGCCTGAAGTAGTCGCTACTAAAAAATATACGGGATACTTACACTACCGGTTCATCACGACAGGATCCAGGTTTTTATGGAGTCCGTGTTGTTCATATATGTGTTTTTTTGAGTTCTTGTGTGGCCCTGCCAATTGTTTGGCCGTCTATGATATCGTGTTTCCGATGTTCTGGACCTTTCTTTGGTGAGTAAACGGTTCGGTTTCTGGCCCCATATTACACATGTTATAGTGTTAACTTTCAAAAAAATAATGAATTTGTCGGACTGTCGGATTATAGGTCGGACCCCGTTGCACTGGCTAAATTATCCGTCCCTACCCATCACCTTTCCTTGTTTCGAGTCCCGTGGCATTTAAATTTTTAAATGTTCTCGTCCTGAATATAGCTGAAAAATTGCTCGCTGGACGTTAAACACCAATCAATCAATCAATCAAGCGATGGACCTTAATTTCCCCGTGTTTGTCACGGGGGTACGTATTTTCAGGGCTAGTAACGATGTAGGGTCCTGGGTCCACACGAATACTAGGAAAAAAACACAAGGTAAGAAACAAAATGGCGGGGTACTGCTAAATTTCTTATTATTGTCGATTTCCCTGATTTCTGAAAAATAAACGGCTGGAATGCACTAACCTTGTGGACTCCCATCAGCTGTTGTGCCCCTGGTTTACTGTCGTATTCGTACTATTTTGCATATATACCCCCGACAATCTGTTCCCAAGACCGATTGTCAACCAAGGCGGAGGTCTATTTTGGATTTTCTCGTGTCTTTTGATGGCCAGTCTAGTTTTTTCCCGGGGTTTGTCAAATATGGTTCCATTGTGGCAAAGGATTGATATTTGTTCACCTGTTGTTTTTATACCTACCATGTGATTAAAAAAGACATTTCATTCTGTTTTTTCTTTTTATTTCTAAGTTTGAAATAGTCCGCCAAATAAATGCATTCGGTAAGCCAGATTTGTTCTTCTAAAGACACATTGGAGTCCGAGAGAATCCAAAATAGACCTCCGCCTTGGTTCTAGGACCCTACATCATTACTAGCTCTGAAAATACGTACCCCCGTGGCAAACACGGGGAAATTAAGGTCCATCGGTCAAATGCCTGTGATTTTGATAACCCAGTTTGAGTTTAAATATACATTGTACCCGTTTACAAATTTCGTGTGATATATTTTTAGAATTGTAAGTATTTTTAGATTTCTAAGTAATTGAAACTTTTCATGTTCCTCTTTCCTATAAAAAAAACATTATCTGTTCTATTTTTATAACTTTTATCTACGCAGTTCATAAGGTGAGTCACACATGTTGTGGTAAGAAAATAAACAGTTATAACTTATCCTACTTTAATAGTACTTATATAAATTATATGTACAATGAGATTAGAATCAATTGTTTTATATTTGTACTTAATACATGAAGGGGTGTCGTATATTATCAGTCAATCTTAACTTCCTTGTGTATATATTGTAAAGGTATGAATTATAATCAAACATGAAAACGATGAACTGATGGGGTGAGAGTTAAATTTAATAAAACAAATACAAAACGGACGGGGTGGCTATTAAATCGATAACATTCGAGTATCACGAATATTCACAATGAACATACAAATGTATTTCGATCAGAAAAGTTTGAAAATATCAAATGTAACAAGCATTTTTCAAACTCCATGTTTACAACTGTTTAACGTTCACACTGTAATACCAGTCATGTCCGTTACTGAAGACTGCTGTGCTGTGTGACGACGCACTGTAATACCAGTCATGTCCGTTACTGAAGACTGCTGTGCTGTGTGATGACTCTCGGATGGCGGACTGGATACCAATAATTGAAACAAATCGGAAGTGTGACCTATTTGATATTTTACACGAAAAGTATAAAGATACTAAAAGGGCAATCAGAAGCCGTAATTCGAAGTACATACATTACAATGGACAAAGGGGAAAGAATAACAGGACAAACAATGACCTACAAAACACTACATATAAAACTAAAGATTGGGCAACACGAACCTCTAAAAACCGGGGTTGAACTCGAGTGCTTCGAAAGCTAAACAGTTCCTGCTTCACTAGATGCACCCGTAGTGTTACTATTGTTACAAACCCGGTAATAAGTCATGAATTAGGAAAGGACGGCGTTACAACTCCTGTACAAATGGTGCTAAAGTATTAGGATTTATATGGTTTAGTTTGTTATTCTTATTTTAATATTGTTTTAAGAAGGTCCTCTATACTTTAAAAGACATATGGCTATACATTGTATTATATTATTTCAGACAGAATCATGCCCATGTGTTTTAGAATGAACAGACTATGGTCTATGACCATTCAACAGATCTAATTTCATAGAATTCTGAATACTGTGAAATCATTATTAATCGTGGGGTTCTAATTTTCGTGGTTCACTTTAACCACGGAAATTTAAATCCACAGAAATACAATTTCCCCATTGATTGTTGCTTGTAGTGTTTGAAACCACAAATTCAAGAACCCAAGGATCAATACATTTTGTAGAAACCACGATAATTGGTGCCAACGAATAAAAGTACTTTCACAGTAATATAAACAATTAAAATGAGTGACTTTATCAGAGATTCTCTGGCTGGCACGTCAATTCAGACAACCGAGTCTGACGAGAGCACATATGATATACAAATGGGGAACACAATAGGTGACAGAGACTGGGCTTGGGAAAATATCTGCTTTGAGCAAGAACAGTTGGAAAAGAAGTTGCGATCAAAAATCCAAGAACTACTGCAACTTCAAACTGAGCATGAGGGTATGTAACTTTAATTGAACTGTGAAAAATCTGAATAATGAAATCTAATGTCAAATTAGTATTAATTAATACACTTATATGTTCAATAAACACGGAGATATTTAATTTAGTGCCCATGAATCGCTTCTGGAATCATCTTCACCAGGTACGCTCAAGGTCAAAAGATTGCAAATCAAAAAAATGTAAAAGATTTTTCTGAGCAAGAAAACCACAGGGTCTAAACATGGTAGCCAAAAACGGCTATGGTGTTTTATACCTGTAGGAGAAGAACCTTAGCTTTAGTTTAATAATAATTAAATTATTTAGGAAGTATAAATTTGAATAAGTATATCTAATAAATCAGGTCAATTCCGAAACATGTATAACAAATATGATATTCAATCAAAATGTAAAATATATTTTATAGACGTCACATTCTCTGTAGAATATAGTTGACGGTATTATAAAATATATGCTGTTATACATCAATAATAAAATGTATTTGGCGAAATGAAAACAAAAGCTACAATCACCGGGTTTGTAACTAGATCAACACGACGGGTGTCATTAGTGGAGCAGGAACTGCCTACCCTTCCGGAGCACCTGAGTTCACCTCCGGTTTTTAGTGGAGTTCGTGTTACTCGATCTTTAGGTTTATATGTATGTTTTGTAGAACGTTGTACTTTTTTCTCTTGGCCATTGTGCTGTCAATTCTTCTTCGATATCGGCTTCTGATTACCCCTTTGGTATCTTCAAACTCTTCCTACAAACATTGAATATTGAGCAGTACTACAGACCAAGCCATAAGTGTTTGACGTATGAATACAGTAAACCCCTGTTTTTGCACATTTTACAATCACTATGCCTAACTATTCGTCATCATTTATCAAACAATTTCACAGACAATCACAGAAATAAAGCAACACTGCTTAAAAAAACAATATGATACACAAGGATATAGGTACAATGTAGTTATGATCTATTTCTGAGCCAGATGAGTTGTCGGTACGAACATTTTGTTGTATGAAGAGTTTGAAGATACCAAAGGTGTGATTAGAATCCGTATTTCGAAGAAGAACAGACAACACAATGGCCAAAAGAAGAAGTACAAAGGGACAAACAACGATCTACAAGACATACACACAAAACTAAAGATCGAGTAACACGAACCCACTAAAATCCGGAGATGAACTCAGGTGCTCGATATGTATGTTTTGTTCGATATGTCTTGTGTCTTATATATCCCAAAGTTACTCCACATTAGTGACACAAATACATCTTCACAGAAAACACAATCGACGGAGATCGACTGTAGCGTTTTGAATTGATGGTAGATAAGTCAACGCCGGATGTATAACCTTGTTACTTTATGCTTATTATCAGTTGTGTGTAGTGGTGCTTGTTGCTTGATCTTACATTTTATTTGTTTCAATTTGTTTGGTTACTTATAATTTTGTTTTATTCGTATCTGTGTATGGATTGTGATTATGTTTTGTTACTGACTTTCGGTATTTGACACTGACTTCACGACCCTGAATAAACTATTTTGTATTACTAACGGTCGGAATCAATGCAAAAATTTCAAGAAAAACAATGTTTAGTCAGATCTTTTTATTACACTCTTTGTAATAAATGTGTCGTGATGTAGTCAATGTAACTATGTTTCAACACTTGTGGCCATTTTATCTTAAGCTTAACCTTTCCAAGACCATATATTTTCTGAAACGTACATGTTTCCTCTACGCTCTGTCAAAATATCAGGGCATGTTTAAAATATTGCAGTGAAATGCCATGCTACGGAAAACACCTACTCTAAAAATTAGCTAGGTCATCCCCAAGAAATTCAGTATTTATAGGTCATGCATCAAATCCTCCATAGAGGTAATAAAATACAACTAAGTCCATCAAATTTGGGATCAACATCATCTCTATATATTTAACTTCAATTATCAATTTTAATTAGTCCATTCCATTCAGTAGTCTTCACAATACTACAAAGTGAAAGGAACTTTTTTCTTGAAAAGGGACTACTAAGCTCTGATTGGTGAATTAGTGGTTTAACACATAAAGAGCAAAACAACTTGTTTCTTTAACCATTTGTTGGCCTAACTTCTATTCCTTAGACAATATCAATCCAAGAAAACCTCATAAGGTATGTGGCTGTCTGATATTTGCAAGTATAAGTGTTCAAATACAAAGGTACCCCCTTGAAGATTTTTAATGAAAATATCTCCATTTACTGCTGTTGAGTTCAGATTGTGTAATATATACCAAAATTTACCTATTCTCTTATATATTGCAGTTATTAAGCTAATTTCTAACTTAATAAGCAATGTTAACACATATATATGCCTCAGTTGTATATTTAATTGCTAAATATTATGAAATGTTTGCATTTAGCCCCCCCCCCCCCTTTTTTTTTGTCCCATAAAATGAGTTCATATCATTCTTAATTTTGTTAATTCATGCTTTTACCCCATAAATTATGTAGTTTAAGACATAAAATAAGTTTTTGTATATAGATCTTTAGTTGAAATTCCTTCTAATTCCATCAAATTTGCAAAAATATGATTTATTGATATTCAAGTCTTGGAATTTCTGATGGTACACAACTATAATTTTCCCCAAAACTCAATAAATATATGCTTCCACATCATTTTTTCCACTGTTTAAGTAAGCTGGATGTTCAAATGTACTGTTACAGCCAAATAATAGTCTAAAACATGAAATCCAAATTGACAATTTGAAAAATTAACAGAAAATGCTAAGAAGTCAAAATAATTTTTCTGGGATCACTTAAATTACCGGTTTTTACTACATAATTTTCAATTAAAACTGCTTTCTATAGCCTTATATTATTTTATTAGTACATTGTACATGTATTCTAACTGAAATTATCAAAATTTACCAGGAAAAATTTGTAGGATTGAAAAAAATCCAATCATGATATCACCATATTCTATATTTGAAGTCGACAAACTGCTGCATGATGAAATTTATTAAATTCTTAATATCAACCATATTTTCAATAGTATATGCCCTTCTACTGCAAAAACACATTCAATAACATATTCCCAATAATTATAAAGTCATATACAAAAATAAAATGAGTTGCAACACCCTGTGTTCATGTATATCCAGTGTTTGGGAGCAATATTCCACAATATTACATAACATGCATTTTGACGATGTAATCTGACACCACAATGCAATTTGTAACATTTTTGTACGAAAAATGTCACTCTGGGTCTGTTGTGACATTGTTAGGCTAATTTGAACATGATGGCAACAAAAGATAATTTTGATGTTTTTTGCCTTAAGGTGTGAAACCACAAATTAATTTCTTTCAGGTTTTCTACTAAATTTGTGCTTTTTCGAGCCTAACTGGCCATTTTATCAGAAGCTTAACCTTTCTAAGACCATAAATTTTCTGAAACGTACATGATTCCTCTACGTTCTGTCAAAATATCAGGGCATGTTTAAAATCTTGCAGTGAAATGCCATGCTACAGAAAACCCCTACTCTAAAAATAGCTCGGTCATCCCCAAGAAATTCAGTATTTATAGGTCATGTATCAAATCCTCCATAGAGGTATTAAAATACAACTAAGTTCATCAAATTTGGGCTCAAAATAATTCCTATATATTTAACTTCAATTATCAATTTTAATTAGTCCATTCCATTCATTAGTTTTCACAATACTACAAATTGAAAGGAACTTTTTTCTTCAAAAGGGACTACTTTCGTATATGTTCTAAGCTCTGATTGGTGAATTAGTGGTTTGACACCTAAAGGGCAAAAAAAACTTGTTTCTTTATCCATTTGTTGGCCTAATTTCTATTCCTTAGGCGGTATGAACCCCAAAAAAAAACCATAAGGTATGTTGCTGTCTGATATTTGCAAGTATAAGTGTTCAAATGCAAAGGTACCCCCTTGAAGATTTTTAATGAATTAGTGGTTTGACACCTTAAGGGCTAAAATGACGGAAATATCCAACTTACTATTTTCATTTTTCTAGATATTGGTAGCAAAATGTCACGTGCAAAATGTGCTATACAGAATATATGCTTTCAATATTTCAACATTTGATTTCTCAGTAAAATTATTACCGATATAGGAGTCCACATATAGCATATATATTGATAAGATTTTATACTGACTGGCTTTATCGTCAATATTTTTTGTGACAGGGGTACTACAGTCTTGCTTCCCAATATAGCCACGATGACTGCGAATTGAAATATAATTTTCTTACCATATCCACTGTCGACACCATGCATTATTGGATTAATTAGAGTTAGAGAAAATGTCCCGTTGGTATATGTTTCACAATCACTGCTACTATGATATATCTGTATATAATGGAATAAAGAAATATAGAGTTTCAAGAGTTCAACCGACGGACGGGGTCATGCACAGCTTGTATTTCCTTTTTGTTAGAGTTCGTTTTGGTAAGCAAACACAAATATCATCAATGTTAATATAATGTACTTGCTATCATATATTTTTAGTCCATACTTGGAAATGAGGTCCGTGGAGCACTGAAATTTTAAAGTATATACCTTAAAGTCTAATACAATAAAAACAAATCTAGATATCTAATTTAGTGTACGATGCGTTTATCTAATGTGAAGGAATGCGAAATATGTGTTCGATGTCTTAAAGGATTAGGCGAAGTAATGTTTTATTAAGTAATATTAATATAAAATAAATTGTAATGTATTTGCCAATGAAATCATATTTGTTTCACAAAATTTACAGATTTGAAAGAAAAGCTTGTTGAAAATGAACGACAGAAGAGAGAGGTACAAGCAGATCTTGAAAATCAAATGGAAAACACACAGAAATTGATAGCAAGAATAACACAAGAGGTAAAATATTTGTTTTACTTAAGATACATAAAAGACACACAGTGAGTGAGTGAGTGAGTGAGTGAGTGAGTGAGTTTCTGAGTGAGTGAGTGAGTGAGTGAGTGAGTGAGTGAGTGAGTTTCTGAGTGAATGAGTGAGTGAGTGAGTGAGTGAGTGAGTGAGTGAGTGAGTGAGTGAGTGGGTGGGTGGGCGGGCGGGCGAGCGAGCGAGTGAGTGAGTGAGCTAACCATTACAACGCCGATGTGGTTAAAACTTTGATTGATTGATTGATTTATTTATTTATTGGTGTTTAACGCCAACGTTAGCAATATTTCGGCTATATCGTAGCGTGAACATGATGAAAGAAATTTAATATGTTAATTTAGTAATTATGCTGAGGAACTGCTAAAAATGAAAAGATAACATTGTGGTGTATACTTACTTTAGTAGATATATTTTTATTCCAGAAATCAAAAAATAGGAAGTTGGAAGAAGACATTTCTTACTTGAGGCAACTAGAGGGGAAGGTGAATGATATCACTGACAGAAATTGTGATTTAGAAAAAAGCATCAACTCCTTAAACGTATTGTTACAAACATGTTTGGAAGAGGTAAATGCATATTATTTGCAGTCAGAGAATACACTAGTTCACAAAACAGTACAGCTATTAATATATTGTAAATCATTTTTATAATTGTTAATGACAACAGAATTTAGTGTCGTGTATTATAGTGGGAAAATTCAATTGTACGCCCTTTTAACGAAGAATTTTAGCATTTACATTGTAGTTATGTGTTACTACTTTCAAATTCATTTAAAAATATTAGTAATCTGATTAACATCACATCTCTCTCACAGTCTCACTTGTTCCCCTTTACTGATATGTTGTGGGGCGTGTAAGAACTGAAAAACGTAATTGTTCAAATGCGAGTGAATGTGTGTGATTAATATTTAATTATATGATAAATGCGGGGTATGACCTTTTTCAGCCAATCGGATTGCTCCTAATAAACGAAGAAGTTTAATGCTATATAATAATCCTTTCATAGGCACCTGATCATGAGCGCCATTTCACTGGATAATAACAGGGTCAATTGACATTGACACAGATCGGTCATTGGTAACGCTGTCGGAGAATGACCCATTTATGCTTCGACATACCTGAAATCCCAATAATGAACTTCAAATATTTCGAATTAATTATGTGTCATATAAAGTGATTTATCCTTTAGAAAACAAAATATTATGAAAGATAATGAAAAAAGCCAGTTGATTTATTTTAGATAAAGAAAGAAAGGGAAAAGGGAAAATTTCTCGAACAGATATACGATATGAAAGAATCTGCTCTTCAAAAGTCTAATGAGCATAACAAGAAATTGGAAAAGAAGTTGTCAATCCTAACTGCTACCTATAACACAGTCGATGACGAACAAATAGATAATAAACGCTTTAAACGACGACGTATTCAGGAATGTCGACGTTGTCACAAAGCTATCGAACCAGGGGAAATAACTGGCCAGTGTCGTTATCATTCTCAAAAGCCTGTTCATCTCATGGCCCATGAAGATCCAAAAACTATGATATGGCCATGCTGCCAGCAAGTTGGAAAGATTGAACCTGTTGGCTGTGAATGCAGAAATGAACACCAGCCATTGTGATATTCATACATATTTTTTCTTTCAGATGTACAAGAGACCAACAAATAATACTCTTATCTTTTTGGGGGATTTACCTGGAAACAAATATTTAATTAATTCTACTTTACTCTCAATGACTTTATGCATATTGAAATCGATTTCAAATGATTCTGTTCATCCTTTAAACGTTATAAATCAACAAAATAGGGATAGGAATAGTATCTCATAGTAGCAAAATGCAATCATTTTTTACTGTTTTTTTTTTCCTTATTGGTATAACTTGAAATATCTTATTACATATAAGAGAGCAACACGCTCGTAATTTTCTTATTCCAAACTGTTCACAACTTTTTTCAAAACCATAGAAAAAACTCCTTTCATATTTAAATTGGTTCTTTTTCGTCTAGCTTGTTTCAGCGATAACAAATTAAATGTAAAATATTAGATTTTACCATTTCTTTATTACAATTGCTATGAATACACAAACCAAACTGTATTGAAGATTGACAATGTATGTTTTAATACAAAGGAGTTATCTCTCTTTGTTCAACAGGCAGTTATTGGTAAAACAGAAAGCAGTGAACAACATGTGTTTATTTAATCACAATCAGAAACAGAATACTGAAGAAGTCAAAGGCAAAATATTTTATCGGTTTTGTTTAGAGATACTATGAGAATTTAAATTGAGGATTTTCACAAGAAAATCTCGTTTGTGTATATACAAAAGTATCTTCGTTCTTCTTGATCTTCCTAATAACTTTCTGTTCAATTTAGTAACGCTTAAGGATAAACATTTCCTTTCACGAGGCCTTAAAATATATTTGCTTACAGTCAATTTAAATATGCATAATTTGTATTTTGTTGAAAATAATGCTTCAGAATATTCATCTGGGATTAACCATTCATTTTCGGTACAATATTGATTGAGATACTTAACAAGGACAGTTTTATTATTCATGATAGTCTAATTGCGCAATTGAAACTGAAAGTTCACGGGTTAATGGACTTTATATGCAAATCTTAGCTTAAAATTTAAAACTTAATTCATTCTCTGACATTAAGAATAGATATGTGCGTTCTTTTCCAGTAAATAGTGACAGCATTCATGTGCTGTCCTTGACCTGTCATAATTGGATTCTTCATTATTTTGTATCAATAGTATCCAATTCATTACAATTGAAAGTTGTATGTCAAAAGCATGTATACATTAATTTATTGTGCTTAATATGTTATTTCTGTTGAATCGCTTCAATTTAATACTAATGGTTTAATTGATAAGAGAAAAGAATTTGAATGGTATGCATATAAGATTAATTCTATGTCGGCGATGTCTTATTCATGGCGTCTACATTAATGTTATGTCGGCGATGTCTTATTCATGGCGTCTACATTAATGTTATGTCGGCGATGTCTTATTCATGGCGTCTACATTAATGTTATGTCGGCGATGTCTTATTCATGGCGTCTACATTAATGTTATGTCGGCGATGTCTTATTCATGGCGTCTACATTAATGTTATGTCGGCGATGTCTTATTCATGGCGTCTACATTAATGTTATGTCGGCGATGTCTTATTCATGGCGTCTACATTAATGTTATATCGGCGATGTCTTATTCATGGTGTCTACATTAATGTTATGTCGGCGATGTCTTATTCATGGCGTCTACATTAATGCTTTTGATGTCTATAGTGTCATCCTTATAAAAATATTTCACTCGTGACAGTTTGGTTTTTGTAGTGATTACTTTCAAATACTATATCTGAATCTTGAAATGTTTAGCCACTACGCTGATATTTTATTATCGTACCGCCGCATTCCGATGAGGGGTGATAGCCAAGACGTTCGTTCATCACGCTTTTGTCTTTAGAAAGAGCTTTGTCAAGTTCGGAAATGGATAATATGAGAATATCATTTTGGGATAAAACTTGATTTTTATCGAAAATATTGGAAGATTGAAAATCGAAAACAGACAAGAAGATTCGCTACTATAAATTAACTATGCTGATTATATATACCAAGTTAAATATATCCACTGCTTTCGTTTAATAAATCACCGTGTATAAATATAAGACATAGTCTTTCCAAGCGTTGTGTTTTCTTGCTATGTAGGAATAATCTAAACGCGAATCCTACTTAGGATGGGACTTGCATGAGTGTCTCGTTATTAGAGAATATTATGGTTCTTGTAGGTAAGATAAGTTGAAGTAGCTCCTATTGAAAAACTCTTAATGACGAGTGGTCGTTGGTATCCCGATAACATGCAATCTCATTCTGGAACTGATCAGTTATCTTCTCTTTTCCTCGTTGTACTCACAACATCCACCCACATGCCTATTACAGCGCCCAGGCCTATTACAGCGCCACCTTATAACCTACAATCTGGTTTGTTTGTAAACTTGTTCTCATAATATATATAGATAGATAGATAGATAGATGAAATATATCCATATGTCGTTAAACAACAATCAATCAATGTCTTTTATAATCCACTACCATTCAGCTTATATAGAAATCCATAGTTCGGAATGTTATTTAGTATTAACCATGCATGACTTTAAAGGAGTTCATGACATGCGCATGTCTCCAGTATCATGTGACTAAATGCTCACCATCTTTTATTAGAAATGGTCAGTCATACATGAATTAATAGGGAAATTTATTTATAAACTTAATATGTTATTTTTGTTTTCATTTTATAGTGTATTCATAATGCTACACCCCTATATATACGGTAAACATTGAACCTTTTAGCAGAAAAACACATACCAAAGATGTCATTAATTGATATTGGAAACACCTATAGTTATATAATAGTTACTGATATGGAGGGCAATATCGGGATATACAGACTTCCCAAGGGTCGTGGTACGGACCAGTGGAAATCATATTGCCCGAGCCGGAGGCGAGGGCAATATCATTACCACTGGTCCGTACTACGACCCAAGGGCAGTCTGTCTATCCTGATATTGCACTCTATATCAGTAACTGTAGTGTTTGTTGCATTGAAGACCAGAATCTGACACACAATATAAATGCATAGAAATTTTTAATCAGGATCATTGAAGGTTTCCCTAGGCGTTATCACTTTCGTTACTACCTAATTTGAATTGACTACAGCAATTGTTTGAATGGTGTTCAACTTATAATGAGAAATAAAATGAGATTATAAGTAATTGACATTGTAATTTATTAAAATGTAAACAAACAAATATCCGTGTATAAACCAGTAGTACCAGTCTATACACGGTTTTTGGACCGGTCTATACCAGCATTCCAGTAAATATCACCGAATAGTGAAGGTCACGTGGAGAGTGTTCAGCCAATTAAATGTATGATTTTTATTCTGATATGCAATAAATATGTTTATTGCACATTTTATGTTTTACGTGTGTATAGTTCATGTACACATTTCAGACGTTTTATATATAAACGATGTCATTATAATCCTCACATTATATATCGAATTCACATATTTTTATTTTCACTTTTGTTGAGTTGTTATGCATATTTTAAACACACACACACATATATATATCTTAATCATCAAGAATAGCATGTTACACGAATCTTGATTGATTGTCGTTTTTTATTTACAATATAATTGTGTGCAATTATTTGCCATCATGGCATTGATTTACGGCTTTAATGTTATTTTGTTATTTGTATAGTTTTAATCTGTATCTGCCTTGATGTATATATTTATGCTTTACTGTTTTTGCATGATTGAAATTATAATCACATAAATAAAGGCAGCATATATAGCAAATAGTTCATGACCCGAAGTGACATGAACTATTTGCTATATTATATTTTTTATCTAAAATAATAATGCAGGTACCTGGCCGGTCCATATACTAAAATAGTGACCGACTGCGCTAACAAAGACAAATAGGGAAAATAAAAAGGTAAAGTGTAATATATCAGTATATTATTCTCATTACTTACTCGGTGTTATTTATTTTAAATGTTGCTAGTGCTTAACTTGTGTGCTACATGTATCATATGTGCTTATTCAATGTTTATTTTTTTTTATGTACTTGTGCTTCTTGAGTACTTGAAAATCGATCTATATAGAAGTATTTGCCACATACATACTGTTACTCAAGTACCCTTGAAGTGTAATTTTTTTAGAAGTGAATATAAAACCTTGATTTAGCTTTCATTGTATGTTTGTGTATGTATGCTTAGAATGTGTTTTATGTGTTTTGTCGGTTCAAAAGATTCATCTGAGCTTCTATTAACTTCCGGAATTGAAATAAAGCTGATAACCTTTTTTTTTTTTATCTTATTTCATCTAACCGTATACTATAGAAAATCTAACAATATTTGAGAGTAAATTTACAGTCCTCGTCACATAATTTCTGATTATATTCATACATGTATTTGTGTGGTAGAGCTATCGATTTTGCCTCTTTCAACGATTTTGATATTTTATTTTGGAACTGTTCCGACAGTGTGGTATTTTACAACTGTTCCGACAGTGTGGTATTTTACAACTGTTCCGACAGTGTGGTATTTTGGGACTGTTCCGACAGTGTGGTATTTTGGGACTGTTCCGACAGTGTGGTATTTTAGAACTGTTCCGACAGTGTGGTATTTTGGAACTGTTCCGACAGTGTGGTATTTTACAACTGTTCCGACAGTGTGGTATTTTACAACTGTTCCGACAGTGTGGTATTTTGGGACTGTTCCGACAGTGTGGTATTTTGGGACTGTTCCGACAGTGTGGTATTTTAGAACTGTTCCGACAGTGTGGTATTTTGGAACTGTTCCGACAGTGTGGTATTTTACAACTGTTCCGACAGTGTGGTATTTTACAACTGTTCCGACAGTGTGGTATTTTGGGACTGTTCCGACAGTGTGGTATTTTGGGACTGTTCCGACAGTGTGGTATTTTAGAACTGTTCCGACAGTGTGGTATTTTGGAACTGTTCCGACAGTGTGGTATTTTACAACTGTTCCGACAGTGTGGTATTTTACAACTGTTCCGACAGTGTGGTATTTTACAACTGTTTCGACAGTGTGGTATTTTAGAACTGTTCCGACAGTGTGGTATTTTAGAACTGTTCCGACAGTGTGGTATTTTAGAACTGTTCCGACAGTGTGGTATTTTAGAACTGTTCCGACAGTGTGGTATTTTACAACTGTTCCGACAGTGTGGTATTTTAGAACTGTTCCGACAGTGTGGTATTTTAGAACTGTTCCGACAGTGTGGTATTTTAGAACTGTTCCGACAGTGTGGTATTTTAGAACTGTTCCGACAGTGTGGTATTTTAGAACTGTTCCGACAGTGTGGTATTTTGGAACTGTTCCGACAGTGTGGTATTTTAGAACTGTTCCGACAGTGTGGTATTTTAGAACTGTTCCGACAGTGTGGTATTTTAGAACTGTTCCGACAGTGTGGTATTTTGGAACTGTTCCGACAGTGTGGTATTTTGGAACTGTTCCGACAGTGTGGTATTTTGGAACTGTTCCGACAGTGTGGTATTTTAGAACTGTTCCGACAGTGTGGTATTTTAGAACTGTTCCGACAGTGGGGTATTTTAAAACTGTTCCGACAGTGGCGTATTTTACAACTGTTCCGACAGTGGGGTATTTTACAACTGTTCCGACAGTGTGGTATTTTGGAACTGTTCCGACAGTGTGGTATTTTACAACTGTTCCGACAGTGTGGTATTTTACAACTGTTCCGACAGTGTGGTATTTTACAACTGTTTCGACAGTGTGGTAATTTACAACTGTTCCGATAGTGTGGTATTTTAGAACTGTTCCGACAGTGTGGTATTTTGGAACTGTTCCGACAGTGTGGTATTTTAGAACTGTTCCGACAGTGTGGTATTTTAGAACTGTTCCGACAGTGTGGTATTTTAGAACTGTTCCGACAGTGTGGTATTTTGGAACTGTTCCGACAGTGTGGTATTTTGGAACTGTTCCGACAGTGTGGTATTTTAGAACTGTTCCGACAGTGTGGTATTTTAGAACTGTTCCGACAGTGTGGTATTTTAGAACTGTTCCGACAGTGTGATATTTTAGAACTGTTCCGACAGTGTGGTATTTTACAACTGTTCCGACAGTGTGGTATTTTACAACTGTTCGGACCGTGTGGTATTTTACAACTGTTCCGACAGTGTGGTATTTTACAACTGTTCCGACAGTGTGGTATTTTAAAACTGTTCCGACAGTGTGGTATTTTACAACTGTTCCGACAGTGTGGTATTTTAAAACTGTTCCGACAGTGTGGTATTTTAGAACTGTTCCGACAGTGTGGTATTTTAGAACTGTTCCGACAGTGTGGTATTTTAGAACTGTTCCGACAGTGTGGTATTTTAGAACTGTTCCGACAGTGTGGTATTTTAGAACTGTTCCGACAGTGTGGTATTTTACAACTGTTCCGACAGTGTGGTATTTTAGAACTGTTCCGACAGTGTGGTATTTTACAACTGTTCCGACAGTGTGGTATTCGTTGTTTTTCATTTTATTTCTTATCCAAAAAAATGTTAAAAAGTGTTATTATGGAATGCAACACCTTTGCAATGCATCAATTATACACATTTCAACGAGGGGCCGTTTAGATATCTCTATCATTAGGATGTGTCTCGAAATTTAAGACTAAATTTAATTATTTTGCTCTGTCGGGGAATAATGTCATTATTATCATTGGTTGGTTTCATGTTTGTATTGTCTTTTGTATTTACGTGTAGCTTTCAATGGTAACTGTTGAGCCTATTTATTTGTCCATGTGATACTGAAATATACAGAATTATGTATATTTACTTTCAAAAAATAATTCACGAGCCATAAACAAAGCTCCTTAAAACCCTTTTTAACAAGAATATTTAATTTGATAAACATTAAACCTAATATGAAATGCATATCTGCAACGCATTATAAATATATCATATGAACTTCATAAAAAAGACAATTCGATTACTTAAATGTACTGAATACATTGTTACCGCGAATAATACCTTGTATAGTAGTAATTTAAATTGTACAATGTATTTATACATTTAACATAGCTACTTTTCTTTGAATTTGTTATCTAAAATTAATATGATATGATTACAAGAGACATGCAGTCAGAATATAAAATTATAACAGAAAGACATACATTCTGCTTTTTGAAACATTATTTGGTACAGAGGGTAGGTTACGGACCATAAAGCTAGTTGAACCCCGCCACTTTTTTAAAGTGCATGTTGTACCAAGCCCGGAACATGAATGGTCATGTATTTGTGTGTTACGGGTATCGATTTGCATCTTTCTCTGATTTTCCATTGCAGTTTGGAAATGTTCGAACAGTGTGGTATTATTTGTTTTGTCGAAATCACAATCTCATCTATACCCCATTCATGCTTATCACCGGATTTGTGACTCGAGTATCATGACAGGCGGCACTAATTGAGCTGGAAGGGCTTACCACTCCGGAACATCTGAGCTCATCCCCGATTCCATGTGGGTTTCGTGTCGCTCAGCTTTTAATTTTCTGTGTAGTGTTTAGTCCACCATTGTTTGTCTTTTGAACACTTATCGTTTGGGTATTGGTTGTTGACAATGACAGACAACAGTATCTAGCAAATTCAAGCGGGGTCGTCATGGTCGTGATTGTATGGTAGTTTGATTTACAACTACCTGTCCAATCAGTACCTATCACCACTAAAGTTATGAGTTCGAATCAAGCTCGTGGCGAGGTGTACCCGATACAACATGTGATAAAGTTTGTACTACGATTTCTTCCAGCAATAAAACTGGCCGCCACGATATAACTGAAATATTGTTGAAAGTGGCGTTAAGCAACATAACACTAACCCAAATTCAAGCGGATGGTTGGACACCTTAAGAGGGATTCTTTTGCTAACTGTTTAGTTTTCTATGTAGTGTTTTGTAGATCATTGTTTGCCCTTTTTGTTTGGCATTTGTAGTATCTGTCCTTCAATTTACCGCTTCTGATTATCCCTTTCGTATTTTCATACTTATATTACATCAGATATAACCCAATAGGTGGTCATGAAAATGACATTATCATAATTATAATAATGCAACACAAATTTCATTCTTCGTGTTTCAGACGAACAACGCTTGAAAGGAAATAGAGTCGACAATATAATTAATTTATTACACCGAGGTTCATTCCTCTGACAGATCCTAAACAACAGCCAATATCACATTATACCAATGATCATTCAGGAACGTATTTGACAAAGGTTGGTTAAATTCCAGTGTAGGCGCATCGGTAGTAAAATGGTTAGCGTGTTCGTCTCGAAAGCGGTATATTGTGGGTTCGGATTAGGTTTGGTTTATGGTGTTTAACGCCACTTTCAACAATATTTCAGTAATATCGTGGCGGTCACTTTTATTGGTGGAGGAAACCGGAGTACCCGGAGAAAAGCATCGACCTGTCCCAAGTCACTTCGTGGGTTCGAACACCGGTAAGGTCAAACCAATGACTATTAAATTGGTTTTTGATGATTCCCCGTTAAGCATGCACCATGAAGGAGCAACAGCAGTGACTGGTTGGCTCGGTATCAGGATAATGCAGTGGAGCGACATGTCTACCTGTAGACTGTTGCTTCATTGAGCTACCTCTATGAAAATCTAATTAAACGTGTTGGCCTAGTACAAAGAGGATATCATCTCATCGAATGTATCTTGTTCTCGCCATGATATACCTGAACAAATGGCTAATTTGGCGTTTAGCAAGCAATAACACACTCACTCACTTCAATACCAGTGGTAAAAGACTGGATAATAAATAGATGAAAATAACGATGTCTTCGGTTAACAAACGTAACACAAACAAGTGCAATATCATGAGCATCTACATATTGTTTCTAATGCTTTATTCAGGTAATACAAATATGTATTAGAAAAAAATTAATTATATGAGACTTGAATCTTGCTCAGCTATATATATTTTTCTACAGTTTATGCTGGATCTAGAATTGTCGTATTATAATTGACATTGTTTTAATAAGGAAATTTCAGTTGAAAATCTACATGCATGCTTCTAACGCTGTTAGTATTGACATTTACAATCTGTATTAAGACGCGAATAGACGCAAACCAATTTATCTTGGCTCCACACTGTACCAGGAGCACACGGCATGAGAAAACTCCCACTGTGGCCGTCACATTGGATGAACTTTGTAGAAATTCTTGATGCAAAGTAAAACTGGGGCGGATCTTTCAACATACCAACTGCGCATATCTTTGAAAGTTCTATGTAATAAATATCAAATAGTTCAACCATTAGCAACGAAAACTGTACACAATGTTTGTCTGCCTGTGTATTTCACTGTAGTGTTTTGATAATATATTTATATGTTGATAAGGTTATCGTGGTCAACTAAACTCGGTTAAAATGAAAACAGAACCACTCGATTGTACTTATATGTATGTGAATAAATAGAAGAAAGTAAAAAACAAACTGTATGATAAAGGTATATAAGAGTAGAGGGTTAGGGTTATGGTGTTTAACGCCACTTTCAACAATATTTTAGCTATATCGTGGCGGTCAGTTTCATTGGTGGAGGAAACCGGAGTATCTGGAGAAAACCACTATATAATATTTATTTGATTTGATTTTTGGTGTTTTAGCACCACTTTCAACAATATTTCAGCTATGTCATGGCGACCAGTTTTAGAGTACCATAAATTTGATTTTAATATTTAATTTCCCATCTTCATTCATATCTTTGTCCTACATATCGCCTAATTGACACACACAAGACCGCACACACGCACACGCGTGGAGGAAACAAACGGGAAGAAACAGTATATTAGAAAGACATTAAATAACAAAATATCGAACAATACGATCGCCCACAAAAAGTAAGACTGAACCCTGATACTTTGAAATGATAACTTCTTCCTGTTTCATACTTGGCAGCCATTGTGACATTCGCAGTAAAGTACAAATTGGATGGCAGGATGTGAGGTTCAAATATTTACAACGTATACATGCTGCTGCAAACAGTTGAGATACGGAAATCCGAGGATGATAAATTAATTGATGCAGACGACCATATTTTCGAGAGAATAATCTTTACTTTCCTTAACAATGCATTCCTGTGACCGAATGTTCAATACTTCAAAAACGGTCCATAGTCATTGTTAAGTTTGTATATGTAGTTATTGACAGCAACAGCAATCTGTAATATCATTCATAATTATACAAATTATATTTTTTTGTAGTTGTATTTCTTTCGAACATTTTTCTATATTAGAATTACAGTACCCCTCTTGTCTATGTTAGTTTAAAAGTCACACATGGCACATAGCTTCAAGATAATTAGGAACTGGTATGTTTGAAGATATTTCAAATTTATATTTGATTTAACAATAAGTATAAGCGTATACATACCATTTTGGGTTTCTTGTCCTTCAGCACGGACCTGTCTTCTAGTCGTAGCAACTACAGAAGATAACACTTATTACGTTATTCCTAGATACGATGTAAAGTCTCTCCAAATGGGGTGTCTATTAATTGTAAAGAAGGACTTTCTCATGCCACTTTCAATTTGTAACAATATTTTAAGTGTGGTCGTTGATGCCCCGTTGCAAGGTCAATTTTCCGACCCTATCCAACATTTTCCTCTTTCCTTGTGACAAATCGTCCAGTCATATGTACAGCCTAACGTCACTTTTTGACGTCTTGTTACCTTTTCCTCGTCATCATTATAACTGACACATTGCTTACATGGCGTTAAACAACAATCACTCAAATTAATGATAAATTGACATAAACTTACAAAAATGACTTCAAGGAAATAGCCATGGTCTTAACAAGTTAGCGTGAAAATTTAAATGACAGTAAATAAAAGACATTTGTGCTAATGAATGTTGAAAATAGTATACCGTAAGGTAGAATTTGGTGATTGAAGTTGCCTGTAGCACCAAATAATGGGGATCGCCATTTTTCAAAAGGCATAATCCATTCTCGGATTTATCCTGCCCGTGACGTCGTACAATCGGTATGGTATAATATATCCGCATTGATCAGGTGCAATTTTATCATTAAAAATTATGTAAATCGTAAAATAACGTCGTATATTTATCTTTTGATATTTACAATATCATTATGGATTCATGTCAAGCATTTTATTGCACTAACGAAAAGGGAAAGTGTGAGAAGAATTTTTTTTTTGCAATTACCGGTCAGGACTATCCTTGTCAACACATCGACCAGTGACCACGAAAAACACGGGAAAGTACGATAGCATTGGCGACAAAAAAGAAAAATGCATGTGTACGCATAAAATAAGTTAAAACTGACAATTATTTAACATACGGACATTCACGTAAAGCATGAAATTATACGTAGATACCCCCCCCCCCCCCCCCCCCCCCCCCCCCCCCAACTACAAATAAACTCATTTGTTTTATGAAAATGTAACATGGGATGGGAATATTAAGAAAAAAATTAGGACGATATACAATTGTAAACATTGTATTGCAGTTGATCTGATATTGAAACATAACCAAAAGGGCACGATGTTGGGAAGAGTAAAAAATTATTTATTTATTCAACTAACATGATCTGACTGTGTGACGTCACATGAAGAGGTGTCATGGCCGCTTACACTACGACAGGAAATTCCAAATATTCATATTTTTAATTGGGCATATTAATGTTAATAAAGGTGTTTTTTGTTTAATAATTAGTTATTTACAAATAAAAAGTTACAATGTATTGAATTTATAACAATTGTTCAACTGACTGGCTTTTTCCTTTAAATAGATTTTGTTTAATTATTTTTTTCCTCATGATGTGTTCTATTGATGTTACATTGCTTAGATATAAATATAATGAAAACAAACATACCACACTGTGGGAACAGTCTCAAAACCCAAATACACGGCCGTTCACTTTCCTTCTTGGTACAGGCACTTCAATAAAAAGTGGCGGGGTTAAGATAATTTTATCGATTGGACATCTTTGTATTCAATTACCTTCTTGACAATAAGATCCGGTATATCCAGTCATGCACTTGCATTCGAGTGAATTGTCCTCTGGATTAATTAGACACACACCATGAGGACCACAACGACCATCTTTACACACTGTCAAAAGATAATCATGTAAACTAGATTAAAGCTTGATGTCGAAGAACATAATCACTAAATCTACGTTAATTACATGTATATGCGATAAACAAATTTATTTCTAATATTTATAATTTGCCTCATCACCTATTAAAGCGAAGAACTCTGTTTTATTACAAGACTGAACAATTCTTTTGCGAACGAACTCGCCACATGTGTTGATTATCTCGTTTTGGGTGTCAGGAGAAGTGTATTTAACTTTAAGTTTAGTTAGCGTGTTTTCTAAATGAAACTTCAAAATCTCATCTTGCTTTGCTGTATGGCGCAAAATTGCCATAAAGTTACTTCTGTCGGGTGTATGGCCCCTAATAGAAATATTCTGGCGACCACAGAGTATAAGTACTTCAATTATTTGATTAAGGATATGTCTGTTGCGATCTATGTCTTCCTTGTGCTTTGACGACAGCAATGAAGTTACCGGTTCTTTCTTAGAATCTTTAACGTCTACAAAGTGCAGGGCAGATCGTTCATTATGTGAATGGGAATCGAGACGTTCATGTCGTTTTATGTTATTGTGGACATTTGACCAATCTGAGACGGGTGAAGTTACAAAAGATTTATCACGAGTGCCCTCGGTTCCAAACAAAACACAACAATAGCAGTAAAGGGCATCTTTAGAGACGGAATACCTCAACCAAGAATGTTTCTTTAACCAGGAGGTTGACAGTTTTCTTTTAATTCCTCCAATATCCCTGAAATTAATCATTAAATTATTTGAGTTTTAACTAAAAGTTTCCAGGGGAGACATGGGAAATATCACAAAATTTCAACATTTAAGGATGTCAATGTTATATTATTGTATAAAGCAATTGCCAAATAAAAGCGATTCGATAACATATTGATAAAGGGGACAGTCAGTAGTTAGCTATAACGGGCTCCGAAATGGCAAAATGTTAAACTAGAAATACTGTAAGCAAAGCTCACTAAATGACACCCCCGCTCCCCCTATGGGACACAATGACAAAGTCCATATTTTGCTATGGGAAACCCTAACAAGTACCTCATTTTGTTACGGATGGACGGACAGACAAACAGACAGTTGGATAGACGGACGGAGGGACCCGACTCTTAGACCTGCCTTCGCCGACGCAGGTAAAAATAATTAGGGCATTAATGGGACATTACTTGAAGTGATACCCCGCCACGTATCGGTAAAAAAGAGGGGATGGCAAAAGTTTAAAATAGCATAACTCGAAAACTACAAATCGGATTGTGCTGAAAATCGAAATTGACCTGTATCTTATCATACTAAACAATTGTGCAAAGTTTGAAAAAATACTTCAATCCGTTCTAAATCTGGAAACCACCAGGGGACAGACGGACGTACAAACGGACGGACTGACGGACGGACACTAAATGCAGAATTTTTTCGGAGGCCATCACATAATACCTATTACCTCGCCACTTCGTGTAGAGGGGTATAAAGCTAAGAGGAGGAGTAGTATGGCATCATGTGATGAAGACTCTGAAAGTTTCATTGAATTTTATTCAGTAGTTTTATAGGCAGAGTTGTGGATGACAAGTTGAAAGTACGGACGAACGGATACCACGAATACTAATATATACTCACGCTTTTTCAACTTGAAGCGGAGGTATAATCATGTAAAGTGGAAATCAAGTTTGTGTTCATACTATAGCAATACACGTCATGAAAACAAGAACATGTGGCCACAGGACACAATGCCTCGATTCCATGTTCAATGAACCTTGAAAGTGGGAGATAGGTTGATTAGGGTTTTGATCCCACTTTCAAGGTTCATTAAACACAATTTTAAAAGGCAATTCCAAACAAATCATTAATGTTATCTAACATATTTTAGCAAACGAAACACACTGTGTAAAATAACATGTATTTTAATTCGGTCGGGTGTTATATAGATTTCACCCCCCCCCCCCCCCCCCCCCTATAACGTTACATATTGATAGTTTAAATTTACCTGGCAGAGAAGGGGAAATCGTCTACATTTTCCCATTTTGTTTTTTTAATATTTAGTTTCACATTGTTGTCTCTTGTCAAATCCTCTCTTGAAAGTTCACCCATATCAGGGTATTTTGGACCGGTGCATTTCACAGTAGACTGACTTGCGCTTTTTGATATGCCAGATGTTTCACTGGTCATCGTTTCGGACTCCATCCGAGGTGACTCAACCGAATCAACCTCTGTTTCTCGTGCATCCTTTTCACTAGAGTGTCTTTTCCGAAAAAAAAGAATCTATTTTTTGACACGATTCAGCAGCTTTCTTCATTTGAATTTTAGCGGTAGTCAAACTACTACGTATAATATCGAATCAATAAACGGTATGTAACTGACAGGTAATTTCGGAAAAGACAATGACATACTTTTTATATATTAATCTCTCTCTCTCTCTTATAATTTTTTTTGGTTTAAATCCGACATTTTTTTGTGCACGCAAGTGCGTCTTTGCGTCAATGGTAGCTACGCCACTGATTATAATGTGAATGATGCAAAAACTATTTAAAATGATATATGCACGTGAAATATTTATTTTCTTTCGAATTGTGATTCTATTTTAAATAAATCCTTTAAACATTTCACCAATATCTAATTATCTTTCAATTTAGCGCAAATTGTCACTACTAAAGTTAAATGACTTACGTGGTGACATAGAGATAAGTGCAGCAGCAAGTACCGAAGCATAAGAACACACCAACAGACTGACGAACATTGCAATATTCATTATTACACCTAAATATCAGTAAAGGTTCAGTATGGTGCGATGTAACAATTTCGGCTGAATTTATACTCACATTTGTTTTTAATCATGATCATCTCGTTGGCAACCACGTTTTAAAAATCAATCAATCGTAAAGTGTCATATCATAAGCTTTGATCCAAATTGATGTACTGTCTTTATAACTGACTAGTCATAGAATTGAACTTTTATGTTAATATTTTGGAACAAAGATTCCTATATTCATTTAGTACTTTCAACTTTCAACCACGTATGATGTAAATGACTTATCAAACTCTCAGGGATTAATATTACTTATTGTCTTCGAGTTTGACACTTCAATATAGACTAAAACAGAATTCTGAAAACATAAATATTCCATATGCAATGATCGCTTTACATTTGAACTTGGAAATAGGGTACTATATACGGCCTCGAACCAAAGGTGTGAGATCAATTGCGGTGAAAAGGGTAAAAGGTAAAATATATGTAGGTCACTTAAAAATATATCAACATTCCACGCTGTTGAAGTATACTCGATACAACATTTTGTTATAACGTTTATCAGTTACTTGTGACAGGTCCGTGGTTATTGTAACGAGTACTTTCCTACAACAATTAAACTGAAATATTGTTGATAGTGGCGTAATTAAACTGAAATATTGTTGATAGTGGCGTAATTAAACTGAAATATTGTTGATAGTGGCGTTAAACACACCTAACCAGAATCCTATTCAAAGACCTCGATCGAATAGTAGTTGGATTTACATCTACCTATGCAATCAGTATCCCGTTAGAATCCCGCTTGTGGTGAGGTGTACTCGATACCACCTCATATTATAAAGTCAGTCGGTGACTTTCAAAAGGAAGTCGGTTTTCTCTGGTTACTATATTTCTTAGTTGATCTGATATTCCAGAGCTTGTGGTTCCTATCATGATATCCTCTATAGAGGGTTGCTGCTAACACGTCAACTACTGCACTGGAGGCATTATCGGCGATCACCGTCACTCTCTGCAATTTTACAAAACTATATAGTGACTATCAATGTTGTTGCATCATATCAACTTGTTCTAATTTAAAATATTTAAAAAAAAAAAAAAACTTTTCCGAGCTTAATATGGTTTGTTTTGCGACTTTCCCATCATAATACAAAGCAATAAATATCTCACTGTTGGCACAGTTTCTACAATCCAATAGAAACAATGTAGAAAGAGTCGATACCACTGACCCACGTGAATTAGAATAAATCATTAAATAAAAATATAGCTTTTGTTTCTGTAAATGTTTTGATATTTTGTTTTAGAAGAGTTTGAAGATACCAAAGGGAGGTAATCAGAATCCGTAAATCAAAGAAGGACAGACAACTCAATGACCAAACGAAAAAGAACAAAAGGACAACGATCTACTAAACATACACATAAAACTAACCCTACTAAAAACCGGGAGTGAACTCAGGTGACCCGGAATTTTGTATTTCTTATTGCTGGTAAAATTGTTAGATTTTGTAAGTTTCCTTTATTTCATTGTTCAAATATACTTATGAAAAATAAACTAAAATAAAAGGATATTGAAATCATGCATTAAAATAAATGCAGAGGCTTGGTAGTATATTTTATGGGGAACATTTTTATCGGTGCCCGGTGATTTACCTTATTTTTCAATAGAAATTATTAATTTTCATATCCTGTTCAAATAATAAGGTCATATAAAGTACGCATAGGATTAGTAGTAATACGTTATCAATTCTATTTGTACCATGAATTATGTAAAGACATAGCTATAAAACACCAGACACTATTTTTAGCTCACATGACTCGGGTTATTGCCATCATTTGGCGTCCTTCGCAGTCGTCTGTTACTGTACATCTTCTTCTCTGAACCCACTGAGCCAATTAGAACTAAATTTAGTGGGAAAGTTCATCGGATGGTCTTCTACAAGTTTTATGTTTTATTTATCTATTTATGGGTATAAATAATTTATTTTTTCATTTGTTTTGATGATATGATATTTTTAATGTATACTGTATTTATTCAAATTCATTTAAAATTATTGAGAAATAAAGACATATATATATATAACAATAATATATCTGTACTCTGTGTTACAGTTTCCAATATATGCTATAGATTAGGCACTCCATCATACTGATGACTTTATTTTCTGGGTAGCACATTTTATCTTTTGTTTCGTGGTGGACAAATAAACGTTAAATAATACCGAAGTGGCAATCAAAAATGGACAATCCAGAGAAACAGGTAACATTGGGCACACAAGACGAAGACAAACAACACAATACGTTTTGGACACCATCATAACCAAACAAACAAACTTAAATAAGACATGAGCCTACACACAATTGGAGATGAAGACGAACCGAACATCGTTTTTATGCGGAAATCGACATAAGTTAATTCGCTACCAAAAACTATAACCTTATAACATAGCTAACCATTTTAATGTAAAATGTGTTGAGAATTATTTCTTTTAAACAGATTTTAAGATTTTCATGGGGAATGGTTGTTGATTTTTTCAGTATCCACATTTGATTGATGTTACTACATGACTAGACTTTGTGAAGGTATTATTATAGTCTCTTACTGCAGATACAAGTTTAGTCATAATTCAGTTGTTTTGTTGAACAAGAATAAGAATCAGCAATGCACCTTTCTCTATATGAATTATTGTGAAGTTTTGGTGTCCAATACAGAGTAGGTAAGTCATCTTTTTCTTCATTAATCGAAATAATCCTAAAACATATAAGCTGATACAGTGAAACTTGTCTAAACTGAACCTCATTTCCGATCAACTCTTGTGTTCGGAGTGAGTAGACAAGTGTTCGGTTTATAAAGGTTAAATTAACAAAGGTTTCTCACTTTGGGAATTTGTTTAAAGTTAAGCTAAAACAGGATTCCATTTTATTTAGGATTCGGTTAAGACAGTTTGCACTGTATCTATCATGGCAAATACCAATACCACACAATTATATATACCCTCGAGATGTTAGGATCCGAGTATATAATAAATGTTAGAGAAAACCGAAGGGGCAATCAAGAATGGACAATCCAGAGAAACTGGCAATATTGGGTATATTAGACACAAGACAAAGACAAACAAAACAAAGAAACAAAACACAATATGGGTTGGACACCACTATGCGCAAGCTATAAATTAGACATGTTGTACACTGTTTTGAACCTGAATAACTTGTAACACAATGTAGTTTTGGTTGCAACACGAAACATCACTAACTCGCAGATGAAATAATTACTTACGTATTATATAAGATACCATAGAATATAGTTAGACATGTTCTTCTTAATGTTTGCTTAAGTCAATTATTATGTTGTATAAAAAAAATCGAAACATTATATTCACTTCTTAGAAATCTACTAAATGTTTTCCTTAACATTTTACGTAAAAACTGCATTGTATTCACTTCTTAGAAATCTACTAAATGTTTGTCTTAACATTTTACGTAAACACTGCGGTCTTTGAACGTTTGTTATATTGCACAAATAATATTGATGTAACATGGACAAATGTTATTAATATATTGAATTGCCTTGTGTATTATCTTCAAACACGCTGCTTAATTGAACATCACTTCTTATTTTATTATTACCGAGCTCTTACGACATTGTGTAAACAAATATCACTCTAAAATATTTATGTTATAGTAAACCTCAGAACTATAAGTTTCCAAACTGTAATCAGTAATTTGTCGTATTAAGATAGCGATCGGTATGTGCAGGAACATTTCCCTACTCGCGTAATGTACATAAATGCATTTATGTACATTTCATCTATTTTAGATTTTTTGTCTCATTTATGTGTAACTCATGTAAGATCATAATAAGAATAAATAAATCAACACTGTATATTTGCAACAATGAATAAACAATACACAGACCAACATGAACTGTCAGGAAAAGACGTGGCATAAAATGAGGTGTTTCTGTCGTCACGTGTTATCCATCGTGAATAATAATATCACATTTATGTAGTTGACTTTCCTCTAAGCGCTTGTTTTGTGCTTCCCACTTTCGAATGGTAAACATAAAAAATTGAGGACAATTATCTTAGTAAAGACCTTCTCGAATATCCATTTCTAAAGTTTTGTTACAGCAATATATATTTACAGTTAAAGCAGCATTCTTGATCGTCAAAAGCAACAGGATAGGGTAGGGAAAATGTTATCTAGCAACGGACCACATACGACCACAGCATACAGATGTTGCTCTTTCGGTTGATTCCACTTACTGGCAAGAAATATTAGGCCTGTTACAGATGTAGTTTTCAGAAATAGAGAACAAATTGTTTTAGTCTCATTTACCATATTTGTTTCTTCTTTTGTTATGGTATTTTTGTTTGTGTTGTTTATTCTTGTTTTTGGCCGGATTGTGTTTTGTAGCCAGAGTTTTTCTGGATTTTATATCTGGATTGTGCTTCGACATATTTTTAACCAGTTTTTTTCATAATTTTGCTTTGTAAGCAGATTTTGCTTAGTTGATATTTTGAATTTTTAGATTCCTGTGTAAAATCTTTGTCAGTAATTCATTATTGCCAAGACGCACACAGAGTATCTATATCAGAAGAGAATATCGAAGTGATTACTTCAACTTAACCACTAGGAACCCTTCGTTCATTAGCTTCCTTGTTAGCAACAAGCCTCTATCAAGGAAATTAAGATAGGAACCACATACTCTGTAATATCGCATAAGCAATACTCCATATACAGGTATTGCTGGATTTTGCTACATATAAATGGAAAATTAACAATGGGGATATTAAAATGATTTCCTTTGTCATAGACTTTGTTCTTAATCGGCACTCACTGTCAATTACAATGTGTAGGTCAAGATATGAAGCAGACTTGGCTGTTTATATGGTAACAGGTTAGATCAATATATGTTAAAATGTATATATGAAGGCTGCAAATAGTGAATATCATTTCAATCAAATAGAATTTCAAATTTTAATTTCACTGTTTTGGATTGATTTTTTAAAACCAGTCAGTTGGACTTGAAATTAAATTTAGATATATGTGTCTGTTTATAAATTATATTTTCAAAAACTTCCTAGAACTTGTATATGAAAATAAATTCTCCTACGTGTAATGCATACAAAGAACCTTGTACAAAGATATATAATTGATAACTTGTAAAGTATTATGTCAATCTTTGGTATTTAATCGTCAGAGTTGGAAAAGGCTGAAATGTGATGATTGGTTTGATGATTTATTGTGTTTAACGCCACTTTCAGCAATATTTCAGCTATATCATGGCGACCAGTTTTAGTGGTGGAAGAAGCCGGAGTACCCGGAGAGAACCACCGATCATGGGCAAGCAACTGGTAAACTTTATCACTTGCGGATGCGAGTCCAGTGCACCCTTTTTATAATTTACAAAGCCGGGCGCGAACTCACGCCGTATTGGTGATAGGCTTGCATGAGTTGTTAGGTAATCCAACTACCTAACTCATTGAGCCACCAGGGCCCTTGGCTGAAATGTGAAATGATTACATGTTTACATGTACCGCCACTTTCAAAACTATGATATTTATATAATGGTGGTCAGTTTCTGATTTCCCCTTTGGTATCTTCAAATTTTCTTCTGTTTCATTGCTAGGAGAACTCAGAATTCTGGTGAAAACTACTGACCACGTGCACGATATCCACAAAACAAGTGACATACAATGCATCTACTCCACTGGATCCCGAGAGAATACTGGGTTATTATATTTTTAATTTAAACGTCTGAATATTCAACCCAATAGTGTTAGAGGTAAATTTTTCATCTGATGAATAATTTGATTGTTCTGCGTACTCACGCCATTAGTCCACAGCACGGTGATATTTTTTCACGTTAGATGATAGATGGAACTAAAAGGCATCGATGTGAATGTATTGAAACGTGTGGCGATATGATGGATGGATGTTTTACATTTATTTATGTCGGTGTTGTAGATTTGAGTTTTACTCTTTTCTTTATCTTTTTTTTCCTTTCGATTTTGTCATGTCTTGCTTTGCATTATGAAAATTGCTAAGTGTAGTAAAAAAAAACTTGTATATTAATTCTCATCAACATTTATTGAAATAAATACTACATTCTTCACATATAGACAAATAATCATGTTAACAATATTGACATAAGGCAGAGGACATTTGCATACGTCATCATGGTTTTCACTAGAATAGTAACAAGGAAGTATCTTTATGTAAACAAGTTTATCAGTGGTTTCTGAAAGCTTTTCAGTTTTCTCCAGTTTGTCCACCAACAGAACTCACGTCCACGATATAACTGTAGATCTTGTTGAAAGTATCGTTAAACACCAATAATATATTTGTTTGAAGGTGTTTAGCGCCACTTTCAACAATATTTCAATTTATACCCTAAGCACAGGACAACCTTATTGCCCCCGCATCTTCCACTGGTATAATGTAAAAACTAACACAACCCCTTGTTGACAAGACTCAACATAATTGTCTAATGCCTAACATTATATTTAGAATTCAATTTTCAGTCAGGCCAAGCCTCTTATATTAAAATCATTTATATATCTGTTTTTCATATTTATTTAACATAGTGACTGAACCTATGCTTTAGAGCAGACAACAGTATAAACAGATTATTTACTTATAACTAGGACAACAGATACAATGCAAGTTATAAAGAGAACAATACAAACAGAAATACATTGTGTACTACAAATTGTGTCTTTCAACAGGAGCCAGTATTGTCAATATTTCAAAAAAGAAACAAAATTACACTTTATAGAGTTTTCTCCTACATTTCTTATTAGCAAAATCTTTGGTTAAATCCTAAAAGTTTTAACATGTATAAATAAAGCCTATAACATTTATTAGTGTTTCGTTTCATTTTTCATGTTGTTTTTTTGGGTTTTTTTTTTTTGTGTGTGTTTTTGAGCCTAATATCTGACTGATAAAATAAATTGCCTTGTGGCCTGATTTTTCTGCTGTCCCCTGCCCCTTGATTCCCTAAGTATGTGCTTATTTGTCTAAAGGTTAATCCTGGCCTGGGAAATTCGAAGAGGTAAATTGAAGACAGATAGATAATACAATGGCCAAAATAAATTGACAGAAAGACAAGCAATGGTCGACATAATACTACACAGGAAACTAAAGATTGGACAGGAAGAACCCTACTAAAAGCTAAAGATTGAACAGGAAGAACCCTACTAAAAACTAAAGATTGGACAGGAAGAACCCCACTAAAAACTACAGAATGGAAAGGAGGAACCCCACTACAAACTAAAGATTGGACAGGAAGAACCCCACTAAAAGCTAAAGATTGGACAGGAAGAACCCCACTAAAAACTAAAGATTGGACAGGAAGAACCCCACTACAAACTAAAGATTGGACAGGAAGAACCCTACTAAAAACTAAAGATTGGAGAGGAAGAACCCCACTAAAAACTAAAGATTGGACAGGAAGAACCCCACTAAAAACTAAAGATTGGACAGGAAGAACCCTACTAAAACTAAAGATTGGAAAGGAAGAACCCCACTAAAAACTAAAGATTGGACAGGAAGAACCCCACTACAAACTAAAGATTGGACAGGAAGAACCCTACTAAGAACTAAAGATTGGAGAGGAAGAACCCCACTAAAAACTAAAGATTGGACAGGAAGAACCTCACTGAAAACTAAAGATTGGACAGGAAGAACCCCACTAAAAACTAAAGATTGGACAGGAAGAACCCTACTAAAAGCTAAATATTGGACAGGAAGAACCCCACTAAAAGCTAAAGATTGGACAGGAAGAACCCCACTAAAAACTAAAGATTGGACAGGAAGAACCCTACTAAAAGCTAAATATTGGACAAGAAGAACCCCACTAAAATCTAAAGATTGGACAGGAAGAACCCCAATAAAAACTAAAGATTGGACAGGAAGAATCCCACTAAAAACTAAAGATTGGACAGGAAGAACCCTATTACAAACTAAAGATTGGACAGGAAGAACCCCACTAAAAACTAAAGATTGGACAGGTAGAACCCTACTAAAAACTAAAGAATGGAAAGGAAGAACCCCACTACAAACTAAAGATTGGACAGGAAGAACCCTACTTAAAACTAAAGATTGGACAGGAAGAACCCTACTAAAATCTAAAGATTGGACAGGAAGAACCCCACTAAAAACTAAAGATTGGACGGGAAGAACCCTACTAAAAGCTAAATATTGGACAGGAAGAAACCCACTAACGATTGGACAGGAAGAACCCCACTAAACACTAAAGATTGGACAGGAAGAACCCCACTACAAACTAAAGATTGGACAGGAAGAACCCTACTAAGAACTAAAGATTGGAGAGGAAGAACCCCACTACAAACTAAAGATTGGACAGGAAGAATCTCACTAAAAACTAAAGATTGGACAGGAAGAACCCCACTAAAAACTAAAGATTGGACAGGAAGAACCCTACTAAAACTAAAGATTGGACAGGAAGAACCCCACTAAAAACTATAGATTGGACAGGAAGAACCCCACTACAAACTAAAGATTGGACAGGAAGAACCCTACTAAGAACTAAAGATTGGAGAGGAAGAACCCCACTAAAAACTAAAGATTGGACAGGAAGAACCTCACTGAAAACTAAAGATAGATTGGACAGGAAGAACCCCACTAAAAACTAAAGATTGGACAGGATGAATCCCACTAAAAACTAAAGATTGGACAGGAAGAACCCTACTACAAACTAAAGATTGGACAGGAAGAACCCCACTAAAAACTAAAGATTGGACAGGAAGAACCCTACTAAAAGCTAAATATTGGACAGGAAGAACCCTACTAAAAACTAAAGATTGGACAGGAAGAACCCCACTAAAATCTAAAGATTGGACAGGAAGAACCCCAATAAAAACTAAAGATTGGACAGGAAGAACCCACTAAAAACTAAAGAATGGAAAGGAAGAACCCCACTACAAACTAAAGATTGGACAGGAAGAACCCTACTTAAAACTAAAGATTGGACAGGAAGAACCCTACTAAAAGCTAAAGATTTTTCCGTTATATTATAGAGCCGACTCTACCTTCCTATCTAGAAGTCAGTTGACTACGAACATTCATTGACTCTGTTATTGTACTGTCCATCTTTATGTTGTCTTTCATTTTTATAATGGTATGTGGTCTTTTTGAGTGGAAGTAATCTGTGCAGGGTTTTTTTATCGTTTATTTATATCATTTATGAAGAGGACAAGATTGGGATCACATTAACCTGTTTAACCCCGCCATATGTTTGTGCCTATTCCTTGCCAGGATCTGGATTTACAACGTTATATGTAGGTGATTGTTCGTTTTGTTGATATTGGTGGAATTGATGACCAGCACTATTTAAACTTTCTTTTCATAATGCTATGTCTTCGTAGTATTGGTCCCCGTATTTTTTCCGATGCGTTTTTGTGCTATTTTGTTATTTTGTGGTGTTGCAATGTATTACACATGATTTTCAGGATCAGTGTTATTTTTCGGCACACGTGTGTTGTATTGAAGCCAATTTTAAAGAAAGCGAAGTGTCAACGGCTACTTAAAATATTTCATTTAATATTGAAATGAATGTGTATTATGAAATGAGTTTAATCTTTAATGTAAATAATGATCAATTCAAAGATTAATTATATACAAATAACACATAGCTGAGAGGGTGGTAGAGCAGATTGTTATCCCGAGGCGAGGTTGACAATGAATTTCTCGGGGTAACAATCTGCTCTACCACCCTCTCAGCTATGTGTTATTTGTTTTATTTAACTGAATGTTCTTTTCTCCTGGTTTCATTCTTTTTTTATGAGTTTGATGCGATGAATTTCAATTGTTGTTGTCTTTAAATGTGTTAAACTGTGATATCGATGATGTGTAATAAATAAGATTACATACATTTTTTGTATTTGTTAATATTTTTCTGCCATTTTGGTGTATGTTTTATACAGATGGGTGTTCTTAAATGAAAAGTGAGCAATTTTGTCAGCTATGCCATGTGATAGACTAAATTATCACCCTCTGCCATGTGATAGACTAAATTGGCACACGCTCCTTAACCAATGAGATATATTAAGGAAACATGTCGCTTTTCTTTCCGCTGATTATCGTGAATGTAATCAGGTGACAATTGGTTTGTGGCTGACTTGGTGTGAATTAGTAAATGTTGCAATACACACGTGTGAGCACTTTATGTTAAAATTCTTACTGAATAAATAATGATATTGTTATGTATTTTGAAACTAAATTTTAAAAGATCCTACCTTTACCGAATTAATAATCCCACTACATTGTATAACAATTATTGATTTTCTTCATTCTATGTGTGTTCTATATACTAGTCCAATTATTGTAAAGGTCTGTTCGATTTGTCATTTGGCAAATATCAAACTGTGTTGCACTCGTATATTTCATGTTGTTGTTGTTTTTTTTTCTAATTATTAAGAAAGACTGCAGCTTTTGTGTATTTATGTTCAACTGTATCTGTATATTGTTTATATAAAGGAGAAGATGTTCTTAGTTGGAAAACTTGTATCTGATCCTATTGTCATGTTTTTAGACAATAGAATATGTGTAAGCTAACCAATGAGAAGAGAGGAAATTTACATGAAATATAATAACACCAATTACCTGTCTGTATATCTTACGTATAGGACAATATTGACGAGCTTTAGGTTCAGGTATATATTACCTTAATCGATTACGGCTATCCTGTTTAGGCCCTTTGGTTTACTTGCTCTCAAAGAATCTTAAGTTATTTAGTTTTCCAATCTTTTGAATTTGAGTGGAAGGTTATTCCAGAAAACTGTTGTGCGCACTAAATTAGATATCTACTATTTTATTAGGTTCGTAGATATAGCCGACACCTCCAAACTGGACTCCGTTTCAGATAATTAACGAAAGTGGCAAAGATGATGCACATACAAACGGCTGTCACCACATGCCGACACGATATTTGAACAATTGACCATAAGGACGATAGCATTTGTCTTTAAGATGGTGTTTATCGCCATCTTCAACAATATTTCAGCTATATCGTGGTGGTCAGTTTTATTTGCTGAGGAAACCAAAGTACCTGTCGCAAGTCACTGACAAGCTTTATCGCGTAATGTTGTATCGAGTACACCTCGACTGAGCGGGATTCGAACTCACAAAGTTAGTGGTGATAGGCGCTGATTGCATAGGTAGTTATACTACCATACGATCACGACCACGACGGCCCCTTTAATGAATGTCAGAGGGTAGTTTATATATATGATGTAGATTGTGATACTCCGAACGTATCTATATTGGAACCTGATAGGCTACAAGTATATGTCTTTGTTATAGTATCCTGGGAGCATTTTGTTATTTCGTCATATTTTGACGGCTTAAAATAAAATAATAGTGTTTGAAAGAAATACTAGAAACATGGGTTACATGTTAAATTTCCATGTGTAGATTTTGTTGGTGTTCAGTATGATTTGCTTTAGGTTAATTTAAACTTAGCATTTTTCTTATCAACAAAACACTTCACAGAGTAAAGATTGAGCAGCACAAAAGGTGGTACTGTACTAGTAAGGACTCCTTTATAAATATAATGCCAGATTATGTAAATAAAATCAGAGTCTGGTAAAAAATAAATGTAGCTTATAATATATTTTAACTATGTAACAAAATAGAATTTTAACAAAAACTAAATGTAATGTGTCATTAACAGCACTTGATATGATAAGAAACGTTCAATATTAATTAATTTTCAAGTAATAAAATATGTATCAGATAAGTTTCTTACATTGAAGCGTAAGTAATCTTAAAAAAGCCATGATTTGTGCATAAACCCTATGATTGTTAACTGAACGAAAATTTCTCCAACTTTTTCATTGCATCGTCGTATTTGGTGTTAGCATCTAAAATGTCATGCGACACATATTTGTGCTTGTTGTGGGCAATTTCATTACTTTCTCTGAAATGATTATAAACAACAGACGGTCTATTAAATTCTACATTAGTATACGAAGATGCATATGGTTTCGGCTGATAGTCTAACCACTTTTCTCGTGGTGTCGAGTCAGACCATGGTTCAGTATTTATATTATCAAATCGGGGACTTGGGTTCGGACTTCGTATATTTTTTGCGGGAGAGACATGTCCAGTTAACCAGGTGTCTGGTTTAGGATTTGGACCTATAGGCTTAGGACCTACACTGTTATATGGTGTCTGATGTGTTGGGTTTGTAGGAAATCCTAACATAGTCCGTACATTTTCTCTATTTCTGTCCGTACAACAAGAACAAGATAGAGTTCCGGTTCCTTCATACACAGGAATGATATGCCCATACTGAGCATAATGAAGATAGTCAGCTACTAAACCGTCTACTAAAGTTCGTTGTGGATTTATATGTGGTTTAATTGTTGTTATCGGTTCCTTTGGTTTGTCGCTATACACAGTTTTCGGATATGAATCTAAAATATCGGTTTCACTTCTGGTAGACATAGATTTACGTGGTTCAAACTGGACTTTCCTTCCAGGGTTACCATGAAGTGGACGGACATGAATAGTTGGTTTAGGTAGTTGTTGTACTGTTATTTTTCCGTCTGAAGTGAGGTAACTATCACGGTTTGCCCTTCGTCCACTCCTTGGTGTACGTCCAGACATGCTCTCCTCTCGGATAGGAGGGAGACGGTGTAGTTTAGTCACCGACACTTGATATTTTGATTTACTGGCTGCCATATTTTGCTTTATTTCCTTAGATCAGCCTGCAAATTAAAGATAAAAATATTTACAAAACATAATCAACATGAGAGGTTTGAATTCAATGCTACCAAAGGACTGATCTGAGATTACACCTCATTACCCATTTCCTATTCGTTTCATCGTCATCGTAGTTAAGAGGAATTGAACAAATAATTTAATGAAAATTAATTAACAATTTCAAATAAATAATGGCATAGTCACTAGTTGTTCAGTGATCTTCACCCTACAGGTGCCTTTTTTTCTTTTTCTTTTTTTTACAAAAATAGAAAAATATATTGAAATACTTATAAAAATAAACAATAATAATATCATCACGATGACGAACTAAGTAGTCATTGGGGATCGGTAGAACCATTTTTCCGATTGATTACAAACTCAGCTACATTTTTTCTTTCATAATTTTCTGAAAATCACTGGTTTCGTGTAAGTTAAAGGTGTGTTGTGGTTTTCACACCTTATGGCAATAAAAAAAGTGATTAAAGGGTCAGGAAAACTTATGAGATAACATTATGCGCATAAGAATTAGCTTAATATGTTAATGTAAATATATCATGAATCAGTTAAAAAAATTCCATACTGCAATCAACAGACAGACATATCCATATTGAATGATTTCTAAATACATGTATATCCAGAATTGTATGACCTTGTATGTATAAACTGATAAAACTAATTTTAAATGTTCTTGACAAATTGCCACACGTTTTCAAAGTTATTATTTTTAACACTATGATTACAAAATAACTTACAAGCTTTCAAACTCTCTCCTCCACACCATTCCCCTGTCATGCCCGTGTTAAATACTGTTTAATATTTATTTAGATATGTTTAACCAATGTTTCAACACGTATGATTAGCAATTCCTCAAGTCGAATCCCAATTCCTCAAGTCGAAGCCCAATCTCTACCTAAAGGTATAAGTTGACTTCTCCAAATTGATCATTCTGCAGCATATTAAATAGGAATCGTGTTCGAAGCGCAAAATATTTTATGATAGAGATTGGTTTAAGCCATGTTGTAACAAGGAACGTTTAAAGTACAAAAACGACACACTCATGCAGCCAAAATAGAACAAAGACATGCAATTAACGCGCAATGAAATATAAGAAATACACGGAATGCGCTGAAAACTAAAGAAAATTGAAATCGTATCATAGAAATACACAGATGTATTTTAAGTAACACCCTTTAAGTATACAAACAAGGTTTGAAGACACAAAATCGAAGAAACACAATGGTCAAAATAGAATCACATTAATTGTTTTCGAGCCCCAAGTTGTCTTTTATTCTTCAGAAATTATTTTATGTTTGGTCAAGCATCCTACAATAGAATAATTAGCTTGTCCAGTAGAATTCCTTGTTTTTTATTGGTTGTTAGCGTTCCGTTTTCATGCCATGCTTCACAATGCATGGCTCGTGGTCAATGAGAATAAAGCATTAATTATGTATACACTTTGTATAGGAGAATGTCCGAGTAACTCTCCATTCCTTAAAAATAATGGAGCCGAGGCCCATTGTTTTTAAGGAATGGAGAGATACGAGGACATTCTCCAACTTAAAATCCACCCATTGTACTTTATTAATTTTATTAATTATTAATCTTGTAACAAAAAAAAAGTCTGTGTATAGTATCTAAAGTACAAAGAGAACAATAACTCTCCATTCCTTAAAAATAATGGAGAGTTTTGACAATAGATTTACATAACAGGTGGATTTTACAATACAATTGTTCAAGTTGGAGAGTGAAACCCAATATAATAATATCTTAATAATCGAAATATTAACAAAAGCAAAACCATTTGAAATAATTCTAAATAAATGATAATACAATCTAATAACAAATAGCTAGCGTAATATATAAATAATGATAAATTGTTGTTTTGTTGCAGGTTGATAATGTAATATCAAGTTTTAAGACGACAAACTTTAGACAATATATATAGAAATCTATATACCATTTGAAATTTTTAAAAATTCGGGAGGTTCCAAAATCTGGGACATTGAAAATGGATGTATATAATATATAGTACATTATTAAAAGCACACATAGAGGTACTACAAATACATAAAAAAAAAGATTGTTGTTTATTATCCATGTTTCCCGTCTTTAATCGGTTTTGGCATAATATTTTGCTTAACTTCGTCTTGTGACGAACCGTCAAATTCATTATTTATTTATTATTATGCATTGAATTGTAATTTTGTGAAACTATTTATCATGTAATCTCTTCTTAGGAGGAAATGAATAAAATTAAACAAGTTATAATAAAATCTATTGTTGTTAAAATACTGACATCATGCATGTGTGATGTAAATAAAAATATACTTGCATTTTAAGAATGGTATAACAGTCTCGTCGCCATATTGTTTATTGTTGTCATAGAACGACGACACATTTATTTGACTCGCATGGTCGTATCAATACTATTTCCATTTAAAAAACCAAGGGAGAAAACTATTATTTAACAATTTGCTTAATCAGCCGAATCAAAAGTTTAAATTTATAGAAAGGTCGAAGTGGCTTTGTATTGATATTCGTAGGTACAATATAGATTCTACACACAATTAGCTTATTTAAAACGTCTAAAGAGGTTTATTGATAAATATTAGTTGGTTCGATTTAATGTAATTATCGCTGTAAAAACAAAATATGTTATGATAAATAAAAGTTAAAGAAACACAAAGATACTCAAACTGTTGTTCATTTGGGAGCTGCACCCAAATTGTCTTCTACGTTCAAAGGTAGTAATGATTTTCTATAAACGAGGTACTCATGTACTTCCCGAAAACTTAGCGAAAACCCCATTTGGATAGATTGAACACCGCAGTGAAGAAACTGGGTCATGTTTCTATATCCCGGGCCCTGGGTTCCCTCTAAATCACAGAGGCTTGGAAGATTTTTGTTTATACAAAAATGTATGGTAGAAGAAAAAGCATCTCTTAAGCCCTTAATACTCTAAATCACATAAAATGTAAATGAACATACATGTAACATCTTCGGTTATATTTGATTAGGTTATCACATATGAAAGGTAGATTACTTCATGATTTACTTCTTTCACATTAAACCGTATTTATATTTAGAAAGAAAGTAGACTCTCAAACTGGCTAGTCATTTGTCTAAATAAGTCTGCAACTAATACAAAATTTAGAAAATTTTTAGTTTTACCCCAGGGGCTCGAAACACATTTGTGAGAGAGAGAGAGAGAGAGAGAGAGAGAGAGAGAGAGAGAGAGAGAGAGAGAGAGAGAGAGAAAAAACAGAGGCTCCAAGGACCCTGTAATCGCTCACCTGGATCAAAGCTGCATTCAATAACAACGCAACTGCACTGTGGCGGTCATCTTGGTGGGAGAGCGCGACTGCCTATGTTAAGCTAAGTTTGGCTGTGGGGGCCATCTTGGTCGAAGGGCCAAACCGCCAGCCACATTTTTGGAAGAGAACCATCCAATGACTATTTCATCAAAATATAGTTCTTATTGAGCAAATGGTTTCAGACAAGAAGATTTTTATGGGAATTTCCCATAGGGTCCTATGTTAAATTAAGTTCGGCTGTGGCGGCCATCTTGGTCGAAGGTCTGAAATGTCGGACACAATTTTGGAAGGGGACCACCCAATGATCATTTCAGCAAAGTTTGGTTGAGATTGGCTCAGTAGTTTCAGAGGAGAAGATTTTTTTTTATTTCATCCCCCCTTTTTTATTTTTAGCTTGGCGGCCATCTTGGTTGGAAGTCGGGATCACCGGACACAATTTTGGAAGGGGGCCATCCAAGGACCATTCCACCAACGTTTGGTTGCAATTGGCCCAGAGGTTATTGAGGAGAAGATTTTTATGTGAATTTCCCATAGGATCCTATGTTAAGCAAAGTTCGGCTGTGGGGGCCATCTTGGTCGAAGGGCAGAGCCCCCGGACATGTTTTTGGAAGAGAACCATCCAATGACTATTTCATCAACATTTAGTTCTTATTGAGCAAATGGTTTCAGACAAGAAGATTTTTATGGGAATTTCCCATAGGGTCCTATGTTAAATTAAGTTCGGCTGTGGCGGCCATCTTGGTCGGAGGTCTGAAATGCCGGACACAATTTTGGAAGGAGACCACCCAAGGATCATTTCAGCAAAGTTTGGTTGAGATTGGCTCAGTAGTTTCAGAGGAGAAGATTTTTTTTTTATTTCATCCCCCCTTTTTTCTATTTTAAGCTTGGCGGCCATCTTGGTTGGAAGTCGGGATCACCGGACACAATTTTGGAAGGGGGCCATCCAAGAATCATTCCACCAAAGTTTGGTTGCAATTGGCCCAGTGGTTTCTGAGGAGAATATTTGTATGTGAATTTCCCATAGGGTCCTGTGTTAAGCTAAGTTCGGCTGTGGGGGCCATCTTGGTCGAAGGGCCGAACCGCCTTTTGGCCATTTGAAAAAAAATTCTATTTTTAGTAACGGCGGCCATCTTGGATACAGCACGGCGCTGACGGACACAATTTTGAAAGGGGACCACCTAAGGATCATTCAGACAAAGTTTGGTTGAAATAGACCACGTGGTTTCTAACAAGATTTTTAAATGATTTTTTGCTTATTTATGCCTAATTTGCATAATCAGTCACAATCGGCAAAAGTTCAAAGTTCATAAAAAATCCCGTAATGTATGTTAAAAAGCTCATCATTATGCTTATACAGTTCAAATTTGGGCACATTCTGGCTTAAAATAAAGCAGTTTTGGCCATTTGAAGAAATTTATATTTTTAGTAACGGCAGCCATCTTGGATGGAGGGCATAGCTATCGGACATAACTTTTAAAGGGAACCCCCTAAGGATGATTCAGGCCAAGTTTGGTTTAAATTAGCCCAGTGGTTTCAGAGGAGAAGATTTTTGAACAAGTTTACAGACGGACGACGGACGCCAAGTGATGGCAATAGCTCACACAGGTGAGCTAAAAACATCACTGGTACGAATGGTCATTTGAATACCAGTTACCCCTCGCATTTTTATATGAACTTGTACAAAGGCAACACATGAACTTGGCGGCTTATTAATTTTGTTAAATGACTTTTTTAATTTCGACCAATTCATTTAAAATATAGTAGAATACAAACGACGAAAATAGACATTTGAAAAGTGTGCTTTCTTTCCGTAACATGAATTACTACAAATAAGATATTGAATACCACTAATAAAGCAAGTGTAGATATATAGACGTTTTGTTGAACGTAAATGATCTATAACTAACAGTATACCGCTTTGTAGTGCGACATAATGAAAACCAAATTGATTGCATATTAATATAAGAGCACTGACAATTTGCCATGAACAGATTTAATATAAATATTAGCATATTAATATGTTTATATACAGGTATATACATTTTGTATATCTTTCTCTCCATTGAAGTATTTCTCTATCACGAAAAAAAAACGTTAGCAACATCTTTGTCAGTGGGATATGTATAGATAAGTAAGAGGTAAGAAAATAATATAGTATACTGTTTATCAATATTATAAAAGCTTAGAAGTACAGAGTGAGTGAGTGAATGATTGTTGTTTAATGCCAAGTGAGCAATTTCCCAGCTATACCATGACGAGAACAAATTACATTTTGTCATCTATACCATGACGAGAACAAATTACATTTTGTCAGCTATACCATGACGAGAACAAATTACATTTTGTCATCTATACCATGACGAGAACAAATTACATTTTGTCAGCAATACCATGACGAGAACAAATTACATTTTGTCAGCTATACCATGACGAGAACAAATTACATTTTGTCAGCTATACCATGACGAGAACACATTCCATTTTGTCAGCTATACCATGACGAGAACACATTACATTTTGTCAGCTATACCATGACGAGAACACATTACATTTTGTCAGCTATACCATGACGAGAACAAATTACATTTTGTCAGCTATACCATGACGAGAACAAATTACATTTTATCAGCTATACCATGACGAGAACAAATTACATTTTGTCAGCTATACCATGACGAGAACAAATTACATTTTGTCAGCTATACCATGACGAGAACAAATTACATTTTCCCAGCTATACCATGACGAAAACAAATTACATTTTGTCAGCTATTCCATGACGAGAACACATTACATGTTGTCAGCTATACCATGACGAGAACAAATTACATTTTGTCAGCTATACTATGACGAGAACAAATTACATTTTGTCAGCTATATCATGACGAGAACAAATTACATTTTGTCAGCTATAATCCATACTTATATCTAACATACGTTAGCATAGTGGGAAAATATACAGTTACATAATAATTAAGACTTGAAAAAGGTCTCCCAACAAATAAAATAAAAATGTGACCTGTTTGCAGGATAAAATGCTTAGATCAATTTATTTTATATTTTCAGTGGAATTGGTAAAACTACAAAGAAAATGGCAGATCGTAAATTTCGTATTTCGCCTATAGAAGATGAGGTTTCATTCCGACAGTTACAGAAGAAACATGATCATTTCATTAAATTTGGCAATTTTGTCGTGTTTCCTACCCATAATAATCATAGTGCCGGTACACAGTACGTCAAACGTCGTCCAAAATTCAAAGGATATTTACCCAAGACCAAGTCAGAAGTGCTAAAACACAATGTTGGTTCACATGCTAACGCTTTGGTGTACCCAGAACGTGAACAAGCAGAGGCCCTAGATGACGTACCACAGTATATATACCCTGCAAAACCAAAGAAACATCACAGGTTCGACACGGATTCAGGAATCCTGAAAAACATCAATCGGAAAGGAACATTTCCCATAAAAGGACAAGACCTGAAAACAGAACGTGCTGTGGTTGATACATTGGTCGCTGATTATCTCTGTAATCATCACTATGGTTACATGATACCTATCTATGAAGGAACGGGTGTTCAGACGTGTCCATGCTGTACAAATAGAAACAGAGAAAACGTACGACATGTGCTTGGGCTAACACCGGATCCGAGTAATACTGCACAACACTTGGACAATAAGATTTGGATTAAACCAAGAACAAACCAAGGCTCGAATATTAAAATCAACGTATATCCATTAGGAACACATCAAAAACAACAGAAGCCTATATTAAAAATGGATCCATCATTCAGACTTTCTGATACAGAAACTAGAATGAAATGGGAATCATCAGCCACATTCGAAGAACCAGACGTTTACAAAAAAGCAATAACTCGTAGTTATCCGGATTACAGTTCATATGATGATAACCCAATGTATCATAGTATTCCAAAAACTGGGCCAACAATGTTTCGTTCTTTTCCGAGTGATCATAAAGAATTAAATAAAACCAACTTTCCGTATAATGTTTACAATATAGATAGTAATAAGCTATACGGCACTGTTGATGAGTCTGTCGTACGAACTAACTCGAATCCTGCGTATGTAACAGACAGAATAACAAGTGCTGACAAAAAGTACAACTATTCGATGAGTCATCTGAGAACATTTACAAATAAATAGTACCGTTAGACTCCGTCGTTTATAATTGTTACAGCTGACAAAACGGTAAATATCGACCATTTGCCCCCATATGTAACTCGATCACATCAAAAGTTCAAAATGTTCAAATAGTAATGTCTTGGGAGGTGGGATGCTACACGGTTCCCGCCCCTAGAATGCTTGGCAGTTGCAGTGTATATTAATACAAAATGTATATATCTAGTCATGTTTCCACTGCTTCGAATCTCAAAATACAAACACAAAGACCCTAGTCATCGTAACTCTTTAGTTATTGCAAATATGTTCTATGTTGTTATTATTGTAAGATTATAACCATTTTGTCAATTTAGCATAACGACATTAACAGGATTTGTTTCAATGATGGTACGAGTTATGCTTCATGTAGATGTCTACTTTGTATAATTTAGTAGGTCAGTTGGGGAAATGGTAGAAACAAAAAGTTCAATTTTCAAGTTCGTATTCATATTGCATCATTTTCATAATGAGGTGGTAACATGAAATGTGATCATCCACAGAAACAAAACAATCAAACAAACAACAACAAAAATAAAATGATGAAATAAATGGAAAAAGATTTATTTACTGTCTCGAACAAAGCTATTTAATTTTAAATTATTTTCTAAAAAATCCCAACATAATCAAATCCTATTGAAAGTATTCCCTATGCATATACAATTTATTTAGTTACAATGCTTTGTTCAGAAATAAAAAAAAAACAATTCCAGAAAAAGAATACAATTCGTCCAAATTAAATATCTGAGCATCAGATTCTCTGGTCATCATCACGAACAGCTTGTCCGCTACGAAATATCCATTTCCCAAATGGCAATGTATTTTTTTCTGTTTACGTAATTGTTTTCTTTCCTCTATCACCGACTACATGTTTACCGAACTTGACTATGAGTAACATGACGGGGTGTCTCACAAGAAGCAGGAACTGCTTTCCCTTCGCGAGTACCTGGGTTCACAAATGGTTTATGGCGAGGTTGGTGTTTTTCATCTTATTAGTTTTCTGTGTTTCGTTCTGTGTCTTCTGTCCAATGTTGTCCGTGTCTCTAGATTGTCAATTCTTCATTGTTCTTTCGGTTGTCTCTGTCTCTAGATTGTCAATTCTTCATTGTTCTTTCGGTTGTCTCTGTCTCTAGATTGTCAATTCTTCATTGTTCTTTCGGTTGTCTCTGTCTCTAGATTGTCAATTCTTCATTGTTCTTTCGGTTGTCTCTGTCTCTAGATTGTCAATTCTTCATTGTTCTTTCGGTTGTCTCTGTCTCTAGATTGTCAATTCTTCATTGTTCTTTCGGTTGTCTCTGTCTCTAGATTGTCAATTCTTCATTGTTCTTTCGGTTGTCTCTTACATGTATCAGTAAATATTTGCTAATAGAATGTTGTACACCAATTGTGTGTAAAGCAGACGTTAGAGGGTTACATATCAAAGGAAGATACCTCATTCAATGGAGAAATAAACGAAGATAATATATATATGGGAAGGTTTATGGGTATACTATCGTCATTTATGTATACTTTGGTTAATGATGATGAAAAACAAAAACACAAAACTATTCCACGGAAATGTTAGGATTGGAAATATATTACATGTACTTATTTATTTGTGTTTAATAAATACTTAATCAATATTTTCTCAAGGATAGTATATTATTGAAAGTGCTTACTCGTTTTTGTCAAGTGTCCTCTTCCTGTTTTCATCCTCACCAAACATAAGCAAAAACTATGTGACGACTGTGTCGCTATAGTGATCTGTAACAACTATTTATTATATTTGATTAATTGTGTATCTTGGCTACCGCTACTGTCCACACAGTAAACATATTTACTTGTTCTATATTCTAATTTGTTGTAATTTGTATATCTTTAAACATTATTCGAGAAATGATGCAGTGATATATATGAGTACATGTACTTAATACTTCACTAACTATCCCCGCATATTTATCATGTTTACCATTGCCATTTAGTAAATGTCTCGACTACAAGGAACTAACTAGAACTGGTCCTGTAAAAACAGCTATAGTCTAAAAACATACTAACCACCACAGCACGAACCATCACAAACTATTTAATATAAGGAGAACACAACCGTCTTCACATGATAAATAGACCCCAACCGTTTGTTTAAGATTATATATATATATAGTTATATATATAGCACTTATCAATGACCAGGTGCGTGCGACATGTCAAACATTTATTTGTTTTACTGTATACGTCTATATTTTGCTTCAAACTAAAAAGTATAGAGACAATACCTGTGCACTGTAGAAGCATATAGGTAATATGTGTATGAGGCTTAGAAACGGGGGTAAAGGCGAGGCTTCGCCGAGTCTTTTCCCGCGTTTCGCGCCGAATACACATATTTACCTATATGCTTCGACAGTGCACATGTATTGTATTTATGCTGCAATTTTAAATCGTAAATAAACGTTTACTGGACGATGATAAAAGTATTTGAAATAATTTTGTGTATGTATTTGAAAACAATATCCCCCGATGTGCCCCCGGTGTGTTCTATTTATAACTGACCAATATCAAAAAAAATATTGGGCAGGCTATATTGGTCGGTAAATGCTGTCATTGCAGGATAAAATATACAAAAAGAGTGGACTACTAACGCGAGCTCCGTAAGATTCACGGGTTGTTTTTTTTTACTATTTTAACATTTACGCTAAAACCTCTCTAATGGCAAGATATCTGCTATTTAAGGAAAATGTCTGTTTTACTGAGTACAAATGTCGTATGCAAAAACTATCCACATTCATACAAATTAATAGCCCAATTTCTTAATACGACTTTTATTTTAATTAACGACACAGGACGCATATTTTTTCTTAATCGTAGGAAGTGAAACTGATTTTACGTCTACTCGTTTTTCAAGCGGTTTCCAGTCATAGGAAACAATTACGATATCTTATTTCCCATAATACTTGCGTCTATTGTACATCCGGCGTACAATAAGAATAAGAATACATATTTCTGTAAATCACGACGCTTAATAAAAGCAGTATAGTCATTACAAAGAACATCACAGACCATCATAAATCTAGTTTCTCCGCTGCAGGAATGGGACATTCGTTGATTGTTCGGGAAGAAACAAATACAATTAAACTTCCATGCATATATGTGACGTGATGAAATGAGTCTCCCGTGTATGAAAAAACGTACACCTCTTTTACCTAGAAGACAACATGTAGCAGCTCATAGTGGGCAGGAGTTTGTAAGGAGTGGTAGCTGGTGGCCAGTTACACACCACATTTTCTAACCCTATCCATTATCTCCCCTTTTACTTATGGCAATCAAATCATCCGATGCTATAATTATATTATTTTCTCATGTTTTTAAGGTTTATAATATTTTTGAAATTAAAATTACAAAATAAAACTTCACATCCGGATCCCGATGGTACCTTTTTATATACCTGATTTATTGTTTCTAAATGTGTTCTTGCCAATTAAGGGATCTGGGATTAATACTTCCAGATTACAATGCACGTTCCTGATTGTCGATTGAAAGTTCGATCAGATATCGTTTTCGCATCTAACATTTGTGTGGTATTTATATTTACTGAACCACTAAAGAAACCTCACATAAATTAAAGTATTAAACAACAGCAATTTTACTAACAAATGTCGGAAAGTCATTTCAAGTAGATTTCTACACATAACAAACTTCTAAAATGTTTTTCCCTGATACCTTTGTCAACAATACATCAAAGATGTAGAAGAAATAAGGAACGAAAGTATGTATCGGGGTTGTCTTCCATTGTCGTTGATTACAACAATACATCTCCATGTATGAATGAGACTGTTGATAAATGCCATAGGAATAGAGTCCAAGTCACCAAGAAGGATGCATGAAGTGCAGCTGCAGTTGTCGACCTTGGTTGGACTTCATACATTGTCTTTGAATCTCATTCAACAGATGTTCAACCGGGTCTAAGAGCAGGCCATGTCATAACCTCTATGTTGTTTGCTGTGATTCTTGTAGAATGATCATGGGCGTTGTCATGTTGGAAAGTATAGTTCCGATGACGTACAAAAATGGCACCGCATGGGGTCTCAGAACTTGGTTCATCATGGTAACGAGTGATTGAATTGTGAACCCCATTACCTCTGACTGCGCCGATGTATGTACTGAAAGATGACAGATCCAAGTTTGAAGTTTAGATCGATTCCACTCCACACCATAATGTTTGATCAGCACCATGATTCGTTTTCCATGATCCATGCATCAGCATAGTGTTCACCACGTCTTCACCAGACCCTTGTTCTGCCATCTGCATTGAAAATGCAATATCGACTTTCATGATAATCCTGTACTGCTAATTAATAATGAAGCCAGTATTGACTTTGATATCAAATAATGGAATACATGATCTGAGCCTGGTTATAACTTGTCTGTTTATTATATATATAATAATCATTTAATGTCTTGTAGTTTGTATTCAACCAGGTTTGTGATTTTTATAAGATACTTTAACATTTTCTAATTGTATCCTTTTAGATCTTTTCCAGTAGTGGTTGTGATTTTTTTTCTATTATCAATAGATAAAACATCATAAACTTTGTAAATTCCACCCAAATTTGCGTTCAAATGGTTCAGTGATTTTATTGAGGGAAATTTTAAAATATTGGGTTTCTGATTGACACCAAAAACATTGAAAAGGACAACCGTAGTATTATTCACACCATATTATATTTTACAACCATGAGGTTTTTTTTTGGTTTTTTTTCGGAATAGAAATTTGAGGCACATCCAATCAAATCGCACAATGGGCACTGGCGGTCTTTCTGGATTGTCATCAAAATTACAAGTTCTAACAAGATCCATCAAAGGAACACCGCTGCAAAGTTTGTTCCTATATGTTTATGGTGTTTAACAATATTTCAATCATATCATGGAGGTCAGTTTTATTGGTGGAGGAAACCGGAGTACCGGAGAAAACCACTGACCTGTCGCAAGTCACTGACAAACTTTATCACATAATATTGTATAGAGTATACCTTGCCATGAACGGGATTCGAACTCACAACTTTAGGGGCGATAGCACCGATTACACAGGTAAAATCCAACTACCATGCGATCACGACGGCCCCTTGTTTCTATTCTTTCTGTTAGTCACAGAATAAAAATATAGCTAATGTGTATCTGTTTGTTATTTAGATAATTAAGGAAGTAAGTTTTCCAAACAATGCTGTTTGTAACAACAATTGTGCTATTCTGGAAGACCAAGTGACAGAAATGTGCATCTTTGCCATGTTTAATCCTTGATAACTAAATAACATGTTCATTGATTGAAATTTTGACAAGAATAACTTCCATATTTGTAGGTGTTGTTATTCAGTACATTGTTCATTGTGAAATTGGGGTGCCCATTCTAAAACAGTATATTAAGTGAAAATGCATTATATTTTGACCTTGTGGTTAATAAAAATTATTGTATGAGGTTGCATTTATTTGACGACCTACGATTGGATAAAATCATTCCTAAAAATAACGATAGAAGGCAGAGCCATATATGGAAATCTAGAGAATAAGATTAATACGCTTTACTGGCCAGTGGAAAATTCCATATGCCAGGTGACTGCAGCATTGTGTAATCTATTATTGCAAAATTTGACCTTGACGCTGTCCGAAATAAAAAAATATTGTAATCGATAACTGAGAAGATGTATGCCAAGTGTACTTGAACAGGCTCACTATATATATGTGTGTATTTTGAATTAGCATAATTAAACACAACTGCAAGAAAGATGATGATTTATATTTTCTTCTAAAATAACACAGTAAAAAAACTCTTCTCGAGACACAATAAAAAAAGAGAGATATTAACGTTTCTAATAAACTATTTAAAAGAATGTTACACACCGATGCAGACGATAGATAAACGTATAAACGTAGTTACGAAACGATGCAGACGGAAAATTACAGAATGTCAGTGGGCGGTGCTTAATTTTGCCTAGTGACCATTACGTCTTTAGCCTTAGAACTTCCAAGAAAGTCCGTCAAACATAGTTTAGTTACCGTTTCAAGTTATAGATCAGCAACATCGTACAAAAATGTTCTAAGCTCCCGTGACCGACTAGCGCTCACCCTTCAACAATCTACTGACCGTCTAAATAATCATAGTCGGTCACTAGGAAGCTTAGAACTTATAATTAAAAAACAAAAATCAGTAAATAAATATATGGCAGCCAACATAGTCATCTGGGCCAATCTTTGTTTTGGGATTGGTCTTGAAGGATTTTCTACAGAGTAACAGTTCCTATATCCATATCATATAAACTCTATTGTACAGGACCACAGTGCATACAGGAACAAGACTATGGCATGCCCCTGCATGGCACATGGACACCTCATACATTTTCTGTGTCTATAAGACACAAATGATGTCCCCTGTGAAACATTTAAGGAAATAGAAATCCTAATAATTTCAACACCTTTGGGATATCTACAAATATTCTGTAAAATAAGACGTTTCCAGCATAAAAACTTTAAGAGGAGTTAGGCAGACAAAGCATACGTGTATATTTGAAATATAACAAAACATGGACTAAGTTCAATCATACATAAGGTTGTGAAAAACTAAGGAAAACACAAATCCTGATAATTTACAAATCTTTGGTGTATGTGTAATAAATTATATTATGTTATACCTGAATAATACATTCCAGGTCTTTGGTCACCGGGAACTGTAGTTGTTTTCGTCTAGGATGGCGATTGCGTACAATGTACATATTTTCAGGTCCAATTCTTGCAAGTAAATATAACTTCCTCATCACATCCGGTATTCCAAGTAGAGGTGTTCCGAATTAATGGTTTGTTCTTTACATATGTACAAATATTGAATGAAATAAGCTTAAAAACTGTAATAGGAGTTAGGTGGACAAAACCTGTACCTTACAATTGGCCAGACAAAGAAACAAAGAGATGAGAATAACAGAAGAAGTGTTTTCATTTGAAAATTTTATAATAATAATAGATATAAGAAACAGTACTCCCTCCCCTGTAGGGAAAAGATCTGAACAATGTTAAAACAAACCAGAGGCTCTCAAGAGCCTGTATCGTTCACCTGGTTATAAAAAAAAACAATTGGTCCTATGTAAAAACTATGTCCTGCAGTGGTAGTCATCTTGGAATTACGATCAACATAAAAAACACAAAGTTTGTAAAGGACCTTCCAATGATTGATGCACAATTTAGGTTCAATCAGTGCAATAGCTTCAGAGAAGAATATATTTCTGTATTTTCCCCTGTGTTAATACTATGACCTGTGGTGGCAGCCATCTTGGATTTCCGATCGGCATAAAAAACAGAAAATTTGTAGAGGACCTTCCAATGATCATTCCTGGGCAGTTTGGTTTCAACTGTCCAAGTGGTTTCAGAGAAGAAGCATTTTGAAACATTTTTCCCATAGGGTCCAATGTTAAACTAAGTCCTGCCGTAGCCACCATTTTGAATTTCATATCGGAACAAAAAACCTTAAGATTGTAGAGGACCATCCAATGAACATTCATGTACAGTTTGGCTTTTAATCATATTTGTAGTTTCTGAGAAGAAGGCATTTGAATATTTTCCCATAGGGTCCAATGTTAATCTATGTCCTGCGGTGGCAGCCATCTTGGATTTCCGATCGGCATAAAAAACAGAAAATTTGTAGAGGACCTTCCAATGATCATTCCTGGGCAGTTTGGTTTCAACTGTCCAAGTGGTTTCAGAGAAGAAGCATTTTGAAACATTTTTCCCATAGGGTCCAATGTTAAACTAAGTCCTGTCGTAGCCGCCATTTTGAATTTCATATCGGAACAAAAAACCTTAAGATTGTAGAGGACCATCCAATGAACATTCATGTACAGTTTGGCTTTTAATCATATTTGTAGTTTCTGAGAAGAAGGCATTTGAATATTTTCCCATAGGGTCCAATGTTAATCTATGTCCTGTGGTGGCGGCCATCTTGGATTTCCGATCGGCATAAAAAACAGAAACTTTGTAGAGGACCTTCCAATGATCATTCCTGGGCAGTTTGGTTTCAACTGTCCAAGTGGTTTCAGAGAAGCATTTTGAAACATTTTTCCCATAGGGTCCAATGTTAAACTAAGTCCTGCCGTAGCCGCCATTTTGAATTTCATACCGGAACAAAAAACCTAAAGTTTGTAGAGGGCCATCTAATGAACATTCATGTACAGTTTGGCTTTAATCATATTTGTAGTTTCTGAGAAGAAGGCATTTGAATATTTTCCCATAGGGTCCAATGTTAATCTATATATTGCGGTGGTGGCCATCTTGGATTTCCGATCGGCATAAAAAACAGAAAATTTGTAGAGGACCTTCCAATGATCATTCCTGGGCAGTTTGGTTTCAACTGTCCAAGTGGTTTCAGAGAAGAAGCATTTTGAAACATTTTCCCCATAGGGTCCAATGTTAAACTAAGTCCTGTCGTAGCCGCCATTTTGAATTTCATATCGGAACAAAAAACCTTAAGATTGTAGAGGACCATCCAATGAACATTCATGTACAGTTTGGCTTTTAATCATATTTGTAGTTTCTGAGAAGAAGGCATTTGAATATTTTCCCATAGGGTCCAATGTTAATCTATGTCCTGTGGTGGCGGCCATCTTGGATTTCCGATCGGCATAAAAAACAGAATCTTTGTAGAGGACCTTCCAATGATCATTCCTGGGCAGTTTGGTTTCAACTGTCCAAGTGGTTTCAGAGAAGCATTTTGAAACATTTTTCCCATAGGGTCCAATGTTAAACTAAGTCCTGCCGTAGCCGCCATTTTGAATTTCATATCGGAACAAAAAACCTTAAGATTGTAGAGGACCATCAAATGAACATTCATGTACAGTTTGGCTTTAATCATATTTGTAGTTTCTGAGAAGAAGGCATTTGAACATTTTCCCATAGGGTCCAATGTTAATCTATGTCCTGCGATGGCGGCCATCTTGGATTTCCGATCGGCATAAAAAACAGTAACTTGGTAAAAGACATTCCAATGATCATTCATGTACAGTTTAGGTTCAGTCAGTTCATTAGTTTCAGAGAAGAAGATCTTTGAAATTTCAGCCAATCAGAGCATATTATTGGCCTTGGCAGCCATATTGAATATCCGACTGGAACGAAAAACAGTAACTTTGTAGAGGACCATCCAAGGAACATTCCTGCTAAGTTTGGTTCCAATCGGCCTAGTGGTTTCGGGGAAGAAGCTTGAAATGTGAAAAGTTTACAGACGACAGACGACAGACAACAGACGACGGACACCAAGTGATGGCAATAGTTCACCTGGACCTTTGGTCCAGGTGAACTAACAAGAAGGTATTTATCTGAAAGATCTTAATTATGAGAGGCATGAATGAAATAAGTCATTGACAAAATTAATTTTTTGGCAATTATTTTGTAATCTTAATTCATAAATTTGAGAATGGATTTGTCTGCTTCCTTTTGATTTTGTATATAGATAAACATTAATATTTTTTTTCTTCTACTCATTTTGCTTTACAGCTTAATGTGACATTGATGATGTTGAAACTGATTACTAAAATCTTTTTCCAACAAATCATATGTGAATATATTAAAAACAATATATACATATATTTTATTTAATTTAATATTTCAATAAAACTTATGTCATTAATCAACAAATACATGAATTTAATCATAATCAGAAATAATTGAGAATAAATAAATTGATAAATGCCATGCTTCACCATATTATGTCTGTACGGTCACATAGCAGATCTTATCAGTTCTTTTATTTGAAAATGTTTATTTGTTAATGTTCCATTTTTTCATCATCAGAATCACTTTCTATCTCCAGATCTGGGGCTTCATTTCCTTCTGTTTCTTCTTCTTCATCGTCATTACCTGTTAAACGGAGCATAGTGATAAATATTTAATAAAATTAACTCAAAATGGTGTTTTGGAATACCAAATTCTAATAAATGTAAAAAGGAAACTAATCATAACACACAAAGAATGTAAAATCAGTGTTTTGAAAAACAAGTGAGAAACAAAAATGATTCCTTACTGACCTAGAGATCATATTGTATCGAGTACACCTTGCCTGAGTGGGATTCGAACTCAACGTTAGTGGTGATAGGCACTGATTGCATAGGTAGTTATAAATCCAACTACCATTCGATCACGACGACCCCTTGTTGTTTTTAAAACCAACACATGTGTTAGTCATTTTAAAAATCTATAACAGCTTCATTGTTTATTTGTTATAATACTGCCATAGCATATTCATGATAATAAAAATCTTTTGTTCCTCATAATGGTCCAGGGGGCCGTCATGGTCGTGATCGTATGATAGTTGGGACTACCTATGCAATGAATGCCTATCAACACTAAAGTTGTGAGTTCGAATCCTGCAAGGATGATTGATTTGATTGAATTTTGGTGTTTAACTCCACTTTCAGCAATATTTCAGCTATATCATGGTGACCAGTTTTAGTGGTGGAAGAAGCCAGAGTACCCGGAGAGAACCACCGACCATGGGCAAGCAACTGGTAAACTTTATCACTTGCGGCAGCGAGTCGAGTGCACCCTTTTTTGTAATTTACAAAGCCGGGTGCAAACCAATGCCGTATTGGTGATAGGCTTGTATGAGTTGTTAGGTAATCCAACTACATAACTCATTTAGCCACCAGGGCCCTTAATCCTGCAAGGTGTACTCGCTACAACATTATGTGATAAACTTTGTCAGTAACTTGCAAGAGGTCGGTGGTTTTCTCTGGGTACTCCTGTTTACTCCACCAATAAAACAGACCACCACAATATAACTGAAATATTGTTGAAAATGACATTAAACAACATAACCCTAATCCAACCATAATGGTCAATAAATATCATAGAAAAGATGCATGGGCCAAAATATGTAGTATACATCCTCTATAACATAAAACTATTAATGATGCTTTTGAACAAGAAAACCTACTCAATTTCAGACTTGTCATGACCTTTGACCAAAAAATGAAAAGGGGAGTTCTTAGTACCTCTACTATATGAAATGTACGATTCTTTTTTGAAAATAGATTCTATAGTAATTACTTTTAAATAAAGTTGAGTAATTTCGATCACATATTCTTTCATTGAAATTGATGTTTTGAAAGATTTGCTATATTTGAAGAAAGTGTTAGTATAAAACTTCTATAAGTTTAACAAACCTGGTCCAATCTGTGATAATAATTCATCAACATGCTTTGACAATTCTTCATCTTCATATTTCATTTTAATACAAAGCTGAAAATGATACAGAAACATTCATATCATGAAAATTATAGTCACGATGACTTATATGACCTAATTACAATAATTGAGAGCTTTGACATGTTTTCTATTTATTAAGTTTTAGTTTTATCATAGTCAAGTAAAATCTTAAAGAGAATCACTCATTTTTAAATGTTATTTATAAATCAATTTTTGAACTTTGAATTTTTGTCACAAATAACCAATGTTGAAACCATTATGAAAATAAATAAATTGAGAGATAAAACACACATGTTTAATGGTGTTTCTTGTGTACAATAATTTGAGACAAAGGGTAGTTGTTAGTTTAATATTGAACTAATTGTTGACCATAACTGTTTTAAAGTTTATTTTGATATCATACAACATCGAAAAGGTTGTTCATCCCTAAAAGCCAAGAACAGTGTATTGTCTTGAAGTATATTATCAGTTATCTATGTGTCTACCTGTGGCCGCAGTGGCTGTGATCGTATGGTAGTTAGATTTACAACTACCCATGCAATCAGTGCCTATCACTACTGATATTGTGAGTTCGAATCTCGATCAGGACAATGTGTACAACATTATGTGAAAAAGTTTGTCAGTGACTTGTGACAGGTTGGTGGTTTTATCTGGGTCCTCCGGTTTCCTCCACCAATAAAACTGACTGCCGCGATATTATACAATTACTGCAGTTGAACGAGATCAATATGAGGTTTTATGCTCCATAAAACCTCATATTGATCAAGTTCAAGTTGCATATTGCACTCTCGTGCCACGTAATTTCATTCATTGATTTTGCACGAGAGTGCAATATGCTTTTTTATAGCACAGAAATTGTTTTTTGCTAATCAATATGTTAGAAAATGGAATGTCACGTGTATTGCTTCTGGCCAATAGAAAAACAGTAAAATAGAGCCTTATGTAATAAAACTGAGATATTGTTGAAAGTGGCATTAAACACCATAAAACCAAACCAAACCAAACCATCTACCTGTGGGCAGATTATACCACCATGAAGCACTTCTGTACAGCCTAAGGTGAAGCTGGGTTTATGGGTATTGTATGCACAGGTCATTAACAGCCAACATTTGTATTAAGCCAGGGATAATACAATTTATCATTATAACAAAAGAGAAATGGTAAAATATAATTGTTTGTTGGTCAAAGTGATAATATAATATTAATAATCTCACAATCTTCTGTTGATGCATCAAATTTTCAGATTTTACCTTTTTACATTTGTTGAGATAAAACCTAGCATTTCCTTTGAAGTCTTCACCCATTAGATAATTTGCCCAGCCTATTAAATACCATACTTGGGGGACTTCATCATTCTCATCTAACAGTCCTTCAGCAATGTCTATGGCCGTCTGAAAAAGGAAAGAAATATACAGAGAAACCTGAATAAACCGAATCTATGTGTGACTAACATTTGTCTTCAGAATAGATAAGTGTTTGGCTTAAACAGGTTAAACAAGATGAACTGTGAGCTAATGCTCACTTATAATACCCCCGCATATATGTTCAATGTGTATAAAAACCAACTAAGTCGGCAAACAGGAAGTAGGAATCTGAAGGGTTCAAAAACGCTTCCCACAATATGGCATACCTATATGAAGCTTGTGACCAAATATCAGATTTCTGCCATCAATAGTTGCTGAGAAAAATGCGACGAAAAATATCTTGGACGGATGGAAGGACGGACAGAGGTAAAACAATATACCTCCCTCCGGTGGAGCGGAGGTATAATTAACAAAGATTTCCAACATTGGGACTTTAAGTTGGGTTATACAGAATTCTGGTTTATTCAGGATTCGTCTTCGACAGGTTTCATTGTGCATACATCACCTTTTTAGATTAGATTCATAGTCTGACAAGCAAATGATATACATTTGTATACCAAAGATGTGTGATAATATTTCTATCATATCAAAAATCATCATAATTATGAAAAGAAAGTTTAAACTGATAGTGAACAATTCCACAATATCAACAAAAAATCACTCTCTCATCTTAACTCACATTAAACAAAAAAAATACCATAGCATATGAGGATGGAAATCCAGGTCCTGGTTTGGTACATACATAGGGTTAAACCAGTTAATGGGATTCCAACCCTCCCCTCTTGATAACTGGATCTCCAACAGCAATGCATATATAAACAAACAATAATGTTATACCTTACATTATATATTATATATAAAATAAAAATAATGTTTTTACAAAATTGGTACACCAGGGAAACATCACTTTGTTCACCGGTCGACAAATGTTATGTTCCATGTCTGTCCGGAAATGTATCCGTTTTTGCATTCCGGAATTACAATCTTGACCGGAAGTTAAAAACACAAATATGAAGTTTATGAAAACACAAGATAAAAACATACAAATAAGTGTTTATTGCATCCAACATTATTGTAAATAGAGTTTCGGTATAATAAATCAATTATTTCCTGCACTTTAGGTGAACATCATAATTGGTCACCCTTGGGATGTTGTTTTCCCTCGGGCTAAAGCCCTCAGGGAAAACAACACCCCTCGGGTGAACAATTATGATGTTCACCTTAAGTGCAGCCAATAATTGTATAATGTTTTAAACATGAATTTCTTGCAATGATGAACCTATTTTTCACTAAGGGGTTTCAAATATACCATGGATGAAAATTGACCCGTGTCAATATACCATGGTAAGGGGGAAACGATTCACCGTATGTACCGTAATCGTGATTATTTTGGGGACGATTCGGTTCATGATACATGGAGGCCACTTACGATACAAACGATATGATGCTCATTTTTTGAAAAAAAGTAGTGTTGAACTTCCGTTTTCTTCTTTTGGTGATCATTTAATTAATATTTTGAGAAAAGTGAATCGATTAATTTACGCTTTTAAAATTAATTAATCAAATATCTAATATTTATAATTTCCGCTAGTACGTAAGCGACCTCATATATAAAAAAAAACATGTCGACCAGCATGGACTTCAAGGAATAGTTACAGTTTCCTATAAAACGTATCGTGATACGTATCGCAATACATATCAAATATTGCGATACGTATCACTTGTGAAAAAAGTGTATCGTTACACCCCTATATCATGGGGTTAAAAATACCATATGACACCGGTAATCTATATATTTTTGAAATGTTAACTTACTTCAAATTCTTCTACTTCAATGAGGATTTTAGTGGTTGATACCCTTGTGTCATATCCTAAAGGTACAGCCTGTTAATATATAAAATATCACTATATAAAAATTAGTCGACAAAGTTTTTTTCTTCAAAATGAATAAAAATGAGGATGAGGTAATTCCACATGCTGACTAAAAACTACATTTCTCTACTTGTAAATCTTTCTTTTATGAAGAGTTGTCTCCCCTTTTAGCAGGGTTTCCACATAGAAAATACAGATTTTACATTTAAAATAGTCATTTAATTTAAAGATTTTCTCCTGCATAAAGGATTTTATTAACCGACACTATGCCATGTGAATATCTTTATTCTTTTATTTCTGTGTAGTGCGACTCCTCATATAAATCTTAACAATAAGCTTGGGGCCGTCATGGTCGTGATCGTATGGTAGTTGGATTTACAACTACCTATGCAATCAGTGCCTATCACCACTAAAGTTGTGAGTTTAAATCCCGCTCATGGCAAGGTCTACTCAATACAACATTATGTTATATAGTTTGTCAGTGACTTGTCAGTGTCTGTGTTTTTCTCCCGGTACTACGATTTCCTTCACCAATAAAACTGACATCCACGATATAACTGGCATTAAACACCATACAGTTTTGAATTGAATTACCTCCTAAATACTGCAAATTCAGCAAATTAGCAACAGGAACTCATATTACAGAATCTTTGAGGGTCAAACTCCTAAAAGTGGGAAAATACTGTTAAACTTACTTCTACTGGGTCAACTTTCTCCTGACTTGAAACCTCTCCATTGTTAATAGCCTTGAACATTGGTAACCAAAGTGATACACTTTTTTTCATCATTAATTTAGCATTCTAAAATTAAGAACATAAGATATCTAAAGTGTATTAGTATTCTTATTTACCTTTTATAAACATTGCAAAAAATGGGAAATTTTTTGGGAAATTAAATCAAAAAGTCAAAGAAAGTTGTTGGGTTTAAAGTCAAACCAATTTATAGCCTTTCCTGACATAGATCTTACAGTAGTTGTATCACATATATCTATACAATCAGTGTTTATAACAACTAAAGCTTGATTCTGACCTGTGGTAAGGTGCACTTGATACAACTTTATGTGGTTGAGTCTTTCAGTGACTTGTAACATAGCTCCAGTTTCCTCAAAACTGAATACACTGATATAAGTGAAATATAGTTGTAAGTGGTGTAAAACACCAATAATCCAACCATGTCAAACACTTCACAGGTAAAAAAATTAAATGATACAGTAGACAAGCCCTATCTTAGTACTCTGGAGACAATAGATACCTGTGCCATACCTGTAACAACATAAAATGACTTACTACATCAAGGATATTATATTTAACTTCATCATTTATGGCTATTGGTCTTTTTCTGGACCTGTCACTACCGATTTATCTTACTTCTTACAAACTTGTAGGAATATCATTGGTTTAAAGTGATCATGTGGAAACCGTGTATATTCAATACAAGTAGATTTTTAATACACGGTTAGTAGTAGAGTTATCTCCCCTTTGGAATTTACTTACCCTGTATATATCGTATTAGATCATTAACACACTGTGTAACTAATAATATATCTCACTTGCTCTCCTAACTAATATCTCACAGTGTTTGAGATCTGAGGAAAGCACATTACGGGATCCATGCAGAAGACCCCATGTTACCGTCCAATGAAAATGGGCATTAGGAAACTATGAAAGCATTCAAATTATTAATCAAACTGCTTGGTTTACTACAAGCCATCAGAATGGTCAAAACAGGTCATTACCCATATTTATCATATCATTCAATATTCATGACATAGGGTCACTCAAGTGTGACTCGTAATGTGGTATCTCCAGATCTTTCCATCTGCAACATGTCAGTCAAGGGGAGCAAGTTAGAGATGTGATTTAAATCAGATTGATACAGAACATACCTCTTTATCATCTTTTGACAACATAAAACTGGCCATTAACTGGTATCCTTCAGGATTTTCTTTATCAATGTCAATGGCTTTCTCAATAAATGTTTTACATTTCATTTCTGCTTCTTCCTCAAAACTATAATGACAGAATTTTTATTTAATGGAAATATAGAAATCAATGAATATATTTTATTATCAATTCTAACATGACGTCCTTCTTTCGCTTTGCAAACAAACGAGCGATTAATCAGATGGCAAAATCTCATTAGCACATGTGCGGTTCACACATTTAAGCCAGGTGATAAAATCACAAAATAAAATTATTTACACAGTTGTTAACGTTTTAAGCATCTATATTCACAGATAATTAAAACATGCAAACACAATATTATTGTTACAGATGCTCCGCTACTGCTCGAAATAAAATACTAATATCCACCAACCCATGTTAAAACTCAAAACATATTCTGGCTTCCATGATTTATTTCTTAAATATACTTTATTAAAAACCAAACAAGGGCAATGCAAAGCGTTGCGTATCCCCTCGCCTAAAAATTTGACCTTGAAAATCAATAGGGTTCCAGACTCTCCTAAGGACTAGGTTTGGTCAAAATCCATTGAAGGATGTTGATTCTAGAGTGTTCAGTCACAAGGATGTTAAGTGGTAAAAATTTGATCCAGTGACATTGACCTTTGACCTATGACCTTGTAAATCAATAGGGTTCCAGACTCTCCTAAGGACTAAGCTATAGTAAGTATGTACCAAGTTTGGTCAAAATCCATTGAAGGATGTTGATTCTAGAGTGTTTGCAAGGATGTTACGTGGCAAAAATTTGACACGGTGATCTTGACCTTTGACCTTGAAAATCAATAGGCTTCCAGATTCTCTCCAAGTTTGGTCAAAATCCATTGAAGGATGTTGATTCTAGAGTGTTCACAAGGATGCTACGGAAGGACGGATGGTAGCGTTACTATATCCCTTCACAACTTCGTTGGTGAGGGGATAACAACCATTGAACAGATGAGGTCGTTTCTTAACGATATGGAACTTGACACAAAATATGAACCGCATCGAGTTACCATGCTCGCCTCAAGTGTGGTAGATTGTGTGTTCGAGCCTAACTAAAGAGTTAGCATGCTTGCCTCAAGTGTGGTAGATTGTGTGTTCGAGCCTAACTAAAGAGTTAGCATGCTTGCCTCAAGTGTGGTAGATTGTGTGTTCGAGCCTAACTAAAGACTTAGCATGCTTGCCTCAAGTGTGGTAGATTGTGTGTTTGAGCCTAACTAAAGAGTTAGCATGCTTGCCTCAAGTGTGGTAGATTGTGTGTTTGAGCCTAACTAAAGAGTTAGCATGCTTGCCTCAAGTGTGGTAGATTGTGTGTTCGAGCCTAACTAAAGACTTAGCATGCTTGCCTCAAGTGTGGTAGATTGTGTGTTCGAGCCTAACTAAAGACTTAGCATGCTTGCCTCAAGTGTGGTAGATTGTGTGTTCGAGCCTAACTAAAGACTTAGCATGCTTGCCTCAAGTGTGGTAGATTGTGTGTTCGAGCCTAACTAAAGACTTAGCATGCTTGCCTCAAGTGTGGTAGATTGTGTGTTTGAGCCTAACTAAAGACTTAGCATGCTTGCCTCAAGTGTGGTAGATTGTGTGTTTGAGCCTAACTAAAGAGTTAGCATGCTTGCCTCAAGTGTGGTAGATTGTGTGTTCGAGCCTAACTAAAGACTTAGCATGCTTGCCTCAAGTGTGGTAGATTGTGTGTTTGAGCCTAACTAAAGACTTAGCATGCTTGCATCAAGTGTGGTAGATTGTGTGTTTGAGCCTAACTAAAGACTTAGCATGCTTGCCTCAAGTGTGGTAGATTGTGTGTTTGAGCCTAACTAAAGACTTAGCATGCTTGCCTCAAGTGTGGTAGATTGTGTGTTTGAGCCTAACTAAAGACTTAGCATGCTTGCCTCAAGTGTGGTAGATTGTGTGTTTGAGCCTAACTAAAGACTTAGCATGCTTGCCTCAAGTGTGGTAGATTGTGTGTTCGAGCCTAACTAAAGACTATACAATTGGTATTTGCTGCTTCTCCACTACCCACACAGCTCTAAGGAGTAAAAGCAAAGACTGGTTACCTTGGAATCAGGATAATGTGTCCAACATGTCTACCTGCAGCCTGAGGTTTCAATGAGCAATCACTATCAAGATTAATGAAGCATGTTGGTCTAGTACAAAACAGACATCATCATTATCATTTCATAAAATGTAACTTGCTCTCATCAAAAAATTGGTTCCAGCCTCGATATAGCTGAAATACTGTTAAAGTTGGTGCTAAACATAAATCAATCCATCAATCAATGTTCTCATCATGATATAGCTGAAAAATTTCTCATTTGGTGTTTAACAAAAATCACTCACTAAAAAGTGTCAGAAGTAAGTACCAACATTATTGCCAAATATTATAATATTTCTATTGCTGGTTTTTATTACACAATCGAGGCGTGTAATGAATAGAGAACATACCAAAGGTCTGTCATGTAAATCTCTGCTACAGCAGAATAGGCTCCAGAAATATCACTGCCTGTAACAGTAGGTGTATCTCCACAAGCTGCTGATAACTACAAACATAAAACAACTTCATTATATAATACTTACATGTTAATAATTAGTTTTGTAACTGCTTAAGGATATATAGCAAATGATGAACAGTAATAAATGTATGTTAAATCAGGTGACAATATTTATATTTATCCTGCAATTGTGTGATTTTGAGTATTAATAAAGGGGGTCAAATAAACTTCAGTGTTATTCAGTCGTGGACCTAATAAAGCTTTTCTGGTACCTGATTCATGTAGAGCGATAGAAAGAAATGGTAACAGTATAAGCGCTGACATCACAGATGATGCCAATGAAACCGATTAGAACGACGCTTGTTTCAGCTATTTTCAGACAATTTGGCAGTTGTTTTTAACTTTTTGATATTGCAGGAAAAACAACATATATGTATATAATATCAATTTGCACTCACTGCGAAACTGGGCAGAAAAGCTCGTCAAAATAGCTCGTTTATGTCTTTTTCTAAAGCTTGTACAAATAAATTTTATATTTTCCGACAAGGTACATATATTGTATAAATCTTCCTCCCTGGTAATTCACAAACTTAAAAAGTTGTATTGTACATTACATTTCCTTGATATTTGTCCACTGTTATTATATGATCTACAATGTATTTTATTTTTATTTTGAGCCTTTTTATCGTTTTATTTTAGAGCAACAATTTATTTGCTAAAATGTTGTCCTGGATATATATGTACATGCAATGTCTTACGCTAGACATTAATTAGCAACCAACAATCAAATTACTTAAAACATATGTCTATTACTTTTATAACTTAAAACAAGCTCTAGGGCACTATAACTGATGCATGATCCCCTTTCATTTGTTAAATCGTCTGAAGTGTTCACAAATAAAATATGAAAGACATGGTATGAGTGAGTGAGTGACTGTTCTTTAATGCCAAGTGAACACACAATTTTTCATCAATAATATTGTGGCGAAAACAAGTTAAATTTCTATAAGATGATGATGATGTATGCTTTGTATTAGACCAACACATTTAGTTGGATATTTATTGTGCTAGCTCACTAAAACAAGTCTATAGGAGGCCATTTCTCATACAAGGCCACTTTTCCATTGAAGAAAATGTGATCTTATAAGAGGGGACTACTGTATTCATTGTCATGCAGTTTAAATTTTGACTTAAAATACAGCATTAATTTTCAATAAAAGACAATTTTATTTTTAGTAATTGTGGCAACTTAAAATGGAGGGTGGGGCTGTCAGATACAATTTTGAAAGGTGACAACCCAAAGACAATAACAGCTAAGTTTGATTTAATCTTGCTTAGATGATTCAGAGGAGAAAATTTAAATGTAAAAAGTTTATGACATACAACAGAAGGATGACAGGTGAAGAGAAATCAAAACCTACATTTTAAAGTATTGTGATGCTGTGCAAGGAAAATTTAAACTGTTGAATTTAGATATATTTATTGGGATATGTCAGTATGTGAGTACATGGAACGTACCCAATAATAAAGTGAGTGAATGAGTGATTGTTGTTTAATGCCAACTCAGAAATTTTTCAGCTATATCGTAGCGAGAGCAAGTTAATTTTCTATGAGATGATGATGAGATCCGCTAGACCAACACGCTTTGTTGGATTTTTATAGTGCCAGATCACTGAAACAACAGGACCACAGATGAACCACTCAAGACACATTTTACTGAATTCGAGCCAACCAGTCTTTGCTCTTTCTCCTTAATGCTGTGTGCTTAGTAGGAAAGCAACAAATACCAATTTTATAGTCCTTGGTTTGACCCGATTGGGGCTCGAACCCACGATCTATCGCACTTAAGGTGAGCACGCTAACCATTACACCACAGATGCGGTACCCAGTAATATACCTCCTCTGCATGTTGTTTTTCTCTCTCCTTCAACATCAACTCTATCCCTTTCTGATAACATTCTACAGCCTGTGCTCCATCAAAAAGTTGTCCTAAATACATGTATTTTTCATGACCGCAGTCTGGGGATAGCTCTACTGCTCTACCAAAGCACTGTAAAATAATGTTGTCAATAATACATACACACTCCAGATCTTAAAATAACTTCAAAAAGTTACATACTGCATATTGTATATTATTAATAAAGTTATTTGAATAGGTAAAACATAGTGATATATGTTAATGATTCTCTTATTAACTTAAAAAGGTGATTCCCCGGGGGAACCTTGGGATATAGGAATAATATCCAGTTTTCTATGCTGTTGTGTACAAGCTCTCAGAAGGTGTGTCCAACGATGTGCTGGAATGAATCAAGTACACAACCTACACTTAAGACAGGATGTAAATGTTTAGAACATGCTATATGTTTGTAGCATGTAAAAGACAACTAGCAAACATCCATTATATTGGGTGGTCACTGGTGGTCCATGCAGTAGTTGCAGGGTCAACTTATCCAACTCTACCCTTGGCATTATCTCCTATTTTACCTGTAGCATATCTTCCAACTCTACCCTTGGCATTATTACCTATTTTACCTGTAGCATATCTTCCAACTCTACCCTTGGCATTATTACCTATTTTACCTGTAGCATATCTTCCAACTCTACCCTTGGCATTATCTCCTATTTTACCTGTAGCATATCTTCCAACTCTACCCTTGGCATTATTACCTATTTTACCTGTAGCATATCTTCCAACTCTACCCTTGGCATTATTACCTATTTTACCTGTAGCATATCTTCCAACTCTACCCTTGGCATTATCTCCTATTTTACCTGTAGCATATCTTCCAACTCTACCCTTGGCATTATCTCCTATTTTACCTGTAGCATATCTTCCATCTACATTTCATTTGTTCATGTTATGACAATAGCTGAACTATAAATTAAATAGTCATCAATCAATTACTTTAGTTTAAATTTTCATTATTTTCAGAATGTTTTACAATTGTAACTAATGATGTTATATCATGTTATATGCATATCATTGGGACCATTTTTTAAGTATTTGCCAAGTCAAATTCAATCTAAAAATATATATTCTGGTATTTCTTTACATATTATTTCAAATTGTAGGCAATATATATCACATGAAAGTCATATAATTCTTTTATCCCATTTTTATGTGTAAAATATTTCTAATATTGTAAAGTTTGCCAGTGACTTGCGACAGGTCAGCGGTTTTCTCCAGTTTCCTCCGCCAATAATACTGACCGCCATATTATAACTGAAATATTGTTGAAAATGGAAATTAAACACCATAAACCTAAACCATACCATATAATATTGTAAATTTATATGTTCTATCTATCTCACCTAGGAATATTTTCAGTATCTACAGACTTTGTATTATACTGGAAATTATCAGTCAATGTGTTTGATTGTTTGATGGTGTTTAATGCCACCTTTAAGAATATTTCAGTTATATCGTGGCGGTTAATTTTATTGGTGGAAGAAACCGGAGTAGAAAACCACTGATCTGCCGCAAGTCACTGATAAACTTTATCGCATAATGCTGTACACCCCGCCCTGATCGAGATTCGAACTCACAACATCCGTGGTGATAGGCACTGATTGCATAGGTAGTTGTAAATCCAACTAACATATGATCACAGCCACGACAGCCCCTCAGTCGATATGAGGTCAAACACATACCAATGTTACAGATAAAAAGGATAATGTCAGTTTTGAAGGTATTGACATACATTATCACTAGTATTACAGCTAGTCCTATCAAACTCAATGTAATACTAACGATAATCTATGAATACCACCTTCATAATTGTCATTATTCTAACTATATACATGTTATGATACAAACCTGTTTAGCTGCTTCTGGGTTTCCAAGCTCCAGTAGAAGTGTCCCGGTCGCTTCAAGTGCTCTGATATTATCTGCTTCTATTTCCAGAGCCCTTTGACAGAACTTTTGCGCCAGTTCATATTCAAATCTGTCAATACATTCTTCAGCCTACAAATTTGTATATTTTTTTCCCATTAGAATTTCTCAATGTTGCAAATACCAAAAAAAAATAATATTTTAAGCCTCTAAAAAGGCATATTATTCAGGGGGGTTAATGTACGTCATAATTGGAAGTCATTTTGCACCACTTGAAGGTAAGTATTTACTTATAGAATTAGTTATTGTAAGGATAACATTAAATGTGATAGTACCCTCAAATGCCCCTAAAGGTATGCTAAACAACACTGTGTCCATCGTTCAAAAAACTTGTTGTCAAACTCTCAAACACTTTGACAACGTTTTTGCAACAGGTGGAAAAAACATTGTCGAAGTGTTTGAGAGTGTAGCAGTGGCCCTATTTGAAGTTCAGATGAGATCAACATCAAATATATATATTTTGTGGTTTCAAATCAGTTTAATATTTTTAAAGCATACATGTATCTTTTCTTATGATAGTGGTCAATGTTGAATTCCACTTGATAAATACAACACAGATTTCCATCAAACATGTAGTTCTGAGAAGAAGACATTTGTAATTTAAGCCAATCAGAAAGCATAATTAGCTCTAGCAACCATCAATTTCCAAATAGACAAGAAATCACATCAAATGTTGAAAACCATGATTTCGGTCAAATTTTGCTCCATTTGTAAAACTGACACTGGGACAAACTGTACTTTTAATCAATTTATCCTAATTTATTTTGTACATCTGACACAGAAACCTTTACATGTTGTGTATTTTGTACATTCCTGAAAAACCTGGACCCATGGTAGAGTGAGTGATTGTTGTTTTAACGCCAATTCAGCAATTTTTCAGCTATATCATGGCGAGAACAAGTTAATTTTCAATGAGATGATGATGAGGTCCTCTTTGTTCTAGACCAACACGCTGAGTTGGAATTTTATAGTGCTAGCTCACTGAAGCAACCAGTCTTTGTTCTTTCCCTTTAATGCTGCTTGCTTAACAGAGAAGCAACATATACCAATTTTATATTATTTGATTTGACCCGACCGGGGCTCAAACCCATGACCTACTGCACTCAAGGCGAGCACGTTAAGCATTATGCCACCGATGCTGTCCCCCTATGCTTAGAAAATAAATATTTATATAAATAATTGATTTCCCCAAAAAAACATTACCTTATCTAGAAGCTTATCAACACTGTACTGTGGTGCTGTTGTTGTCTTTGCAGAATCTGAAGCCAATTGTTTTCTCGCTTCACGTAAAACTTTCCTCCTATCATCTACAAGAAAAATACATTTTTAGTTACTTCATAACAGTTTTCAATTCTACATGTGTAGCTTCCAATTCTAAATCCATCATTTGTTTTATTCAGATTTAGACTGGTACAATGAGAGTATAGAATCTTTGGTAGAATTTACATAACTACAGCATTAGCAGCTGTTAGCCATATAGAATTATGTCTAGTTTAATAAGGGTATAGTTTATCATAGATTAAATTTAACCATGATTTTAATAGCCAAGCACCATACAGATTTCTGTCTTGTTAAATATTTGTAATTTTGGATTCTGATTGTTGCTATTCACCTTTATGTAGATTAAACTTAAATACCCTGGTAACGGTTTAACATCTCGGGGCTATAATTACTACATTTGCATAAAGATTTCTAACTAAATGAGAGCATAGAGTAACTTATAAATTAAAGCTAACCCAGAATTTAACAGTCGTGGGCCATATATTTCTGGATGCCATAATGAAAGAATAGAGTCTTTACCATATAAGTTTGCCAAACAGTAGTGAGTACCGATGGCCACAATTTCACTGAAGTAATGCCTGATGTGGTCACCAAATGTTACATTATTACAATACCATCAGGTGTACCTTAATGATTGTGAGTACAAGCATGTTCACAAAGAGAAAGCTTGACCTTTTAATATTTGTTTGTCTGTCTATTTATTTAATATAAATAGACAGACAAACAAATATTGGTGCGAGTGATATATTTATTCTCTCATGCTTTAAGTATTTATACAGTATATGTATTTAATTTCGAAAATGTAGTTATTTCACATGTATAATATGTGTGCGAATGTGTTATAGTCCTATTTGCACCGGCCCTTGGTTTCCTCTCCATTTGTACAACTACCGTACAGTACTTGTCCATGTGCATAGGACACGGGGAGGACTTGACCACTACGCTACATGTAAATTATATGTCTGATGTCTGATGTGGCCAACAATGTCATAGTCGACGGCACTTAATTATTATTATAATTATTATTAGTATGAGTATTTAGTATATTTTATGGGCAATTTTGTTCATTGTAACGTACAATATTTTTATTTTTTAATCAATGTTATTGTTTATGAATCACTGTAATGACTTTGCCCCTTGTGGGCCCTCTATTGGACAATAACAATTCTTATTCTTATATCCATCAGGAATTCTAGAAAGGTGAATAGCAACAATCAGAATCCAAAATTTCAAATGTTATCTCAACTAAGGATAAACACTTATTCACTATACAGGAGTCTGTCAACTATGATAAAATAAAGATTGCTACGATAGTGGCAGTTCGATACTCTCAGGTTATACCATTTGATATTGATTTTTCTCATGAATTTATATACCGTTCTTTTTCCATTTAATTTTTTCCCGGTATACAATGTTGTTTTGAAATCATACTGTTGTTTATCCTACAGTCCAGAGAGTATCAAACTTCCAACATTTTCACTATTGGCCACCATAGAGAGGGTGAATGGGGATTCTGTGACAAAAATGACCACTGTGATCATAAAAACCATCATCGGATGATGAGCATTATATTTTTTTTTAAAAGATACATTTTGTAAATGTGCTGAGAGTTGACCCATATAGATTTTTCAACATATTATCTGGATTTAACAACACAAATAGGACTTGAAGCGAGCAGGGATAAAAAAAATATATGTCCGCCCTTGTTTGTGTATATGTAAAGCAAAATAATGTCCATTAGGACAACATTTCATAGATTTGTAATATGAAATGTTGTCCTAGTTTATGAAAAATTGTCCCTGTTGAGGCAATATTCCACATGATATTTTGTCCTTGTTTAGAAGACACTTCATGGATATTCACTATGAAATTTAGTCTTTAAAAGGGAGATAATTTATGGACAAAATTTCATGTATGATTATCATGAAATTTTGTCCTTTCAAAGGAAATTATATTCAAGTCATTAAGATGTTGATGTTTCATCCTTAGATTTATTTGATGTATCTTTACGAGAAATGTTTTTGCCCAACAGAACCGTCGATGACAACACAATTGAGATCTTAGAGACTGATATTCCTGTAACGCCTACAAAACACTGTAGAAAAAAGGACAGGAAGAAAAGCCTTTTTGAATATTACTAGATATAACGATAAAAAATGTTGATTAATTTGTATGATATATTTACATTTCATTACTGAATTCTTTTCGCATTCCATATTTTGTTGTATTTATTTCTATATTGTGCCGTTTAAGTTTGGTAACATTTAATATTCAGAATTTCTCAGATGGAATTTATTTAAAAGATTTCTTTAGTACATTTTCTCAATGGGTATGGCCAACCACTCGAATTTCGTCAATTTTACGTCATGCACACTTTTCTACATTATGATGTCACTTCCAGCCTTCGTAAAATTTGGAAAAACCCCTGCTACCCAAAACCTTGTATTAGAACAGTATGCGGTCAAAATCGGTAAGTCAACGTTATTTCTGTATGATAATTATATTAATCTACCATGATTGTGACTTTTATAAAAATGAGGATTCATAAATTGCTAAATAGAGTTGAAAAATACAGATGGATATTTTTGTAGACAACCCGACATAAAGGTAAGTGATTTTTCTTCAATATATTTCATTAAGCAACGCTAAAAAAAATTCCCGTTTGTTATTTTTATGGCATGTTTTGCACATCATCGAAATTCGAGTGGTGTGGCATAGAAGAAGTTGGGTCAGGGTCATTCAGTTATGTAAAGAAAGACACAAAATCGAAGTGCAGAATGGTTGTATTTTTTATCAAAATCTATAAACATGTAATTTTCCAACACGAATGTATCGTCAGTCCTGTCCAATCTGCTTCCGGTAAAGCATTACACTGCGCATGACATTTTCATCGATGAAATTCGAGTGTACTGTCATAAGTTTTCCATTTGTAGACATTATTTTACATGAAATATTGTCCATTGAATGGACAAAATTTTATAGCAGATGACAATATTTCATAGTGAAATATTGTCCCGGACAAAATTTCATAATAAAATTTAATGAAATTTTGTCCATGGATCATATTTCCTATGAAATTTTGTCTCATGGACATTTTCATAGAGGACAATATTTTATGATACATATATATACATGGACAGTCACATACGTGTACAATCGACAAGGCCCTGCACGGTGAAATGCTGTAGTATTTTTAAAGTTTGTATTACTATTAATTGCTATAACTACTACACTCAGTACTAGTCTCTTGACCTTGGTAAATTATGATATACAGAGACGTGCAAAAAGTATTCGGTCACTGTAAATTTTTACTATATATTTCATATAAAACCACATTTTTTAAAAACATTATTCCAAAGTCGACTTTTGTTCGATTTTGATGATTTTTTTATCAACAAAGGCAAAATGAAATGTAGTTTTACACTGTAATTTTAGCATAATTTAATAATCTATAAATTTTATGATTTCACGAGTTAAACACAAAACTAAATTTCGAACGTCAAAATACACAATACAATGATAATACATTTGAAGACAAATAATTTAAGTTTGTGTTTAAATCATGAATATTTAAAATCTGTGCTTCAAAAAAATATTTTAAAAATAATCACAGAAAACTACATACGTTCTCGCTTCTGTTAATAAAAATATCATCAAAATCGAACAAGAATTGACTTTGGAATAATGTTTTCAAAAATTGTGGTTTTATACGAAATATATTCAATAGAAACAACATTGTTGTTTTCAACAGCCATATGAATTGTGTTACTTGTATCATTATCATTATCATAAACTTCAGCTGGTTTTACACATTCATTAGAAATTCCAGAGGGATCAAAAGGATAAATTCCAGTTTTACGAAAAGCAGCATGAAGATTTTCAGCACTCAACGCCTTTGAATAAACTTTGCTTGCTATACTACAAACATCATAACGAGTTATTTCTAGAATTTCTATGAATTAACTTATGACATTCACCATTATACATTCTCTGAAATGGACCGAAACAAGCAACATCAAGCGGTTGTAATACATGAGATGTATGTGCAGGTAATACAAATATAACAATATTATTCTTTTTAGCCCATTCAACTATATCAACAGCCACATGAGACTTATGCCCATCTAGCAGTAATAGTACATGCTGACCTGGTTCCCTATTAGGAATATATTTAACAAAATGTTCCTTTAAAAAAGTTCTGCAAAATGTTTGTATTTGACCATCCAGAATCAGACATCCTTGCATCAACACCTGGAGTTGCACCTTTAAGAAGATCAGGAATTAATCTCTTGTCTGCAAATACATAAAATGGTGGAATAGCTAAGCCAGCGGCACTACCACAACCAAGAACTGTTGTTGTTTGAGATTTACCAGAGATTACAGAATTAGGATGAAAATCGGCACCAGTTACAACATGTGGTGGACTATGGTTTTGTGTAACTCCCTTTTCATTTACATTAAAAATTAAATGAGGTTTATCCAAAAGATTATATTTGGTCATAGTTTGTTTCAAACCTTTGAAATAACTATCAACAACATCTGCAGTTGTACATTTAGCACGTTGTACTTCTAAAGAACGAGGTTTTAACACTTGCAATTCAGGCCACCTCTTTTTAAAACGGCGGAACCAATTCAGAGTCAGTGGTGTATCCGATTGTCTTTTCCCCAACTTAACTGCATAATCAGATGCAATATCACAAACTTCCTGTCTTGTACAGCCATATCCAAGATTAGCAACTATCTTCACGACTTTGGCCTCTTCATATTCAGATAAAATAGGTGCTGTACCGGATGCCACACAATCAATGGTAACCTTTCCCTTTACACGATCACGTAAAGTTTGTTCTGGGACACAAAAATGTTTGGCAGCTTTACAGACTGACATATGTTCATCCCTGACCGCTATAAATGCGTCTGACAATGCACTAAAATCATATGACCTGTACTTTGAGTGCTTTATCTGCTTGGGTTTAACCTGCAAAATGAAAAAAAAAATGTAAAAAATTAGTTTAATTTGGTTATGCCCGGCAAATTAAAATATTTTTTTTTATAAATTTTGGGAAATTGTTCATAAATTTAAACAAAAATTAATAAATTCATATTTTTATTACATTAGTGCAACTCATTATTGTTCTAAATCATCAAGAGTAATCATTGGTCAAACTCATTTAGAAAAATAAAACATGACTATTTTACTTAAAATGTAACCATCATTCAATTTTTCTCCATTTTCAATTCACAGTGCTAAGATTACAACAATCAATCAAATATCAACAATTCGTACTATAGCATTGGCCTCAAAGTTGTATGACGTCATACAGTGACTAAAAATATGCACGCATGCTGACAGATGTAAACATTGGAATTCTGACTGCAGAAACTTGATTTCTGGATGATTAAACATAGGCAAAATTCGGTGTGACTTTTTACCCAAATACACCATAAAATCATATTTATTGTATTAGTTAAAGGTTTTATATGAATTATTTTTCATAAAAAAATTCAAATTTCATAAATTTGTCACAAGAGTAATCAAAATGATCAATTTTATAACTATTATAAACATTATATTCAAGTCATTAAGATGTTGATGTTTCATCCTTAGATTTATTTGATGTATCTTTACGAGAAATGTTTTTGCCCAACAGAACCGTCGATGACAACACAATTGAGATCTTAGAGACTGATATTCCTGTAACGCCTACAAAACACTGTAGAAAAAAGGACAGGAAGAAAAGACAATGCGTAACTTGTGTATTGATCGGATTAATAAAATGGGAATTTCAATACACACTATTTGCTTTCCAAGACGAGTTGGTAGATCGTTTATTATTTATTAAAGATAAAATATTTTAAAAACATTAGAATAAATATAATGTTGAAATAACAGGAACAATTATAATTGTAATTATGTTTTAGATGATAAAAAAGTATACACCATCCTTGAAATTATAAGTTTTCATTATTAGAGGCACCAAATTGGCCTAACTATATATAGCTGTCTCATCATAATTAATATGTATTCACAATTTTAACGATCGATGTTCATAAAAGATGTCTTAATTTTAATCAAAGAACTAAAAATTAAAGGTTAGGAGATCGGGTGGCAACTGAGTTTACAAAGTTAGTGTTTAAAGAAAAAAAAACCTCTTTGCTCAGTGACCCCCAGAATATATGATTTTTTTCAGCTCGGAATCCCGTAAGCAAACTTGACCTATAATTTTGATATCCACTGATATTCATTCAGACAAAGTTCGGAAGAGATCATGATCATGAGCAGTATAAACAGATAAAGAGCAGTCAAAATATACAGAGATTAGGCAACACCAAATTTACTTCTTGTTCTTCGGATTTTGTGCTAAAAACGTTGGAGCGAGCAAGTGATTTAAAAATTTCTTGTCCTTTTTTTGTTTGTTTGTCATTTTTGATGAGCGAAACGTAAAATATTATGCAGAAAATATATTTCTTTTATTTTTCATGTATTTTCAGAAGCGAGAGACCATATTTTAATTTTAAATATTTTATTCTTCAATAAATTAAGGCAAATAATTCCTGAAATAAGAAGTGAAAGGTGGGGTTTACTTATTTTTATTTTCATTCTGAAAACGACAGGTACATTCACACCGGTTCACTCAGCAGGGTACCTAATATTGCGTAATGAGTTTAGGCCCACACAGGAAGTCGCCAGGCAGAATATACAAGTGTCATTTTACATTCGGTCGACGGGACTGACCGAATACTTGAATACATGTATATGTCACAATCTTTGGCAATAATCAGAAACGCAATACACATTTTGTGACCCGATAACGCTACCCGTGACTAGAATAGGAGATGCAATACACATTTTAAAGGTTCTAATACAAAATGTAGGTGATTAACATTGATCGTAAATTATATTGAATTGTTCATTTTTATCTTGAATTTGTTTGTGCCTCATCAGAATGATATAGCAACAACCAAAATTATGAAGTAAAGCAGGGTGAACAGGGCAGGGTAGAAAATTCTTCTTGCAAACCCCAAAAAGCAAAACAGACAAAAACCATTCGTATGCAATTTTTCCTTACAAAAACAACAACCATATTTTTTATGACTATTCTGAGATTAATCAGAAGGGTCCGCCAGTTTGAGACGTGATTAAAATAAACAAAAAATGTTTTCTTTACGCAGAGACATATTATACGTTACTCTTTGTTCAAATTAGAAATAACCGCTATGAAAACAGATTAATCTTTTTACTGTTGGTGAATACGAATATTGTATTTCCATAAACAAATTATTATATTACGTAAGAGATGTACCCTGAAGTTTTGTATAATAAACTTTAAAAGTATTAATACTCATCGTCTGTAATTGTCAAATGAAAACTATTACAAATTATATGTTTACATAATCCTCTCAATTTTATGGCTTCCTACCCTGTAACTTTCTGTGCTTTTAGCTAAGAAGCAGAGCTCATGTGTAGCTTTATTGTAGTGCATGAACGATCGATTACAAAGTGCGATCTTATAAATAATATCATTAAAACAATTTTGCCTCGTAGTATAGGCCTATTCTTATTTTTTTACGAATTCATGGCATTGGTCCGATGTCCGTTCTTTTTTTTCACATAATTTCGTAGTTCTTCAATTTTCGAAAAAAATCTTTTGTAAATGTGTCTCATTAAAGACGGACCGTTTTCCCCAATTCGTTTGTTGTGCCATCAGTATATAGAAACTAAATGTAAATCTGCAAAAAGTGATTGTGTAATAAATTCATATATTTAGAATAATAAGAAAAATAAAAAGAATTACGCCTGACAAGCCATATCGACACCGAATGAGGACCCCGGTTTGTCACGCTTGTTTTGGGACGTGGTGGTATTTAGACATCACGTGATAATTGGTATCAAGATACTATCAAAATGGCGACATCCATCTATCGTTGACTGAATTTTAAAATCGATTTCATTCCCTTATCCAACATAATAAAATGCTAATATACATATAAACATCCATATTTATACATCAGGAAAAAAATATAAAAAAATATTTTTTTTGCAAAGTTTCCCTTTAAGGCAAAGGTACAGAATACTGAGCTTTATATTACTATTATTCCCTCTTTTCAAGAACTGGGATTAATTTTTGTAAAGGTTGTCTCTCTTTAGAAAAGGTAAATCAATATAGCTACCATTTGTATAACGGGGAAATTCTTAATCTTGTTATTTTTCGCCAAACCCGTAATATTTAAGCAGAGAAAAAAATATATACTGATGGGCACTTACGAAATACATAAAAATTTTGGTGTTTGCAATAAATCGGAGGATGAAAATAATTTTATGAAAAATAAATTCCAAATTTTCCCGATTATAGCTATATTCATATACCTTCTTAAATAGGAGATAACTCTTATTATATTGTCCGTAAAAACTGACTATTTTGTTGAAATTCATGAAAAAATAGCGATAGAGGAGCTAATAAATCATTAATTATTCATAAAACATCTCAAAATAATAGAAATAATATAATTTGAAGCTGTATTTGGGTGTAAAATCACACCCGGCAAAATTTTGTGAAAAAATTAGTAAAATTTGTTAAAAAATTCATAGTTGTGATGCAATTATCAGTCATTCCCACATAATTGGCACAATTAGGGAAATTAACTGTTGTTAGGTTGACAAAAATTTGCAAGGCTTAGTAGAACAAATTTAAGTATGAATGTTTGCGTGCCCATGCTTCACGGCAATGAATAAACATATATTCACATATTAGTTTGTCGGATATTCAATTTCGAGCTCCAAGAGGTACTGACTTTGGGGTAAACTTTGATGTCGCTACACACTATTTTCAGTTTAAAGGCGATATTTGATCGGTAAAACACAAACTGTTTGATTTATTTAACTTTTATGGACTCATTTGGAGGTATAGATTAGGAACTGCATACTTGTAGAATCAATAAAGCTCTTATCTTTGACTTGGCACAACTTTTCCTATGTTGCAGAAATACCTCTATCCTACCGTAACGCGGACAATTAAATAATTCCCTCGTGTATTTCTTTTCCTATCCACCCAAAACAGTAGTTAAAAAATAAGATATTGTCCACATACATTAAAATAAATGCTCTTTTATGGCATCAACATTTTCTTTCTCAAATATTTGCAGTTACATTGATATTTTTCGTTTGTGACATATAAGAACCTATCCTACATAACGTTGTTTGTAGTAAAATAACACAAATAAAACCAAAAGATGCAGTCTCTATTCGATGAATGGTACAGTAGGACATACATTTTGTAATTAAAAGAGTTCTGAGAATTTTCTTCTTGATATGTTTATAATTAAATAGATAATATCTTTGACCCTAATCTCCATAACGATATATCGCCTTGGGCAGATATTTTCCGGATTTCGGAATGATAGAAGAACTTTCCCAAAATTAGACTGTTTATTTTGTTTACATTTATGTTAAGATGTTCAAGTTATAAATTTTGGCTTCCAAAACATACATGTGTTTTTTCTGCTAACTTCCGTAACGTAGTTGATTAACTGAAATGTTTACATTATTATTTCCAGTAGTCAAAAGATGTCTTTAACGAACATGTACTGGCTTATTTCATTGCGTGGTATTTCTACCATGCCTTGCAACTGTAGAAATTCAGGATAATCAATAAAAATCTGGCTCATTTCATCATAATGAAAGAATATACAAAAACGATAGTAATACGACATGGTGTGACAAAATGTACATATTTGACACGTCTTGTTTCATTAAATCTGATGTCAAAATTCTTAAAACATTCTATAGCAATTCATTTTCCCTGTAAATGTTGCACAACAAAATATTGGTATGTTTCCATAACATCCGCAACAAATTGTTCCTCCTCAATAAGGTTCGTTCCTATCCATTCTAGTGGTATAATATGGTCATCCTCTGTAAATCTATGCAGCTAAACATTTAAAGTATATGTTCGTGGACAAAAGAACTTCATGTGAACGAATCAAAATAAATTTGATAATCTAGAACATATATTAGTTTTTCTTATGATAATATATACGGAATCTGTAAATGTCTTTCAACATCAACAATTTTGTTATTTTGATTTGTTGCAAAACACCTGGACCTTTTTCTATTGTTTAATGATTGTTTCTGATTATATGAATGATAAAAGGATGAAAAATAATTTGCAAATTCCATACAAGCCCGATTGTGGTCCTACATAACCTCCGTAACGGTGTTTCAACCCCATGTAAATTGAAATAGTCATATATTTGTTATAAGTAATATTTAACGTGTGAAGATTTAACATAAAAGAGGTGAATTGTTTTGAAATATCATTCAAATTTTATTTTGTCATTATCATGAAGTTCATTTTTTCACATAGTCTGGCTGCTATCGCCGTATCGGTACCATATCTGGGAATGACTGTTTTACATGTAAGTAAATTTACCTGTTTTGACCGCATATTGTACAGCAAATGTAAATAAACACCAGCGACGTTCCACTTCTTAGTTACAGCTAAAACTCTCGTAAATGTGACGCCACGATCGAAATCTCAAGACTTCCGGAAAATCCACGAAAAGAGAACACCCACGAAAACTGGACCTTGCACGATAGTAAAAAATTACAGTGACCGAATACTTTTTGCGTCTCTGTAGATCAGTCCATTCGCAAATCATGCAAATACAGTTATACCTAATGATGCTCCAGGTTGTCGTTTAAACTTTTTCTTTCCCATTGTACATTAATTTTATAAACATGGTAATTTTTGCACGTGTTGATGTTTTCGTCTTTCTCTGGTTGGTGCTTAGATCATAGAAATGTTTTGTTTCGAAATCTAAAAATATGGCCCTGTCCCGGAGAAGGTATTAATTTCCGGAATATAAAGAGATTTTTAGAGATACCGCAAAGAACATGAAGAAGTTATATATATACGTCTGAAAATTAAACCAAACAGTGTTAGAATTAGATTTTAGAGCTGTCAATTTTTTGTTCTTCCCTCGACGGGATTTGAACCCACACCATTGATACACTGCAGCACCATTCGCTTAGCCTTACGTCCAGCGCCCTAGACCACTCGACCTCATCCACTCCATATATATAGAAGTCTAGAAGATTGTGCAACGATACCGATAAAGATTTTGAAAAAGCTGAATTTGTAGCATGGAAGCCAAACATTTTCAATAAATCAAGACGTAAAAGGGTGTGTTTAAAGCTTTTTCTTTAAATCTTTATTGTTATTATTATTTTTTCTTTTTTGTTTGTCTGTTTTGAAAGCTTGCTCCTCCACTTTCCCGTCCTCTCCTGAACTTTTCTCCCAGCTTGACACGTATCTCCTTTCATGTCAGAGCACCGAGGCCAGAGGTGGGAATAAACTTAATGTGCTAATTTCGAAACAGGTTGTATTCGAAATTTTGAATGAAAATAAGTGAACGACCAGTTAAACTTTTAGGGGGAAAGGGGTGGGAGGCTGCTTTTTTTTTACTTTTTTTTTTTTTTTTGGTGGCAAGGTTCAAAGAAAAAATGTCTTCTAAAGTCCTAGCTGCGGAATCGTAGCCCTTATGGTCCTTGGCCAGTTTTCTGGTATTGCTAACCAGAAAACTGGCCAAGGACCATAAGGGCTACGGTTCCGCAGCTACTAAAGTCCTGAAAGGTGCAAATAATAAATAATCTGCCCATGCACATATAGCCTTCAACAAGAAATAAATAATTTTGGTAAAAATTGAAGAAAAAAAACCATTTACCGATTATTCATACAAAAAAATCTGACAAGTTAAACTGGGAGTAACGAATTCGTCTGAAGCACAACCAGATTTAGTTTCGTGTGAAAACAAAATCTGGTTCGGTAGAAAAAACGTACCGGCATCACCACCACACACACATACAAAAGTTAAATGGTCAGTCCTTACGGCAAGCGATCGAAATCGACAATCACGACAATTTGGCAAGAATTAAGTGTTGGTGGCATGATGGCGCCAAACTAAAAACTCTTTAAACCTGGATGACGTGATCGCTATGCGGCGTGTAGCTACGTTAGGCACAAGTAGGCACGTGCCCGGCTATACATAAATTTGACATTTTTTTATGTAAATCAATGCTCCACTTTCCTACTGGAATACGCATGTAGATAAATGTTCAGAACGAATTATCCTGTAGACAACCCATCTGACTACTGGAAAATATCCCTATACCTTCTCTTCTTGGATCATTTAATGGAAGAGATATCAAAGCGAGTAGTAAGCAACGAGGGGCATTTGTTTTGGCATCTTATCTAAATCCAACAAGTCTTCTAAACGTAACACCTGAAATAGTTGATACATTGTTCAATTTCTATATGACAGATTTACCAAGGAAAGTAGATTTTGTGGATGAGGTTAAACATTGGAAAATCAGATGGGCCCTTGTGCAAAAATGTAGATGATAAGACTACTCGACACTCTACATGCAACAAACCGTGACTTATATCCGGCTATATACAACATCATCAGAATCTTACTGACAATGCCAGTGTCCTCAAGAGAGAGATCTTTCAGTGCAATGAGACGCGTGAAATCCTACTTAAGGTCGACTATTGGTGATGAACAACTGTCCAACTTATCACTTATGCATATACACACAACAATGTACATAAACATGTGCAAGTATACTTTTCCTAAACTTATACAAGTGAAAAACAATGAATAATTCATGATGAATAAAAGTTCAGAGAGTAACCTCTATCAGACATGTTTTTTTTATTATCCCTTTCGGCATTAAAGTTTCGAAGGGTATACAGTGACGTGACCATCCGTCTGTCCGCGAGAGGTTTGTCTGGGTAGTCAAGGACGTTAAAGTACTATTTAATCCGTAGTGGTATTGTCAAAAAGGGACAAAATAATCTGAATTTTATGTTTTTAAATGCACGTCCAAACTGAATTAAAAACGTCACCCTTTCTGTTGTATAATCCGTGAGCTTCTCCCCATGGACTCCACTGAGCGGCCCAAACCCCTCGCCGAATGTTCATCTTGTGCTTATGCTTCTCCATTATTCTGGCTATCTGTGTATAAGTCACACCAGAGGCATCGTGTTAGCCTATGAAAAGTCTACCCGGAAATAATGTCCTGCATTAGAAGTTCTGACAGAAAATTTAACAGAAAAGTATGTATGTACATCCCATCTGATTATAAAACGATTCAACAAAGCCTATCAACTAGGTAAATCGCTTGGCGAAGTGTTTATATAGTATTTTTCTGTCCGTTTTCTTAATTTTTCTGAAAAGATTTGAAATATGCAAGAATCTTACGCATATAAGGAACAAAAAATATTTTCATTTATTTGATTCCTCCAATGATAACTAATGTTTTTCGTCCTATATTTAGCAGTATTTTTTCCTCAAATGCTTAATGTATACATTTTGTACATGTATTTTTTCTGACAGTACTAGTCTTTACCAGTATGGGCAAAGTAAATACAAATACCCCGTCTTAGGAAGGGACAAATCTTACTTTGTAATTGAAAAAAACCATTCTGATTCTACCAAAAAGTTCTCTGAAGCTGATTACATCCAAATACTCGAGTTTTTGATTGACAACTTCTTCGGTGGACGTGTTTTTCAACACTGTCAGCATTCCCATGGGTACAAACTGTGCTCCTCTTCTCACCAGTACGTTCCTTTATTCGTACGAGACAAGCTTCATACAGGTGCTTCTCAAGAAAATCGAAAAGAAGCTAGACCGATCTTTTAATTGTACTTTCCGCTATATATATGATGTCCTTTCACTGAATAATTCCAAGCTTGGTGATTTGTTGACAACATTTATTCAATTACGCTTTAAATAAAGGATACCACAGATACAGCTAGGCCTGCTTCATACCTTGACATACACCTCGAAATTGACAATTAAGAACGAAACTAAACGACAAAAGAGATTATTTCTATTTTCCTATTGTGTATACTTTCCATTTAAATGTAGCAACATTCCAGCAGTACTTGCATATGGAGTATATTTCTTTCAGTTGAACCGACATCCCAGAGCTTGTGGTTCCTATCATGAAGTTTATCAGTAATTTTCCCTTCAATGTTTATTTTCCTGTCAACTAGGTAAATTGATTGACAGTGTTTATAGGTCAAGATTTTCTGTCTTATTACCCAAGAATCTTATGCATAAAATGAACAAACATACACCTTTTTGATTCGAGGGGCATGCTTACTGGTATTTTTCCCCTAATGCCAACCAATATTTGTTTCCTCCAATGTTTACCAGTATTTGTTTCCCAATATTTTTCCTAAAATGTTTACATATGTGGTCTTCCAATGTTTACCAGTAATTTTTTTATACCAGTTCTTATCAGTTTTTCCCCAATGTGTACTTGTATTTTGTCCTCTATCATTAACCAGTATTTTTTCCTCTAATGTTTACCAGTATGTTTTCCCTCACATTTACCTGTAGTTTTTCTTCTTCAAAGTTTAGTTATTTAGTTAGACATACCTATGCAATCAGTGCCTATCACCACTGATGTTGGGTGTTCAAATCTCGATCAGGGTGAGTTGTACAACATTATGTGATAAAGTTTGTCAGTGACCTGCGACAGGTCGGTGATTTTCTCCAGGTCCTCCGGTTTCCTCCACTAATAAAACTGACTGCCACGATATAAATGAAATATTGTTGAAAGTGGCGTATAAACACCATAAAACCGAAACCAAACCAAACTATTTTTCTGCAATGATTACCAGATTTTTTCCTCCAATGTTTACCAATATTTTTGTCCTCCATTGTTCACCAGTATTCTTTACTCAAATGTTTACTCCTATTTTTTGTCCAATATTTACACATATTTCTTCCTCCAATTTTTACCAGTATTGTTTCCTGCAATGTTTACCAGTATTTTGCTCCAGTGTTACCATTATTTCTTTCCTCCATTGTTCACCAGTATTTGTTCCACCGATGTTTATCAGAATTATTTGCCCCTATGGTAACCCATATTTTTTATAAAATGTTGACCAGTATTTTTAATGCAATGTTTGCCAGTATTTTTCTCCAGAATGACCATTGTATTTTCCCTCCATTGTTCATCAGTATTTTTTTCACCAATATTTACCAGTATTCTTTGTTCCAATGTTAACCATTATAGTACAACTCTCTGTATTCTTTGTTCCAATGTTAACCATTATAGTACAACTCTCTGTATTCTTTGTTCCAATGTTAACCATTATAGTACAACTCTCTGTATTCTTTGCTCCAATGTTAACCATTATAGTACAACTCTCTGTATTCTTTGCTCCAATGTTAACCATTATAGTACAACTCTGTATTCTTTGCTCCAATGTTAACCATTACAGTGCAACTCTCTGTATTCTTTGTTCCAATGTTAACCATTATAGTACAACTCTGTATTCTTTGTTCCAATGTTAACCATTATAGTACAACTCTGTATTCTTTGCTCCAATGTTAACCATTATAGTACAACTCTGTATTCTTTGCTCCAATGTTAACCATTATAGTACAACTCTCTGTATTCTTTGCTCCAAGGTTAACTATTATAGTACAACTCGGTATTCTTTGCTCCAAGGTTAACTATTATAGTACAACTCTATATATTCTTTGTTCCAATGTTAACCATTATAGTACAACTCTCTGTATTCTTTGTTCCAATGTTAACCATTATAGTACAACTCTCTGTATTCTTTGTTCCAATGTTAACCATTATAGTACAACTCTCTGTATTCTTTGCTCCAATGTTAACCATTACAGTACAACTCTCTGTATTCTTTGTTCCAATGTTAACCATTATAGTACAATTCTGTATTCTTTGTTCCAATGTTAACCATTATAGTACAACTCTCTGTATTCTTTGCTCCAATGTTAACCATTACAGTACAACTCTCTGTATTCTTTGTTCCAATGTTAACCATTACAGTACAACTCTCTGCATTCTTTATTCCAATGTTAACCATTATAGTACAACTCTCTGTATTCTTTGCTCCAATGTTAACCATTATAGTACAACTCTCTGTATTCTTTGTTCCAATGTTAACCATTATAGTACAACTCTCTGTATTCTTTGCTCCAATGTTAACCATTATAGTACAACTCTCTGTATTCTTTGCTCCAATGTTAACCATTATAGTACAACTCTCTGTATTCTTTGTTCCAATGTTAACCATTATAGTACAACTCTCTGTATTCTTTGTTCCAATGTTAACCATTATAGTACAACTCTCTGTATTCTTTGCTCCAATGTTAACCATTATAGTACAACTCTCTGTATTCTTTGCTCCAATGTTAACCATTATAGTACAACTCTCTGTATTCTTTGCTCCAATGTTAACCATTATAGTACAACTCTCTGTATTCTTTGTTCCAATGTTAACCATTATAGTACAACTCTCTGTATTCTTTGTTCCAATGTTAACCATTATAGTACAACTCTCTGTATTCTTTGCTCCAATGTTAACCATTATAGTACAACTCTCTGTATTCTTTGTTCCAATGTTAACCATTATAGTACAACTCTCTGTATTCTTTGCTCCAATGTTAACCATTATAGTACAACTCTCTGTATTCTTTGTTCCAATGTTAACCATTATAGTACAACTCTGTATTCTTTGTTCCAATGTTAACCATTATAGTACAACTCTGTATTCTTTGTTCCAATGTTAACCATTACAGTGCAACTCTGTATTCTTTGTTCCAATGTTAACCATTATAGTACAACTCTATATTCTTTGTTCCAATGTTAACCATTATAGTACAACTCTGTATTCTTTGCTCCAATGTTAACCATTACAGTGCAACTCTCTGTATTCTTTGTTCCAATGTTAACCATTATAGTACAACTCTTTATTCTTTGCTCCAATGTTAACCATTATAGTACAACTCTGTATTCCTTGCTCCAAGGTTAACCATTATAGTACAACTCTCTATATTTTTTGTTCCAATGTTAACCATTATAGTACAACTCTCTGTATTCTTTGTTCCAATGTTAACCATTATAGTACAACTCTGTATCCTTTGCTCCAATGTTAACCATTACAGTGCAACTCTCTGTATTTTTTGTTCTAATGTTAACCATTATAGTACAACTCTGTATTCTTTGCTCCAATATTAACCATTACAGTGCAACTCTCTGTATTCTTTGCTCCAATGTTAACCATTATAGTACAACTCTCTGTATTCTTTGCTCCAATGTTAACCATTATAGTACAACTCTGTATTCTTTGCTCCAATGTTAACCATTATAGTACAACTCTGTATTCTTTGCTCCAAGGTTAACCATTATAGTACAACTCTCTATATTCTTTGTTCCAATGTTAACCATTATAGTACAACTCTCTGTATTCTTTGTTCCAATGTTAACCATTATAGTACAACTCTGTATTCTTTGCCCCAATGTTAACCATTACAGTGCAACTCTCTGTATTCTTTGTTCCAATGTTAACCATTATAGTACAACTCTGTATTCTTTGCTCCAATGTTAACCATTACAGTGCAACTCTCTGTATTCTTTGCTCCAATGTTAACCATTATAGTACAACTCTGTATTCTTTGCTCCAATGTTAACCATTACAGTGCAACTCTCTGTATTCTTTGTTCCAATGTTAACCATTATAGTACAACTCTCTGTATTCTTTGTTCCAATGTTAACCATTATAGTACAACTCTCTGTATTCTTTGCTCCAATGTTAACCATTATAGTACAACTCTCTGTATTCTTTGTTCCAATGTTAACCATTATAGTACAACTCTCTGTATTCTTTGCTCCAATGTTAACCATTATAGTACAACTCTCTGTATTCTTTGTTCCAATGTTAACCATTATAGTACAACTCTGTATTCTTTGTTCCAATGTTAACCATTATAGTACAACTCTGTATTCTTTGTTCCAATGTTAACCATTACAGTACAACTCTCTGTATTCTTTGTTCCAATGTTAACCATTATAGTACAACTCTCTGTATTCTTTGTTCCAATGTTAACCATTATAGTACAACTCTGTATTCTTTGCTCCAATGTTAACCATTATAGTACAACTCTGTATTCTTTGTTCCAATGTTAACCATTATAGTACAACTCTGTATTCTTTGCTCCAAGGTTAACCATTATAGTACAACTCTGTATTCTTTGCTCCAAGGTTAACCATTATAGTACAACTCTGTATTCTTTGTTCCAATGTTAACCATTATAGTACAACTCTCTGTATTCTTTGCTCCAATGTTAACCATTATAGTACAACTCTGTATTCTTTGCTCCAAGGTTAACCATTATAGTACAATTCTGTATTCTTTGTTCCAATGTTAACCATTATAGTACAACTCTCTGTATTCTTTGCTCCAATGTTAACCATTACAGTACAACTCTGTATTCTTTGCTCCAATGTTAACCATTATAGTACAACTCTGTATTCTTTGCTCCAATGTTAACCATTATAGTACAACTCTCTGTATTCTTTGCTCCAATGTTAACCATTATAGTACAACTCTGTATTCTTTGCTCCAATGTTAACCATTATAGTACAACTCTGTATTCTTTGCTCCAATGTTAACCATTATAGTACAACTCTCTGTATTCTTTGCTCCAATGTTAACCATTATAGTACAACTCTCTGTATTCTTTGCTCCAATGTTAACCATTATAGTACAACTCTGTATTCTTTGCTCCAAGGATAACCATTATAGTACAACTCTGTATTCTTTGCTCCAAGGATAACCATTATAGTACAACTCTCTGTATTCTTTGTTCCAATGTTTACCATTATAGTACAACTCTGTATTCTTTGCTCCAATGTTAACCATTATAGTACAACTCTGTATTCTTTGCTCCAAGGTTAACCATTATAGTACAACTCTGTATTCTTTGCTCCAAGGATAACCATTATAGTACAACTCTCTGTATTCCAAATAACAACAAGTCATGAGTAACAGAACAATGCAGTAATTGAAGAATGGGCATTAATGCATGAATGAATTATTATTTTCTTTGATTACAGGTGATTTATTTTTGAAATTTAGAATACAAGAGTAGTTATACTGTTTATTACATAGATTTTACACTTTTCTTTATTTTAATTTGACCAGTATTTTGTCCTCCATTTTGATTACCTCTTTGGAATCTTCAGGTTATTCTCAATTAAATAAATAGCTACTATCCAGAGAATCATGGTGAAACCTGAATGTGTATTTATGTAGTAGTAAAAATATTATACATCATTATTTTACAAAACAATAAAAATAAATAACTTAACCAACTACTTTATCAGTATGGAAACATAACCTGCCTGAATTTATCATAGCTGCAGGTATATTTGCCTGGATCATATGTAAAAATCAGCATAGAACTGTATTTGTCAGAGCAGATATCAACATGTTTCATTGATCTTTTGGGAGGACCTGGTGATATGGCAAATTTTCTTATCATACCTGTTACCCCCCACCCTCTTTACTGTAGGTGTAGCAATCAAGATATCCATCCATAGTCTTATCACAGAGCCACATTTTTACCTAATTTATTGTTTACAGACTTTTCTCCGTCATGAATATTGATGAAATACTGCTCTCCTGACCTTAAACAACAATCAATCAATCAATCAATCAATAAATGATAACATTTTATATATACTTTTAAATGCAAAATAGCATGAGAAAATGAGAATATAAAATTGAGAATAAACTACTAACAAAAAATAGTTTCTATAAACTTTTAATTCATACTAATCAAAACACACTCAATTATTGACATATTTCACATCTGAGCAAGATGTTCATTAAATGGTCTATCATAATCAATTCTGTCCACCTCCAAATCTTTAACTATGCCATCAAATACTGTCCATAACTGACGCTGAGAATTGTCTGACAAATGTAGACGATTTCCACTTAGACATAAGAAGTCTAGAACATGGCCTGCCATATGATGAGATTTTCTATATGCTACAATATCCTCTGCTGTTTCAACTAAATCTGACCCTTTTACCCAATTATATCTGAAAACATAAAATATATCAGTAAGCTAGTTTGTTTTCATTATGGCAAAAAATTCCTGCGAGAGTTGGTGTACATTTTATCTCCAAAACATTTACATGTACTGTTTTAAAACGTATGTATTAAATTTAGTGCTGGAAAAATCTTCATCAGGTACGCTCAAAATCAAAAGATTGGAAAGCCAAATAATTTACTTTTGGGAGCAATAAATTCAAAGGGCCTAAACAGGATAGCCAAAATCGGCTAATGTCACCTATGCCTGAGGGAGGAGAATCTTAGTTTTAATATGGATTAGGCACAGCATCGCATCTACGCATAGACATGTACATGTACAAATAGTAGTTTTGGGTTCTTTTCTTCATTATTCTTGATTATTTTTCTTTGTTCTTCAATTCAACTTACCCAGTTAATTATATTGCAAAGGAGATTTTTTGGGCCGAGATATATCAGGGACGATTTTTTTTAGGGGGCAACTTTTTTTTAAGGGCCGATTGTTCTTTAGGGGCGAAACAAGAAGGTCTAACAATTGTCCATTTCTTAAATAAATTAATCGTTTCATGTAAAGAAGCTGTACGGTTTTCTTTCTAATTTTTTTTGGGTTATTTTTAAACTGGATAGTTATTTTTTATTCAAATTAAAAGGCTATTTCCTGTACTTCACTCCAATTGCCATTCTATGCTGAAACTTAGAATCCAGTTCCGGTTGGTATTGATCGTATATACAAAATGTATTGATTCATCTCCTTACACACATGTTGCTGTTTAAATCGCATCTTGCGATGCTCGCTATTAATGTAAGAAATAGTATATAAATAGTAACACATAGTGCAATGCTAGTCTTTTAATTGATTGGTCCGAGGATAAAATGTAATGTTATTGTTAATAGTAAAGTGCTTAGAGTCATTGTATAGATAATATACTATATAAATACACGTATTATAGATAGTAAAGAAGAAGTTATCCACAAACGGCAGTCCTGTCAACCTTTTGATTCATTTCAAATGTTTCAAGATCTATTTATTTAACCTACAATTTATTGTCATTTATTTACAATCATTTCATATACAATCGATTGAGTGAGCAAGTGATTGCTTAATGCCAAATGAGCAATTTTTCAGCAATACCATGGCGTGAACAAATTACAATTCAATGATATGATGGTAATATCCTGTTTGTAGTAGACCTACACGCTTAGTTGGATTTTTATAGTGCTAGCTCACTAAAAAACAGTCTGCTGGTAGACATGTCGCTCCACTTAGACAAATTGTCCATATTCCAAACCAATCAGCCTTTGCTCCTATTCTTAAATGTTGCATGCTTAGTTGAGAAGCAGCAAATACCAATTTTATAAGTCTTTGGTTTGACCCGACCAGGGCTTGAATCCACAATCTACCATACTCCTGGTGAGCATGCTAACCATTACACCATTGATCCAGATCATATACAATTGATTTACCTTTCATTAACCCCATAAAATCACATGGTATGTATACAGTCATTCCCAAGGTCTGTCGGATATGTGGCAATGTCTAATAAAAATTGGTTTGGTCCAGTAAAAGGTTATTCATTACTGTACCAAATGACCAGTAGAAATCGGAGCACCTCCTCTGTGGAGTATGTGAATGTCCTGTAAACTTGATGCTGGGTCCAGTAATTCGTACTCCTTTACTAGACCGAATGTCTATTCAACTTCAATTTACATTGGGAAACACTGATGTATATACAGAATATTTTCTTACATAAACTAAAGATAAATATATGAATATGGAGATTCCCCTCCATTCACATCTGAAACATTTATAATGTAAAACTTGCTACATTTAGCAGAGACCAAAGTAACAAGATATGATTATAATCTAACGATTATGAAGTCTCAAGTCTCCCAAACCGGCCACTGACAACAGGTTTAAAAAATAAATCAAAAGCTACCTTTGAAATCGAACAATGTTGAATTTTTGCGGCATTGTGGTGGCCATTTTAAAAATGGTGACCGGTAGAAATTTTTCAATGTCAGGAATCAATTCGGGACATCATAATCTACATACATATGATATGTTGTTGAAATCAGACATTGTTGAATTTGTGCGGTATTGTGGTGGCCATTTTGAAAATGACGACGGGTAGAAATTTTTCGATGTCAGGAATCAATTCAGGACATCATAATCTACATACATATGATATGTCGTTGAAATCGGACATTGTTGAATTTGTGCGGTATTGTGGTGGCCATTTTGAAAATGGCGACCGGTAGAAATTTTTCTATGTCAGGAATCAATTCGGGACACATTATCTACCCACATATCAAATTTTTATAATATCGGACAATGTTGAATTTTTGTGGCCATTTTGAAAATGGCGACTGCTAGAAATTTGTCAATGTCGGGAATATGTTCGGGACATCATAATCTACCTACATATGAAATGTCGTTGAAATCGGACAATGTTGAATTTGTGCGGTATTGTGGTGGCCATTTTGAAAATGGCGACCGCTAGAAATTTTTCAATGTTGGGAATCTATTCGGGACATCATAATCTACCCACATATGAAATGTCTGTGGAAATCGGACAATGTTGAATTTGTGCGGTATTGTGGTGGCCATTTTGAAAAAGGCGACTGCTAGAAATTTTTCAATGTCGGGAATAAATTCGGGACATCCTAATCTACCCACATATCAAATTTAAATGATATCGGACAATGTTGAATTTTTACCACCCATTTTTTATGCCGTGTTTTGGCAGCTATTTTGAAAATGGCAGACATCTCAAAAATTTTGAAAACGCAGAATTGCTCCTCTAATGATGACCTATCACTATGTCAAATTTTATGTCTTTATCATTATCCATTTAGAAGTTATCAACATTAATGTACGAAATTTCAACTTTCCCATAGGATTCTATAGTAACCCCCACCCCCTTTGAACCCCTCAAAATATGACTTTGACCCCCTTTACCACAAAGCTGAAAACTTTAGGACCAACTAGAAACATATATCTATAACGCCACCAAGTTTCATGAAATTCTGTCCAGTAGTTCTTGAGATCTGCCGTGGACAAGTTCATGTGCCAAAGAAAGAAAGAAAGAAAGGAGGAGAATAATAATAAGAAGAAACGGAGCAAAAACAATAAGTCTCCAAACGTTGTTTGGGAGACTTAATTACTGGGAAAAAAAGGAAACACCCTAAACAGCATCCCAACACCTTCCATTTTCTAGAACTTTTGACAAGTTTGACATATTTCATTTCCAAATGTTTTTCTGTAAAAAAACCCACGAAATCTGCAGATCAGAGATAAACTTTGATGAAATGATACAAACCCAATGTTGAGATTCTTCAGAGCACAAGGTTTGTGACTACAACAAACCATCTTCAACAGCTTACACACAGTATCTTCTGTAAAGCAAAACATAATAAGTAATTATGGTTTTTGGTGTTTTAACACCACTTTCAACAATATTTCAGCTATATCATGGTGATCAGTTTTATTGGTGGAGGAAACTGAAGTACTAGGAGAAAACCACAGACCTGCCAAGTCACTGATAGACTTTATCACATAATATTCTAGTCACTGATAGACTTTATCACATAATATTCTAGTCACTGATAGACTTTATCACATAATATTCTATCAGTAATTACAATAAGTTGAATTTTACTTACTTTGTGCACTACTGTATGGTTTCACTGTTTTATAAATGTGATAAAAAAATATTTAATCAGATTTTGTGTCTCGTGATCAATTTCCTTAACACAAAACACACAGAAGAACAATATTCTGTTTTCAAGTTGTGTCAACTGTCTACTGTTAAGTTAAAAAAAGTTCTCCATTGTCTTGTGATCTGTAAAATCATTAGGGCACTTTGAACAGTTGTTGACAGCCATTATGAACAGTTTTATTGGTGGAGGAAATCGGAGTAAACGAAAAAAAACAGACTTGCTATAAGTCACCGACAACCTTTATCACATAATGTTGTATCGAGAACACCTCGCCATGAGTGAGTTCAGAAAACAAAGTATCAAATTATTTCTTCAACCCTAGATGAAAGTGGGATATGCATATAGAACTGTGACATGCTTCCAACACAACACAACAAAGTGAAGGTTAATGTGTGATATTAGTTTTACATTATAATTATTCTTGCTCCTTTCACTTACTTAAGTGGTTGTTTTTGATAGACAATTCCTTCAAACTTGGATGTGACATCACTCCATCTATAAACTGTTCACTTTCCACTGAAATTGAAAATATAAAAACAAATCAACTCATTATATTTAAAAAGGTAACTAAACGCATTATTTAAAAAAAATAGGTTGAACTTCCAGTTTTGATGTGACTATACATTTTGCACTTTCCAACCTGGCAAGGGGCTGTCGTGTGCGTGATCGCATGGTAGTTGGATTTACAACTACCTATGCAATCAGTGCCTATCACTACTGATGTAGCGAGTTCGAATCTCAATCAGGGCGAGGTGTACAACATTATGTGATAAAGTTTGTCAATGACTTGCAACAGGTCGGTAGTATTCTCCAGGTCTTCCAGTTTCCTCCATCAATAAAACTGAAATATTGTTGAAAGTGGTGTTAAACACCATCAAACAAACAAACATAATTAATTAACCATTAATTTAATTACCTCCCTCAGAACTAAATGTACATTTCTTGTCATCAGTCAGATTATCCTTACTATTGATCTGTTGATGTTTTTTTCAAGAAATTTATGAAGTAATGAGCATTATTGAAAATATAAATATCATCTATTTAACTTATTAATATAGTTGTCATGGATACATAATATTTAGATTGATATGGTCTGCTATGTTAAGTAGAGTATAAAACAGCTGCCTTACCAAACTGACACCTGGTCTTGTGTGTTATGTAAAGCATAAAACAGCTCCCTTACCAAACTGACACCTAGTCTTGTGTGTTATGTAAAGTATAAAACAGCTCCCTTACCAAACTGACACCTGGTCTTGTGTGTTATGTAAAGTATAAAACAGCTCCCTTACCAAACTGACACCTGGTCTTGTGTGTTATGTAAAGTATAAAACAGCTCCCTTACCAAACTGACACCTGGTCTTGTGTGTTATGTAAAGTATAAAACAGCTCCCTTACCAAACTGACATCTAAGACGACTGTAATTCAATATCAATGTATGTAGTCCCTTGTTATTTGTTATAAATTTAAGAAGTTGTGTCTCTACTTCTTTCTCTCTTACTCTGTTTCCACTCAGTCCTAATGTTTCTATTTGACATTTCTCTGAAGAAAAATATAAGCAGAATGGATCAATTACTACAAGCTTAAGTGGTAAAAGTTAATCCAAAATTAGGGTACCTCTCTTTGTAATAATTCAAAGTAAGTTCATCTTGCATGTTTAACAAGGTTCTATTGTAGCACTATGCTTTTTCAATCGTTTGTCAAGCTTTGCACTTTTTAATATAAATATGAATGCTTACTATTCTTTGTTTTATATATTTATTTGACTGGTGTAAAGCTATATATCAAGACATGAGTGTTGTGAATTTGTGAGCCTACTAACAACTTCAACCCTGCCTTATTTTTGTTACATGAATCAGAATGGTGAGCCATTCGAGTCGTTAATATTTGTTGTAGCTGGTGGAATCTTTGACCATCAATACTGAACCTTTAATTTATTGCCAAATTTGTTTTACGAATGATAAGATGATGCATACTGCACATAGTAGCAGTGTCTTAAACATTGACACATAAGGGTTTTTCTGTAGAAATGGTAAACATTGACATATTAAATACTTAGAATTTGTTGAACAATCTTAAAATTCTAGAAATTTGTTGAACAATCTTAAAATTCTCGAAATTTGTAGAACAATCTTAAAATTCTTAGAATTAGTTAAACAATCTTAAATTTTTTTAGAATTTGTTGAACAATTTTAAAATCCTTAGAATTTGTTGAACAATCTTAAAATTCTCGAAATTTGTTGAACAATCTTAAAATTCTTAGAATTAGTTGAACAATCTTAAAATTCTTAGAATTTGTTGAACAATCTTAAAATTCTAGAAATTTGTTGAACAATCTTAAAATTCTTAGAATTAGTTGAACAATCTTAAAATTCTTAGAATTTGTTGAACAATTTTAAAATCCTTAGAATTTGTTGAACAATCTTAAAATTCTAGAAATTTGTTGAACATTCTTAAAATTCTTAGAATTAGTTGAACAATCTTACAATTTTAAAACTTACCTGATAAAACAGACAAAAGTTGAACAACTTGATCCTCTTTTAGAAAGCAGCCATTTAATTTAAGATGTTTCAAAGCCCTATCATTCTTCAGTAGTTCTAGAAGTAAAGAGAAACCAGAGTCCAGTATGGTTGTCATACTGAGATCTAGTTTCTGTATCCCACATATTGCTCCTAAAATTAAATAATTACAAACATATTTTAGTCAATAAGGCTATGTTAGTGTTATCATTATCGTTTGGAATAAATGTATATTTAATCAACATAGATAATATATCCAAAATAATAATAAGAACATGCCACTTTTTTCACATGAAGCAATTAGTTAATATTTAAAGTTACATTAAAATACATACTTTCAATCCAAAAATACTTCCATATAAAAAACATAGTCAAATTCAATCTCTTATTTTGTCAAAATTTAAGTGCTTTTAAATAGTAAGCCGATGGTTTTTTCACTATGCATAGTGTTTTTCTATTGCAACGGTTTTAACAAAGAGCAAGATAGTGTTAAAAATTATTGCGATATTTCTTTTAGGTAAACAATTACTTGCAGAAGGTATTTCGATGATGAAAGCAACACGATGCCGGATGGTTCCATAAATAGGTATGATCAGCCACTCATACCTGGTGAGGTGTACCGGTACTTAAAATAACTTTATGTGATAAAACTGACTTCCATGATATAATTAAAATGTTATTAAAAGTGGTGTAAATACACATTACCACCTAATTCAACCCACAAAAATATAACAATGACTTCAAAGTGGTCATAACTATTGCAATATACAGATTTCTCAAAAATACAGATAAAATGATGTGTTGATGAAGATAAATTACTAGCAACCATCCAGTAAATAAAAAGAATTTGTTTATTTTTGTATAATATTATTACTACACATACCATCAAAAGGAATCAGGTTATCTGCAGACAGAGACTTTAAACAAGCCTGGAAATCTAAAAGCTCTAAAGGTTTGTGTGAAAAACTTTCTCTTCCTGAAATTCTGTAAATTTCAAAGACATACAAAATTAGCACATGTATGCCATACATTATTTATTCAATTTTTAAAATAGGAATACAAGTTGAAAATAAAGTAGAAATATCTAAAAATTCTGATATAAATGTCATTATCCCGAACTTTACAGTTTTGTTGTTTGTTTTGTTTGATGGTGTTTAACGCCACTTTCAACAATATTTCAGTTATATCGTGGCAGTCAGTTTTATTGGTGGAGGAAACCTGAGGACTCCAGAGAAAACAACCGACCTGTCACAAATCACTGACAAACTTTATCACATAATGTTGTACACCTCAACCTGATCGAGATTCGAACTCACAACTTCAGTGGTGATAAGCACTGATTGCATAGGTAGTTGTAAATCCAACTACCATATGATCACGGCCACGACAGCCCCTCAAACTTTACAGAGTTTATCCTAATTATGTCACAAAAAATAAAAATATTCTGTAATTATTTATCATTAGTCTCCATACATTACATTCAAATCAGTGACAAAAATAATCCTCATCCAGACACCTCCCCCTGATATTTCTAGCAGCATCAATATCATCATAATATTGTTTGCTTTCCAAACATCTAAATAAATGTATCAGACTACCAGTTTTTGTCTGGTTTCTTGGACATGAAGAAAAACATAAAATGTGAAATTTCTAAAACAAATTTTCAATTTATTAAGAAAGGATCAAAATGAATACTGGGTATCGGTAGGTTGTCAAAGTATCAGATGGAGTTCATTGGCTGTTAAGTACATGTATCAGGTTTGGATGACACTTTAACTAAAATTTATAGGGTGGTAGTATATTTTAAAAACGGCTACAAGAGCTGTATAGAGTAACATTAAAATTTCATTCATGAGTATTAAAAGTGCCTTCTGATCTCCTCATACAATTAATTCTGGAATATCCCTCTCAGAGCTTGGAATGGAAGCCAGAAGATTTATTTATAAATTAGTCAACAGGCAGTAAAACCTATCTAAACTGAACCACGGAGCAACTATTGTGTTCGGAATAGAAAGGTGTTCGGTTTATACAGGTTAGATTAACAAATATTTATTCAGGGTTCGGGTTAGACAGGTTTCACTGTAAATTGAAAAATAATTATCAACCTATAATGATCTTTGAATGTCAACAGAAGTCTTTCGAAAAATGTTTGATGGATGTTAGCATCATCTATAACTAAATGTGTCAGCTGATGGTTCTCTAGTTTCTTCACAATTTGATTCACCAATTCCTCAGACTCAGAATCTGTAAAATAGACATTACAATGGGTAGAGTAATGTATAAAACTTATTCCGATTGCTATGACCATAAAATGTTTGCAGTTATATGATCAGATTATGGTACATTGTATGTGTGCAGGTGTTTCAATGTTGTGGTTTTCTGTCTGTAGACACATTAATGTGCCTGTCCCATGACAGAACAAGTATTTCATGGTCTTTTTGTTTTCATTGACTTGTGATGGGAGGTACATTTGTAGTTTGTTTTATTGTTGATATTGATGAAATAGTTGACCATCTCTGTTTAAACTTTCTTTTAACAAAAATGGTTTTTTTTCACAATATTTGACCACAATCCACCTGGAATATAAACACAGAATAAAGAGTCAGATTGATTTTGGGGATTCTAACCTTAATCATAAATATAAACAAGAGGTCCCAGTGTGCCAATATGGTAGGCTTGCTGTGGTCGTATCAAACTGCAATAAGATAGTTTTTCTCCAAGACAAAACACATATACCTGTAGATGCCAAGCTTAAAGTTGCATTAACATGACCAATGATGTTAAATGGAACAATAAATATGGTTATTTCATTTTTGCCTAAAATGCAACTATTGAAGGGATACTTTTGGTCAAAATATTTTGTACTCCTTTAAATTCATTTCCTTAGTTCATAAATACAAATGCTGCAATTTAATTCTATTGATCTATTCTTTATGTTGCGCACTCTATGAATCCATACATAAATTACAAAACTATTAATCAACCAATATATATAGGGTTAGGGTTATGGTTTTTAACGCCACTTTCAACAATATTTCAGCTATATTGTGGCGATCAATTTTATTGGTGGAGGAAATCGGAGAAAACCACTTCTAGAGTCATTCTTCCCTTTTCTACCTGCATTACCTTAATATATTAATGACTTACCTGTATCAAATATAGCAAACTTAGTCAGAGAAGTCCAATGTGGTAAAACTTGAATCAACACATTTTCAAAGTCTTCTTTACAATGAGAATGTGTATTTAACATGGCAAATGTATTTAATCCTTTCAATTTCATATATGATCCATCTAGTGAATAAATTCCTCTAGTTATTAATGGTTCATTACTAGGAATGGGTGTGATTGCCTCGTCAAATAAATCAATTTCGTCCTGAGCCACATGTTTATCACCATTTTCATCTGAGTAATACTCCTGACTTTCTATCTCTAAATCCATACAATACTGATCCAATTCAGGACAGGCACTATGATATTCTGGAGTTTTAGAGTGTGAAATTATTTTTGGAGTGGTTAAATGAGGACTGTTTCCAGATTTAGAGGTTGATGGTATACAATCCACATCACATACTTCTATAGATATATCAGAAACTGGTTCCTTGTTTAAATTTTCAAATTTTAAAGTATTGGACTTGTATTCAGCATCCTGATCACCATTATTTTCAAACTTAATTCCAGCACAAATTTGCATTAAATCACTCAAATTTTCTTTAGTTAATCTTACCATTGAGAAAACAGCATGAGTTACCTTCCCTTGATTAATTAACGTCTGCAGTAGAAACTTAATACTTTCAAAATATGTATCATTTACAGCTTGTATCTGAAGTATTTTTGTTGCACTTTTTAAAGCACTTAAAAGATTTTGATTCCTACATATCCAGCTACACTGTGAACCAATAATAGTCAAAGTCTCTGCATAGATTGAAAACTTCATAAGATCATTTAAATGCATTGTTAATTCTTTGCTGTTTTTCACTATAGCATCAGATGGCCACGGTTTGTTCATCTTGTGAAGAGGGCAGTGGAAAAGTGATATAGGATCTGAAATATGTAGAAGACATTTTAACAAGTAACATGTAAAAAGTCATTGGTCAATACAATGTAGAAACTTAACCAACATCAGTGTCTATCACCACGAACATTGCGAGTTTGAATCACGCTCATGGTGAGGTGTATTCAATACAACATTATGCGATTAAATTGGTCAGTATTTTGCAGCAGGTCTGTGGTTTCCCTATGTACTCTGGTTTCCTCCACCAATAAAACTGACTGCACGATATAACTGAAATATTTTTGAAAATGGTGTTAAACACCATAACCCTAACTTAACCAACATCTAAAAAACTGCTTTGAGTATTGGTCATTAAATGGTCAGGTATATATTATGAGATTAAAACATACTTACATCTTTCATTTGATGTTCCAAAGTATTTGACTCAATAATAAAGTATTTTCTAGTATTACTATTAATAAAAGATGGAAAAGCTTTGGTTTCAAGAAAATAAAATTCCAGATGAAATAATATCCTTATTTACATATATCAGGAAATATGGTCATCTGTTTGTACACACATAATCCAGTCATTGAAAAATAGTCTGCATTTTTAAAACCCATAATTGTAACAACATAAACTATTTATTATACCTACCAACAGTATTTAAATTAATAGAACAATAACTCAGAATTTCCCAAAAGTATTTCTGTAAATAAACCAGCTTAGGATTATCATTAAATCCTGACTCATGAAATATATTCATTACGATCTGTGATCTGGACCATCTTCTTTGTACATGTAGGTTCCATGTATGGTCTAATACTTTTCCTATGAATAATTTTAAAAAATCAAATCATAAATCAAAAGGGTAAGGGTGTTAGTAATTTTATGAAGTTTATATTTTAGAGTTGTACATGTACTACACAATTTTACAGATGAAACTATAATACCACAGGCATACATTACAGAATTGTTGATTTTTACACCAACATGTTAATGCTCGATGACTATATTCTGTTGTTAAGATTTTCAAAGTGCAAGATAAGGAGTTTCTCTTTCCAAAAAGTCTTAATGATTTTCTTCCACCAAACAGTCACCTAAGAAACGAAAAATTATTTATAGGAATTATGTAAGACATAATAGTGTCCAATGTTAAAGTGTCCCCCCGGACAATATTTTATAGAGATTGCGATATGAAATAGTGTCTGGTGCTATGAAATTGTGTTCTAGTATAGGGTTAGGGTAAAACATAATAGTGTCCTATGTTAAAGTGTCCCCTCAGACAATATGTTATAGAGATTGCAATATGAAATAGTGTCCTAGTATAGGGTTAGGGTAAGACATAATAGTGTCCTATGTTAAAGTGTCCCCCCCCCCAGAAAATATTTTATAGAGATTGCAATATGAAATAGTGTCCTAGTATAGGGTTAGGGTTAGGGTAAGACATAATAGTGTCCTATGTTAAAGTGTCCCCCCGAACAATATTTTATATAGATTGCGATATGAAATTGTGTCCTAGTATAGGGTTAGGGTCACTTCAGGTTAGGGTTAGGGTAAGACATAATAGTGTCCTATGTTAAAGTGTCCCCCCGGACAATATTTAATAGAGATTGCGATATGAAATAGTGTCCTAGTATAGGGTTAGTAGGGTTAGGATTAGGGAAAGACATAATAGTGTCCTATATTAAAGTGTCCCCCCCGGACAATATTTTATAGAGATTGCGATATGAAATAGTGTCTCCAGGACACTATAAGTTAACATATGTAAGTTTCTGGCGGACACTTTGAACTAGAGGACACAATTAAATGCTACAATTAGTGAGTGAGTGACTGTTGTTTAACGACAAATGAGCAATTTTTCAATCTAGTCTTTGCTCCTTATTCCTTATTTCTCTGTGCTTTACCGAAGAAGCATCATATACCAATTCCATAGTCTTTGGCTTGACCCAACCGTGACTTGAACCCACAATCTACAACATCAAAGGTGAGCATGCTAGCCATTACACCATCTATGCCATTCTAGAAATTATAAGGTATGGTTATTAAGATTCTGTCATTGTTACTACTTATTTAACCTTGGTTATTATTACTGTCACTAACTCACTATTTAGATGACAAAAAGTAAATAAACTTACTATTTAGGTAGTTTGGATCCAGTGATGACATCTCATAAAGGTCGTGTGCACTCAGATATGGCAAAAACTTCTCTTGAATATGCCAAGGAAGAGCTAAAATATAAAATATCATACATAATAGTATGAGTAAATATTGTATAACTATACTTGTAATGCTCTGGCAATTATTCAACGATTGTAAATCTCATTAGTGAAGATGTTGCAGTGACTGTGAGATGACAAACATGTATGATAAAGGACTATGCCGAACATAGCATGATATGACCGAGCTAGGTGATAAGTACATGTACTTCCTCCTGCAATGAAATATAACTAAAAAATTTCAAATGTCGGAATTGTGGCTCCTTTTAGCAATTTTCCATCAATTTTGTTTAGCTCATTTTCTTTATTGACTTATAAATAACTCATACAGATGAACAATTTGCAAAAAAAAAAAATGCATCATGAAGATTTAAACTCTGAAAGCAATAGAGGAAATCTATCAACATACTAGACAGACTACCAGCAACTCTAAACACAATCACTTCAAAAAAAAAAAACCCATCAAAACTGGATGAAAAATAAAAATTCTATACATTCCAAATACATTTGTTGTCTGTGAAATTTCAGTATTTGGACAGCTTTTCAAAATAAAACAGCTAAGCTTTTCTAATGGCCCCTCAGTCACATATAAATATGAACAATTTACAAAAAAAACCCTTAAAATTGGATGAACATTTTTATTTAACTATAATTTCGAAATTCCCCACTGTCAGCCTCTTTTATGTCAGAGGCTATGACTTTTATGCTGCTTCATTTCAGCCAGTTGTGACAGTGGTTTACCAAAATATTTTTTGAAACTTAAAACATATAGAGACCTCTGATAAAATATGTAATTCTCTTGGAGGTACTGGGGATATCATGTTAGGCTCTGCTTGACTCTTGGATCATAGATCTCTACTAAAAATATTTGAATATGACCAAAAAGGAATATTTATACTAAGTTTGATTTTTATTTTGTCTAGTGGTTAAAAGATCATTGAAATCTGAAAACTACAGATAATGAATGTCATGTGACAGAAATATCTCATGTGACCCTTCCCATCTGGTAACTTTAAGCACATACAAATCCTCTGAAATATAGCTTCGAAGATTAAGAAACAGACCAAATAATTCATACCCTAACATTCTGGTTAACAAAATAAAATTCAAATAATAGAATTTTGAATTGATTTCTAACAGTATTTGTTGACAGCTTTATTAGGGAATGCTCACAGGTGAAGCTCTGGCAAAATATATTCATTTGACATTAACAATGGAGTTTTCATATATTGTTGGAGCATCATAAATGAATTGTTTGTGAAAATCAATCTTTTTTGCATTTGTAGAGTACGTCTTACCAGTTACACTTTCTAACTTGAATATCTTTTGATGGTCACCAACAAAGTCTAACAATATCTGGAACAGTGATTTTGCCATTGCTTTATTATCTTTTTACTGAAGAAAAAAAAACACAAAACAGCACTTCAAACTATGTATGTGATCCTATGATAAAATGTTAAAATTATCAAAAAGTATTATGTAAAGGAAGAGTTTTTGTTGAATCATAAAATTTTTATATAGCTTTGTTGTCAACACTGCCAACAGTAAAACTATAGCCCTTATTTATAAGATGATTAATAACCACAAGCACTAGACACTATATGTATATCAATATTTATTCCGTAAGGTCAATGATGGAGGAAAAAATTAGAAGGCTTTCAACACAAAAATGTAAACAAATTGGTTTATTATTTTTATTCCTGAATGTCATAGTGGTCTGGTATTCAATAAATCATTAGATTAAGTAGTCCTGCATCCAAAAATTATCTATTTTTCAGTGGAATGCTCTTATAAAAAAAAAACTATAGGCTAGGAGCAAGGAACTTGTTTCATGTAATGGTCCAGCCCCTTCAATAGGTACAGGAAGGGGCTGGACCATGCATGAAACAAGTGCCTGCGAGCAAGTCCCTGAGCAGAAATACATAAAATCAAATCAATGTTAATCATTCAAATATTTTATTGTACCAATCATGGACCCTCAAGGGACAACAATCAATAATTATAATCAGATATACAAGCATACACATAACAGAAAACATATACATGTAGATAACATTTTACAGTAAAGCAAACACATTACTCAAACCAATTGTTATTTTAATTTATTCATTAAGTATTCCTTCGATCTGGCAATGCAACTAAGGTCTTGTGAGTTCATTTTGAAATTTGTACATTGGTTAATAACTCAAATTTGTATATATGTGTAATACATATAATATGGTGGCAAACGGCAAACACCAACAAACGGTGCTTGAGAATCATATATAATTCTCCTCATGCCAGATACAGATGAGCAAGCTTTTAGATAATCTTGTTGAGATTTGGCACTCTGTCTTTAAGCTACTTTTTGCTCTTTACCTCCTGTGATGAAGTACATGTACAGAGCAAAAAGTTGCTCCGAGAGCCCAAATCTCAAGGAGATTAGCTTTTAAAGTAAAGAAACAGTATACGTAGCAGTCTTTTTTTTACCAAGAGTCACCAAGGGACAGCTGTTCTAGGATGTGATGTCTGCATTTTGCATCATCCTTCTAATTGTGTCTGATGTTAACAGACATAAGGAATACAGAATAGCATAAGTGAGTGAGTGATTGACGCCAACTCTGCAATTTTTCAGCTATATCATGGCGAGAACAAGTTAATTTTCAATGAGGTGATGATGAGGTCTGTTTTGTACTAGATCAACACGATTAGTTCAAAATGGATTTTTATAGTGCTAGCTCACTGAAACAACAGTCTGTAAATAGACATGTAAATTGACGCCAACTCTGCAATTTTTCAGCTATATCATGGCGAGAACAAGTTAATTTTCAATGAGGTGATGATGAGGTCTGTTTTGTACTAGATCAACACGATTAGTTCAAAATGGATTTTTATAGTGCTAGCTCACTGAAACAACAGTCTGTAAATAGACATGTGGCCCTACTCGGACACATTATCCTGATTCCGAGCCAACCAGTCTTTGCTCTTTCTCCTTAAATTAATGCAGCATGCTTAGCGTAGAAGCAACAAATACCAATTTTATAGTCTTTGGTTTGACAGAATCAGCCCGATTATCAGGAGTCGAACCCATGATCTACCGCACTCCAACCATTACGGATCAGGATTACACCACCGATACGGTTCCGAATATCATAAAGATTCACAGTATTTAACTATTTACAATGCTACAGAAATAAAAAAAAAAAAAAAATTTAATCAATGCATTTCCACAGGTTCTTACTCCTTATCTCCTTATTCAATAACATCATTTTTTTATGTAAGGTTAATGGTTGTCAATTTATCTCATGATATGAATGATTTTCGTCTCCATCCTCACCTGAGTCGCATTCGCAATGTCTTTTCCTATGTTGGGACTAACTTAGTCACTAAGTCATGCCCAAGGAAGGCCAAGCCAAGGTGTGGGAGAGAGAGAAAAATGGGACCTAGATTGATCATATCTTATCTTATCATACGACCATACAACAGTATTCTTAAGAAGTTAATACTTGTAATACTATGCTTTCGGTCTTATTATAGGCTAGCGGTATATCGAAAATGATCGATTTCTTTCTCCTACAGTCTGCTTTAATGTACTCTTCAATCCGGAGATACGTAAAGTCCGATATGCAGTTGACGTTTGTAGCAGTTTTCACTTTGCTGTTTGGATATTTACCGACAGATTCAAATGAGAATGAAGCAAATTACTGTTTTACTCTTAACAATGAAATAAAGTGTGAAAGTCTTTCTAATATTAGGTTGACACGTCTGGAAACACACGAGGTAAAACAAAAATGGTCATGACCAGCACGCCACGAGTGCGTTCGAATAATCGATGAAGTTTCCGGTCTAGATTTACTTTGGTGGTCCCAACTTTTATAGAATTTAAATTTACTTTACGAGTCTCAACCCATAAACGATAACCCTGACATTAACCCTAGCCTTAACCCCAACCCTTAACCTGACTCCAAGGCAAGACCCTTCCTTTTTAAGCCAAATTAAGGTTATGTTGGGACTCTTACAGTAAAGTAAATAAAGCCCTTTATTAAAGGCCAAGTTTCCCAATACAATACAGTAGATAGAAAGACCTCCTCCGATTTGTTTTGTAGTAGAAAACCATAGTGTTCTATGACAAATTGTTAGATGCATCCTCTTCTGTGAATAAATATGACGAAGGTCTCAGAATTTACAGAAAGGAATTCCATTATAACTGAAGTAGACAGGTAGATACAACAACGAATTCTTACATCAAGATGTACCATTCCACTTCAGTCTTAAGGTACCGGGTCGTTTTGCCCCGAATCCCGTTCGCCCTCGGGTCGTTTCACCCCTATTCCCGTTCGTCCCGGGTCGTTTCACCCTCATTTATTAATAGTGCTTTAAAAAATGAAATATGTAAAATACCATTGCAAATATTCGTATTTTGGATGTTCATGGGTACTTTATTTTTGTCTTCTTCATAATTAACATGCTTTCTTGACATGTTTAATATTATGTATTGCTTTACTCTTTGTTTGACATCTGATTAAATTTATACTATTTTAGCATTTGATGCGTAATTCATTAAAAAAGAGGTTATTTGCGCACTTGTACAGCATCTTAGTCATTTCATGTACTTTCGCGTTGGTACAAAAAAAAACTTTTTAGTGTTCTTGTGTGGTTTTTTGTAAATTTTGCAAGAAAAGTTTCGCTTGAGATCTTTAGCAAAAGTAGACCAAAATGAATGAAATATTATTTTTTTTTGTATACAACTAATAAATAAATAATTAAAGTAGATCAAAATGAATGATTTTTTTTTTTTGCATACAACTAATAAATAAATAATTAACAAAAAATTGTCGAAAAAGACTTCATCTATAATATAATAGCGATTAAGTGGGGCGAATCGACTCACTTTTTGGGGTGAAACGACCCGGGGCGAACAGGTAATCGGGGCGAAATGTCCCGGATTCCAGTCTTAATGATAATGTGACCCTTTGCATTTCAGTATTTTATGCTGCATCATATTATATTTTTACAACTATTAAGTTGAAATTGGCATATCATGTTCTTGTATTAATATGAAACTGTTTTTATTTGGAAAAGTCTGTTCTATCTTTAATATTCTGGTAGAAGTTGTAGTAAATGTATATTCTACCTCTTTGACTCCCAGCAATGTTGTCATTTGCTAGGTACAGATTGTCTTGCTACATGTTTAATATCAAACTCTGTATTGGCCTATGTTAATAGCATGATATTCTTAGTCTTCTATTGGATGAAAATTTAGTGAAAGTACTAGAATGTCCACTGTGTAGAACCATTTACCTGTCATACAGTTTATGGATTGATATTGTATTTTTCAGTCAGGTTATGTAGAGAATATCAAAACAGAAGATGGAAGAGAGATTCAGATGACAACATTAGCTGTAAAACCTTTAATATTAGGTAGGTGAATTACTTCTATTAATAAAATCATTGGTTATCATCATATTGAGTGAGTGACATGATCTTATGGTAGTTGGATTTACAACTACCTTGGCAATCAGTGTCTTTCACTATTAAAGTTGTGAGTGAATCCCACTCATGGCGAGGTGTACTTGATACAACATTATGTGATGAAGTTTGTCAGTGACTTGCGACAGGTCGGTGGTTTTCTCTATACAACATTATGTGATGAAGTTTGTCAGTGACTTGCGACAGATCTGTGGTTTTCTCTATACAACATTATGTGATGAAGTTTGTCAGTGACTTTCGACGGGTCGGTGGTTTTCTCTATACAACATTATGTGATGAAGTTTGTCAGTGACTTGCGACAGATCGGTGGTTTTCTCTATACAACATTATGTGATAAAGTTTGTCAGTGACTTGCGACAGGTCGGTGGTTTTCTCTATACAACATTATGTGATGAAGTTTGTCAGTGACTTGCGACAGATCTGTGGTTTTCTCTATACAACAATATGTGATGAAGTTTGTCAGTGACTTTCGACGGGTCAGTGGTTTTCTCTATACAACATTATGTGATGAAGTTTGTCAGTGACTTGCGACAGGTCGGTGGTTTTCTCTATACAACATTATGTGATGAAGTTTGTCAGTGACTTGCGACAGGTCGGTGGTTTTCTCCAGGTATTCTGGTTTGCTCCACCAATAAAACTGAATGCCACGATATAACTGAAAGTGGCATTAAACTCCATAACCCAAACCGCTAACCCTCATATCGAGTCTAATAAAATAATAGAGCAAATCAAAATCTGGATAGACAAACAATAACTGTGGAACATAAAATACTAATTGAAAGGAACAATTAAACAAATCAAAATCTGGATAGACAACACAACACTAGTGGAACAAAAAATACAATTTACAGGAAAAAATAAAACAAACCACATTCTGGATTGATAAAACAACACCATTAATTAAGCCAGGTTTTGTTCTAGTATTATATGAATGATATTTTATTTTCCCTACTACACAGAAATTCCAGAATTTTTGACAAAAGAGGAATGTAGACATCTCATAGACCTAGCCATAGCAGAAGGCTTAGAATCTAGTGAAACATTAAACTGGAGTGACAAAAAAAGATTCCTATTACAAGATACAGACAATGACAAAAGACTTAATCTAGATGAGGTTTGATAGTTTTAGAATTTGAATGAGTACCGATACTTGAATTCCAATGGCAGGGGTTTAGAAATATTGTGAAATTTCTACTTTTTTCTTGGAAAGTAGACATATATAAATGCTGTAAAACTTCTTAAGAATCTTCAAATAAAAGCTGAGTACAAGTATTAATTTTAAGTTAACATTCTGCTTACTGTCAATGATTATTGGATTCCAGTATCATACAAGAAAAACTAAATCTTTTAGTTTATTTTATATTTTTGAGTTAAATTACAATTAGTAATAACATTTAGGGATAACTGAACATCTTAGTTAGACAAATTCATTAGTCCAATCTTGTTATCTGGAAATATACAAGTCATTTTTTTGGAAAACACATAGCAATAGTTGGCTAAATTTGCTTGAATATTCAGTTTTAACTTAAACTGTAATTGTATGTCCCTTCGACTATAACACAAAATTTTGAACTGTAGATTCACGATAGTAATTATCTAAATATGATACCTGCAGGTCAAATTACTATTCAACATCTTGTTTTATCATACCTTAACCTACTGCTCATTCTATGTACTCAACTTTTTTTAATGTAGAAAACACATTTTAGGTAGGTTATCGGTCTTAAATGCCAAGGTCAACAATATATGATGGAGAAAACTGGAATACATCAAGCCTGCAGAAAATAAAAATAAAACAGCTGCATGTCGCTGACAAATTTGATCACATGAAGTTGTACTCCTGTTATGGGTGGCAAATCATTCATCCACCTATAGTGGTAATGGGCTCTGATTACATACCATTGTAGATACACTGTAGAATTATATCCAAGTACCATTCCATATGATTGTGACCATGGCAACCTCCATTAGACAGGATAATTTGTGGTAATTGCCTTAATACATTGATGAATGACATTTTTCTTTTATTACTGTAATAGATGAAGGTTACATTAATGGGTGCATTTGATGTACACTTTGACAAGGAAGATCTGTTACAGATGTAAGTACAACACCTTAAGACAGTATTGTTTTCAGTTATGGCTGATTTATTGTTTTGTTTGTTTGTTTGATGGTGTTTAACGCCACTTTCAACAATATTTCAGTTATATCGTGGCGGTCAGTTTTATTTTTGGAGGAAACCGGAAAAAACCACCGACCTGTGGAAAGTCATTCACAAACTTTATCACATAATGTTCTTGTTGAGTACATCACATCATGAGTGGGATTTGAACTCACAACTTTAGTGGTTATAGACACTGATTGCACAGATATGGTTGTAATTCCAACTACCATACGATCACGACCACGATGGACCTCTGGATTTATTGTTACACTCTAGACAAGGTTTTCATACAGATATACTGTACAAAGTATAAATTTACACATAAATGTAATCTAGTTTGTTTGTTTTTTCAACATTTTTTGTAAACATTTTTTATCCCGAATAGAAGAAAATAAGAGCCATACTTCCATTTTACCATATCTGCCAACCTCTGATATTTTTACAGGTATGACATACCTTTCTATTAATGATGTAAATATTGTACATGTGCTATAAAAATAGATAATTAGTTAATATCATGTTTGTTTCCATTGAATAAGCCCTATATATATACCAGGTACAGTCAACCCTGTTTTAGTGACCACCTCTATTAAGCAATAACTTGTATGGTGTGACCTTAATTTTAATTTCCCTTCACAGTGCATTTAATATCAATTAAACCTGTATTAAGTGACCACCTGCCTTATTTGACCATATTTCACTGTTTCACTGTTCCCTTGGAAGGTCACATAACACATGTTTGGCTGTAATTAAATATAATGCCATTTAACCAGTCACTGTATGTAGATGTTTTATATACTTCTAGGTACAAGGAAATTAAGATAGACAAAGACAATGATGGTAATATATTTACTTCCTTGATTAAAGAATAACAGTCAAACCTGCTATAAATAACATAAGAAACATGAACTGCTTACCCTTTACAAACACCTGGGTTCACCCACTGGATTTTGGTGGTGGTCTCTGTTGCTCATCTTTATAATTTTCTGTGTTGTGTTTTTTGTTTCGTTTGTCTTTGTTCTGTATCTTAAACCCAATGTTGCTTGTGTCTGGATTGTCCATATTTTTATTTCCCCTTCGGTTTTCTCTAGCCTTTAGTTTATGTCTATAGTACATATTGAGGTATAATATACTAATATACACCCATTCTATTATTAGAAGTAGTAGAAGAAGACGGGAATGTAGGATGTCATGTAAAATGATTCACAGTATATTTTTGATCAAAATAACGGTAATGATATCATTAAAAGGAATCAGGTTATATTGGACCATTCAACCTTTTACATAAATATTTCACTGGTATGCTTTTTATGTCCCCAGCAGCTCTTTTAGTCCAGCTGGCCTTAATTAATATATTCTTATCTGAATACCACTATTTAGTCTTTTGAGAAACCACTGAACCATTTGAAAGCAAAGTTGGCTTGAAAGTTCCTTGGATGGTTCTCTACAAAATGTCTGTTTTTTTGTGTGTCAAAATTCCCCGACTCAATCAGAAATACAAAATGACCACCACAGTACATAAAACTCTATGTGAAAATATATAAAAACAATCTTTTTCTGTGATACAAACCTTTTTGAACTCAAACAGTGTATAAATAATCAGATATCAATGCAGGCATGAGTGAACATCTAGTGGGGACATTATGATGTCTAACACCACTTTCAACAATATTTCAGTTATATCGTGGCGGTCAGTTTTATTGGTGGAGGAAATCATAGTACCCGTAGAAAACCACCAACCTGTCGCAAATCACTGACAAACTTAATGTTGTATCAAGTATACCTCTCCATGAGCGGGATTCAAACTTACAATGTTTGTGTTGATAGACACTGATTGCATAGGTACTTGTAAATGTAACTATCATACGAACATGAACACGACCACGACGACCCCAGAAAACTTGACTGAACAAAAACAGTGCATATACAATCAGATATCAATACAAGCACGAGTGAACATCTAGGAGAAAACCACCGACCTGTCGCAAGTCACTGACAAACTTTTTCACATAATGTTGTACACCTCGCCCTGATCGAGATTCGAACTCACAACATCAGTGGTGATAGGCACTGATTGCATAGGTAGTTGTAAATCCAACTACCATACGATCATGGCCACGATGCCACCACCCCCCTCTTTGTCTTGTAAACAAATGGTAATATACATGTAATAATTATATTATTTCTGCAGAATATATAACACAAAAAGAAATGGAGTCCTTTTCACCAAAACATTTTGAAGTATATATAAATAAATTTGTGAGGTCCCACCCAGAGAAACATTCCCGTTATAGCAGACAGGTATGGCTGTGGCCTGACACTTCAGAGGATGAAGTTTTTAACAGAATTATAAATCGGTAAGAAGTAATTTTGACATGATATTCTCGTCATGGAATTAAGAGAAAAAGGACTAATACATGGATTATTTAATTATTTTGTAAAAATATCACATTAAAATCTTCTCCTCAGAAACCATTTATTAAATGATATCATATTCGGATGGGTAGGTCTTTGGGTTGTCCACTTTCAAAATTGTGTCCGACAGCCCTCCTCTTCATCCAAGAGTACCACCATGGCGAAAAATGGAAATTTCTTAAATTGAGCATTAATGCTTTTATTTTTAAGACAAAATGATTTCAAATTTAAACAGCAGTTGCATGTTAATGAGTAGTTTAACATGTCTTTGGGGTTTTTCTGTAAAGTTTTCTGTCCAGCTGATTTATACTGATTATGCAAATTATGGTTATTTTAATAGAAAAATGATATTAAAATCTTCTCCTCGGAAACCATTAATCCAAATGAAACCATTGGACTTGGATAGTTTGTAAGTTGTCCTCTTTCAAAATTGTGTCAGACAGTCTTGTCCTCCATCCAAGATGGTTGCCATTAATAAAATTAGACATTTCTGTAATTGGCAATAAAAGGTAAATTTTCAGGTGGAATTTGAATTTTTACCTGCTTAAAATATGTTCCTACCTTTTCTATAAAATTTAGAAGTCAAATTGAAAACCAGTTGAGTGAATGTCGGCTCCTGGGATTTTCTATATATAGCTAGTTTACTGGTAGTTTGTCACTGACAGACAGAATTAAGAATGAATTTGACATTATAGTCAGCAAACCTGTTATGTTATTAAGTCTCCCAAACAACGTTTGGAGACTTATTGTTTTTGCTCCGTTTCTTCTTATTATTATTATTCTTATTATTAAGTCTCCCAAACAACGTTTCTTATTGTTTTTGCTCCGTTTCTTCTTATTATTATTATTATTATTCTTATTCTTGTTATTCTCCTTTCTTTCCGTGCACCATGAACTTGTCCATGGCAGATCTCAGGAACTACAGGACAGAATTTCATGAAACTTGGTGGAGTTATAGATATATGTTTCTAGTTGATCCTAAAGTTTTCAGATTTGTGGTAAAGGGGGTCAAAGCCATATTTTTGGGGGTTCAAAGGGGGTGTGGGTTACTATAGAATCCTATGGGAAACTTGAAATTTCGTACATTAATGTTGATAACTTCTAACTGGATAATGATAGAGACATAAATTTTGACATAGTGATAGGTCACCATTAGAGGAGCAATTTTGCGTTTTCAAAATTTTCAAGATGTCTGCCATTTTCAAAATGGCTGCCAAAACACGACATAAAAAATGGGCGGTAAAAATTCAACATTGTCCGATATCATCAAAATTTTATATGTGGGTAGATAATGATGTCCCGAATTGATTCCCTACATTGAAAAATTTCTACCGGTCGCCATATTCAAAATGGCCGCCATAATACCGCAAAAATTCAACATTGTCCGATATCATCAAAATTTGATATGTGGGTAGATAATGATGTCCCGAATTGATTCCCGACATTGAAAAATTTCTACTGGTCGCCATTTTCAAAATAGCCGCCACAATACCGCACAAATTCAACATTGTCCGATTTCAACGCCATTTCATATGTGGGTAGATTATGATGTCCCAAATTGATTCCTGACATCGAAAAATTTCTACCGGTCGCCATTTTCAAAATGGTCGCCATAATACTGCACAAATTCAACATTGTTTGATTTCAACGTCCTGAATTGATTCCCGACATAGAAAAATTTCTTCCGGTCTCCATTTTCAAAATGGCCACCACAATACCACAAAAATTCAACATTGTTCAATTTCAAAGGTAGCTTTTGATTTATTTTTTAAACCTGTTGTCAGTGGCCGGTTTGGGAGACTCCATAATCGTTAGATTATAATCATATCTTGTTAAAATTATTTTGTCCTTATGTGTGAAATATAATACGGTAAACAGACATTGCTGATGTTATGCATAGATATATAAGAAAAAATGTTTAGACTGTGATGATCAACAAAATGAACAATCAGCTCTCACTTCAAATTGGTGGGCATATACTAGAGTAATTACAGGGAAAATTATAACTGTGTTGTAGAACACAAATTTTCTTCATTTGACTTTCAATTTTACTTTATAAATATGGAAGATTTGATTAATTGACCATGCATATTATTCACAAACATTAGAAATTTTTGTCTGTGATTGTGTAGTTTATATACAATTCATTCCATGAACTAGTTTAAAATATTCCTTTCAGAGCTTCTAGCATTGTAGATCTGCCAGTGGAATTATTAAAACTTAGTGATTTTCAGGTGAGTATTATGTTAAGATGATATATTCAGTCAGACTCCATCTATGCAATACCTCACTTGGATTCATACCGCTTCAAAATGACAAAGCATATTTAACAATCAGTAATGAGCTAACATTTTCTTTTTCTTTGATCCTTTGATTTAATGGACAGTTATCTTTTGATAAACCTATAGTATATTGACTGACCTAAGACATTTGTCCACATCTTTTTAATTTCAATCAAAAATTGTTTAGTATTATATGATAGTCAGAAAGAAAAATACATGTTATATGATTGTCAGAATACATGTTATATGATAGTCAGAATACATGTTATATGATAGTCAGAAAGAAAAGTACATGTTATATGATAGTCAGAAAGAAAAGTATGTGTTTTATGATAGTCAGAAAGAAAAGTATGTGTTATATGATAGTCAGAAAGAAAAGTATGTGTTATATGATAGTCAGAAAGAAAAGTATGTGTTATATGATAGTCAGAAAGAAAAGTACATGTTATATGATAGTCAGAAAGAAAAGTATGTGTTATATGATAGTCAGAAAGAAAAGTACATGTTATATGATAGTCAGAAAGAAAAGTACATGTTATATGATAGTCAGAAAGAAAAGTATGTGTTATATGATAGTCAGAAAGAAAAGTATGTGTTATATGATAGTCAGAAAGAAAAGTATGTGTTATATGATAGTCAGAAAGAAAAGTACATGTTATATGATAGTCAGAAAGAAAAGTACATGTTATATGATAGTCAGAAAGAAAAGTATGTGTTATATGATAGTCAGAAAGAAAAGTATGTGTTATATGATAGTCAGAAAGAAAAGTATGTGTTATATGATAGTCAGAAAGAAAAGTATGTGTTATATGATAGTCAGAAAGAAAAGTATGTGTTATATGATAGTCAGAAAGAAAAGTATGTGTTATATGATAGTCAGAAAGAAAAGTATGTGTTATATGATAGTCAGAAAGAAAAGTATGTGTTATATGATAGTCAGAAAGAAAAGTATGTGTTATATGATAGTCAGAAAGAAAAGTATGTGTTATATGATAGTCAGAAAGAAAAGTATGTGTTATATGATAGTCAGAAAGAAAAGTATGTGTTATATGATAGTCAGAAAGAAAAGTATGTGTTATATGATAGTCAGAAAGAAAAGTATGTGTACTTGTGAATGGTGGTTTTATTTTATTAACCTTAGTTTAAACAACTGATCATAATGTTATTTGTCATTGTTTTAATGTCATTGTTGTAAACTAAAATACTTATAAGACAACTACTAGTATTCTTACATTCTGAATATCAAAAATAAATGACGAGTATCAGAACAAGGCAGTAATTTACAAATGCACGTTAATAGCACATAAATGAATTGCCATCAGTGTTGGGATATGAGTGCACAGGACAAAGAGAACCTCAAAATTTGCCTTACAACAGGTCACTAACGACAACTCCTAACAAGCTGCTGCATTAAAAGCTGCTGCAAGTTGTATTTAATGTGTAAGGAGTGTGATATTCTCCGATTTTTGAAGCACTCATTTATGTCTTGTGTGTATTTAATTTGTCTTGCACAACTGGTAGAGAAACTAGCTTCTATCTCTATACCTCAGGGATCACAATATTTGTTATCTTGTTTTATTTTTAAGTTGTAAACTATAACATTAAAGGTCATTACCATGCCCACTGGGGATTCCCTATACCTCAGAGATCACAATATTTCATGTCTTGTTTTATTTTTAGGTTGTAAATTATAACATTAATTTAAAGGTCATTACCATGCCCACTGGGATTCTCTATACCTCAGAGATCACAATATTTCATGTCTTGTTTTATTATTAGGTTGTAAACTATAGCATAAAAGGTCATTACCATGCCCACTGGGGATTCCCTATCCCTCAGGGATCACAATATTTCATATCTTGTTTTATTTTTAGAGTGTAAATTATAACATTAAAGGTCATTACCATGCCCACTAGGGATTCCCTATACCTCAGGGATCACAATATTTCATGTCTTGTTTTATTTTTAGGTTGTAAATTATAACATTAAAGGTCATTATCATGCCCACTGGGGATTCCCTATACCTCAGGGATCACAATATTTCATGTCTTGTTTTATTTTTAGGTTGTAAATTATAACATTAAAGGTCATTACCATGCCCACTGGGGATTCCCTATACCTCAGGGATCACAATATTTCATGTCTTGTTTTATTTTTTGGTTGTAAATTATAACATTAAAGGTCATTACCATGCCTACTCCCTATACCTCAGGGATCACAATATTTTATGTCATGTTTTATTATTAGGTTGTAAACTATAGCATAAAAGATCATTACCATGCCCACTGGGGATTCCCTATCCCTCAGGGATCACAATATTTCCTGTCTTGTTTTATTTTTAGGTTGTAAATTATAACATTAAAGGTCATTACCATGCCCACTGGGGATTCCCTATACCTCAGTGATCACAATATTTCATGTCTTGTTTTATTTTTAGGTTGTAAATTATAACATTAAAGGTCATTACCATGCCCACTGGGGATTCCCTATACCTCAGGGATCACAATATTTCATGTCTTGTTTTATTTTTAGGTTGTAAATTATAACATTAAAGGTCATTACCATGCCCACTGGGGATTCCCTATACCTCAGGGATCACAATATTTCATGTCTTGTTTTATTTTTAGGTTGTAAATTATAACATTATAGGTCATTACCATGCCCACTGGGGATTCCCTATCCCTCAGGGATCACAATATTTCATGTCTTGTTTTATTTTTAGGTTGTAAATTATAACATTAAAGGTCATTACCATGCCCTCAGGGATCACAATATTTTATGTCACGTTTTATTATTAGGTTGTAAACTATAGCATAAAAGATCATTACCATGCCCACTGGGGATTCCCTATCCCTCAGGGATCACAATATTTCCTGTCTTGTTTTATTTTTAGGTTGTAAATTATAACATTAAAGGTCATTACCATGCCCACTGGGGATTCCCTATACCTCAGTGATCACAATATTTCATGTCTTGTTTTATTTTTAGGTTGTAAATTATAACATTAAAGGTCATTACCATGCCCACTGGGGATTCCCTATACCTCAGGGATCACAATATTTCATGTCTTGTTTTATTTTTAGGTTGTAAATTATAACATTAAAGGTCATTACCATGCCCACTGGGGATTCCCTATACCTCAGGGATCACAATATTTCATGTCTTGTTTTATTTTTAGGTTGTAAATTATAACATTAAAGGTCATTACCATGCCCACTGGGGATTCCCTATACCTCAGGGATCACAATATTTCATGTCTTGTTTTATTTTTAGGTTGTAAATTATAATATTAAAGGTCATTACCATGCCCACTGGGGATTCCCTATACCTCAGGGATCACAATATTTTATGTCTTGTTTTATTATTAGGTTGTAAACTATAGCATAAAAGATCATTACCATGTCCACTGGGGATTCCCTATACCTCAGGGATCACAATATTTCATGTCTTGTTTTATTTTTAGGTTGTAAATTATAACATTAAAGGTCATTACCATGCCCACTGGGGATTCCCTATACCCACCTCAGGGATCACAATATTTCATGTTTTGTTTGATTATTAGGTTGTAAATTATAACATTAAAGGTCATTACCATGCCCACTGGGGATTCCCTATACCTCAGGGATCACAATATTTTATGTCTTGTTTTATTTTTAGGTTGTAAATTATAACATTAAAGGTCATTACCATGCCCACTGGGGATTCCCTATACCTCAGGGATCACAATATTTCATGTCTTGTTTTATTTTTAGGTTGTAAATTATAACATTATAGGTCATTACCATGCCCACTGGGGATTCCCTATACCTCAGGGATCACAATATTTCATGTCTTGTTTTATTTTTAGGTTGTAAATTATAACATTAAAGGTCATTACCATGCCCACTGGGGATTCCCTATACCTCAGGGATCACAATATTTTATGTCTTGTTTTATTATTAGGTTGTAAACTATAGCATAAAAGATCATTACCATGCCCACTGGGGATTCCCTATACCCACCTCAGGGATCACAATATTTTATGTCTTGTTTTATTATTAGGTTGTAAACTATAGCATAAAAGATCATTACCATGCCCACTGGGGATTCCCTATACCTCAGGGATCACAATATTTCATGTCTTGTTTTATTTTTAGGTTGTAAATTATAACATTAAAGGTCATTACCATGCCCACTGGGGATTCCCTATACCCACCTCAGGGATCACAATATTTCATGTTTTGTTTTATTATTAGGTTGTAAATTATAACATTAAAGGTCATTACCATGCCCACTGGGGATTCCCTATACCTCAGGGATCACAATATTTTATGTCTTGTTTTATTTTTAGGTTGTAAATTATAACATTAAAGGTCATTACCATGCCCACTGGGGATTCCCTATACCTCAGGGATCACAATATTTCATGTCTTGTTTTATTTTTAGGTTGTAAATTATAACATTAAAGGTCATTACCATGCCCACTGGGGATTCCCTATACCTCAGTGATCACAATATTTCATGTCTTGTTTTATTTTTAGGTTGTAAATTATAACATTAAAGGTCATTACCATGCCCACTGGGGATTCCCTATACCTCAGGGATCACAATATTTTATGTCTTGTTTTATTTTTAGGTTGTAAACTATAACATTAAAGGTCATTACCATGCCCACTGGGGATTCCCTATACCTCAGGGATCACAATATTTTATGTCTTGTTTTATTTTTAGGTTGTAAACTATAACATTAAAGGTCATTACCATGCCCACTAGGGATTCCCTATACCTCAGGGATCACAATATTTCCTGTCTTGTTTTATTTTTAGGTTGTAAATTATAACATTAAAGGTCATTACCATGCCCACTGGGGATTCCCTATACCTCAGTGATCACAATATTTCATGTCTTGTTTTATTTTTAGGTTGTAAATTATAACATTAAAGGTCATTACCATGCCCACTGGGGATTCCCTATACCTCAGTGATCACAATATTTCATGTCTTGTTTTATTTTTAGGTTGTAAATTATAACATTATAGGTCATTACCATGCCCACTGGGGATTCCCTATACCTCAGGGATCACAATATTTCATGTCTTGTTTTATTTTTAGGTTGTAAATTATAACATTAAAGGTCATTACCATGCCCACTGGGGATTCCCTATACCTCAGGGATCACAATATTTTATGTCTTGTTTTATTATTAGGTTGTAAACTATAGCATAAAAGATCATTACCATGCCCACTGGGGATTCCCTATACCCACCTCAGGGATCACAATATTTTATGTCTTGTTTTATTATTAGGTTGTAAACTATAGCATAAAAGATCATTACCATGCCCACTGGGGATACCCTATACCTCAGGGATCACAATATTTCATGTCTTGTTTTATTTTTAGGTTGTAAATTATAACATTAAAGGTCATTACCATGCCCACTGGGGATTCCCTATACCCACCTCAGGGATCACAATATTTCATGTTTTGTTTTATTATTAGGTTGTAAATTATAACATTAAAGGTCATTACCATGCCCACTGGGGATTCCCTATACCTCAGGGATCACAATATTTTATGTCTTGTTTTATTTTTAGGTTGTAAATTATAACATTAAAGGTCATTACCATGCCCACTGGGGATTCCCTATACCTCAGGGATCACAATATTTCATGTCTTGTTTTATTTTTAGGTTGTAAATTATAACATTAAAGGTCATTACCATGCCCACTGGGGATTCCCTATACCTCAGTGATCACAATATTTCATGTCTTGTTTTATTTTTAGGTTGTAAATTATAACATTAAAGGTCATTACCATGCCCACTGGGGATTCCCTATACCTCAGGGATCACAATATTTTATGTCTTGTTTTATTTTTAGGTTGTAAACTATAACATTAAAGGTCATTACCATGCCCACTGGGGATTCCCTATACCTCAGGGATCACAATATTTTATGTCTTGTTTTATTTTTAGGTTGTAAACTATAACATTAAAGGTCATTACCATGCCCACTAGGGATTCCCTATACCTCAGGGATCACAATATTTCCTGTCTTGTTTTATTTTTAGGTTGTAAATTATAACATTAAAGGTCATTACCATGCCCACTGGGGATTCCCTATACCTCAGTGATCACAATATTTCATGTCTTGTTTTATTTTTAGGTTGTAAATTATAACATTAAAGGTCATTACCATGCCCACTGGGGATTCCCTATACCTCAGGGATCACAATATTTCATGTCTTGTTTTATTTTTAGGTTGTAAATTATAACATTAAAGGTCATTACCATGCCCACTGGGGATTCCCTATACCTCAGGGATCACAATATTTCATGTCTTGTTTTATTTTTAGGTTGTAAATTATAACATTATAGGTCATTACCATGCCCACTGGGGATTCCCTATACCTCAGGGATCACAATATTTCATGTCTTGTTTTATTTTTAGGTTGTAAATTATAACATTAAAAGTCATTACCATGCCCACTGGGGATTCCCTATACCTCAGGGATCACAATATTTTATGTCTTGTTTTATTATTAGGTTGTAAACTATAGCATAAAAGATCATTACCATGCCCACTGGGGATTCCCTATACCTCAGGGATCACAATATTTCATGTCTTGTTTTATTTTTAGGTTGTAAATTATAACATTAAAGGTCATTACCATGCCCACTGGGGATTCCCTATACCCACCTCAGGGATCACAATATTTCATGTTTTGTTTGATTATTAGGTTGTAAATTATAACATTAAAGGTCATTACCATGCCCACTGGGGATTCCCTATACCTCAGGGATCACAATATTTTATGTCTTGTTTTATTTTTAGGTTGTAAACTATAACATTAAAGGTCATTACCATGCCCACTGGGGATTCCCTATACCTCAGGGATCACAATATTTTATGTCTTGTTTTATTTTTAGGTTGTAAACTATAGCATAACAGGTCATTACCATGCCCACTGGGGATTCCCTATACCTTAGGGATCACAATATTTCATGTCTTGTTTTATTTTTAGGTTGTAAATTATAACATTAAAGGTCATTATCATGCCCACTGGGGATTCCCTATACCTCAGGGATCACAATATTTCATGTCTTGTTTTATTTTTAGGTTGTAAATTATAACATTAAAGGTCATTACCATGCCCACTGGGGATTCCCTATACCTCAGGGATCACAATATTTCATGTCTTGTTTTATTTTTAGGTTGTAAATTATAACATTAAAGGTCATTACCATGCCCACTGGGGATTCTCTATACCTCAGGGATCACAATATTTCATGTCTTGTTTTATTTTTAGGTTGTAAATTATAACATTAAAGGTCATTACCATGCCCACTGGGGATTCCCTATACCTCAGGGATCACAATATTTCATGTCTTGTTTTATTTTTAGGTTGTAAATTATAACATTAAAGGTCATTACCATGCCCACTGAGATTCTCTATACCTCAGAGATCACAATATTTCATGTCTTGTTTTATTATTAGGTTGTAAACTATAGCATAAAAGGTCATTACCATGTCCACTGGGGATTCCCTATCCCTCAAGGATCACAATATTTCATATCTTGTTTTATTTTTAGAGTGTAAATTATAACATTAAAGGTCATTACCATGTCCACTGGGGATTCCCTATACCTCAGGGATCACAATATTTCATGTCTTGTTTTATTTTTAGGTTGTAAATTATAACATTAAAGGTCATTACCATGCCTACTGGGGATTCCTATACCTCAGGGATCACAATATTTTATGTCTTGTTTTATTATTAGGTTGTAAACTATAGCATAAAAGATCATTACCATGCCCACTGGGGATTCCCTATACCTGAGGGATCACAATATTTCATGTCTTGTTTTATATTTAGGTTGTAAATTATAACATTAAAGGTCATTACCATGCCCACTGGGGATTCCCTATACCTCAGGGATCACACTATTTCATGTCTTGTTTTATTTTTAGGTTGTAAACTACAACATAAAAAAGGTCATTACCATGCCCACTGGGGATTCCCTATACCTCAGAGATCACAATATTTCATGTCTTGTTTTATTATTAGGTTGTAAACTATAGCATAACAGGTCATTACCATGCCCACTGGGGATTCCCTATCCCTCAGGGATCACAATATTTCATATCTTGTTTTATTTTTAGAGTGTAAATTATAACATTAAAGGTCATTACCATGCCCACTGGGGATTCCCTATACCTCAGTGATCACAATATTTCATGTCTTGTTTTATTTTTAGGTTGTAAATTATAACATTAAAGGTCATTACCATGCCCACTGGGGATTCCCTATACCTCAGGGATCACAATATTTCATGTCTTGTTTTATTTTTAGGTTGTAAATTATAACATTAAAGGTCATTACCATGCCCACTGGGGATTCCCTATACCTCAGGGATCACAATATTTCATGTCTTGTTTTATTTTTAGGTTGTAAATTAAAGCATTAAAGGTCATTACCATGCCCACTGGGGATTCCCTATACCTCAGGGATCACAATATTTCATGTCTTGTTTTATTTTTAGGTTGTAAATTATAACATTAAAGGTCATTACCATGCCCACTGGGGATTCCCTATACCTCAGGGATCACAATATTTCATGTCTTGTTTTTTTTTTAGGTTGTAAATTATAACATTAAAGGTCATTACCATGCCCACTGGGGATTCCCTATACCTCAGAGATCACAATATTTCATGTCTTGTTTTATTATTAGGTTGTAAACTATAGCATAACAGGTCATTACAATGCCCACTGGGGATTCCCTATCCCTCAGGGATCACAATATTTCATATCTTGTTTTATTTTTAGAGTGTAAATTATAACATTAAAGGTCATTACCATGCCCACTGGGGATTCCCTATACCTCAGTGATCACAATATTTCATGTCTTGTTTTATTTGTAGGTTGTAAATTATAACATTAAAGGTCATTACCATGCCCACTGGGGATTCCCTATACCTCAGTGATCACAATATTTCATGTCTTGTTTTATTTTTAGGTTGTAAATTATAACATTAAAGGTCATTACCATGCCCACTGGGGATTCCCTATACCTCAGGGATCACAATATTTCATGTCTTGTTTTTTTTTTAGGTTGTAAATTATAACATTAAAGGTCATTACCATGCCCACTGGGATTCTGCAGGATTAGATGTACAGGTACCTTGTTGTGATAAAGACAAGAAGAGGGACTGCAGAATTTGCAGGTACTTGGTCTATGTATTACAGACATGTTTTGTTTGTTTTCTATATTATATGTCACAATATGTATTATTTTGTAAATAACGGAGAAGACATTTCTACGTTTTATAACTTGTGTCGGATCCTTTTGTTGTTTTATGATAATAAATTATTTTTGAATTACAGGTACATGACGATATTGTTTTATCTGAATGATGTCGAGGACGGAGGAGATACTGCTTTTCCTGTGGCTAATAATGAGACCGTCAATATACAGGTACATCCTTTTATATGTCAAAATATTAATTTAAGTAAATACTATTTTAATGTAATTGTAAATTAATTAGAATTGATTGATTGATTGATTGACTGGTGTTAAATGTCAACTTTAGCAGTATTTTAGCTATATTGTGGCATGAACAAATTAATTAGAATTTTTTTTTGCATGTTATTAATATGTGATAAAAATGGTAGATATCTAATTAAGTGCACACAACACATTTCTGGAATAATCTTTTTCAGGTACACCCAGAGTGAATAGATAGTCATTTTTGTACTGAATAAAAAAAATGAATGCAGCATGAATAATGCAATAATTCTTCTAACACCCAATCATCTGTTGTATACAATAATAATACTTTTATTCCGAAAGCAAATACAGCTTATAGGATTGTACAATATATATAACATGCTAATAGCACCAACTACATATTTCACATACATTGTATATATTAAATGCAAATATAGATAAATAAATAAATACAAACTTATGAATAAAACTACATGTGTCATGGAGTGTGATACACTTGGTAATAGTCTGAAACAAGTACATATATATAATTATATATATACGATATCAACAGTGATAAATTATGCATTACGTAGTTTCTCTGCTAAACACAAATACTTTACAAAATTATTCAATTCTTTTACATTTCTGACAGACGATAAAGTTACAAGTTTATATGCAGATGGATTTCTCCAGTAATACTGTTTGATATATTTTCTTCTCAAATCATCATATCTACTACACTCTAATATAAAATGATATTCATCTTCTATAAGAAGCACAGATGTGTTAGAAGTTAGTAGAATAGGGACCACCTTAAACTCATTTTGAGGTATTATGAGTTATACTACCCGTACTCATTTTTTAAGACATCACAGTGACTGAGAGATTAAAGATTAGTAAAATATCGGCAAATATTGCATATTTATATACAAAGAAATTGGTATATTTTTATTCTATAATGCTTTTGGTTTTACAGTTAAATCTATAGCAGGTCCAATCATAAGCCAATTGGTCCCAATTGAGCCTGTGCCTACTCTTGGCTGTTCAAGTACACACAACACACTGCAGGTTTTACAGAGAACAGCAATTGGGCCCAGCAGGCCCTGATCTATAGGAATAAATGTTTATCATCACATATATATTATAAAATATAACGTATCTGTCATTTTCTCAGCTTGGAAAAAAAAGTTATCCCAATTTCTATAACCTGTACTTTGTGTAAAGATTTAGGGCGAAAGTAGTTTGTCTATAATGGGTAATAGGGTTATGTTGTTTAACCGCGCCTTCAACAATATTTCAGTTTTATTGGTGGAGGAAACCGGAGTACCTGGGAAAAACCATCGACCTGCTGCAAGTCACTGACAAACTTTATCACATAATGTTGTATCTAGTAGTAGTAGATCTCGCCATGTGCAGGATTCGAACTCACATTTTCAGTGGCGATAGATAGGCACTGACTGCACAGGTACTTGTAAATCCAACTAACATATGATCACAACCCTTTTGTGTATAATGTGTTTTGAAAGCTTTGGTATATCAGATCACAGTGAAGCTTTTTTTTCTGAATGACTTTTCTCAGGACATTACAAAACAGGAGTTGTTTAACTTGAACCAGAAATGTGGAGCACCAGGAATTAGTGTTAAAGCTGAGACAGGGAAAGCAATAATATGGTACAATCACTTTGTTGATCCAGAGTCTGGTTGGCTAGGTGAACAAGATGTACACACTTATCATGGAGGATGTCCAGTTAGAAAAGGCGAGAAATGGGTAGCAAATTTTTGGATAAAAATTACTGATGATAAGAAGACAGATTTATCCAATATGCACAATTATCATACTGATAATTTTATGAAAGTAAAGAAACAAGGAAAAGATGAACTGTAAATTTTTAGTTTTACTGTTTTGGAACTCTGTCTCAATATAGTTGTATTTTTTAAATTAAGACTTTCATTCTGCATTGTTTAAAACAAAAGTAAATTATGAAATGATTAACAAAATCAGTTTAAAACTTATGGCAATTGAAACAAAATTTTGGTGGTATTTCATCGAAATACAAACAAATTTTGCCACTCATTTTTTTTTAGATATACACATGACAAAAATTAGAAAAGATTTAAGATAATATATTAAAATGAACCTTTTTTAACTGAATACAATTTAATTTAATTCCACACAACTTGTTAAAGTAAAACATGAATATAAACCATAAATCCACCTTATATATGAATCCTGTCTTCTGATTGGTTGATGAAAGGGGTATTTTTTACCAATTCATAGTTTTTTTTGCTTCATCCCCATCGCAGGGGTATTTGTTCTTGAGAATTCCGTATAGCGTGGTATTTGCCTACGCAAATACCCCGTTACTATACTACGAAATTCCCTGTTACTATACTAGGCAAATACCCCGCTTGAGGGAAAAATCCCTTCTTTGAATAGTTTATGACGTCACAGATGTAATTCCGAATTACTCAGGTTTCTTCTTTCAACCAACGCTAAAGTAAAGGAAAATGACAGACAGAGTCAGCCGTTATGTTTGAAAATTTCAGATTTATTTGCATTATATTTTTTTAACATGTTGTATATTGCAGCAAAACGGTGATTTATTCTATTTTCGATTTTGTTCCAGAAATACACATCTTTGAAAAGATTTTTCCTGTTTTCCTAGATTGATAAAAGTCTTGGAAATCACATGAACGAGGTGGTCTGAAGTTCTGAACCTGCTTGCATGCCACTGTTTTACTGGCTGTTAAATATTCGGCGGAATTAAACAAATATATCCTGTTAGTGAGGGTTATTTGCGAAAAATATCGGTTTCGAGGACAGTCTAATGGCGGCTCGGGAAATTTGCCTCTCCTCTCAACCGGTATTTTTCGCAAATAACTAACAGGATGGATATATGTGTATAATATTTTCCATTTCTTCCATACAGTAAGATAAGGATACAGTGCCAAGTTGTTACTAAACACTTTAAATAGGTATTTAAGATACCAATGTTAATTTTACAGTGCACCAGAAGCACATTTCTGTATTTAATGTCTTTAGTGGTGTTTGACCCAAACATTAGGAAATTTATACCAAATTTAAATACCAGAATACAAACATTAAATATCCAACCCACAGCCAAACCCACCTATTGAAAGCTATCAAATACCAGACTTGAAGAGCAGAAAATAAACTTTAAATGTCTGACCCACAGCCAAACCCACCTATTGAAAGCTATTAAATACCAGACATGAAGAGCAGAAAATAAACTTTAAATGTCTGACCCACCTATTAAAAGCAATCATGTTAAGTGTTTGGTTATAACCACCTATTAGGTGGAAAATGTCATGTTGTTTTCGTTTGGGATAAGGGCATTTTTTGCAATACATTTGAATAGAAATGTGTTTTTTTTTCATCTGATTTATATTTGGGTGGGGGTATCATTTGTATGTCATTGGTTTTGGGGTTTATGCATATATTGTTTTATGGTAAAATATGGTAAATTGTGTTTTATGATTGTTATATAGATTTTTTAATGAGATATTGTTATACAAATACATGTATTTACAATCTATTCTTTTGATGATGTACATATTTTTTATATAATTGTGCAATAATTCAAAGTGAAATCCATTTATTTTAGTCATTTTTTTCTCTAACATTGAAAAAAGTAGGCTATATTTGTCATCATATTTGTCTGTATGTACTTGTTTGAATGGACAATTTAGAGAAATAACAATTTTAAAAGTAGACATTTAAATTTTTCATTTAACTTGCCAACCTGTCGTGTGACGAAAAGACATCCATGTCACCTTCACATGGGTATTGTCATTAGTTGTAAAAAGAAAAGAAAGAAAGTATGCAGGATTTAAAATGTTTTTTCTTGTTTTACACAAGTGTTGAGAACTGATATGTGGCATATATTTTACTCCAATAGTTACAAGTCAATCTAACATATTAATAAAGTTGGGTGCAATCAGTTTTATGGTTTCTCAGTTAGGTCGTTAAACTTCCAAATTTGATGGAAAGTACCAAATTACAAAGGTTTAGTAAATTTTCTTAATCTTACCCATAAGGAGTTAAGAGTTCAACTTTAAAATGTAAATCAGACAAAGCTTGTATTCAAATCTTGTTCCAGTAAGCTGTTTCAGGGTTATTTCCCTTGAAAATTACAGAAATTGTATAAATGAAATATGTCACTAACATTTTTTTTGTATGTAGATTATGACACATAATAGTGCTTATAATTGGGAGAATTTGCAATTTTCTTTAACATTAGGTTAGAAAGACTTATCCATCACTCAATATTGTGCAGAGATAAATTTTGTGAACATTTCTCGGATATTATGAAGCAGCCGGCTGCGATACTGGTGTTACCAGTATTGTACACAATACTGGTACATGTATTACCAGTATTTTACCAGAATCTTCCAGTATCTGCAATACTGGTACAGATACTGGTAAATACTAGTATCTTCCAGAATTTTCCAGTATCTGCAATACTAGAAGATACTGGTCATTGCCAAAATATGAGTATTGCAGATACCGGAAGATTCTGGGAAATACTGGTTATACCAGTATTGCAGATACTGGAAAATACTGGTTGTACCAGTATTGCAGATACTGGAAGATTCTGGAAAATACTGGTAATACCAGTATTGCAGATACTGGAAGATTCTGGAAAATACATTTTCAATCACTGGCCCTTTTCAGGGCCACCAATATTATTCAAAAAGAAACTAAATTATGTGTTATTGTGTTTCATAAAGTTGCAGTTTTAAACCCAAATGTCATGGTATAGATACAATCATGTATAATTCTCTTATTCCCTTTGCTAAATTTGGGAGCAGCCAATATTCAATCTTAAAATTAATAGCTATACACAGTCTGGCATGCTCATACGTCATTTCTGCTGTACATAAGAGGCAAAAGTCCTGTAATGTCAAAATATTTTGTATGGTCCCTTAGACTTTGATATATACTGGTGAATTCAGGATACTAGAGTTTCCAGTATTGTGTGTTTTACAATACTAGTATTACCAGTATTGCTGGATGAAGAATACTGGAGCTTCCGGTATTGTGTATAGATCAACGATTCTGGTATTCCAGTATTGTAAATGCATGATACTGGTACATCCAGTATTGTATATATACGATACTGGATTTCTGGTATTGTAACATTACAATACTGGTATTTCTAGTATTGTACAGTGTTACAATACTGGTATTACCAGTATTGTAATATTTACAATACTAGTATTTCCAGTATTGTAAGGGAACGACCATTTAACTTGAAGGGGGGGGGTTATGGTTTTTTTCTAAAAAAATACTCTGATTCCCAATGTTGCTGAAAAAAATATTCTGATTTTGGTGGAGGGAAAAAAAAAAAAATCTGATTCAGAGTTTTTGTCATATAACCTAATGTTAAATTCTGGAAAAAAAATTCGTGCTTTGCACGACAAAAAAATAAATATTATAACTCTTGTGTTGTCCAAAAAAAAATTTCTGAACGAAACAAAAAATCATAAACCCCCCCCCCCCCCCCCCCCCACCCTTCAAGTTAGATGGTCAGTCCCTAAATATTATAATACTGGTAATACCAGTATCACGGCCGGCTGCTTCATATTATCCCATTTCTCAAATAATTGTGGTATGTCATTTTGAGAATAATTGTCAGTTCTGTCGAATGATAGCAGCAGGGATCTTTAGCTGAAAGCATCATTAAAAAGAACTGATCTATTTTTACTAATTGTGTCCATTATGAAGTTTTGGATTTTGATGTTGCTGACAATTTATAAAATTGTATTACTGTATGTGTATGCAAGATAGTAATATGGGAAAAAAAATTGGTCTGTCTTTTGTGTGTAGACTTGTTATTTTTAATTGATCTGTTGTGAAGAATTGTTAAAGAATTTTACTTTGTTTTTGTAGGTTTTCAAACAATAAGCTGTAAAAAAAAATTTCAGTCAGACATCGATAATATTTATTGGAATCCATGACATTCATATTTTTTGCTTCAACTTAAAATAGACAATGTAGTAATATAGTTATTACTTGTCGACTCAAGTTTTAGAAATATGGGATTATTTATCTTGTCTGCTCAGCATTTCAGAGGGTTACTTTATCTACATTCCACTCCATCAAGATCCAGAATTTCTCAGTCTCGTGGCCTTTGTATACGTCATTATACAATTAATGACTTTTCATAAGGTGGACACTGTGATTTATCAACCCCAAGGTCCAGAATTTCTCAGTCTCGTGGCCTTTGTATACGTCATTATACAATTAATGACTTTTCATAAGGTGGACACTATGATTTATCAACCCCGAGGAAGTGATGTTCACCGAAGCCAATGGCTGAGGTGAACATCACTTTCAAGGGGTTGATAAATCAGTGTCCACCGAAATGAAAAGTCATCAATTGTTTTATTAAATGACACATTCTAAGTGTAATTTTGGGGTGAAAATTGTGAATTGTTGCTGTTTCTTAGACATTTCCATTTATTCTTTTTTATATGTAGCTGCTTCAAACCAACAAACACCAGTTTTTAAAGCTTGACATTTCTAATGTTTCAAAACAATAAAATTGATCAAGAAAAAACGAATACAATTTCAAAATTTTAACAAATAAAATTATCCAATTTATGTTGTAGTTTATGGTAATGTTACTTGTTAGAGCAATTATTGAACACAGGAAATTGCATTTGCGGTCTTTCAAATGCAGCATCATCAACTGTAGCAAAATGTGTCTTAACTTTTTGTTCTACTGACGAAGCTGATTCGTTCATTTTTGTTTACTAACAGTCGTCTGCTGATTACCGAAGTTCGTTAGCAAGACCGCCTCTGATTGGTTGAGGTTCAAAATGTCGGCCAATCAAATTTATCGATATTAATCAGTACTGGTTTTCCCCTGTTACTATATTTGGGTATGTACTAACTGCGACGTGAGATTTATTAACCTCACGCGCAAAATTTGCACGGTGGACATGTAGTTCTGTTAGAGGAAGCAATGAACCTTCTAAACCAATTTGAATTAAGAAAATTCATAGTCATTTAATAATTGTTTTTGTCTTATTCATTTTTTCTCTGAGGTGGCATAGGGATACAAGAAATTATGTGACATTGCTTTTTTTAATTTTCACCAAACGTTGAAAGACTTTCAAAAATTGAATGTTCAAAAATATGCATAAATATATAAAAATGTAATGTGTTCTTAAATGAGAGCATATCAAATATCTCTTGTTTTATCAATGTTTATTCCACACGTGTGAACAATTCAGTTGTTTCACAGACAACTGCAGGAAAAATAAAGACAAAACATGAACATTTCTAGCAAAAGTGTAAGATATCTCAATCTTCAATTTTAATGAAGAAAAAAATACACACACAGATACTTGTATTGTAGTATGTTTCACCATCAAAGACATCATTGTTTCAGTTGTGATATACCGTATGTTGGCAGATGGTGTCATAACACCCTAAAAAGAGCGTAATCTTTTGTTTTGAAAAATAAATGTATTATTATGCCACCTAGCTTATTCTTAATTTAAGTATTAATTAGGGTATTAGTGAATGATATTTTAGAAATACATTTATCTAAACATATGCTATTGCATGTACTAATGACAGTTCGTGGAAAATTTGTGTTCACTAGTGAAAATCAAAGAAAAATAATGATAACATGTGATTACATTATGTGTAGCTTTGTTGACAAGATTTGATTTTATATATCTATAGTCCATTTAATGGATACAAAACTAGTGAAAATCATAAATAAATTATGTGTTGGATTTTATATTTATATTTTTATGTAGCTAGTTTTATGCATATTTTGTTTGAATTGGACTAAATGATTGGTGTTTAATGTCACATTCAACAATATGACACCACAAACCACTCGAAAGTCACAGAAAATTTTATCACTGCACAAGTTGTATCAAGGTAGATGTAAATTAAACTAAGTAAATGTAACCCATTATACATATTTGGATAAAAAAAATCAATTTACAGTATTTATAACATAAAGCTGAATTTTATATTATAAACTAAACAACAAAAACTATTGCATTATGGTATTTTTGTACACAAAATTAACATTGTTTGTGTAAAAATGATATTTGAATTTTTTTTTTTACAAACAATTAGAAATAAATTAAGTTCTGATGTACAGAAGTAGAAAATTATCTGAGATTCAATTTCTGTTTTTAATTATAACAAAATGGTATTTATTATGATACCCATATATGGTTGTATTTAAAATTTTTATGTGTGGGTCAAATTTCCTGTAAACTGTTTGGTAAATGAAATTGTTAGAGGAAAAATATGGACGATGACATTTTTATAAAACTACCTACTCCAGTGAATAAAAGTATCATTTTAATTTGGAGTCTACAGATATATTCTTAAGACGTAATTGAATTATTTTGGTATATTGTATGTCAGCTATAATATAAACACACAAAAACATGAAAAAATAATAGCACATTTTATATATAGTTGCCAAACTGACCAACATTATACATGTACTGGTATATATACATGTATATAGATAAAATATGCAAAACACCGATAGCATCTGAAGACATTCCATAACAATCTTTTTATATACTGTTATGTTTATATTTTTACTACATGTTAAATAAATTTGTATTCTAATCATATGATGTTTTTATTTAAGTTATATATTAATCACATCAGTGGTGTAATACCCGGTAGTTAGTGTGCTTGCTTCAAGGGAGGTAGATCGTGGGTTTGAGCCCGTCGGATCAAATCAACGACTAAAATATTAGTATTTGCTACTTCTCTACTAAACATGCAGCATTATGGAGTAAGAACAAAGACTGATTGTCTAAGGATTGGGATAATGTACATAGGAGTGGAGTAACATGTCTACCTGCAGATTGTTGTTTCAGTGAGGATCAGGATAATGTACATACGAGTGGAGTAACATGTCTACCTGCAGATTGTTGTTTCAGTGAGCTAGCACTATAAAAATCAAACTAAGTGTGTTGGTTTAGTACAAAGCGAACATTGTCATAATCTAATCAAAATGTAACTTGTTCTAGCAATGATATAGCTGAAAGATTTCTCACTTGGCATGAAACAACAATCACATACTCACTCAATTATATATTAAACTCTATTTCCATAACATAGAGTGGGGTACTGTATAGCACTCTGACAATTATTGTGTTATGTAGTTAAGATCTATGCATGTAAACGTTAACCTGTCATTACAATGGATATCAGTTGGATTCCTGTTCATGACAAGGTGTAATATGAACATATGTGATAAGTTTGTCAGATACTTACAGATGGTCTATTCTTATGACAAGAATCTCCAGTTTTCTCCATAAATAAAACTTGCCGCCACAAGATTTGAACTGATAGTAGATAGATGAGATAAATCAAACGACCTATCCCTCCTGAAGAAAACAAGAATCCTTTTATATGATGAGAAAACTTCTAAAAAGAGAATTTTATTTACACCTGCTTTAGTGACCACCTCTATTAAGCAATAACTTGTCTTATGTGACCTTAATTTTCATTTCTCTTTTTAGTAAAGTTGATTATGATTAAACCTGTATTTATCGACTATCTGTCTTATGTGACAATTTTTCAATGTTCCTTTGCATGGTCACATTAGACTGGATTTATTGTATTAGGACACAATTCTGTGAACATATCAATAAATGTGTTTGTTTGTTTGATGATGTTTAATGCCACTTTCAACAATATTTCAGTTATATCGTGGCGGTCAGTTTTATTGGTGGAGGAGACCGCAGAACCCGGAGAAAACCACCAAGCTGTCGCAAGTCACTGACAAACTTTATCACATAATGTTGTTGTATCAAGTACACCTCCCCTGAGTGGGATTTGAACTCACAACTTTAGTGGTGATAGGCACCGATTGCATAGGTAGCTGTAAATCCAACTACCATACGACCACGACGACACTTATAATGTGTTGCTCTACAGTTTAAACATATATATATATATGTATATATGATATTGTTGATTCGTTTTGCGAGAATTGATTTCTCAGAGCAATATCACATCAAAGGCAAAGAATGACATTTCGAGCAAAACATGACAATGATAGTATGTTGACCAAGAATTTGGCATGGTGACGCCAATGACGTCATTATAAGGTTACATTAGAAAACAACATTGTTATGTTAGTATTACGCTAGTTGCTTGATAATAGATATTAACTAACATTATGTACGTTTTCCTTTGAATTTAAAGAAAGTAGCTTGTCTGATACAAGATGTTGTATCACCACACTGTGGTGATAAAAGAATGCTGCAACGTTGCACGAGACGTTCTCTGCCGAACTACTTTGACATGACGTCATATCATTGGAATGTGAGACAAAAGACAGTAACCTGACATTGGTGAATGAACGGAAAAAATAACGAGACGTCATGTGCAAAATGTAGTCACCCTGAGAGTATTGTACAAATTTTAATTCAACCCTTGTTATTACATGTTTAAAATTCGTTTTTATTGAAATGTTAGATAAGATAAATTTATTACATACATAGTGTGTTGGTACAAGATTTTATATCAGGTCTTGCCTGTTGCATGAACTAACCGCATCAAAAGTTGTCGCGGATAGCAACTCATAGTGATACTGGTTCACACAACAGGCTCGACCTGATACAAAATCTTGTACCAACACACTATATATGTACTTACTTAGTCCTTGCTATGTATGTAATGGGTATTTATCATGTGTAAAGATCAAAGGAAAAATGTATAAATCATTGACAATAATGTATAATAATAGTTGACAATAATATTAGTTATATAGGCTTTAGACATATAACTCATATAACCTGTCTGTGTTTTATATTTCCTGAGCCGAAGGAAATATACAACACAGACAGGTTATATGAGCCCGTATTACCTGTCTAAAGCCTATATAACGAATTTGTCATACTGCAATACCATGGGTCCATATTACCTGTGTAAAGCCAAAATAAAGAACATGACTACTATACATGTATTGTCTCATGAACATTTAACCCTAGATATGACTTTGCTTTAAAGAAGAAATTAATTCTTCAACATATTTAATAAACAACTTAACAATTTTAACAGAAAAATAACAAATGATTTAAAATTGCCTCAATATCGGCATCAGAGTGACAGGCGAACCTGGAGGTCGCCATCTTGATTACGTATGATTTCAAAATGAGTTATCTTTCTTGGCACGTGCTTTCATATTACCGACTAGAGCCGTATAATATAGATTAGTAAAATCGAGTAAATAACCAATCGGATCACTTAGACTTTCTATTGAAGTATGACAATGTATAATAATAGTTTACTTAGGAAATATAAAATTTATTCTCTATATACAGATAATATATCATAAAATCCTTTTGTAGGCATCTGATTGACTCGGTCATTTAAATATTTAACAAATCTTAATGTTTCTTTGTCTCTGTACACTAATGACAAACTGTTCTCTGTTGGGTAAACTGAAAGTAACTGCAATAAAAGATAAGGAAATATTCATTAATTTACCATCTTCAATCAACGGGTGAATTTAAACTGTACCTAAAAATTGGATAAGTCTTGCAGCTACTTTGTTTGGTCATTTTCATTATGATTAGAAATCCATGGTCACACTACAAAATAGTTAACATTGTCTTCATGTGAATTTCTTTGTTCACATTAATTGTAATCTAGGGTGAGCAGTACACTGATGGGATAATGAATGTCAGTGATTATTACAATGATTGTACTCGCAAAACGTAATTCAAATGAAGTGAGGTGTACAATATTATGTGATTAAGTTTGTCAGTGACTTGTGACAGGACTGTGGTTTTCTCCAGGTCTTCCGGTTTCCTCCACCAATAAAACTGACCGCCACGATTTTTCTGAAATATTGTTGAAAGTGGCGTTAAACATAATCAAAACAAACAAAAACTTCAATTGATTTCACCAGATATCCAATCTGACTACTATGTCTATTGTAACTGTAGGACAGAGAACAGCATTAGAAATACAATTCCAGTAAATTATTACTTTTAATGAGATATTTTTTTTTTTCTCATTTCAAAGCTGTAATGTATATAAAAAAATATTGCCAACAATCCACATAAAAGGAACACTATATACTGACCACTAACACGAGGGTATAACGGTTTTGTCTACATCTTATTAACTGTACAAATTATCTTGTATTATTAACATGGAAGGGTGTGGATCTAGGTGGACAGGTAAGAAAATCACTTATTTGGTGTGGATCTAGGTGGACAGGTAAGAAAATCACTTATTTGGTGTGGATCTAGGTGGACAGGTAAAAAAATCACTTATTTGGTGTGGATCTAGGTGGACAGGTAAAAAAATCACTTATTTGGTGTGGATCTAGGTGGACAGGTAAGAAAATCACTTATTTGGTGTGGATCTAGGTGGACAGGTAAAAAAATCACTTATTTGGTGTGGATCTAGGTGGACAGGTAAGAAAATCACTTATTTGGTGTGGATCTAGGTGGACAGGTAAGAAAATCACTTATTTGGTGTGGATCTAGGTGGACAGGTAAGAAAATCACTTATTTGGTGTGGATCTAGGTGGACAGGTAAGAAAATCACTTATTTGGTGTGGATCTAGGTGGACAGGTAAGAAAATCACTTATTTGGTGTGGATCTAGGTGGACAGGTAAAAAAATCACTTATTTGGTGTGGATCTAGGTGGACAGGTAAGAAAATCACTTATTTGGTGTGGATCTAGGTGGACAGGTAAGAAAATCACTTATTTGGTGTGGATCTAGGTGGACAGGTAAGAAAATCACTTATTTGGTGTGGATCTAGGTGGACAGGTAAGAAAATCACTTATTTGGTGTGGATCTAGGTGGACAGGTAAAAAAATCACTTATTTGGTGTGGATCTAGGTGGACAGGTAAGAAAATCACTTATTTGGTGTGGATCTAGGTGGACAGGTAAGAAAATCACTTATTTGGTGTGGATCTAGGTGGACAGGTAAGAAAATCACTTATTTGGTGTGGATCTAGGTGGACAGGTAAGAAAATCACTTATTTGGTGTCCTTCATCTTGTATTGTTTTTCTATATACTTTGTATTGTTTTTCTATATACTATCACAATGTACAATATATTATTGGTACTGTCATTTTATAATGAGTGTATTCTCCTGCAAAGTGGCTATGACTTGAAGCATCAGAACATAAATAATAGGTTTGTTTCCTTGCTTTACGTTACTATAAAGCCTACCTCATCATCTTCACCTTTAGCTATATAAGATGTAAATCCTCCGAAGTCTGGATCCCAACCTACAACATACAACTATCGTGGATTAAATCACGATTTAACATTTAACATTAAATCATGATAAAACAAGATATAATTCTCCAGTGATTTCCTGTTTTATTTAATTCATCAAGTTCAAATACTAACATATCGTACTAGCACAAAATACAAGCAGTCTGGAATCAAAAAACTGAAGAATCCCTAAACCTTAAGTAAAACTGAACAATAGAATTGTTTAAAGATAACGCTGGAAAGCCTTAAGTTGCATAGTCAACTGTGGTATCGATCTTGATTCATTGACTGCGTCAACGGTCACACTTTTTTTAAGGGGACCACCCAAGAACTATTTGGCACAAATTTGGTTTCATTCCATCCAAATTCAATTTTTCAACCAATCAGAAACCATGGTGGCCATCTTGGGGGTGTGACAAGGTCATCAGGCACAATTATGAAAGAGTACCATCCAGTGAGTTTGGTCCAAATTGCCCTGTGGTTCAAGAAAAGTAAAAAGTTACCAGCTGCCAGATGTCAAGTGATTGCAAAAGCTCTCTTGATTTTTTGGTAAAGAATTATATGTAACGATGGGAACAGAAAAGAATCCACCCAGACAAAATCCCCCCTTTCACCTAGGACAAAAGCCCAGACAATGAAATAATCATACAATCTTATACTATCTTAAATACCTTCACAAGATATGTGTAAAATAGAATCTAATTCACATTCTACAGAATTACAGTCTGTGTCATGTACTAGTGTGTAGGTGCCATGTCTCAATCTTCTGACTTCAGTATGACAACCTGGCACTCTATTTCCTGAAATAAACAAACATCTAATGAATGTCAAGAGGAGAACCACTGTATTTATACTATGTCTAGTAGTCAATATTAGTATTAACCCCTGCTTCAATAATAGAGCAAATAAAGTATATTCTTTGTATCATATCATAAAATTAACAACATTTTCACAATAATCAAGTCAATAAACCTTTCATTCTGCTTTGAGGAAGCTTAATACAGAACCTTCCATACATGTAGATGCTTCCTACCATGTTTCGGTTCATATGGCTAAGCAGTTTCAAAGGAGAAGATTTTTTAGAAATCGGCCAATCAGAAACAAGAATTGCATGTGGTGGCCATGTTTGCTAACCGATCGGGACGAAATGAGCAACCTTCATAGAGGACATTCCATAGATGCTTCCTACCAAGTTTCGGTGGTAGCCATGTTTGCTAACCGATCGGGACTAAATGAGCAATCTTCATAGAGGACATTCAATAGATGCTTCCTACCAAGTTTCGGTTCATTTGGCCAAGCGTTTTCAGAGAAGATTTGTTTAAATCGGCCAATCAGAAACAAGAATTGCCTGTGGTGGCCATGTTTGGTAATGGATCATAACAAAAGGTGCACTCTTTAGAGAGGACCTTCCATAAATGCTTTCTACCAAGTTTCAGTTCATTTGGCTGAGGGTTTTCAGAGGAGAAGATTAAAATGTGAAAAGTAAACGGATGACAGACGACGGACACCAAGTGATGGCAAAAGCTCATATTGCCTTTGGCAAGGTTTGCTAAAAAGAATATTAAAATGTGAATACCTACTTGCAATGTATAGAATAAACATGTTACACTATATCAGCATTAGTTAATCTCTAAGAGAAATAATGGCAAGAGTTATCTTTCTTTTAACAGAGGAGAAGATTGTTTAGAAATCAACCAATCAGAAACAAGAATTGCCTGTGGTGGCCATGTTTGTTAACCGATCGGGACAAAATGAGCAATCTTTATAGAGGACCTTCCATGGATGCTTACTACCAAGTTTCGGTTCATTTGGCCAAGCGGTTTCAGAGGAGAAGATTTGTTTAAATCGGCCAATCAGAAACAAGAATTGCCTGTGGAGGCCATGTTTGTTAATGGATCCGGACAAAATGTGCAATCTTTAGAGAGTATAGATGCTTCCTACCAAGTTTCAGTTCATTTGGCTGAGGGGTTTCAGAGGAGAAGATTAAAATGTGAAAAGTTAACGGACGACAGACGCCAAGTGATGGCAAAAGTTCACATTGCCTTTGGCAAGGTGAGCTAATAATAGTTACAGGGCAATGTTAAGATGTACTTACAAACAAAGATTGAATGTAATTTATTTCTTTCAATGTAATACATTTTCTATGACCTCTTAAATATTTTGGGGTTAGGGTTATGGCGTTTAATGCCACTTTCAACAATATTTCAGTCATATCGTGGTGGTCAGTTTTATTGGTGGTATTAACCGGAGTACCCAGAGAAAACCACTGACCTGCTGCAAGTCACTGATAAACATTATCGCACAATGTTGTATCGAGTACACCTCTCCATGAGTGGGATCTGAACTCACATCATTAGTGATTATAGGCACTGATTGCATAGGTAGTTGTAAATCCAACTACCATATGATCATGACAACGATGGTCCCTCCTCTTATTAGGAACTACATGATCAACTGTTATATGATATTTTTACAGAAACATCTCTGGACATTCTCTACCTTCTAGTGGGTTTGAAATACTGCTAAAGTTGGCATTAAACACCAATCAATCTAGTGGGTTTAAAATTTTTGTGCTTGATATGAAATGAGTATGAAAATTTTGGCAGTTTTATTTTCATGATTATGATTAAATTTCCATTATATGCTTGATTTACTTTTTATTTTCACAGTTTTCATTTTGGTATTCTGTAACAAACTGACAAAATATGTCAACATTTGCACCCATAGAAATCAATCTGTTATATTCATTTCAGTCAAATTAAGTAAATGGATCTATGCACTGGTATCAGAACCACTGTTTAAACTTCAAACAGAGGCCATTGCGGCCGTGACTAGTGGTAGTTGGATTTAAAACTACCTATGCAATCAGTGCCTATCACCACTGATCTCGATCAGGGCGAGGTGTACAACATTATGTGATAAAACAAACAAACAAACATAAACTTCAAACAGATTTATAGTTTGTAGGAAAAGATGTCTAAAATTTCTGAAAGTGAAATTATTCATGATCCTTGGTTATTCTTTTTTCATATACACAGTACAGAATCCTCAATACTTATCCATAGTGTATAAAGTTTAGGTTTATAGTGTTTATCAGTTATATTGTGGTGGTCAGTTTTATTGGTGTAGGAAACCGGAGTACCCTGAGAATAACCACAGACCTGCCACAAGTCACTGACAAACTTTCTATCTTGTACAATCCATACAACTGTAAAAAGGTAAGGATAGTACATAGACTTGGTAATGATTTTAAAGTTTTATTTTATAAAACTATTTTGCCACATATATGTTACTTTAATCAAAACATGCTAAAACACAATATAAATTGTTTTGTGAAAAGTCATATAACAATACCCTGATTTTCTTGATTTTCTGTGTCCTGTGAAGTTTCTCCATCAGAATCTGAGCCAGAAGCCAGTTCATGTAATTTTAATCCTGTAATATTTGATAAGACCAAAAAGAAAGCATCTGAATGGAGAAAATCAATACAATCCTTCAACACAGCAGGGGCAGAATCCAACTCTAATGTTGAATAGTTCCTGTAAAATTAAGTAACCAACATTTAGATCATTTCAACAATTTGTAAGCTATGTAACTATCACTAGGTTTGCTTATGTGGGATAAATATCATAATTTAGTCATGTAGTAAAAATATCATTATTTAATTTCTATAAATACTATACAAATAGCGATTATCGACAGAAGTAAAGAGTATTGCTCAACGGCAGGTTAGGGGTCATTTCACATTCATTTTAGGGTATGAGTTTACTCATTGTTGAAGACCCTACTGTGACTGTGTAATGCAGAGGAGCAATAGACCACTGTTCCTTAACTTGGAATTTATGTCTAAGTGTAATGTTGAATAGTCTCTTATGTTCATTTACATCCATATCTGTTCTTACTAATTCATAAATTGAACTAAAAGCAATTACAAAAAGACAAAATGTTTTCTTTGAGATATCCAACAATATGATTTATCTCATTCTAAGATCAGGTCCAACTGTAGATTCATACATCCCTTACTTCCATAGAGTAGGGAGAAGAAACATGTTAGCTCTAATTACCTCCTGTTGGCAGGACCTTTCTGTTTCCACTTGAGGTTTACCTGATGCACTGCTGTAGTTAATTCCTTGTATTTGTCTGGCTTAAAAATAATTAATATGTTCTTTGAATGCCATTTACTGCAGTACACTATTCAGGAATTAGCATGGTTACAAAAGTAAATAATTAATTAAAAAAATCAAAGTCTGAAATACATGACAATTGAAAATAGTTTGCTAAACTTTAGAAAAAGTTTCTTCAATAAAAATTAATGACATTAACAATTTTCTATTTGTTTGAAAGCCTGATAATTTACTTCATCTCTCAAAGACAATTTGTGCAACTTCAGACAAAATTCTATTATGATTTATGAACACTATATCATCTCTTACTCTATCACTTTCTTAGCAAAAAAAAAATGGTTTAACATGTAAAACATACCAGTAAAAAGTCTGTCAGTTCAATTTCTGACTCCTCTTCAAATTTTTCCTGAATTTCAGATTGTGTGACAGGATCTAAGTAGGCTGGATTGATCCAGTTGTAAAATACATCTTCCTTAAGCAAAAGTTAAAATAAAATATAATGTCCACAAAATTGTAAGTGTTCTATGAAATGTTTTTTTTTTGCTATTTAAACATTCCAATTATAAAAGATAGTAATACATATATACGAGGTAATATATATCAAGAAAATACAAAAAAAATATATGTCACTAGTTCTTGGTATACAGAAACATTGAAAAACGTATTGAAACATTACTGATATTATTTTATTTCTTGAAATACACGTTTTTAAAGAAAAAATATGAAATAAAGAAAAAATCTGTAACCAGGAAGTAAAAATAAAATTAAACTAGAGGAGCCTGTATAGCTCACCTGGGTATAATAACAACATCAGTTAATAAAACTTGATAACTTCGGTCAAAGAATAACAAATGTAGCCCTCGTCATTGCAGACCTCCTCTCCAAAAGATTTTGGGCAGGGGTTCCCCCTTTAATGTAAGTTATCAATATTGCTGTAAAAAAAACCATAAATGTCAATGATTCTCAAAATTTAGCTTTTGCTACTTCACATCTTGCTTCCCTTTGATTATTTGAGTAACCAAAAGCAGTGAAAGTCAACAAAAAATGCATTTCAAGAGGAATAACTCTTCACACAGTTGTCAGACATTTTCAACTGTGGGCAACTTTTTTGTAGATCTTGACATGCTGAACATTTTTGCAGCTTAAACTTTCCCTCTATCTCTAATAGTTTTTGAGATATAAGATGAAAGTATTAAAATTTAGAACATTTGATGAAAAAAGGGCAATAACTCCAAAATGGGTAATGGGATTTACTTTAAAATTGCAGGGTAGGTAGATATCTTGTCGTCAAATGCATGAACCGGACTGTTTTTTATGAAATTTTAATCGTCGCTCATCGACACAGTTAATTTTGGAAGGACTTATCTGTATTGACAATATTATCAGTATCGATCTAGATGTGCGTTTTAGATATATATTGGACATCATTTATGTGTGTAACATTGTAAATTCTGGACTTGTTTTTTCACCATGCCGGTGAGAGGACATAACAAACATGGCAATGGCGCCGGTAAGAAATCTGACAATTTTGCTGAGCTTTGTGGGTTTATTAAAGACAAATGCAGCAACCTTAAGGAAGATAATATATCTGTAAATGATGCGATCGAGGATCTGAATGATCATTTCAGCAATGAAGGAGATAAATTGTCAGACACTGAGAAAACGGCATTGAATGTAATAACATTGCTCCTCCCCATTTTGGACGCGTTAGTTGCTAACCGAAAGGATGAAACATTAAGCATACATGAAACTAAAATCAACAGATTGCAGGTTGGTGTACGAAAAAATTAATATGCTAGCGATGCACTTGATCAATACTCGCGGCGCGAGAATGTCAGAATTACAGGGATCCCCGAGGGTGAGGGCACAGAGGAAAACCTCGTAGACAAAATTATACAAGTTGCTAGTTCAATGGGGGTGGTTATTGACGTTTCCTCCTTCAATGACGTTCATAGATTAGGAGTAAAACGCCCTGGACAAAATCGCCAAATCATTGTGAGGTTTATGAACAGAACTTTGAAGATTAAATTTTTGTCTGGACGCAAAAACCTGAAAAACACTGATTACAAGAATGTCTTTATTAACGAAGATCTGACCAAGTTGCGATTTAAATTGTTTCAAATGGTGCGTAAATGTGAAGAGGTCAAGTCGGCCTCCACGCGGGATGGAAAGATTATCTGTTATTTGCAGAATGGTACTAAGGCAGTGATTAGTTCACCAGATGATTTATTCAAAATAGGATTTCAGGATGTAGATTATCAGAAGTTGGGTCTGGCCGAGCTGTAGGGGGACGATGGAGGGGAATATAGTGATGGTGGAATTCAGTTGTGTGAAAATGTGTCTAAAAAAGCAAATAAAGTTATAAAAAATAAAGATGTAAATGATTCATTTTGTAAATTGGAGGTTTTAGCTCTAAATGTATGTGGGCTTGTATCAAAGTTAAGAAATCCTGATTTCAGAGAATTTATTTCTCTTTATGGTATTATATGTCTAACTGAGACAAAACTTGATAATTATGATGAGGTTGAATTAGATGGTTATAAATTGTTACCACCTGTAAATCGGCAAAATTGTAAAGCAAGGTCGGGTGGAATCTGTGTTTTTGTGAGAGATTTCTTTTGTAAATATGTTCATGTTAATGACCCTTTTACTAATTCTAGTCATTGTGTTTTTTGGTTTACGATTGATGAAAGATTGCTATTGCAAAAAAACTTATTTGGAGTGGTTTACATACCACCTGATAATAGTATATATAGCAATATTGATATGTTTAATGACATTGAAAATACACTACTTGATAATGATTTACAGGCTTGTTTAATTGGTGATTTTAATGCACACACTGGTAATGTGAGTGAATATGTTGTTATTGATAATAATATTCTTGATGTTCTCAATCTACAAGATGATGATAAGTTACCTTTGAATAGCTTACATATTTTAGAAGAATGTAATATCCCTACTATAAGATGTTCACAGGATAAACATAAAATTGACAAGTATGGTAATAGGTTATTAGATTTATGTAGAAGTTTAGAGCTCTTCTTTGTAAATGGTAGAGTTGGTACTGATTGTGGTATTGGCCAACCAACTTGTAATAACTCTAACTCTATGATTGATTATGCACTTATTTCACCAACATTATTTAGGTCAGTCGTTGATTTTAACGTTTTAACATTTGATCCAATATTAAGTGACATTCATAAACCTATTTGTTTGCATTTATGTACTAATATTGTGAATAATTCTAATTTGACTGAAAATACAGACATTGATAATGAACTAAATAGCTCTGATATTGTAATGACTCATGTGGGTGAATCGAAAGACTCTCATATTGTAATCACCTGTAAGGGTGAAGCTGTTGTTAAACCAAGATGGTGCAGTGACCGTATTCCAGTATTCAAGGACAGCCTAGATGAGAACAGCATAGATGAACTGTTAATTAGTCTTGGGGCTGTTAATCCTCAAAATATTAATATTGTAACTGTTAACAAGATTGTAAATGATTGTAACAATATAATTAAGTCTGCCGCAGATAAGGCGGGTATGTTTGTGTACATAAATCCACAAAAAAAGTGTTCAAACAAACATAATTCAGGTAGTAAAAGGTATTTTAATAGTGATTGTTATACGAAAAGAAAAGCATATCGCAAGTCTAAAAAGTATTATTATAGAGTACGTAGTAATGAAAATTATTGTGATATGGTATGTAGAAGTAAAGAGTACAAAAAGACTATACAAAAACAATTTAATGAGTTTCAAAAGTCATTTGTAAACAAATTAAGAGGTCTGCGTACCTCTGATCCTAAGGCTTATTGGTCTTTACTGAATAAAGGTTGTGATAAAAGTAAAACTGTTACCCAGAAAGTTGCATTGAATGTATTTTTTAATCATTTTAAAGAGTTGAGTAATATGCAGAATGATGTCGATATTGTTTTGCCTGATAATATTAGTGAGTACAATACTGTTATAAATGAAACGATCTCTGAGAAAGAAGTTACTGATGCTATTAAATCTTTGAAAAATAATAAAGCATGTGGTGGCGATATGATACTTAACGAATTTTTGAAACATGCAGCTGATAAGCTAATGCCTGTATTTGTTAAAATTTTCAATATTATTTTTGAGAGTGGTATCGTACCAGATTCCTGGTCTGAAGGCTATATTTTCCCTATATTTAAAAACAAAGGTGATCCAGCAAATGCTGATAATTACAGAGGGATAACTATACTTAGTTGTTATGGCAAATTGTTTACCTGTATTTTGAATAACAGATTGTTTAATTATTTAGAAAGTTTAGGTTTACTGTGTGAAGAGCAGGCTGGTTTCAGAAAAGGGTATGGTACAATTGATCACATATTTAATCTTAAATGTCTTATTGACCTGTATCTGTTTAGACGGAAAAAATTATATTGTGCTTTTATAGATTACCGTAAGGCCTTTGATTCTGTTGATAGAATATTGTTATGGCAAAAATTATTACGTACTAGTATCGATGGTAATATGTTAGTTATAATACAAAATATGTATAAAAATGCAAAGTCTTGTGTTAGAGATGGCTCCAATTGTTCAGATTTTTTTCCATCAAATATTGGTGTAAGGCAGGGGGAGAATCTATCCCCTCTGTTGTTTTCAGTGTTCTTAAATGACTTAACTGAATTCATGTCACATGCTTACAATGGTCTTAATGATGTTTGTAATATTTCACATTTGTTATTTGACAATGACGATATTGAAGTATATTTTAAATTGTACTTGTTACTGTATGCTGACGATAGAGTTATATTTGCTGAAACTGCAGCTGAATTGCAGTCAGCTCTTAATGCAATGTATTTGTACTGTGAAACTTGGAAATTGAAGGTGAATACAGCCAAAACTAATGTAGTTATATTTTCCAAAAGTAGACAGAGTGAAAATATAGATTTTATATATAACAATGAACGTTTAACAGTTGTAGATGAATTTCAATATCTTGGTACTATTTTTTCTAGAAAAGGTAATTTTGGTAGAAACAAAGCCCGACTTGTACAACAAGCTAGAAAAGCCATGTTCTATGTGTTAAGAAAAGCAAGAAAATTGTCTTTACCAATTGATATATTGTTGCAATTATTTGATGTAATGGTTGCACCAATCTTGTTATATGGTGCTGAAGTTTGGGGTTATGAAAAAAATGATATTTCTGAAACATTGCATTTAGAATTTTGTAAATATATTATGAAAGTTAAAAAATGTACACCAAATTATATTGTATATGGTGAACTAGGTCGAGTGCCTATGTCTGTTCATATAAATGCAAGGATGATTGGTTTTTGGGCACGTATTGTAAATGGAAAAAAAGAGAAAATTTCTAGAACACTGTATGATATTTTGTATCAATTAGATCTTTGTGATGTTTACCATTCTAAATGGTTAAATTGTGTAAAAGATATATTGAACAAATGTGGTTTTATAAATTATTGGAATGATCAATTTGTTCCTAGAAATTTTAACCTATCGAAGAAAGTTAAGCAGTACTTTTATGATTCTTATGTTGAGTATTGGAAATTGCAAATCTTTAATGCACCTAAATGTACTAATTATAGAATGTATAAATCTGAATTTGGTTTGGAAAAATACTTTACTATATTACCGCCTAATTTAATGTATAACATGTGTAAATTTAGATGTGGTAGTCATAAATTGCCAATAGAAATGGGTAGATTTTTTAGTATTGACAGATCAGAAAGAATTTGTGATTTATGTAATAAGGAAGAACTGGGTGATGAATTTCACTATCTGTTTAACTGTACTTTTTTCAAAGATGAAAGGAAAAAATTTATTCCTGAGTATTTATATAATGTTCCAAATACAATTAGTTTTAGTGAGTTAATGAACAGTGATGATAAATATGTACTCATTGGTTTATCAAAATATGCTAAAATAGTCATGTCTGTATTGAAGTAATACTTGCAAGTGTTAATATTGCCTTGCAATTTGAATTACATAAATATGCCTTATATTTATATATTGCCTTCCAACAAACATAAATATGTTTCATAATTTGTATATATGTTCATGCATTACATGTTGTTTAATTGTTTATAATTATTTGTACTATCATGCCCTATGTGGGGCCTTTAGTGAAATAAAAAGTTTCAAGTTTCAAGTTTCAAGACATGCTGTACATTTTTGCAATTAAACTTAACCTTTATCTCTTATATTTTTTTAAATATAAGACGAACAGTATTAAAATTATAAAAATATGATGAAAAAAGGCCATTACTCCAAGATGGGTAATCAGATTTACTTCAAAATTGCAGGGTTAGTAGATCTTGACATGGTGAACATGTTTGCAGTTTAAACTTAACATCTATTTCTTATAGTTTTTGAAATAAAGGACGAAAAGTATTAAAATTTTGAAAATTTGATGAAAAAAAGACAATAACTCCAAAATGGGTACTCAGATTTACTTCAAAATTGCAGGGTAGGTAGATCTTTACATATTGAACATGTTTGCAATTAAACTTAACCTCTATCTCTTATAGTTATCGAAATATAAGATGAAAAATATTAAAATTTTGGAAATTTGATGAAACCAGCTCCCAGGAGCCTGTAATCGCTCACCTGGATCAAAGCTGCTTTCAATAACAACGCAACTGCACTGCGGCAGCCATCTTGGTGGGAGAGCACGACTGCCGGACACAATTTTGGAAGAGGACCATCAAATGACTATTCCATCAAAGTTTGGTTCTAATTGAGCTACTGGTTCCAGACAAGATGGTTTTTATGTGAATTTCCCATAGGGTCCTATGTTAAACTAAGTACAGCTGTGCAGCCATCTTGGTCAGAGGGCGGGACCACCAGACACAATTTTGGAAGAGGACCATCCAATGGCTATTTTATCAAAGTTGGGTTCCAATTGAGCAACTCACAGGTTCCAGACAAGAAGATTTGTATGTGAATTTCCCATAGGGTCCTATGTTAAGCTAAGTTTGGCTGTGGTCGAAGGGCCAAACCGCCGGACACATTTTTGGAAGATAACCATCCAATGACTATTTCATCAAAATTTTGTTCTTATTTGAGCAAATGGTTTCAGACAAGAAGATTTTTATGAGAATTTCCCATAGGGTCCTATGTTAAATTAAGTTCGGCTGTGGTGGCCATCTTGGTCGGAGGTGTGAAATGCCGGACACAATTTTGGAAGGGGATCACCCAACGATCATTTCAGCAAAGTTTGGTTGAGATTGGCTCAGTAGTTTCAGAGGAGAAGATTTTTTTTTTATTCCATCCCCCTTTTTTCTATTTTTAGCTTGGCGGCCATCTTGGTTGGAAGTCGGGATCACCGGATACAATTTTGGAAGGCGGCCACCCAAGGATCATTCCACCAAAGTTTGGTTGCAATTGGCCCAGTGGTTTCTGAGGAGAAGATTTTTATGTGAATTTCCCATAGGGTCCTATGTTAAGCTAAGTTCGGCTGTGGGGGCCATCATGGTCAAAGGGCCGAACCGCCGGACATATTTTTGGAAGAGAACCATCAATTTAAAATTTCATCCCCCCTTTTTTCTAATATGCATAATCGGTCAAAATCAACAAAAGTTCAAAGTTCATAAAAAATCCTGTAATATATGTTTAAAAGCTCATAATTATGCTTTAACAGTTCAAATTTGGGCACATTCTGGCTTAAAATAGAGCAGTTTTGGCCATTTGAAGAAATTTCTATTTTCAGTAACAGTAGCTATCTTGGATACAGGACGGCGCTGCCGGACACAATTTTGAAAGGGGACCACCTAAGGATCATTCAGACAAAGCTTGGTTGAAATTGGCCTAGTGGTTTCTAACACAGGGGTTTCAAAGTGGGCCGGTACCCGGTACTTTTACCCGCCTGAGATCGTGTATAGTATCGACAGAAATTACTGAACCCCCCCCCCCCCAAAATTAGCGGGGTCAAAACCACAAGTACGATGGTCGATAGGCTTGTGGAATATTTTTCATAAAAAATTAATGATCACGTCAATTGCTGAATTCTCGCATTCAAATCGAACAACTGCGTCACGATCAAGTTGATGGGACATTCCCTGTTTTAAAAATAACTTTACCTTAGAATCGTAAATAGCAGTTTGCGCATGGGGTAAATAGATATGTTTTCGCCCCAATATCTTTTCATCCTTGTGTAAAACTCGGACCGGAACAAAGCTGACATCATTTCAAAATAAAAAAATGACCGATTACAAATTATGTTCAAACACAATTTAGTGTAATCTCCAGTAATATAAGTATGATCATTATGTATTATGAATATATGACTACACAATATTTTGTGCGATTTTTTTTATCAATTTAAAACCCAGGGTCGAATCATTCTGGGGCGTACTGTCTTGTTACTTAACTCCGTCCATATTGCTTAACTTCCGGTATAAAAAAATAAAAACCTATGGCTAATTTATTTACATATTTTGACGGGGCCCTACCGCGGTTGTTCACAGAAATGAAAATGTGCTGAAAAACATTTTTAAAAGGGGGTACGAGGAGATAAGGGATAGAAAATTACTAGAAATCTTGATAAAGGACCGGACATGGCTCAAATACGAATTACATTGTAATGTCAAAACGCCGGCCCCCCTTTTTTTTCCAAAATAATTTAACTTTTGTGATTCAAATGTCAATAAATGTCTTCCCGCGAATCGTTTTTGTTCGAACATTTTTTTTGCACATAAGTCGTGAAAGTAACAATATATATTGTTTTTTTTTAATTATATTTGTATTGATCTATTAAAAAATTATAAATTTTATTAAAGATTGATGATTGCAAATTAAATTTATATGTTTCATCAAGGACGTATTCTATATACGTCCTTGGTTTCATTAATTATGACATTTACATGTCTTGATCCTGCCAATGGTCTTTGATGAGTTTAATTACTGGTAATAAAGTAAAAAAAACACACAAGCCAAGGTATTGTGAAAAAGAAAAGGACAAAGCCAACAAAAGAATTTTGAGAAGTTTAAGCTTTGATAACAATGGCTTGGTCAAGCCTAGCTGCGGAACCGTAGCTCTTTATGGTCCTTTTGGGATTTTTTAAGATATGGCAGACTATCTATGAATAATCTTGGCTGAAGTCTGTAAACTGAAATATTCAATAAAGATATTGGGCGGGAAAATCCAGGCATTATGCATGGTCTTCACTCTTGGTGAAATCTGAACTCTAAAGTTAATGGGATTTTTCTTTCAAAAACACTTAATGTTTTGCAGTCTCTGAAGTACATTTTTTGGTCCACAAAATGCTAGATTTCAGGAGCTTCTGCCCCCTGGACCCCTTATGGCCCTCAGCCTAATTTTTAGGTACCTCCTAAAATTTAAGAAGTACCTCCTATTATAAAAAACTTTGAAACCCCTGCTAACAAGAAGATTTTTAAATGATTTTTTGCTTATTTATGCCTAATTTGCATAATCGGTCAAAATCGGCAAAAGTTCAAAGTTCATAAAAAATCCCATAATATATGTTAAAAAGCTCATCATTATGCTTAAACAGTTCAAATTTGGGCACATTCTGGCTTAAAATAAAGCAGTTTTGGCCATTTGAAGAAATATCTAATTTTAGTAATGGCGGCCATCTTGGATGGAGGGCGACAATTTTGAAAGGGACCCACCCAGGGACCATCCCTACCAGGTTTGGTTTAATTTGGTTCAGCGGTTTCAGAGAAGAAGATTTAAATGTGATCTTTTATCAAAATATGCCTAATTTGCATAATCGGTATAAATCGGCTGAAAGAAAAATTTCACAGAAAAACCCGGAATATATGTTAAACTACTCATTGTCATGTAGCTGCATTTAAAATTTGAGCTCATTTTGACTTATACTAAAGCAGCAATGGACAATTAAAATGTCATCCCCCCTTTTTTCAATTTTTAGCTTGGCGGTCATCTTGGTTGGAAGTCGGGATCCCCGGACACAATTTTGGAAGGGGGCCATCCAAGGACCATTCCACCAAAGTTTGGTTGCAATTGGCCCAGTGGTTTCTGAGGAGAAGATTTTTATGTGAAATGTTGACGGACGGACGACGGACGAAAAGTGATGACAATAACTCGCATGGCCTAAAGGCCAGGTGAGCTAAAAAGGGCAATAACTCCAAGATGGGTAATCATTTTTTCTTCAAAATTGCAGGGTAGTTAGATCTTGCTGTGATGATCATTTTTACCCTTGTCCAATTTCTGATATTATTAACGGTTTTTGAGTTATTACCCAAAAACCTGCAATTTTACCATATGTTCTATTTCTAGTAACAGCGGCCATGTTGATTGGTGCACGGCATCACCGGACACAATTTTGCAACTAAACACCCTAGTGATGATTCAGACCAAGTTTGGTTCCAATTGGTCTAGTAGTTTTAGAGGAGAAGATCTTTGAAAAAGTTTATGACGTATGACGACGACGGATGCCAAGTCATGGCAATAGCTCACATGGCCCTTTGGGCCAGGTGAGCTAAAAAGAATCAAAATTGAGATCCACCAAAAACAAATACATTGTTTACATGGTTAGTACTGCATAATAAAACAGAGATCAACTGAAACAAGGGTTAAGGTTTCTAGACACCTAAAACTGTCCAGGGTTTTTCTCTCCCAATAAATTTGGTAGTCATGAAATATCTGAAAAAACACTGACAGTGACGATAAACATACATGCTAACCAACACTGTTCACACAAGAAGACAAACAAAGTCATCACTAAGGATATGAACTATATATATGAATGTAATACTAACATCAATAGAATGTGATGGTTGTAATGTTATAGGAGATTCTACATATGGTGAGGGTCTATCTACTGGGGGTCCATGGAACCATCCACTTATAGACAGTCTGGTTTTGTCTTCTGTTAATACCTCAGCAACCTGTCAATTAGAAAAAATTATGTGAGAACAAAAACTAAATTGTGCTTAAACACATTATACAGGAAAATATTTGCATGATGAGATTTTTATATTTTAAACAAACAACTCAGATGTACAATTGTATCTTAAAATTTGATCTCTCACTATGGCTAATTTAAAGAAGAAAAACTAATCTTAATTTACATTTATATAATATTTTATTAAAGATCATTACATTGTGATTACTCCCGCTAATGGCAAGGTGTACTCGATACTACTTTATGTGATAAAGTTTGCCAGTGACTTGCGGCAGGTCATGATTTTCTCTGGATACTCCCGTTTCCTCCACCAATAAAATTGCCTGCCATGATATAACTGAAATACTGTTGAAACTTTCATCTCTGTTGAAATCTCCCATTTAAAATTTCATTAATGAGTGAATCCAAAATTAATAAACAAATTCTGATTGGTGGAGAAAACTCCACTTTAAAAATAACTGTTGACCATACAAAGCAATTCTAGCAGTTTGACATGGAAATTTATCAGTGGTTAAAGATCTAATGAAATGAAACAAATTATTGATTAATCAGTTTTTATTGATATAATACAGACTATTTTTCTATATAAATGTATAGCAGCCAATGATATTTACTGTGTTACCTGTGATCATTTTACCTGGTGAAATGACAATGGATTTACTTCAAAGAACACAAAATTATTTCTGACAGGTAAAATTGACTTTACTATTTTTTCTGGCTGACCATTTTCTGAAAAGGAAATGATGATATAAATTATTACATAACAAGATTTTCAACTTAAATTTCTTTGGCTAATATCTCAGCAATTACCATACTAATCAATCCAAACCCCATCGGTAGTATAATGGTTAGTATGCTTAACTTGAGTGTGGTAGAGCGTGGGTTCAAGTCCTGGTCTGCACTGATTAATCCAGCACTCCAAACATATTAGCAATTTTTAATGGCTTTGAATAAAATTAAACAGAAATTATAATGTAGATCAAAATATATTTTGCATAAATTTAATGACAACTGTTCAGTATAATATTAGTTTATATACGTACATGCTTGCTGAAAATGAATATTTGGGCAGTTGGTAAAAAAAATTCAAATAATGAAATTTGTGACACTATCCAATACATTTTATTTCAAATAAAAATCATTAAAATTTTGAAAAGTATGTATAAAACATTTCATTTACTTCCTCATTTATAAGCAGCATAATTTTAAAGATAGTGGGGAAAAAATAAGGCATTATTGTAGCTAATCTTTTGATAAAATCTTCATATACAACAATGTATTACCATTGACATTAAACATATCTAATGATCCACCTTCTTCTTCAGTCCAGTTTACTGGTACAAGGTAATAAATAAAGGCAACTCTTCTATCTTCTAATTCATCATCATGACATAGTAAGGTATCTAGATAAACAAGTCAAATAATCCTTAAAATTATCAATTATAACAACATGCCTTGGTGCAGGGTAGGGGCCATTTCACACTCACTTTAGCATATGAGTTATCCTCATTATAGAAAATGCTATATTGTGACTGAAATTTATTTAAGAAATGAAATCGCTGTATCTTTGCTTTGATTTCTGCCTAAGTTTTAAGGTGGATATTCTCTCATGTTCATCCATATATTTCCTTACATAAGTAGTATGTGAGTGTTGACCTGAGCCAGTAAATTTATGGAAAAATGTATTGCTGTACATGAAAAACTTTTGAGATATTGTAAAATTTACAATCTCAAAAATTACTAAGTTATCACAAGTTGAAAGGCATGACATCTATTTTTGTCCCACAAGTTAGGATATATGATACACTGTTAAAACCGACACACACAGATGCCCATGCCTCTTTCATTTGGATTGTCCCATACACAATGAAACTTATCTTTATGCACATCATGCTCCAATTCTGACTCTTTACTCTTTACTTTAATAGGAAAAAATAGTTCAACTGCTATGATCACAAACAAAATTTCAAACTGTGACATAATTATGCATTTGAACAAAAATGACTGATTGCTTTTACAACATATATTATCTTCTAGACCACCTTCATTACAATCAGATCAATTCTATTTTGAGCTATAAAAAGGGTTCCAATCCTACCCCTCATTTTAAAGTGAATCCTACTAGGAATATTGAATGCAACCAAAGCTGTATGGATACTGTGACTGTGAAAAGTAGAACAACAAGAAAAGTCCTATTACTTTATTTTAATTTGTGTCTAAGTGTAATGTTGGACAGTCTCCCATGTTCATTTACATTCATATCCTTTCATACTAATATGTATATAAATTTTGTAGGGGGCTGTCGTAGTCATGATCATATCGTAATTGGATTTATAACTACCTATGCAATCAGTGCCTATCACCACTAACGTTGTGAGTTCTAATCCTGCTCAGGCGAGGTGTACTCGATACAACATTAAGTGATAAAGTTTGTCAGTGACATGTGACAGGTCGGTGGTTTTCTCCGCTTTCCTACACCAATAAAACTGACTGCCACGATATAACTTAAATATTGTTGAAAGTGGAGTTAACAACCATAATCCTAACTCTACATTTTGTACTGGTCTAAATTGCTTTTAAAACAAGATGCATATTTAACACAGATCCATACCTGTATATTGATATTTAGCACAAGATAAATCCACAGTGTCTAACAGCTGTATTCCAGTTACATCTGATATCCAGTCCTTCAAGTCTTTATATATCAGTGATCTAAACAAGATCAAACAAACAATACAAAAACATTAAGGCCAAGAAATCATTTAAAAGTAGGTAAGGCAGATGTATTTATTTGAATTTGCAAATTAAGGATAATGTTTCGTCTCAACCACGACCAATATAACAGGTTTTCTACCTCGTGTATATTTGCCTGCACTGTTAATTTACAGTAGATTTGTAGTGTTTTAGAACTGTTTCATAAAAGGCTCAAAGACATGAAAACTTGTAATAGTTGATGTAATTCTACATATTACCTACTTTAATCTATGTTGATTTTTCTGTCTTTGTCATCACTTTGTATTTTTGCAGCATCAAAAAAAACTTTTTTAAGGTTAATACATCATCTAAATCGGCAAAAAAAACCAAATACTCCACATCAAAATACCTGACACCACAATTTTAAGCACACTTGGGCCTTTTGTTTGAAACAGGTGGAAACAGAAACCTGAATCTTTATTCTGTAATCAAGATCCATTGTGATAAAATTTCAGAATGATCAGTCAATTAGAACTTAGTCATAATTACACAACATTGAGTCTTCAGACTGGAAACGGAGACAACACACAAATACCACAATATGACTGCAAGACATTTTTTTGGTCACTTAAAAGAGCCAAGAACCTAAATGTGAATCGTGATATAAAAATATGTAAAATACTTTTGATCATTCTTTGATATTTAGGTTTATCAGTAACAAAGACATTGTTCCTTTGATCTCACCAAGTGATATTGTCAGTATCAACAAACTGACATGATACTCGAAATTATCAGTGTTATGTCAAATATATAATGATGTAACTGATCAAACAAATAACGTCAGTTAGTTTTGAATGTCTTGACTTCCAAAACTAATGTTATTCTAGTGTACAATACTATTATAATAATGTCAAAATTATATTATCACCTGATAGTATTTATACATGGACTGTCAACAACTTTCAAATCTTCTACACTCTAAAAAAAAATTAATATTAATTGGTAAAACATTAATAAATTATTTCTGAACAAATTTGATAAGTTATGATCATGAATAACCAATGACATAATCTTCAACATGTTAAAGTCAACCAGTTTTTTGGTTGATGTAAGTTTAGAACAATGCCCACACTTTAATAGGCAAAATTATATTACATCTACATATATCTATGTCAAAATAATTTCAGTTCAATAAACAGATATCCAGTGTAGACTCAGTAGTAGGTACCTTTGTATATGCTCAAAGCAAATTATGTGACAAACTTAATATGAAGAAAAAAATCCATATATAAATTTTTTTTTAAGAAAAATACCCTTCTAGTCAAGAATTTTCAGTCAGAGCAGTTTTAATCAGTAAGAAGTTAAGATTACTGCTCAACTGCAGTCCGTTTTACACCCATTCTAGAGTACACATTCTGCTTATTTTTGAAGACCTACCATGACAGTGAAGTGCAGAACAGCGGTAAAAGGGCTCCTCATTTACTTTAATTTATGTCTGGGTGTAATGCACTAAATGTGATCGGACTGGCCATTACACACCTGTGGGGTTTATAAAATAAAAATGACCTTTTTCTTTTTTGTGAAAGTTATTGTGGTAATGTTGCCCAAACAATTTTTTTTCTATTCAATATTAAACTGTATATATATATTTCCTGGTCTGACATTACCTCAAAATAGTACAATAAACCTGTAATTAGATAATATACCTGATAAAACTTATATAGATCATTGTTCTTTTCTGTAAATGTTAATTCTGTCAGTTCCTCTTGTAGACTTTGTAGAAAATTTATATCTTGTATAAAATTATTGATGACAGCATGAAAAAAAGGTTCATGGCAAAAACTTACACCCTCTGAAAATAGAAAACAATGCTGAAATAGGGAAAATATTGAAGACAGTTGTAATTTGTATGTTTAATCCAGATTAAAATTCATTAGTAACGAGTGAGGGTTGAAGCCAATGTATGGATATCAACAAGCAAAGAAAGGCATAAAATCTTCTGTCCATGGATTCCAAATACTGAAGAATAGAGGTCTCGTAATTAGAAGTAACAAAATTGTATAACTGAATGATTATACATGTACAATTCCATTGAATTGTTAGTGAAATTCAGAAACAAATAATCACAATAGGAGACAACATGACCTACCATTCTAGCTGAAAAAAACACCTTAATTTTAGTACTTTTTAAAGCTTGCATTTAATTGCACTGTATGTAATCAACCTTACATTACATAATGCCATTATACAGTGTTTAGGTTGATTACCTACAGTGCAATTAGAGATATAGACAGTGTGATAAATCACGACGTGGTTTGACGTATAACTCACCTTGATGCTATGGATATATTATTTGTTCTTTTTAACATTTCTAAAATGCATATGAAAGTATGTAAATACAATAAAAAGAACTAAGAAGAGTGATGCTGTTGCATCTGTCACAGAATTACCCTGTCACAGTCATTTCTTCTTTCGGTATACAGCTATCCATCCACTGGATGATCACTAGCTGTTTCGCATGCATGGGAATAAACTTCATAAAGAAATAATAATAAATTCAGTCAATTTATAACATATTTACAAGTGGTGCCAAACAGAAATAAATTTTGTGGTTAAAACTATTTACAATTTCATTTTTATTTAAATTTGTGATTGTAGATGACTGAGAACAGTTGGTGTTAGCTGTTCTCTAAACGAGTTGACTGTTGGGCATAGAATTATAGTTTGAGGTAGTAAATTCCAGTGAATGATTGTGTTCGGAAAGAATGAGTACTTGTACGGATCTTTGAATGCATGAAGATGTCTGTATGTAAATGGATGAAATGGTCTGATTCTTGGGTCTGTTGGTATTAATATTGTTGTAGGAACTGCAACTATATGGTAAAACAATCTTATAAAACATAATGAGTTTTGTTTTGAATCAACGTTGTAATGTAGGCCAGGTGAGAGTTTGTAGCATATCTGTGACGCTGCTGGTATTATGGTAGCGGTTGCAGGCATACCTAGTTGCCCGTCGTTGGACTATCTCAATTTTATTGCAATGTTCCGCAGTGTGAGGGTCCCAAACTGAGCATGCATACTCTAGTTTTGGACAGACAAGAGATAGGTATGTCTGCCACTTTATATTTGTGTTGGAGATTTTAAGGTTTCTTTTAAAAAAATCCAAGACTTTTATTTGCATTGGCTACTATATTGTTAGTATGCTGTGTCCATTTTAAGTCGGATTGAAGAGTGATTCCAAGATATTTTGCTGAAGAAACTGATTCCAAAGTATGATTGTGTAGCAAGTAGTTATGTTTTACAGGATTTTTCTTGTTTGTTATTGTAAGGACTGAGCATTTGTCTGGGTGGAAAGCCATCAGCCAGTCACTTTCCCATCTTGCGGCAGCATCAAGGTCTTCTTGGAGAATATCACAATCTTTTTGGGATTTGATAGTTTTGTAGATGATGCTGTTGTCGGCGAACAGTCTGAGTTGGCTGAATTTCAAATATTCTGGTAAGTCATTTATATATATCAGAAAAAGAACAGGACCCAGAACTGTTCCCTGAGGGGCACCAGAAGTGACCGGAGCAATATCTGATGACTCTCCATCCAGAACCACTGTTTGATAAAAAGGCAGAGATCCAGTGTAATGTTTGATTCTTGATTCCATAAAATTTACAGCACATCTCTTGACTGAACTGTCCTGCTCTTAAAATAGGTTTACAGCTATCTCATATTATCAAAATGATAGTTTTACTACACTGTCACTATTTCGGCGTTACCTTCACATATATCACTTTTAGAGTTATAACTTTTCTTCAACAAATTTGAAATATTTTCAGTTCGTAACTGATCTGGGAGAGAAGTAAAAGAAACTTCGGAATCTTTGCTTCTTTTCTGGTTTTCTATGCCTTCTGCGTTTGGATGATTTCTTTTCTTTGGCATTTTAGTCAACTTGTATTTTCACGTGTTTAAAAAAATCAAAACAGGAAATAGACCGATTTATGGCAATAGGAATAAATTACACATTAAAGTGTTGGTTTTTCGAGACCAATGTAGTGACCTTATTGCATAAAAGAAAAAAACAACAATTAAGTCAAATGCTATATTCAGTATTGAATGTATAAATTAACATCTACATCGTACGATGACCCACCAAGAAATACTTATGACTACTTGTCAGTGTAGTGCAAACGGCGCTCGGCCAATAATCTTCAGTAGTGAAGGACGGCCAGAAATGTAAAGAAGAAGACCACAACGAAATAAGATATAACAATAATTAACTGACATCATCAAATACTCGAATTTTTTATGACAACATACATCAGACCTAGGGTAGATTGCTCTATGTCTTATGTAAATTGTTTTCTATATGTTCCATCTTGTTGTTGGAGAGGATTTGTATAGGCATAGCCTGTTATCCAATCCTATTGATTTATCAATAAAATATTTGAAATGAAATCAGACCTATCTAAATGAGCTTGAAGTTAAGGATACTACTGATACTCAAAAGTCTGCTTCTTGCCTTGACCTTTACCTTGAAATCGACAACATTTGAACATTATAAGCAAACTGGCCTCTACGACAAACGCGATGACTTCACTTTTCCAATAGTCAACTTCCCTTTCATCAGTAGCGATATTCCAGCATCACCAGCGTATGGAGTTTACATTTCACAAATCGTACGTTATATCATACATGTTATTTATTAACGGATTCTAATTACTTACTTATGGTATCTTCAAACTCTTCTTTCAACAGATAATTGCATAATTGCATTCCTATGGGTACTAACCGAAAATGGCAGAGTCTCTCTCGTTATAAACCAAAACTCTACAAATAAAATGTGTGAAAAACCACACACAATCGAAACAGTTTCGAAATTCAATCGGAAAATTGTAGAAATCAAGAGGCAAAATCGAACTGGTACTTCAATAAAAAGGGAAGGTTTAAACTTGGTGTGCCCAAACACCCCCCTTACCAACTGAGCTTGAAGGAAGTTCATAGCCAGAAATCATGGGTGATTTTGCTCATGAATATTCATAAACCAAAAAATGTCATGTATGACGTCAGCAAATAAACGGCGTTGAACCATATTTGGAAGACGCTGATGAAAACTCGTATCTCTTTTTTTTTTAAATAATATTTCATCACAGTTTTGATCACATAAATAACTTCATAATTATTTGTGATCGTATCAAAATTAATTGTCATTATATGTTCATTAGGAATCCGTTGATGTGTGTAAATATATTTAATGCACTGCTCCCCCCCCCCTTTTTTTCCCACGAAATAAAAATATATAAATAAAAAATATATTGTGGATTTTTTTTCAATTTCTGCCCCACATTTATAAGTATTAGTATGTCATTGAAATCGTTTAGTATAGGATATATATTGTTAAATTTTTTTAACTTTATATATCAGCAGTATTGTTACCAATTGTATTATATATATAAATAGCTAATTGTTCTCTTGTTTTTTTATCGAAATAAAAAAATACCCTTGTGGAGTCTTTTTTTAATTGTTTATTTACATTTACAATGGAATGCGGTGCTTACTCAAATAATGCTATGTCTAGCAGAAGCAGTTTTACGAAATAGTAGATTTTTTTGTGTGAACCCCTATTGAATTTCTACTAGAAAGGTAAAAAAAAAACTTGTGAAGCCCTCTTTTAAATTATCGTGGGAACCTTTAATTTGTCAGCAAAATATTTATCGAAGAAAGATTCCTCAACAATGTTACCGGAACTGACGGAATTTGTGCCGGCAATTAGAATGGGGATTGTAAGAAAAGTGCTTTTAGGTCTTGAAACACGTGCAGGATGCATTTGTTCACTTCTTCTCAATGCCTTTGAATGGCGCTTACGCTTCAAAATTTGAAACTGGGTGGGAACCTTGAGTTTTCATGGTACAGCTGTAATATTTTGAAATATTGTTCAAACCGGTGCATAGTTTGATTATTTATCCCTGCAAATTGTCCGGCCCAAGCTAACAGAAAGTTTCCCGTTCAACTATATGTTAAAATCCAAATTCTCTTTGAGCCGCCATTTTGAATATGCAAATGAGCAAATCACCTATCGTTTCTGGCTATGGGGAAGTTCCACTAACACAGTCGGTGGAGGTGGTGGTGATTCTATTGCCTTTTTCTTCTTCTTCTGTTTTCGTTTTCCCTCCAGTCTAGGAGCACTCTTTGTATCCACCACCAATTTTAAGATGAACATGAATTTCCTCCACCAATTTATATGAATCCGGTATATGTACACAGGATTTATCTACAGAGTTATTTGCGGAACCCGCTCGGTCAGACGTAGAGATAAAGTTATGAAAAATTAACTTTATAATGTCCTCCTGCTACTCGACTATTCTGGAAAGGACCATATCTTTTTTACTTTTCTCGTAATGCTCTAAAGTATATAAAATAAAATGGTTATACATCAGTTGACTAGCTTAATATACTAAATTAGCCGGTGCTCCAGACAGTGGAGGAAATTACCAAAGAAGAAAGAATGTGACCACGATAGTATCATAAATGAACACTTGAATATCAACAATAACATTTTGCAACTTGAAAGTAATAATTCAAAATAATTTAAATGAAAGATTTCCTTAAAAACCTGATAAATTTAACCAGAAAATAATAAATCACGCTAATATATCAACGTTGTTATTATATACCAATTTCATATTTCATCTAATACCAGAAACAAGTATAATATGCAACGTCCCATTCATTGACAACCTGGAATGGAACTAATCTAGGACGGTTATGCAGAATACATGATATAATTTGATAAAGTTTACTCATAAATATGTTTTGAAATATTTATAAACAAAATAACTTAACATAACATATTGTAAAAACTCCATATCTGTATGTACATGGTTGATTAAACTACTTTATGGTTTTCGGTTTTATCAGCAGAAACCGGCAGCACGAAAAGAAAAGAACATGGTAATATTTACATATTTACAAAGGAAAACAAATGTCCAATGCAAAGCATGCTATTTATTTGAAATATATACTGTGGGTTTAAGTGAGTTGTTTTCTCCCACGAAGATTAATACTAAGCTATAGATCAAGAAAAAACGTAATCCCAAATATAAAGAACAATATCAGAAAACTAAAGCCAAGCTCCAGAACGAAATGAGAAACTCATTCTGGCGATATATAGAAAACATGATTTTTGATATTGAAATAAATGAACCAGATCAACCAAGCTTCAAAAATACACCCAAAAAACTTTATTCTTACATAAAAAGCCAGAAAAATGAAAACACCGGCATAGCTCCCCTACGAAGTGAAGGTACCCTACACTCACATCCATCTGAGAAAGCAAATATACTAAACAAACAGTTTCAGTCTGCTTTTACATCTGAAGCAAACACTAACATTCCAGATAAAGGTCCTAGTACTCATCCCACAATGGAACCCATAAAAATCTCTAGGGATGGTGTTTATAAACTCATCAAAAACATAAACCCTAGTAAAGCTACTGGTCCTGACACCATCGCAGGCAGAGTACTGAAAGAAAATATTGATATATGTACAGACATCCTCACATTATTATTCACCAAATCATTGGAAACAGGCAAAGTACCATCTGACTGGAACCACGCAAATGTCACGCCTGTTCTCAAAAAAGGAGATAAACACAACCCAGGTAACTACAGACCTATATCCATAACATGCATAGCTTGCAAATTACTCGAACATATTTTTGCCAGCAACATGATGCAACATCTAGAAACCAACAACATACTTTATGAATTACAGCATGGATTTAGGGCAAAACGATCATGTGAGTCACAAATAATTTCTTTAATACATGATTTATCACAAAACAATGACAAAAATATACAAACAGATTTGATAATAATGGACTTCGCAAAAGCTTTCGACAAGGTACCACACAAAAGACTGCTGTACAAAATGAAATACTTTGGCATATCAGAACAAATCATAAACTGGGTTAAATCTTTTCTCTCAAACAGAACTCAAACAGTACTTTTAGAAAATATGACATCATCAAAAATACCAGTCACATCCGGTGTCCCACAGGGTACAGTTCTTGGACCAATACTTTTTCTAATCTACATTAACGACCTCCCTGAATACATCAAACATAGCCGTATCCGACTTTTTGCAGATGACAGTATGATCTATCGACAAATCAAATCACAAAGCGACTGTCTCAAGCTCCAAGAAGATCTCGAAGCTGCCATAAAATGGGAACAAGACTGGCTCATGTCATTTCACCCAGACAAGTGTAACATCATGAATATAACAACCAAGAGAAATCCAATCCACTTTTACCATAACTTGCATGGCCATATATTAGAATCTGTTCAACACGCAAAATATCTAGGTGTCACAATCTCAACAGACCTTTAATGGAACACCCACATCCAACAAACTGCCGCCAAAGCAAACAAATCATTATGTTTTATCAGAAGAAATCTAAAAGTACAATCACAAACGATAAAAGAACGAGCATATCAAACCCTAATAAGACCCAAATTAGAATACTGCTGCACTGTTTGGGATCCTCACACAAACGAAAACATCAACTCGCTAGAAAAGGTACAGCGACGGGCAGCCAGGTATACATGCAACAGACATCATAACACCAGCAGTGTGTCTGAGATGTTAAACACCATGAATTGGCAAACTCTACAAGAACGCCGACTAAGAACTAGGCTCATAATGTTTCACAAAGTAATAAATGAAAATATCGCTATCCCTACACAAAATATATTACTTCAGAGCCAGTCTACGACAAGATCTTCCCGAAAAGACTCCTACAGACAAATCCAATGCAATAAAGACAGTTATAAATTTTCTTTCTTTTGTCAAACCATTAAAGACTGGAACAAATTATCCCCTGACATAACCAAAAACACCACTACAGAATCCTTCAAGGGTGCACTCACTCACAATGTGCTCCTTGATACTTATCCACACAGAATAAAATAAACAGAAATCATGTTTTTATCTTAATAAATGAAAAATAAAAAATAAAAAAATTGTAAAAATCCTAAATTAAAAGAAAAATTGTAAAAACTGATAATATAAAACTAAAAAATAATAATAACAATTATATCAAATAAATTATCTATGTTCTGAAAATTTTTATAAATTTGAAAACATTTTACCAGGCATGCGCCGGAAAGTAAACATCAGTACGTTGATGGTTTTCCGTAGCCAAAGAAGAAGAAGAAGAATAGACATGGTCCTGCATAATCAAGTTGAGATTTGACTTCAGAAGAAATTTTCTGATCTGTATCTGCAGTCAAATCTCGTCACAAGCCCTAAGAAAGGTATTCTGGAAATTTAAAATCTAACCCCTGTGCATTCAGATATATATTTTGTCATGCACAGATTGTGTCGGATCGAGCACAGGTACATGTAGTCGTATACATTTGTACAACTACCAGGGTTCGACATTAACGGTTGTCCGATTGCCCTGGGCAAGTGAAAACGGCACCCAACTTGTCCGATCGAGCAAGTGAAAATGATTCTGTGATATGTTCAATTCCTGAAGAGCAAAATGAATAATATTGAATTTTACTTAAACATCGTGTTGTATGTATCGTGTATTTTATGCCATTTTGTTGACTACGGAATTCCCCTTTCTCAAATAAAGATCGTGTTATTTATATTAGCCAATCGTGAATGCCTAATTAGGCGGCGGCGCTGCATCAACATCATATTTATTTTCGCCGGCCAATGAAAAGCAAGAGTTATTTGCGGTGTTCTAATTTTAGAAAATTATCCCTGATGTGTATTGCCTTTGCGATAAAAATATTGAAAGCGTGATAGATTACTGAAATAAAAATTAAAACAAACTAAACAGTCGTTGTCAGTCTATGTTAAGGAACATTTATACTTAAATTTTCTAACAAATATATTTCAGAAATCCTCATCAATCACCCGTATTTATAAAACTGTCATATTCCCGCAAATTGATAGGTACGTAATTATATAGCCAAATGATGCACTAACACTATGCCCACATCATAAGGTGTAAATAATTAATATGAGGGGTTATTCTACTCTATGAACGGTCATTGTAGATTGCATAGCTCTGCACTACATGTACATGCATATAAAAATGTACATGGCACTTGAGAATTCGGGCTAGTAGTTTACAGTTTCGGGCAAGTAAAATTAATATGGCACTTGCCCGAATGGACAAGTTTGTCAAAAAGTTAGTGTCGAACCCTGACTACCATACAGTACTTGTCCATGTGCTTAGGACACGGGGAGGCGGTCATACTAAAAAGTGGCCGGGACCGTCCGGGGATTGGAAATAGCGCCCGGGTATATAATTGTTTTAAATCTCAACATAGCTATGTCCGAGTACCAGGACGTTCAACATATTTGCGGATATGAAGAACTTAGTACTCTTAATATGACTCTAATATGTCAAAACTAGTAAAATATATGAAATTATGTAAAAAGTTGTCCAAAATGTCCTGCCGAAACGGTATTAATATATAAAGTGAACGTTTTTCTAATAAATATAAAATGTAAAGCTGACTAAAATCTAATTTGTACAAATTAATTTGGCGATTTAAAGTCAATGACAACCAAAAGTCGTATGACAATTTGTTGTTTGAAATGCTTAGTTTATATATATAAAAATTTGAACAATCCAAGCCTATCATGTTAATTTTGTTCGTAAGCTCTTGGTGAGATGTGCTCAAAATATTTAATTTAAAAGTGTTAAGGTTATTGTTTAATATGTTCATAAATTAATTTTGATTAATTATATTTTAAAGTAAACCGTATTAACGAGGTAATCATAGATTAATACAAGCGTAATATGGCACGTGTAATTACCCACTAATTAATTAAATTGGTGAGTGATGTTTATTCAATAATTATAAAATTTAAATAACTTGTAATTTCATAACAGAGGCACGTATCGGCAGTTCATTTGCTAATTACCCAATACATGTACAGATTTTATACAAAACTAAAAACAACAAAGAAAAAGACAATAAAATATAGCAAGTTATATATAATAGAATTGAAATAAACCTAATATTTACACCAAACTAGGGAATACTCCCGGGTGCTTTTTAATACATAACTTGAACATTTACACTCACGGTAAGACTTCACTTGACATCATATTCCATTATAATTTCGACAAAAATTTGATTTAAACAATATTCCAATATGCCGGGCGTTATTTCCAGTCCTCGGGCTGTCCCGGGCACTTTTTAGTATGACCCCAGGGAGGACTTGACCACTACACTACATGTAAATTAACCATTGATGTCTGATGTGGCCAACAATGTCATAGTCGACGGCACTTAATTATTATTATTATTATTAGTATAAGTATTTAGTATGTTTTATGGGCAGTTTTGTTCATTGTAGGCCTAACGTATAATATTTATATTTTTAATTTTTTTTTTAATGTTATTGTTTATGAATCACCGTAATGACTTTGCCCCTTGTGGGCCCTCTATTGGACAATAAAAATTCTTAATTCTTAATTCTTATACAGAGCTGACCGGTGTGTTGGCACACCTTAACTTAAGTAAGGGTTGAACTGACTTGCACATTTCATAATACAATTTTCCCGGAACAGGGGACACGGAATGTAAACAAACCAAACCCCCCTTTTTTCGCAACTTTCAATGTCCGGTGTGTTGGTGCATATGGTTTGAAAATAACTCTAGACATGCATAAGGGCAAGACTTATAAATGAAACTACTAGCATAATCTCTTGTGAACACTTTTATGATATATTTTAAGAATTGGTATTATCATTCATTATTGTATAGTCTATACTCACCATGCCGTGTCCTCAGTTCTTAATTATTTATTGAAATTTAGATTGTACTCTCAACAGTAAATAATTACAAATTGTTAACTTCACAACATTAACAGAAAACAGTTTAAGCAAACATATTACAGGTGGTATTGTACATAGATAGGTTTATTGATGACAAGTGTTGACGTAAAACGTAGGGTATCAGGTCAAATCGGCACCTGGTCACTTCGGCACCTATCTAAATAGTCAAATCAGCATTTACTCAAATCGGGACCTAGTCATATCGGCACCTAACATTTGGTCAATTCGGCATCAGTATTAGAAAATATAGTATTAATAAGATATTTATATGGATATATAAAAAAAAGAAAGTTGGGTTAGATAAACTTGCAAAATTTCAAACAACCGCTGCATACAGTGTACAAACTAGGTCCGTCCTTGACAATCTTGATGCACTTCAATGTGAGCAGTGTCAACGATGGCAGCGTCGTATGCAATACTGGTAAGAGTCTTTTTTTTTAAATTATTTTACACCAAAATATAAATATTTCATTTTCAAATGATTTTGTATTGGAAACAAATATACATTTAAGGGTAATTTATTTTTGAATAAATAATTAAATTAAACAAATCAATTAAACGTAATTTGCTTAATTTTATAGATTCAATTATTGTTTATCTAAATGACGAACTAATGATAGGTATGATTTGTGATTATTAAAGTGTCATAATTGTGATATAGTTTAATTATGTTTAATTATCGCAAATATTCATTCATTCACATACATATACATTCAAATATTAAACATTAAAATATCAATAAAATGATGATTTTCAAATGTACAACAACAACAAAAATTATTATTATACATAGGTGCCGAAATTGACCAAAGCAGGTGCTGATTGAACTAGGGGCCGAAATGACTATCTTAATAGGTGCCAATTTGACTAGGTGCCGAAGTGACTTGAATTCAAACATAGTGTGCCAACTCGCATCTGCACCAACATACCAGACTGGACAGTATACACATATTTTCTAGTTCAAATCTGCAAAAATAATAATAATCTCTTATCGTTTTAAGTAGTTTAAAGATTCATTTTAACCATAATTTAGTTCATATTGTCTGCCATATTGGCAACCTACATAAAAATAACCGTGTGATCAATTTCATGCTGTTTTTTCGTATAGTCTGTTTCTCGATGTCAGATTTTATGAAGGTGCTGAATAACTTTTCCAGCTAGTATTGATATCGAGATAAGGAGATCTAGCAAATTTAAGAGGGAGATTTTTTTTTTTTTTGCAGACTTGTATCCTCAAAAATATATCCTTCATATTTACAAAAGTCAATTAATTTTCAAACACAAATTATAACTGGTGTATTATATTAACAAATTACTGTGATTATTAAAATATTTTTATTTGGTATTAAATACATTTGGTTACTAACTTTTACAATATTTGCACTACTTATGTTTGTTTGGTCTTACATGTATTGTACATGTATTTTAACCTTTGCTATGTTTGCACTAGTTAGTTATTCAGTTATGTTCAGAATATCTATGTACATGACATTGTTGAAAATTTATTTCTTTTATTATCAAAAGCATTAAAGAGAAGAAAGAGGTATAGATTAGAAGAGGAAAAACAATAAGAACCATTATTACTTGGACAAGCACCATTGTCTTGCCTAAAATGGTGGCCAAGAAACATTAAAATAATATAAATCCAAATTATTCATAAATTTCACAATCTTTTCCCAAATGATTTCAAAATGATGAGAAATGAATAAAACAAGGAAAATAATTCTTTTCATTACAGAAAGTATTACCTCATATTTTGTCGCATTATAAGAATATTTTTTAACATTTAAGTAAAACCCATCCAGAGGAATATACTTAAAAAAGTTTGAAGATACCAAAGCAGTAATCTGAAGCCATAAATCAAAGAAGGACAGACAATATAATGGCCAAAAGAAAAAGGACAAACAATGACTTACAATTCACTGCATTGCACCACAGATCTTGTTTTCATCGATACTTCGATACTTCGTAACTTGTATAGACAACAATAAGATTCTTTGTGTTTTAACATGATGTTTTAACATGAATGTCACCTTCTATATAGTCTATAGATATTTATTACCCTGTATTTGGTAGTTAACCTTTGTACAGGTATGATGTATAACAAAAATCCAAAGAACTAGAAATCCCACTATTGTGCCTATTTTCTCCCTTTTCACTGTATAATTCTCTATTTTTCAGCTTCCTCTATCATTATTAAGAACAGCTGTTAATCATCCTATGGTAAGTACTTATTTTGTTTAAATACATTTTTTTTTCTTCGTCATTATTATTATGATTTTTTTTTCTGTTTGTTTTGCAAAAGTTTATAAATTATAAGAATATAATCAAGGAGTTGAAGGATTATTTTTTAAATATGTTTTTAAACATGTACATGTATATGAAAATAAATGTCTGATATGAAGGCCTTTCAATAAGGGTCTGGGAGTTACCAGGTACCTTTACCATTTAAAATTATATATGGTACCTCCTGATTTTTAAGAGTATTGTAATAATATGATATTCATGAAGTATGTTCAAATTTTAATAAAAAGTAAATAATGAAGTACTGGTATACTTAAAAAATACTGAAAACCTTGATATGTATACTTGCACATTTTTTATAAATGCAAAAAAAATGTACATATAAAATATTTGTAGTATATTTGTATAGAGAATTGATTTGAAACTGAAAATGTATTTGTCCCATCATGTTATAATATTAATATAAAGGACCTTTTAGTAGAGGCCTGTATGTTATAAGAAAAAATTGCTCAGTTGGCATTAAACACCAATCACTCACTCCTGTATGTTATAAAGTTTTTAGGTTTTAAAATCAGAATTATGAATTTATTGAAATGTGAAAAAGACTAATTAAAACATGGACTATATTCAAAGTTATTTAAAAGTTATGTTGTAACATATTGGAATGCAGAAGTCAAATGGGTTGATTACAAAATGAAATCACAAGTTATTGCCCTTTAATCACACTCTTTTTAAAGTATGACTTCCTTTTTTATGTACAAAGATATATTACTTGTTTTTCAATATAAAAAATATTACCCACATGTTCAGTAAAATAATGAAGAATTTGATTGATTAAAACTTAGATTTCTAATTTAGTGTGCACAAGACATTTCTGAAATAACCTTAAGATATAGGTGTCTTTTACCAAAGCAAAAGAATAATTTATTATTATAGATCAAAACAGTTTCTTGAAGCAAAGCTTACTTCTAAGAAGGGATCATAAAATCAAATAAACCTTTACCATGTTTAGGGATGTGCAGTATTGTTTGTCTTTTTTGTTTAAAATCTTCCAAAAAATAACATGATAAAATATTAAAACACCATCAAACCAAAAAACTAAAATATAAAAATATCATGTTTTCTGTCAAGTAGATATTTATCTCACCTGGGCTTTATCATGTGTTACCAATTTGTTTTTTTTTTCATATTAATTTTCTTCTCTATAACCATTATTCTAATAGACACAATTTGAAGTGGATTGGCTCTTTTAGGTGATAATAGATTATATTTGACAGTAACATTACTAAAAATGATTTTTTTTTTCCAATGGTAAAACATCTACATTTTTCTAGGAATGGAATTTGAAAAGTTGTTACTTGATACATGTAATAGATTGTTCAATATACATTCTGGGTTTTCTGTGAAATGTGTAATTATATTGATTTTTTTGTAGATAAGCAAGCTTATACCTATTTTTTTTTTTAAATAAAAATGCATAAAAATCTGCTTTTCTGATACCACAAGAATTATTTCAGTCTATATTGTATATTATATCATGTTTATTGTTATTAGTATATATATATAATTCTACCTGAAAGGGAAGTTGAAAAATAGCTTTTATAACCTATGTTAAAAAAATATTCATGTATATATTTTATAGTTAGTTGAGTTAAAGATTAATATTCATGTATATATTTTATAGTTAGTTGAGTTAAAGAATGGAGAAACTTACAATGGACATTTAGTAAGCTGTGATAACTGGATGAATATAAATCTTAGAGAAGTTATTTGTACATCAAGGGTAAGTTCTGTTGTAAATATATGATATTGATAAGTTATATTAACATTTTTGTTCGAACCCTACTCATCATCATGGCAAGGTGTGCTCCATACAACATTATGTGATCAAGTTTGTCAGTGACTTGTGGCAGGTAAATGGTTTTCTGTGGGTACTCCGATATCATCCACCAATAAATCGGACTGCCATAATATAACTGAAAGATTGTTGAAAGTCACGTTTATCACCCTAACCCATTAACATTGTTTATGCTCCCTGTAAATATGGAAGAACCATGTATATGTAATTCTTGTTACTAAAAAGTTTTTGACAATTTTTTTAGATTCAATTGACGACACTCAGTTTATTTTGTATGAATTCTCCTCAAAATAATCTGCTGGCCACTTTCAAATTTGAAAAAAGTGTTCTGATTACCTTTTTAAAGGTATGCAATCAGCAAAGCTAGACGAAAAATAAAACATTTAGTTATTCTGACATTTCAAGGATAAAATTAATGAAATTTTTATTGAAAGTTGATTTTCATGAGGGAAAAGCAATTATAAGTATGCCTAAAATCATATTAGAGATTAGACAGCATAAAGATAGAAGATCTTGTGTCAGTCAGATAATATCATATTCAATGTAAAAACTATTGATTGATAAGGTCAAGTACAATACATGTACAATCGTCTAAATTATTCTAACATTTACATAAAGGAATTTACAATATATTTTATACCCAGATCTTCACTTATGCCTGCAAGATTAGGATTTCGGCAATAGGAATATAAAATTAATTTGAAGTCACTCTGCTTTGGAATCTAATATTGCTTTAAATACATGTACATAGATTTCATTATAAAAGGAGACTAAATAACAGGTATTTGACACTGATAATAAATTTGTAATTACAAAACTAATACATGTACAATTAGAAACATATTTAATGCATATATACCAGGTACTATTTCTTCTTTTTTTAAAGACTTTGTTGGGTTTTTTTTCAACAAAATTGATCATGTTCAGCCACATTTCATCCTCATATTATATCTTCATTAAACTAAATAAGATGTATGAATATTCTTGATAAGTATATATAAATTTATGTCCAATTATTTTTCCATTCTCTCTAGAAAGATCAACAACCTGCAGTTGCACTTACTTATTATGCTTTCAGTGTCATTCAGTGTCATTCTGTAACTATAGTTTTGATATTCACTTTTTTGAAAGAATTCTTCAGGAATCTGTTAGACATGTCTAGATATTTGATTAGCTCACCTGACCAAAGTGTGGTGTTTGTCTTTTGTAAGCTTTCTTATTCTAATCTTCTGCTCTGAAACCACTGGGCCAATTAGAACCACACATGGTAGTCATGTTGATGTGATGGTCCTCTTTAAATTTAATGGGGGTTTTATTATCAGTAATCCACAAAAGAAACAGGAGACAAAAAAAAGAGTATTTTCTGTTTTTTGTTTGTGGGCCAAAACAAACCAACTACAGAAATGATAACTTTTTTATATTTTTAGTTCAATTTGAATGCTGTTTTTTTTTCTCCATTAAATTCCATTGAAAATTTCATGTCTGTAGTATTTGCAACAGTTTTGTTTTGGTTCTAACTATATTCTAATGATACAAAGTAACCAAAAGGAACCAATATCCAAAATTTTGATTTTTTTTCTCCTCTAATTTCATTATAAATTCCTTCCTGCACTTTTCAAACAGATTCTACTTTGTGATGACTTTTGCTGGACAATAATCATGTTCAGTTTTATTTATTGCCTATCTAAATCAGGTGAGCGATACAGGCTCTTTGGAAGCCGCTGGTTTTGTACTGTTACAGAATAAACTGGTAAATCATTGTGTAAAACCAGTGTCTGATAAACCACTGGTCTCAAAACAACCCAAAATGTCCACAATATATTAAACACACTATCTTTTACAATTGTTTGAATTTTTAGGATGGTGATAGATTTTGGAGGATGCCAGAATGTTATATTAGGGGCAGTACTATAAAATACCTTAGAATTCCTGATGAGGTCATAGATATGGTTAAAGAGGAGGTGATACAGAAATCTAAAGGTCGTGGTGAAGGTCGTGGAAGAGGAGGTCCTCAAAGAGGGAGAGGAGGAAGAGGTAATACTATTTGAACTTTTCATTACTTTAGAAATGGCCATGCTGCTATCTTTATTTTACAATTGCTTGCTTGGCATTAAGCACCAATCACTTTTGCATACTTACCAGAAGTAATCTTTACACAACATATTATTTGTAAGAATTATAATGATTATAAAGCTGGGTTTTTTTCTTGATGGTTGTCTTGCTGCAAGGGTGGTCGTGATTGTGTGGTAGTTGGATTTACAACTACCTACATGCAATCAGTGCCTATCACTAACTAAAATTGTGAGTTTGAATCCTGCTCGTGGCAATACAACATTATGTGATAAAGTTTGTCAGTGACTTGTGGCAAGTCAGTGGTTTTCTCCGGGTACTCCAGCTTCCTCCACTTATAAAACTGACCACCATGATATAACTGAAATATTTTTAAAAGTATCGTTAAACACCATAACCATATAACTCTTGCTGCAATAAAATAGCCACTGGAATTTTTCCTGATAATGTGAAATTCATTGTTATTTGCTCTGTAACCAATGACCTAATACCATTATGGTGATATAATAGTTGGCATGATCGCTTTGAATGTGAAAGATTGTTGGTTCGATCTCTAGTCTTCTCAAGCCAAAGGATTAAAAATTGTATTTATTACTTCTCCACTTGTCACGTAGCTTTTAGGAGTTTGAGAAAAATCTAGTTAGCTTGGATACTAGATAATGTGTCTGAGCAAAGCCACATTTATCTCTGGAGTCTTGTTACAGTGAGGTAGCACTATAAAGAAATAAATATAAATTAAAGATATCAATTTTGGGGGGCTTGGTTAATTTAAATTAATCGTCAAACTTTTGGCATTAACTATTACTAAAACAAACCATAGATGGATATGTTACATTTCATTTCAAGGTATGATAAATGTTTCATTCCTCACTCACAAACCTTTTCTGTCATTTTGGTATATAGTTGGGGGGGGGGAACATTTTTCCTCAAAATAATATTGACTCGACTTTAAAAACTGATGCCATCTTCCAAGTTTTAAGATTTGAAGATAGTTTGAATATTAACAAAAAATATATCCTACCACAGGAAATGCTATAATAATAAGAATTTGAATAATAAGAAATTTAATACATTTGGTAATTTTTTCTCTTAAAAGAAATGATGAAAACAAATTATGTGCAGGTCAACATTGTTATCTAATGGCTCTATTTTTTGTGTGAAGTGAAATGTAATTTTAATATTTTTGAGAATAGTTTAAATTAATAGGAAGATGTTTGAAATCATTTGAAGATTTCCTTCCAAGACGTGTGTGTGTGTGTTTTCAATGATTTAAGGGGAGAGGTCATTTTTAATACACCTGTCGTATTATGCTGACTGAAATTAATTTGACTTTTGTAAATAATTGTATGTATAAGCTTTTAGGAATTAGTGTGCAAAAAATCTCCCTCTAAGGGGTCCATTCTCCCTCTTAAATTATGCTAGATCTCCCTCTCAGTTATTTTTGAAAGATCACATGCATGTTCATTTAGTTGAAATTGGTGGAATTGTTAACCATCACTGTTTAAACTTATTCTTTCATAATTATTAGAAAATTCCTAATAACAAAACATTAAAACAAATTATCACATCTAAACATAACATGGATTATTTTGTACTTTGTATTTTGATAAAATTGAAATAAATACTTTCATAATTAAAATAAAAATTTAGTATTAAATGTATTTGATAAACAGGTAAGTAAATAATATAGTTTATCTGTTTTAAGATCATCATTGTTTCTCTGGGTGACATAAAACAGGCAAATAAATGTTATTTCTACAGATGTACAGATAAAGGTATCATTTCTATGTTATATCATTTTCACTCAAGATAAAATATATCTTTGATCTATTCACAAACACATTTTCTGTTCATATAAATTATGAAAATAGCCACATGCAAAATCAGCAGCAGCCACGCAGGATTAAATGCTAAAACTTGTTATATAATGTGAATAATATTTAAATATCATCTGATAACTTTTATATTTTCCCTCCTACTTGATAGGCAGATTAAATTTTTGGGACACTGGAAGGGTCCACCTTTTAAGTTGTAGGTCTCTTTTGAAGAATCGGAGATGATCATTTAAAATCACTTTACTGCTAAATCTTAGAATTATTGTTATTCACTTTTAATAAATGGTAATGCTTAATACTCTGAATATTCCTTTCAATCCCTCTAAGAATATGGAATTATAAAAAAAAACATCTGGAGCCTCATTTTTATGTTTGGAGATAAGTTAATTTTTAAAGGGTTTAGATAATCCAAATGTTAGCAAGAAAATAGAGAGAAGTAGGCTATTTTGTAATAAATCAAGAAATTTCTTATTGTTATGACATTTTCTGTTTAAGATATATTATTTCTTGGGTTATATTGTAATATGTTTCCAAAATGATGTGGTCTTTTATGATAAATAATTATTATATGTATATTGTGTTGGTACAACCCTTTGTATCATGTTGATTCAGTTGTGTAAACTGTATCACTACGAGAGGCATAGCTATGAGGACTAATTCGGTTCACCCCACTGACAAGACACAACATACATAACTTAAAATGGTGTTTTAAATAGATTGTTCTGAAGCTGTTTAATTTTATTTGTCTATAGGGAGTGAGTGATTGTTGTTTAACGCCAACTCAACAATTTTTCAGCTTTATCATGGCGAGAACAAGTTAATTTTCAATGAAATGATGATGAGGTCCACTTTGTACTAGACCAACACGCTTAGTTGGATTTTTATAGTGCTAGCTCACTGAAACAGTCTGCGGATAAACGTGTCACCCCAATTGGACGCATTATCCTGATTCCGAGCCTACCATTCTTTGCTCTATCTCCTTAATGCTGCGTGCTTTAGCAACAAATACCAATGTTATTGTCTTTGGTTTGACCCGATCAGTGCTCAAACCCACGATCTACCACAGGCGAGCACGCTAACCATTACACCACCAATGCAGTTGTGTCTATAAGGAAGACACTTTCTGTTGTCATACAATATAATGGATTCCCTTATTTTTTCAGGTGCCTTTGGAAGCCGAGGAGGAGGACGAGGTGGTGGTGGTGGTGGGGGTGGGGGTGGAGGCAGAGGGGGTCAACATAGACCAGGCAAAGGAAGAGGAGATTCATAATATTGAAACAGAAACTGAACAAAATGTGAGAATGGTTCGTCGTGTAAATGGTGTATGAAAATATTTTGAATGATATTTGAATAGATGTGTGTGGATTTGTGCTCATTTCAAAGTGTTCATAAAATGATCATGATCTGATGACTGCAAGAACTGTATGTAATTTACTAGTATACTGTTTTAGTTACAAGAGAATGACACATCAATAAAACATAGAAATCTGATACTGACTTATGATAAAGACGTCCACTTCTAAGTCCTTACTATACAGTTATTTAAGAGCTGATGCTGTAATAAATAAAGACATTCATATTCCAGTATGAGTGATACAGCTTTGTGATACTGTTATACATAATCTTGGTAAAGGTTACATCAAATTCATTGTCTTTCATCTCTCTAAGCCTCATACACATATTAGCTATATTCTTTGACATTGTACATACATTTCATGGAGAAATAAAACTCAAATTCACCTTACACAGGAAATACAAGTTCAAGTTTGGAAACCAATAAGAACCTCAGCTTCACATGCAATTATAAACTCTTTACCTTTACACAGGGAAATACATGTTTAGGACAAAAACAGTATAATATTAACCATACTGTATACCTCTGAAATAAGAGGACAATATTCTGATGTTAATTTATAATATTATAGACTAAGATGAGAGATTTTAATTAAGCTATTTTTTAATCAATATTCTTCAGAAGTTAATTTGGAGTAATTAAAAAATAGTGTCATAAAAAAGTTATTATGTTGGGCCAATTTTCAAACCACAAAGGAGTTATCTCCCTGTCTGAATACCCAACATATTTGCATCTTTTTGTGATTAATTTGATAAAAAGTCTGGTTACCCATATTTGATTTAATTCAGTTTGGGGAAACTTCCATAGCTTCTTCTAATTAATAAATATTTCAACAAATTATTATCTATGAATGGTTTTTTTCTGCTGAATTTACAGGGTTAGGGGTTATGGTGTTTAATGCCACTTTCAACAATATTTCAGTTATATCTTGACTGAATTTACAATAATTCCCCCTCCAATATCTATGTTATTATTAAGTCAAACATGCAAATTTCACCGATTTTTATCACTTTAAAGTACAGTGACCCCCATATTTTTTAATGCTTTTAAACTTTTTCTAGATGAAAAAATTAAGAAATTTTATCATAGATAATTTAACTTAGTAACTTAATGGAGAAAATGATTAATGAATAAATCCACACAGAATATTTAGTATGCCTAGTATATATTTTGTTGATGGTTTGTTTTTGTACATTAGGCATGTTTGTATCTAAAAAAAAGTCCCCAATGAAAAACATACTCTACAGCATATATCCTTTTATAAATTCTTCAACTTATTTCTTTAATTTTATCACCTGAAGGTATACCACAGATAAAAGAAATAATTGTTTTTGTAATAATCATTAACAGGTGACATAAATCTATTTTCAAATATTTATGACTTTTAACAAAAACATGGTCCACCTGCATCTTGTACTATTGTAACTATTCTGGGGAAATTTCAATAAAAGTTCACCTGCAAATCAATAAATTCAGCATATTATCGTCAAACTTGTTTATAAATAAATTCCTCAGCTGCAAAATTAGCATTAAATTTAATCTATTCTACATTGACTTAATTCCAAAATATGTGAAATTTTTAGATTTATTTTTGAAATATTTGATAATTTCACGCCTATATAATAATTACATCAGTGAGTAAAATGGTGTAATGTACAGTGTTGTTATATTTGCTCATGAACTGGATCCTGTAATTTGTACCAGTCCTCTTGTCATCTTCCATGTGAAACCAAGCGACCAGCTGATCTACAATACAGATTAATGTCTTATGAATATATTGATATATTTATTTCTCTTTAACATTTTTTCCCATTTCACCTTTACTAGTTCTCAGAATACAAAACAGATTAAATTTCCATTAGGCAATAGGTATATGTCATAAAGAAGTCTTCCCTAAAGTAGGGATCTAAAGCTGGGAGTGTTTTATTTCTCCCAGATCTAAAGTTATGGTATCATTAGTTCCCATGTAACAAAAAAAATTGCAAATTCAGAAAAAAAATCATCTGAATAAACATGTTTAATTGCAGAATGTAATAAGAGAAACAACTAATGATTCCTATGGACAGGCATTGTAGTTTTCACTAAGCATCAATGAGGTTAGTTTAAATGATGACCCCTCACACAAGTATTTCAGGTTCACATTAAAAAAAAATTAATACAATATGGTAAAAATATCTTTCGAAACTTTTTAAATATTGAATAATAGTTTATTGTTTTATCCTAATTTTTCTGTGACTTTGAAATTGTTCCGTTTTATCTTCTACTGGAAATATCTGAGTATGAGACAAAATCAGATGGTAACATCACTGGTTTCTTACAATAAGTAAGCACAAATTACAAATGTGTTCTTGTGTTTTCCCTTAACTTCACATAAACTAAAAAAGACACACAGTTACTGTACTTTACTTTCATCTTTCACCTTTAACCTTCACAATTGCCTATAGCCTGATTAGTTTACCAGATTGGTCAGACAATAGGAGCATTTACAGTGATCAATTTGCCATTCCAGTTTTGCACTTCAATCTGTAAATTGGTATTGGAATAGCCCAAAGTAGGAAAAAGTTATACTTACCTCTAGTTGTCTTTTGTATTTAACCATCCAATCAAGTGACAGTATTCTTCAATAGATATTCTTCAAATGAATGGTATAAATTTTTTTCTTTTTCTAAAGATTTTACTAGAGAGAAAAATATAATCCCCCCAAAATAAAAAAGTTTTAAGGCTTTCGTTTTGATCAACTGAAATATTTCCAATTGAAAAACAACTGATAAAAAAAAAGATTTTATGTTGATTTGTTGTCAGTTCTGCAGTAAAAATCTATATATCTATTTCAATTAGTTTAGGTATTATTTCTTGATAGCATACAGTGATATTCATATATAATTGAGTACATGCTTCATTATATTCTATTTACAAATCAATCTGCCCATCACCTCTTGTATAATTAACTTTCTGATCGAAAACTTTTGCAAATTTTTTTAAACGTAATTTATCTGCATACATGACAACTGGATATACATATTTCTTGTTATACACCCTTATTTAAACAATGAAGCTGCTGAACCAATGGTTCCTAGGGGCTAAGTTGAAGTCATCACTTCGAAGCTTTAACGATCGCCACCATCACTTGGTTGCTGGTTAACCTCTACGGAACATGTGTCTCAAAAGGCCAATGTTATGTTCCGTTTGTAGTAATCACAATCTTGTCCTTTCCTCATTCATGACATATTTCCGGGTTTGTAACAAAGAGTAACGCGATGGGTGCCACTAATGAGGCAGGACTGGTTACCCTTCCGTACACCAGAGTTCACCCCCGGTTTTTAGTGGGGTTCGTGTTACTCGATCTTTAGTGTTATGTGTATGTTTTGTAGATCGTTGTTTGTCCTTTTGTACTTTTTCTTTTGGCCATTGTGTTGTCTGTTCTTCTTCGATATACGGATTCTGATTACCCCTTTGGTTTCTTCAAACTCGTCTTGACCTCTGGTTTTTAGTGGAGTTTGTGTTGTTCGATCTTAAGTTTTCTGTGTAGTATTTGTTTTGTATGTTAATATTGTTTGTCTTTTTTCGTTTGGTCATTGTTTTGTGCATCTTCTGATTACCCCCTTTGGTATCTTCTGATTTACGGCTTCTGATCCTTACAAGTTGATGCGGCCTTACGCAAATCCGGCCTTATATCAAATGGATGTTCCGGCCGTGAGATATATTTAGTATACGCTATTATAAACAACTACGCTAATATATTTTTGTGACTATGATTTTAGGGAAAAGAATAATTAAAAAATAAAAGTTGTATTTAAATTTAAAATATTATTTAAATATTCATGGTTATGATGAATAAAATAATGTATTCAGATTATTAGCATAAATATTCATGACATATTGGAACTTGTAATAAAACACTACAAGTTCCAATATGTCATGAATATTTATGCTAATAATCTAGATTTAATCCTAACTGAATATGAAAAGCCATAATACATCGTTATTATTTTAACAATTTTTTAATTAGTAATTTTTGGTAATAATGACGGAAATCATTTCCATTGAAGTTGATGATTAGAAAAACAATTCAGGTTGATATACCAAGCTGTCAACAAGCGAAATTCCTTAGATGTTCTCTTGCAATTAATTATCATTTGTTTAATAGTCGTATAATTGTACTGGCAGTATGATTATAAGGGTTACCAAAAAGTAAAAGGAAGCCATACTATAAATTACTCAAAAAGTACTCCAATTCTTTTGATGAAATAATTAATTATTTACTCAAATCATCACAATGTGTCGTTTTATCGTATGTATGGTATATATCCATAGATACACATCATTCTTAACTGAGGCCGCATTAACCAAGGCCGTATCAACTAAGGCCGCATTTGTTTAAGGCCGGATTGTTTCAAGGCCGGATCATCTCGAAAGCCTTCTGATTACCCCCTTTGGTACATTGTATCTTCAAACATTTATTGACGAGTGAATCTGTTGCTTTCCTCCTATTATTAGATTGAGGAACGGAATCGGTTTAATTGCTACGACTGGTCTCGAGTACAGACGACCACTGGTTCGGTCTTCGAAGATACCAGCCATATTTTGGCTACTTAAGGTCATTCTCTGACCGGTACTACTAAACAGAGTCCGGAGGTTTAATATTAGTTTATATGTATATTAAATGATGTATTCCTGTGGTATTGGTTGTTTATTTTATATATTTCTTATAATTTCCAACAAAATAAATACTAAATAATAGGTTTTTATTGAAATATACAAGGTGATCAGCAATCGTTCATATATTCAAAATGGCGGATATAGAGTCCGGTAGCAATATCGTCGATTTACAGCATGTATTCTGTACATTTAGTGATTGATTATTATTGTATATGTGTTTATCTATAGGCATTTTATCAAAGATTGAATAAAATAGCAAGTAACGTGGAAATATTCATATATACAAGATGATATGTAAATAGAGTCAGATATTCAAAATGGCGGACAACAGAGTCCGGTGCGATTTATGTTGATTTAATATGTGTATACTGTATATAAATCAAAGGTTATAGTTATACTGCTGGTGTACATTAGAGAAAACAGATATATGAAAATCTAGATTTCTTTACTTTATTACAAAAAAAAATATTTAAAACGATATATTTCAGCAAATATGATCATTGTTCTTCTTTTCCCAATCGCGGCGATTTGCGGTTCGATATGAAGAAAAGAAGTCATAATCTACGTTTTACTTAGTTTTCAGTGTGATTTACATGAAAATCTGGATTTAATCATCATTTTCTTTACTTTATTACAAAAAAAAATATTTAAAACGATATATTTTAGCAAATATTATCATTGTTCTTCTTTTCGACTTTTCTGATATTTTTGTTTTTCGGGTGTATAAGTAACGAAGTGAAATCGGTGAACGTATGAATATTATCCGGGGTTATCTATTGTGGCGATAACGTGGTTCTGCTATTCATGTCGTTTTAAATGCTACCTATAGAGAAATAAAAAAATAATAATAAAAACGATATAGTTTAGCTAATATTATCACTGTTCTTCTTTTTTCAATCGCGGCTATTTGCCGGCGGACATGAAGAAAAGAAGCCATAATCTACTAATTACATAGTTATAAGTGTTACTTACATGAAAATCTGGATTTAATCATAATTTTCAGTACTTAAATTACCATAATTTGGCAATAAAGTTGGATTTTTACTATAATTAAAAATATATAAAGAAAATATTATCTCATTTCTTCTTTTTCCGATCGTGGCGGTTTGTAAGTTCCTACGAAGAACAGATGTTATAACTTACAATTTCAATACTTTTAAGACTTTTTTTAACGAAATTATGGATTTAATAATAATTTGGGTACTTTAATAAAAAAAATTAAATAAATATATTTACAATTCATTCACATTATGCAATTTTTAGCTGAATTTCCAATTTGCAACATAAAATAACCACTCTAAATGTCTACTGGGATTCTTTTTATTAGCTGTAAGGTGACAGATGTCAAAGAAGCCATAAAACTGTTGTTATATACAATTTCCTAATTAGTCTAGACAATATATACAGTTTGGGATTCTAATTTGAATGAAAAGCCATCCTCCTGTAAATGATAAAGTTCAAGATCACAAATTAATGTGTACTGTCAAAACAGTGTCATCATTGGTAGTTATTTAGCAATCACTTCTCATTTGATCTTTGATCAGTGCACATCGTAATTATAATTAATCAGATAGTACTGATTTTATATAATAGCGTTTTATCATCGTTCTATTTAGAAATATTCTTAATTCTTATAGTGCAGAATATTTAAAATCGTTTTTATCGTCGTTCTATTTAGAAATATTCTTCAAGGAGACTTTTGAAATTATTGAACTTCATACATAAACAGACGGACTGTCAGACATCAACAGACGGACACTTGACAATCCCTGCAGTTTCACGGGTTGCACAAAAACTCGGGCAGCGAAAACGCGTTAAAAGCTGCAAAACCCAGTCAATAGACAGTAAAAAACCTAGGTTGTCGTAAATTTTCTATTTGTAGTAACGAACTGTCTATGGCATTTTCTATTTTTAATAACTATTGAGCTTGCTGGAATTTCTATTTTTAGTAACTATTGAGCTTACTGGAATTTCTATTTTTAGTAACTATTGAGTCTGCTGATTTTGAATTTTCTATTTTTAGTAACTACTGTGTCTGTTAAATTTTCTGAAACGTCCATGATTCCTCTAGTTCTGTCAAAATATCAGGCCATGTTTAAAGTCTTGCAGTGAAATGCCAGGCTATGGAAAATACCAACTCTAAAAATAGCTCTGTCATCCCCCAGAAATTCCCTATTTATAGGTCATGCATCAGATCCTCCATATCCATATTAAAATACAACTAAATCAATCAAATTTGGGCTCAAAATAATCCTTATACATTTAACTTCAATTATCAATTTAATTATTCCATTCCATTCAATATTTGTCACAATACTACAAAGTGAAAGGAACTTTTTTCTTTAAAAGGGACTACTTTTGTATATGTTCTTAGCTCTGATTTGTTGAATTACTGGTTTGACACCTAAAGAGCAACAAAACTTGCTTCTCTAACCATTTATTGGCCTTATTTCTATTCCCTAGGCAATATCAACCACAAAAAACCTCATAAGGTATGTGGCTGTCTAATATTTGCAAGTATAAGTGTTCAAATGCAAAGGTACCCCCTTGAAGATTTTTAATGAAAACATCTCCATTTACAGCTGTTGAGTTCAGACTGTGTAATATACCAAAACTTACCTATTCTCTTATATATTACAGTTATTAAGCTAATTTCTAACATAATAAGCAATTTTTGCACATATATATGCCTCAGTTGTATATTTAATAGCTAAATACTAAGAAATGTTTGCATTTAGACCCCCCTTTTTTCGTCTCATAAAATGAGTTCACATCATTCTTAATTTTGTTAATTCATGCTTTAACCCCATAAATTATGTAGTTTAAGGCATAAAATAATTTTTTGTATATAGATCTACAGTTGAAATTCCTTCTAATTCCATCAAATATGCAAAAATATGATTTATTGATATTCAAGTTTTGGAATTTCTTATGGTACAAAACTATAATTTCCCCCAAAACTCAATAAATATATGCTTCCACATCATTTTTTCCCACTGTTTAAGTAAGCTGGATGTTCAAATGTACTGTTACAGCCAAATAATACTCTAAAACATGAAATCCAAATTGACAATTTGAAAAATTTACAGAAAATGCTAAGCAGTCAAAATAATTTTTCTGGGATCACCTAAATTACCAGGTTTTTACTACATAATTTTCAATTAAATCTGCTTTCTATAGCCTTATATTATTTTATAAGTACATTGTACATGTATTCTAACTGAAACTATCAAAATTTACCAGGAAAAATTTGTATGATAGAAAAAAATCCAATCATGATATCACCATATTCTATATTTGAAGTCGACAAACTGCTGCATGATGAAATTTTTTAAATTCTTAATATCAACCATATTTTCAATATTATATGCCCTTCTACTGCAAAAACACATTCAATAACATATTCCCAATAATTATAAAGTCATAAATAAAAATAAAATGAGTTGCAATACCCTCCGTCCATGTATATCCAGTGTTTGGGAGCAATATTCCAAAATATTACATAACATGCATTTCGACCATGTAATCTGACACCACAATGCATTTTGTAACATTTGTGTATGAAAAATGTCACTCTGTGTCTGTTGTGACATTATTAGGCTAATTTGAACATGATAGCAACAAAAGTTCAATTTGATGTTTTTTAACTTAAGGTGTGAAACCTAGGCTATAATTAATTTCTTTAAGGTTTTCTATTCAATTTGTATTTTTTCTAGCCAACCTGGCCATTTCAAAGACCATACATTTTCTGAAACATTGAATTACTGGTTTGACACCTGGATAAATTCACTAAATTCTTATTCCTTTAAAAAATTGGAATAAATAATATTTTTTATATGAAATATCTTTCAGGGGGGCCTGCCCTCACATGTTCATGGCCTTGATGTGGTGTGAGGGCTCTTCCATTATTTACAATTAATTTGAAAATAATGGTTGTCTAACATGAACAAATCAATTCATTATTATTAAAGACAATCTTCCTGAGACTTCAGCATTTCTGTGCTATTCCGGATTTGTTCCAAAATTAGTGTAGACATTGTTGTCATTCCTTAATCCCAACAACTACTGAACAATTTACACTTTACATCACTTTCATTTGACACAATTTTATTACATATATGTTTTCTCTAATGTACACCAACAGAATAACTATAACCATTGATTTATATACAGTATACACATATTAAATCAACATAAATCGTACCGGACTCTGTTGTCCGCCATTTTGAATACCGGACTCTATTTACATATCATCTTGTATATATGAATATTTCCACGTTACTTGCTATTTTATTCAATCTTTGATAAAATGCCTATAGATAAACACATATACAATAATAATCAATCATTACATGTACAGAATACATGCTGTAAATCGACGATATTGCTACCGGACTCTATATCCGCCATTTTGAATCGGGGCCGTAGCTATAATCCGACAGTCCGATAGTCCGACGATCCGATAGTCCGACAAATGCTTTAAACTGCTGAAAGTTTTGAAAAATAATTTGGCCAAAGATGATATATTCGTAATTTCAGGATATGGGCCACGGCACAGTTGTTTATTTTGTCATATTCCGATGCTGTTTCTTTTCGTGATATAAGGGGTCACTTAGGGACAATTCCTTCAATCGTAACTTTTTATATATGCGCTTGTCGTAGAAGGCGACTATAGCAGGGTCACCCGTCGGAATCCCGGGGAATAAAAATATGCCCAACTTGTCGTCGGAAGAGACAGAAAAACATGTTCCCTTGTTAAGTCGTTGCCCATGTTGACCCATCCCAGAGTCCCCTCTTTCTTATTTTTTGTTTACAAACTTTTCTCATCCTGAATATGACTGAAATATTGCTTGCTGGACCTTAAGCAATCAATCAATCAATCAAGTCGCATTTTTTTAATGTATCCAGCTCTATTGATGTGTCGACATTGCTTTTTAACATAAATATTCCATGATAAAGGGCGGGGGACACTGGTACGCTCTTCTTTTTGTCTTTTCCTTTTTTTTGTATTCATTTATTTTATCTTTCTTTTCAATAGTGACTTTTCTTGGCTGGACTCGGCTACACGCTACTTGAAAAAAGCCTGAAAGTAGTCGCTACTAAAAAATATACGGAATACTTACACTACCGGTTCATCACGACTGAATCCAGGTTTTTATGGAGTCCGTGTTGTTCATATATGTGTTTTTTTGCGTTCTTGTGTGTCCCTGCCAATTGTTTATCCGTCTACGATATCGTGTTTCCGATGTTCTGGACCTTTCTTTGGTGAGTAAACGGTTCGGTTTCTGGCCCCATATTACACATGTTATAGTGTTAACTTTCAAAGAAATAAAGCATTTGTCGGACTATCGGACTGTCGGATTATAGGTCGGACCCCTTTTGAATCTATGAACGATTGCTGATCACCTTGTATATTTCAATAAAAACCTATTATTTAGTATTTATTTTGTTGGAAATTATAAGAAATATATAAAAAAAAACAACCAATACCACAGGAATACATCATTTAATATACATATAAACTAATATTAAGCTTCCGGACTCTGTTTAGTAGTACCCTTCTCTGACAACTTTTACAATACTGACGGTAAAGACTGCAATTGTGTCCACAGGCGCATGGGGCATGGATTTCGTTTCCTCCTCCCCCTTTTCTCTACTATCCTCCCCCCTTTTTTCAAAATTTTCATATAAATCATTCCTTTTTCAAAATTTTCATAATCATTCGTTTTTTCTTCATTTGACAATATCAGTAGACGTCATACATCATGAATAATACGTGTATTCTGTGTCCACATTTTTTCGACTGATACGGTATGCAACTCCATTTTCATATTTCGCGCCATATCGCTCACCTTGGTTGGGAAACCCCAGTGTTTTTTACATTTTTTACCTTGTCTACATATGGCACTGTCGTATCAAACTGTTTCTAAGACACTTACCTAATTGCCCATGTTCGAATTTCAGTCTGTACGTCGATCTTTTCAAAGAAATCTCGCCGAGAATAGCGAGGCAGCTTCGTTTCTAGGTCAAACTACATCATTTGAGACGGAAGTGCAAGAACGGGAACCCTGGGATTTTTACGAATGGATTACCTGCAATGAAAAACCCAGATGCGCTCCGAATATTTTTCCCATAATGTTTTGGCGGGAAATATAAACCGCTGAAAAAACATAACAGCAGACGGATTATTTCGTAAAAATGGCACAACGACCATCTGAATATGGAAACATTGAAATAATTTGATGGTAAATAACTGTTCAAAAAGAAATTCAAACTGAGAAATAGATGATTGAATGGTTAGAACAGAAGTCAAAATTTCAATGAAAAAGAAATATTCAGCTTGCCTCTACTTCAAATTATTAAAATCATACCCAAACAAATACATATACAACTAAAAAAAAAAAATAAAAATAAAAAAAACAAAGGAAGAAGAAGCTGAGAACAGCTATTAAATGGGACTATGGCATTTTACCCCCTTCCTCAATAAAAGGGCTCCCAACTGATAAAAATGTGTAAGGGAGCCGAAGGAACCATTTAACTAAGGGGGCTATTTCTTTTTCAGGGGTAAAAAATAAATAACTTGTTTAACTATTTGAATGTGAAATAATAATTCGTGAACTTTTTTCGCGCATTTAACATCCTCGCGAAGAAAGCGAAAATTAAATACCCACCAAAATAACCACTTATACGGTAAAATAGGATTTTTTTTTCTGGATTTCAACACTGATTTCTGTCACTGCTGAAAAGTGGAGTTACACAAGTTATTTATTTTTTACCCCTGTAAGACAGATTATTGTTTTATAAAATCAGTGACATGAAATGAAAAAGAAATAGCCCCCTTAGTTAAATGGTCTCTTCGGCTCCCTTACACATTTTTGTCAGTTGGGAGCCCTTTTATTGAGGAAGGGGGTAAAATGCCATAGTCCCATTCAATAGCTGTTCTCAGCTTCTTCTTCCTTTGTTTTTTTTTTATTTATTTTTTTTTTTTTTTTTTTTAGTTGTATATGTATTTGTTTGGGTATGATTTTAATAATTTGAAGTAGAGGCAAGCTGAATATTTCTTTTTCATTGAAATTTTGACTTCAGTTCTAACCATTCAATCATCTATTTCTCAGTTTGAATTTCTTTTTGAACAGTTATTTACCATCAAATTATTTCAATGTTTCCATATTCAGATGGTCGTTGTGCCATTTTTACGAAATAATCCGTCTGCTGTTATGTTTTTTCAGCGGTTTATATTTCCCGCCAAAACATTATGGGAAAAATATTCGGAGCGCATCTGGGTTTTTCATTGCAGGTAATCCATTCGTAAAAATCCCAGGGTTCCCGTTCTTGCACTTCCGTCTCAAATGATGTAGTTTGACCTAGAAACGAAGCTGCCTCGCTATTCTCGGCGAGATTTCTTTGAAAAGATCGACGTACAGACTGAAATTCGAACATGGGCAATTAGGTAAGTGTCTTAGAAACAGTTTGATACGACATGTGCCATATGTAGACAAGGTAAAAAGTGTAAAAAAAACACTGGGGTTTCCCAACCAAGGTGAGCGATATGGCGCGAAATATGAAAATGGAGTTGCATACCGTATCAGTCGAAAAAATGTGGACACAGAATACACGTATTATTCATGATGTATGACGTCTACTGATATTGTCAAATGAAGAAAAAACGAATGATTATGAAAATTTTGAAAAAGGAATGATTTATATGAAAATTTTGAAAAAGGGGGGGGGGTAGTAGAGAAAAGGGAGGAGGGGGAAACGAAATCCATGCCCCATGCGCCTGTGATTGTGTCCCATTAATGTTACAGAAAAAAAAAACTTAAATCACAATAAAAAGTTGATGTGTCGTTTGTTCATGTTAAATTGTATTTATTTCATTAAAAGATTTATAAAATACATTAAGGGATACGCCAAATAATGGATTTACAAATTCTCTTTTTTACCGTCACATACACAGGGGCGGGTGGCTAGGTGCGTCCGTAAAAACCCCCCAAAAAAACTATATTAGTATTATGTAGTTTTTTTTTTTTTTTTTTTTTTCGGACTCACCTAGCCCCTGTGGTTATATATAGAATAATACACGTTCGCCCTAATTCCCGTTCGTCCTGATACCTGTTCGCCCTGGGTCCGTTCGCCCTGATAATTATAATAATGTAGGATATTAAAGATAATAGAAAATTAAGTGATATTTGATTGCTTATAGATATTAAATTGAGAAATTTTAAATATGCGGTATGCTATTAAGTGTATGTTTCGATAATGGGCAAAGCTAAACATTTCAGTCCTTGGAATAAGTGAAGCAGGTAAAGATGAGTGAATCCAGAGGCTGTAGAAAATGTAGGATATTAAAAATAATTGAATTATAAATGATCTTTGATGGTGTAATAATAAATTGAGAAATTTTAAATATGTGGTATGCTGAAGTGTATGTTTCTATAATGAGCAAAGTTAAACGTTTCAATCCTTGGAATAAGTGAAGCAAGTAAAGATGAGTGAATCCAGAGTCTGTAGAATTTGTATGTGTCCATTATACTTGATGGTGTCTATTGAATCACAGGCGCTTGTGTAGAGTCAAAAATATGCTCGCTATGTATTTTAGGTACATAGCGAGCATATTTTTGACTCTACACAAGCGCCTGTGATTGAATACTGTATTTTAGCCATGGAAATTATGGAGATCTATCATAAATGTTCATCCAAATATGGGAATGGCAAAGGCTTTTGGATTGTTCCCAGCTATATACTAAGAATATAACAAAAAACAAGTAGATAGTAAGTATTTATTTTTTATTGATATCATGGTCAGTTACATTAACAATAAATACACATACTCTACATACCTTTACACCCACTTTTAACAACTATCATTCAATTTACATTCATTCAACATAACATACTCTCTCTTTTCTTTCACCATCTTTCACCAAACTCTCATTCAAATCGATATACTTATTTACAAGACTCTATTTCCACTTTTAACAACTATCATTCAATTTACATTCATTCAACATAACATACTCTCTCTCTTCTTTCACCATCTTTCACCAAACTCTCATTCAAATCGATATACTTATTTACAAGACTCTATTTCCACTTTTACAACTATCATTCAATTTACATTCATTCAACATAACATACTCTCTCTCATCTTTCACCAACTCTCATTCAAATCGATATACTTATTTACAAGATTCTATTTCCACTTTTACAACTATTATTCAATTTACATTCATTCAACATAACATACTCTCTCTCATCTTTCACCGACTCTAATTCAAATCGATATACTTATTTACAAGATTCTATTTCCACTTTTACAACTATTATTCAATTTACATTCATTCAACATAACATACTCTCTCCCTTCTTTCACCATCTTTCACCAAACTCTCATTCAAATCGATATACTTATTTACAAAACTCTATTTCCACGTTTACAACTACAGTGTATTATTCAATTTACATTCATTCAACATAACATACTCTCTCTCTTCTTTCATCATCTTTCACCAAACTCTCATTCAAATCGATATACTTATTTACAAGACTATTTCCACTTTTACAACTATTATTCAATTTACATTCATTCAACATAACATACTCTCTCTCTTCTTTCACCATCTTTCACCAACTCTCATTCAAATCGATATACTTATTTACAAGACTCTATTTCCACTTTTAACAACTATCATTCAATTTACATTCATTCAACATAACATACTCTCTCTCTTCTTTCACCATCTTTCACCAAACTCTCATTCAAATCGATATACTTATTTACAAGACTCTATTTCCACTTTTAACAACTATCATTCAATTTACATTCATTCAACATAACATACTCTCTCTCTTCTTTCACCATCTTTCACCAACTCTAATTCAAATCGATATACTTATTTACAAGATTCTATTTCCACTTTTACAACTATTATTCAATTTACATTCATTCAACATAACATACTCTCTCCCTTCTTTCACCAACTCTCATTCAAATCGATATACTTATTTACAAAACTCTATTTCCACGTTTACAACTACAGTGTATTATTCAATTTACATTCATTCAACATAACATACTCTCTCTCTTCTTTCACCATCTTTCACCAAACTCTCATTCAAATCGATATACTTATTTACAAGACTCTATTTCCACTTTTAACAACTATCATTCAATTTACATTCATTCAACATAACATACTCTCTCTCTTCTTTCACCATCTTTCACCAAACTCTCATTCAAATCGATATACTTATTTACAAGACTCTATTTCCACTTTTAACAACTATCATTCAATTTACATTCATTCAACATAACATACTCTCTCTCTTCTTTCACCATCTTTCACCAAACTCTCATTCAAATCGATATACTTATTTACAAGACTCTATTTCCACTTTTAACAACTATCATTCAATTTACATTCATTCAACATAACACACTCTCTCTTCTTTCACCATCTTTCACCAAACTCTCATTCAAATCGATATACTTATTTACAAGACTCTATTTCCACTTTTACAACTATCATTCAATTTACATTCATTCAACATAACATACTCTCTCTCTTCTTTCACCATCTTTCACCAACTCTCATTCAAATCGATATACTTATTTACAAGATTCTATTTCCACTTTTACAACTATTATTCAATTTACATTCATTCAACATAACATACTCTCTCCCTTCTTTCACCAACTCTCATTCAAATCGATATACTTATTTACAAAACTCTATTTCCACTTTTACAACTACAGTGTATTATTCGATTTACATTCATTCAACATAACATACTCTCTCTCTTCTTTCACCATCTTTCACCAAACTCTCATTCAAATCGATATACTTATTTACAAGACTCTATTTCCACTTTTAACAACTATCATTCAATTTACATTCATTCAACATAACACACTCTCTCTCTTCTTTCATCATCTTTCACCAAACTCTCATTCAAATCGATATACTTATTTACAAGACTCTATTTCCACTTTTAACAACTATCATTCAATTTACATTCATTCAACATAACATACTCTCTCTCTTCTTTCACCATCTTTCACCAAACTCTCATTCAAATCGATATACTTATTTACAAGACTCTATTTCCACTTTTACAACTATCATTCAATTTACATTCATTCAACATAACATACTCTCTCTCATCTTTCACCAACTCTCATTCAAATCGATATACTTATTTACAAGATTCTATTTCCACTTTTACAACTATTATTCAATTTACATTCATTCAACATAACATACTCTCTCCCTTCTTTCACCATCTTTCACCAAACTCTCATTCAAATCGATATACTTATTTACAAAACTCTATTTCCACGTTTACAACTACAGTGTATTATTCAATTTACATTCATTCAACATAACATACTCTCTCTCTTCTTTCACCATCTTTCACCAAACTCTCATTCAAATCGATATACTTATTTACAAAACTCTATTTCCACTTTTACAACTACAGTGTATTATTCAATTTACATTCATTCAACATAACATACTCTCTCTCTTCTTTCATCATCTTTCACCAAACTCTCATTCAAATCGATATACTTATTTACAAGACTATTTCCACTTTTACAACTATTATTCAATTTACATTCATTCAACATAACATACTCTCTCTCTTCTTTCACCATCTTTCACCAACTCTCATTCAAATCGATATACTTATTTACAAGACTCTATTTCCACTTTTAACAACTATCATTCAATTTACATTCATTCAACATAACATACTCTCTCTCTTCTTTCACCATCTTTCACCAAACTCTCATTCAAATCGATATACTTATTTACAAGACTCTATTTCCACTTTTAACAACTATCATTCAATTTACATTCATTCAACATAACATACTCGCTCTCTTCTTTCACCATCTTTCACCAACTCTAATTCAAATCGATATACTTATTTACAAGATTCTATTTCCACTTTTACAACTATTATTCAATTTACATTCATTCAACATAACATACTCTCTCCCTTCTTTCACCAACTCTCATTCAAATCGATATACTTATTTACAAAACTCTATTTCCACGTTTACAACTACAGTGTATTATTCAATTTACATTCATTCAACATAACATACTCTCTCTCTTCTTTCACCATCTTTCACCAAACTCTCATTCAAATCGATATACTTATTTACAAGACTCTATTTCCACTTTTAACAACTATCATTCAATTTACATTCATTCAACATAACATACTCTCTCTCTTCTTTCACCATCTTTCACCAAACTCTCATTCAAATCGATATACTTATTTACAAGACTCTATTTCCACTTTTAACAACTATCATTCAATTTACATTCATTCAACATAACATACTCTCTCTCTTCTTTCACCATCTTTCACCAAACTCTCATTCAAATCGATATACTTATTTACAAGACTCTATTTCCACTTTTAACAACTATCATTCAATTTACATTCATTCAACATAACACACTCTCTCTTCTTTCACCATCTTTCACCAAACTCTCATTCAAATCGATATACTTATTTACAAGACTCTATTTCCACTTTTACAACTATCATTCAATTTACATTCATTCAACATAACATACTCTCTCTCTTCTTTCACCATCTTTCACCAACTCTCATTCAAATCGATATACTTATTTACAAGATTCTATTTCCACTTTTACAACTATTATTCAATTTACATTCATTCAACATAACATACTCTCTCCCTTCTTTCACCAACTCTCATTCAAATCGATATACTTATTTACAAAACTCTATTTCCACTTTTACAACTACAGTGTATTATTCAATTTACATTCATTCAACATAACATACTCTCTCTCTTCTTTCACCATCTTTCACCAAACTCTCATTCAAATCGATATACTTATTTACAAGACTCTATTTCCACTTTTAACAACTATCATTCAATTTACATTCATTCAACATAACACACTCTCTCTCTTCTTTCACCATCTTTCACCAAACTCTCATTCAAATCGATATACTTATTTACAAGACTCTATTTCCACTTTTACAACTATTATTCAATTTACATTCATTCAACATAACATACTCTCTCTCTTCTTTCACCATCTTTCACCAAACTCTCATTCAAATCGATATACTTATTTACAAAACTCTATTTCCACTTTTACAACTATTATTCAATTTACATTCATTCAACATAACATACTCTCTCTCTTCTTTCACCATCTTTCACCAAACTCTCATTCAAATCGATATACTTATTTACAAAACTCTATTTCCACTTTTACAACTACAGTGTATTATTCAATTTACATTCATTCAACATAACATACTCTCTCTCTTCTTTCACCATCTTTCACCAAACTCTCATTCAAATCGATATACTTATTTACAAGACTCTATTTCCACTTTTAACAACTATCATTCAATTTACATTCATTCAACATAACATACTCTCTCTCTTCTTTCACCATCTTTCACCAAACTCTCATTCAAATCGATATACTTATTTACAAGACTCTATTTCCACTTTTACAACTATCATTCAATTTACATTCATTCAACATAACATACTCTCTCTCTTCTTTCACCATCTTTCACCAAACTCTCATTCAAATCGATATACTTATTTACAAGACTCTATTTCCACTTTTAACAACTATCATTCAATTTACATTCATTCAACATAACATACTCTCTCTCTTCTTTCACCATCTTTCACCAAACTCTCATTCAAATCGATATACTTATTTACAAGACTCTATTTCCACTTTTACAACTATCATTCAATTTACATTCATTCAACATAACATACTCTCTCTCTTCTTTCACCATCTTTCACCAAACTCTCATTCAAATCGATATACTTATTTACAAGACTCTATTTCCACTTTTACAACTATCATTCAATTTACATTCATTCAACATAACATACTCTCTCTCTTCTTTCACCATCTTTCACCAACTCTCATTCAAATCGATATACTTATTTACAAAACTCTATTTCCACTTTTACAACTATCATTCAATTTACATTCATTCAACATAACATACTCTCTCTCTTCTTTCACCATCTTTCACCAAACTCTCATTCAAATCGATATACTTATTTACAAGATTCTATTTCCACTTTTACAACTATCATTCAATTTACATTCATTCAACATAACATACTCTCTCTCTTCTTTCACCATCTTTCACCAAACTCTCATTCAAATCGATATACTTATTTACAAAACTCTATTTCCACTTTTACAACTACAGTGTATTATTCAATTTACATTCATTCAACATAACATACTCTCTCTCTTCTTTCATCATCTTTCACCAAACTCTCATTCAAATCGATATACTTATTTACAAGACTCTATTTCCACTTTTAACAACTATCATTCAATTTACATTCATTCAACATAACATACTCTCTCTCTTCTTTCACCATCTTTCACCAAACTCTCATTCAAATCGATATACTTATTTACAAGACTCTATTTCCACTTTTAACAACTATCATTCAATTTACATTCATTCAACATAACATACTCTCTCTCTTCTTTCACCATCTTTCACCAAACTCTCATTCAAATCGATATACTTATTTACAAGACTCTATTTCCACTTTTACAACTATCATTCAATTTACATTCATTCATTCAACATAACATACTCTCTCTTCTTTCACCATCTTTCACCAAACTCTCATTCAAATCGATATACTTATTTACAAGACTCTATTTCCACTTTTACAACTATTATTCAATTTACATTCATTCAACATAACATACTCTCTCTCTTCTTTCACCATCTTTCACCAACTCTCATTCAAATCGATATACTTATTTACAAGACTCTATTTCCACTTTTAACAACTATCATTCAATTTACATTCATTCAACATAACATACTCTCTCTCTTCTTTCACCATCTTTCACCAAACTCTCATTCAAATCGATATACTTATTTACAAGACTATTTCCACTTTTACAACTATTATTCAATTTACATTCATTCAACATAACATACTCTCTCTCTTCTTTCACCATCTTTCACCAAACTCTCATTCAAATCGATATACTTATTTACAAGACTCTATTTCCACTTTTACAACTATTATTCAATTTACATTCATTCAACATAACATACTCTCTCTCTTCTTTCACCATCTTTCACCAAACTCTCATTCAAATCGATATACTTATTTACAAGACTCTATTTCCACTTTTACAACTATCATTCAATTTACATTCATTCAACATAACATACTCTCTCTCATCTTTCACCAACTCTCATTCAAATCGATATACTTATTTACAAGATTCTATTTCCACTTTTACAACTATTATTCAATTTACATTCATTCAACATAACATACTCTCTCCCTTCTTTCACCATCTTTCACCAAACTCTCATTCAAATCGATATACTTATTTACAAAACTCTATTTCCACGTTTACAACTACAGTGTATTATTCAATTTACATTCATTCAACATAACATACTCTCTCTCTTCTTTCACCATCTTTCACCAAACTCTCATTCAAATCGATATACTTATTTACAAAACTCTATTTCCACTTTTACAACTACAGTGTATTATTCAATTTACATTCATTCAACATAACATACTCTCTCTCTTCTTTCATCATCTTTCACCAAACTCTCATTCAAATCGATATACTTATTTACAAGACTATTTCCACTTTTACAACTATTATTCAATTTACATTCATTCAACATAACATACTCTCTCTCTTCTTTCACCATCTTTCACCAACTCTCATTCAAATCGATATACTTATTTACAAGACTCTATTTCCACTTTTAACAACTATCATTCAATTTACATTCATTCAACATAACATACTCTCTCTCTTCTTTCACCATCTTTCACCAAACTCTCATTCAAATCGATATACTTATTTACAAGACTCTATTTCCACTTTTAACAACTATCATTCAATTTACATTCATTCAACATAACATACTCGCTCTCTTCTTTCACCATCTTTCACCAACTCTAATTCAAATCGATATACTTATTTACAAGATTCTATTTCCACTTTTACAACTATTATTCAATTTACATTCATTCAACATAACATACTCTCTCCCTTCTTTCACCAACTCTCATTCAAATCGATATACTTATTTACAAAACTCTATTTCCACGTTTACAACTACAGTGTATTATTCAATTTACATTCATTCAACATAACATACTCTCTCTCTTCTTTCACCATCTTTCACCAAACTCTCATTCAAATCGATATACTTATTTACAAGACTCTATTTCCACTTTTAACAACTATCATTCAATTTACATTCATTCAACATAACATACTCTCTCTCTTCTTTCACCATCTTTCACCAAACTCTCATTCAAATCGATATACTTATTTACAAGACTCTATTTCCACTTTTAACAACTATCATTCAATTTACATTCATTCAACATAACATACTCTCTCTCTTCTTTCACCATCTTTCACCAAACTCTCATTCAAATCGATATACTTATTTACAAGACTCTATTTCCACTTTTAACAACTATCATTCAATTTACATTCATTCAACATAACACACTCTCTCTTCTTTCACCATCTTTCACCAAACTCTCATTCAAATCGATATACTTATTTACAAGACTCTATTTCCACTTTTACAACTATCATTCAATTTACATTCATTCAACATAACATACTCTCTCTCTTCTTTCACCATCTTTCACCAACTCTCATTCAAATCGATATACTTATTTACAAGATTCTATTTCCACTTTTACAACTATTATTCAATTTACATTCATTCAACATAACATACTCTCTCCCTTCTTTCACCAACTCTCATTCAAATCGATATACTTATTTACAAAACTCTATTTCCACTTTTACAACTACAGTGTATTATTCAATTTACATTCATTCAACATAACATACTCTCTCTCTTCTTTCACCATCTTTCACCAAACTCTCATTCAAATCGATATACTTATTTACAAGACTCTATTTCCACTTTTAACAACTATCATTCAATTTACATTCATTCAACATAACACACTCTCTCTCTTCTTTCACCATCTTTCACCAAACTCTCATTCAAATCGATATACTTATTTACAAGACTCTATTTCCACTTTTACAACTATTATTCAATTTACATTCATTCAACATAACATACTCTCTCTCTTCTTTCACCATCTTTCACCAAACTCTCATTCAAATCGATATACTTATTTACAAAACTCTATTTCCACTTTTACAACTATTATTCAATTTACATTCATTCAACATAACATACTCTCTCTCTTCTTTCACCATCTTTCACCAAACTCTCATTCAAATCGATATACTTATTTACAAGACTCTATTTCCACTTTTAACAACTATCATTCAATTTACATTCATTCAACATAACATACTCTCTCTCTTCTTTCACCATCTTTCACCAAACTCTCATTCAAATCGATATACTTATTTACAAGACTCTATTTCCACTTTTACAACTATCATTCAATTTACATTCATTCAACATAACATACTCTCTCTCTTCTTTCACCATCTTTCACCAAACTCTCATTCAAATCGATATACTTATTTACAAGACTCTATTTCCACTTTTAACAACTATCATTCAATTTACATTCATTCAACATAACATACTCTCTCTCTTCTTTCACCATCTTTCACCAAACTCTCATTCAAATCGATATACTTATTTACAAGACTCTATTTCCACTTTTACAACTATCATTCAATTTACATTCATTCAACATAACATACTCTCTCTCTTCTTTCACCATCTTTCACCAAACTCTCATTCAAATCGATATACTTATTTACAAGACTCTATTTCCACTTTTACAACTATCATTCAATTTACATTCATTCAACATAACATACTCTCTCTCTTCTTTCACCATCTTTCACCAACTCTCATTCAAATCGATATACTTATTTACAAAACTCTATTTCCACTTTTACAACTATCATTCAATTTACATTCATTCAACATAACATACTCTCTCTCTTCTTTCACCATCTTTCACCAAACTCTCATTCAAATCGATATACTTATTTACAAGACTCTATTTCCACTTTTACAACTATCATTCAATTTACATTCATTCAACATAACATACTCTCTCTCTTCTTTCACCATCTTTCACCAAACTCTCATTCAAATCGATATACTTATTTACAAAACTCTATTTCCACTTTTACAACTACAGTGTATTATTCAATTTACATTCATTCAACATAACATACTCTCTCTCTTCTTTCATCATCTTTCACCAAACTCTCATTCAAATCGATATACTTATTTACAAGACTCTATTTCCACTTTTAACAACTATCATTCAATTTACATTCATTCAACATAACATACTCTCTCTCTTCTTTCACCATCTTTCACCAAACTCTCATTCAAATCGATATACTTATTTACAAGACTCTATTTCCACTTTTAACAACTATCATTCAATTTACATTCATTCAACATAACATACTCTCTCTCTTCTTTCACCATCTTTCACCAAACTCTCATTCAAATCGATATACTTATTTACAAGACTCTATTTCCACTTTTACAACTATCATTCAATTTACATTCATTCATTCAACATAACATACTCTCTCTTCTTTCACCATCTTTCACCAAACTCTCATTCAAATCGATATACTTATTTACAAGACTCTATTTCCACTTTTACAACTATTATTCAATTTACATTCATTCAACATAACATACTCTCTCTCTTCTTTCACCATCTTTCACCAACTCTCATTCAAATCGATATACTTATTTACAAGACTCTATTTCCACTTTTAACAACTATCATTCAATTTACATTCATTCAACATAACATACTCTCTCTCTTCTTTCACCATCTTTCACCAAACTCTCATTCAAATCGATATACTTATTTACAAGACTATTTCCACTTTTACAACTATTATTCAATTTACATTCATTCAACATAACATACTCTCTCTCTTCTTTCACCATCTTTCACCAAACTCTCATTCAAATCGATATACTTATTTACAAGACTCTATTTCCACTTTTACAACTATTATTCAATTTACATTCATTCAACATAACATACTCTCTCTCTTCTTTCACCATCTTTCACCAACTCTCATTCAAATCGATATACTTATTTACAAGACTCTATTTCCACTTTTAACAACTATCATTCAATTTACATTCATTCAACATAACATACTCTCTCTCTTCTTTCACCATCTTTCACCAACTCTAATTCAAATCGATATACTTATTTACAAGATTCTATTTCCACTTTTACAACTATTATTCAATTTACATTCATTCAACATAACATACTCTCTCCCTTCTTTCACCAACTCTCATTCAAATCGATATACTTATTTACAAAACTCTATTTCCACGTTTACAACTACAGTGTATTATTCAATTTACATTCATTCAACATAACATACTCTCTCTCTTCTTTCACCATCTTTCACCAAACTCTCATTCAAATCGATATACTTATTTACAAGACTCTATTTCCACTTTTAACAACTATCATTCAATTTACATTCATTCAACATAACATACTCTCTCTCTTCTTTCACCATCTTTCACCAAACTCTCATTCAAATCGATATACTTATTTACAAGATTCTATTTCCACTTTTACAACTATCATTCAATTTACATTCATTCAACATAACATACTCTCTCTCTTCTTTCACCATCTTTCACCAAACTCTCATTCAAATCGATATACTTATTTACAAGACTCTATTTCCACTTTTAACAACTATCATTCAATTTACATTCATTCAACATAACATACTCTCTCTCTTCTTTCACCATCTTTCACCAAGCTCTCATTCAAATCGATATACTTATTTACAAGACTCTATTTCCACTTTTAACAACTATCATTCAATTTACATTCATTCAACATAACATACTCTCTCTCTTCTTTCACCATCTTTCACCAACTCTCATTCAAATCGATATACTTATTTACAAGACTCTATTTCCACTTTTAACAACTATCATTCAATTTACATTCATTCAACATAACATACTCTCTCTCTTCGTTCACCATCTTTCACCAAACTCTCATTCAAATCGATATACTTATTTACAAGACTCTATTTCCACTTTTACAACTATCATTCAATTTACATTCATTCAACATAACATACTCTCTCTCTTCTTTCACCATCTTTCACCAAACTCTCATTCAAATCGATATACTTATTTACAAGACTCTATTTCCACTTTTACAACTATTATTCAATTTACATTCATTCAACATAACATACTCTCTCTCTTCTTTCACCATCTTTCACCAACTCTAATTCAAATCGATATACTTATTTACAAGACTCTATTTCCACTTTTAACAACTATCATTCAATTTACATTCATTCAACATAACATACTCTCTCTCTTCTTTCACCATCTTTCACCAAACTCTCATTCAAATCGATATACTTATTTACAAAACTCTATTTCCACGTTTACATCTACAGTGTATTATTCAATTTACATTCATTCAACATAACATACTCTCTCCCTTCTTTCACCAACTCTCATTCAAATCGATATACTTATTTACAAAACTCTATTTCCACTTTTACAACTACAGTGTATTATTCAATTTACATTCATTCAACATAACATACTCTCTCTCTTCTTTCATCATCTTTCACCAAACTCTCATTCAAATCGATATACTTATTTACAAGACTATTTCCACTTTTACAACTATTATTCAATTTACATTCATTCAACATAACATACTCTCTCTCTTCTTTCACCATCTTTCACCAACTCTCATTCAAATCGATATACTTATTTACAAGACTATTTCCACTTTTACAACTATTATTCAATTTACATTCATTCAACATAACATACTCTCTCTCTTCTTTCACCATCTTTCACCAACTCTCATTCAAATCGATATACTTATTTACAAGACTCTATTTCCACTTTTACAACTATCATTCAATTTACATTCATTCAACATAACATACTCTCTCTCTTCTTTCACCATCTTTCACCAAACTCTCATTCAAATCGATATACTTATTTACAAAACTCTATTTCCACTTTTACAACTACAGTGTATTATTCAATTTACATTCATTCAACATAACATACTCTCTCTCTTCTTTCACCATCTTTCACCAACTCTCATTCAAATCGATATACTTATTTACAAGACTCTATTTCCACTTTTAACAACTATCATTCAATTTACATTCATTCAACATAACATACTCTCTCTCTTCTTTCACCATCTTTCACCAAACTCTCATTCAAATCGATATACTTATTTACAAGACTCTATTTCCATTTTTAACAACTATCATTCAATTTACATTCATTCAACATAACATACTCTCTCTCTTCTTTCACCATCTTTCACCAAACTCTCATTCAAATCGATATACTTATTTACAAAACTCTATTTCCACTTTTACAACTATCATTCAATTTACATTCATTCAACATAACATACTCTCTCTCTTCTTTCACCATCTTTCACCAACTCTCATTCAAATCGATATACTTATTTACAAGATTCTATTTCCACTTTTACAACTATTATTCAATTTACATTCATTCAACATAACATACTCTCTCCCTTCTTTCACCAACTCTCATTCAAATCGATATACTTATTTACAAAACTCTATTTCCACTTTTACAACTACAGTGTATTATTCAATTTACATTCATTCAACATAACATACTCTCTCTCTTCTTTCATCATCTTTCACCAACTCTCATTCAAATCGATATACTTATTTACAAGACTATTTCCACTTTTACAACTATTATTCAATTTACATTCATTCAACATAACATACTCTCTCTCTTCTTTCACCATCTTTCACCAACTCTCATTCAAATCGATATACTTATTTACAAGACTCTATTTCCACTTTTACAACTATTATTCAATTTACATTCATTCAACATAGCATACTCTCTCTCTTCTTTCACCATCTTTCACCAACTCTCATTCAAATCGATATACTTATTTACAAGACTATTTCCACTTTTACAACTATTATTCAATTTACATTCATTCAACATAACATACTCTCTCTCTTCTTTCACCATCTTTCACCAACTCTCATTCAAATCGATATACTTATTTACAAGACTCTATTTCCACTTTTACAACTATCATTCAATTTACATTCATTCAACATAACATACTCTCTCTCTTCTTTCACCATTTTTCACCAACTCTAATTCAAATCGATATACTTATTTACAAGATTCTATTTCCACTTTTACAACTATTATTCAATTTACATTCATTCAACATAACATACTCTCTCCCTTCTTTCACCAACTCTCATTCAAATCGATATACTTATTTACAAAACTCTATTTCCACTTTTACATCTACAGTGTATTATTCAATTTACATTCATTCAACATAACATACTCTCTCTCTTCTTTCATCATCTTTCACCAAACTCTCATTCAGATCGATATACTTATTTACAAGACTATTTCCACTTTTACAACTATTATTCAATTTACATTCATTCAACATAACATACTCTCTCTCTTCTTTCACCAACTCTCATTCAAATCGATATACTTATTTACAAGACTCTATTTCCACTTTTACAACTATTATTCAATTTACATTCATTCAACATAGCATACTCTCTCTCTTCTTTCACCAACTCTCATTCAAATCGATATACTTATTTACAAGACTCTATTTCCACTTTTACAACTATTATTCAATTTACATTCATTCAACATAACATACTCTCTCTTCTTTCATCATCTTTCACCAACTCTCATTCAAATCGATATACATGTACTTATTTACAAAACTCTTATTTTAGAAATTTTTCTAAGTAAAATTTACTTTTATTAAATAAATACTTAACACTATAAATTCTGAGACGCTCCCACAAGCGACCTTCGCCCACAGTAGTTGAAAACTACAATCAAAATAACATTGAGATACTCCCTCAACACCGGATATATCCCAACAATTCACACATAAACCTCATTCCATTTCCCCAAGAGAAGCCTCAACAGGGGATGAAGGGGAGGAACGGGTGGGACCTATAATTTATAGTGGTAAGTATTTATTTAATAAAAGTAAATTTTACTAAGAAAAATTTCTAATTTTATAGCAATAAATAGCTTACCACTATAAATTCTGAGAAACTCAGAATCTAACAGACAGCTGAATCCCCTGATCTCTCAGAAACCAAAGGAACATTGACATGTTGAGCAGCAACTATAGGTCCAAGTGAAAAAAGACTTGTCTGCTTGTGCAGACATAGACCTAAGATAAAAGGAGGTAAAAGAATCCTGACATCTCCAAAACCCAGCCGACAAAACCTCTGAAATAGAGGCTGAATTATAAACTGCCCAGGAAGAAGCAAGGACACGAACTTCATGAGCTTTAACCGAGTGGCGGTTAAGAAATTTTCCCCCTGAAGACTCGTAAGCCAGAAGAATAGTACAACAAATCCAAGAGGAAATAGTCTTGGCAGAGATGTCAGAAATTCCCTTTTTCAAAGGAAGAAAAAGCCTAGTATTCTTGGCAGGACGAGAATTCTTAGTTCTATCTAGATATATGCTAAGGATTCTGATTGGGCAAGACAACCTAGAAGAAGCTTCTTTTGGCAACGCTGGAATAATGACTGGTTCAGCACCCCTATCTGGAATCTGATTTTTTCCAAGGAAACAAGGATCTGTTAACAGGGTTACAGAAGATTTGTTTCTGTTGAAACGTAGACAAGAGTCAGAAACAGAAAAAGCATGAATCTCACTTCTCCTTCTGCCAGAAGCTAGGGCAAGCAAGAAACAGCACTTGTAGTAGAGAAAACGTAAATATACTTCCTCTGCTGGTTCAAAAGGGGGAGAGTTTAGGGCAGCTAAGACTAACCCTAAATTCCACTGAGGAACCAACTTATTCTGTTTAGGTCTCTCCAGACTAAAACTTCTAACCAGTAAAGAAATATATTCATTTTGCCCAAAATCAGGTCCACCAAGTAAAGAAATAGTTCTGCCAATAGCTGATCTGTACCCCTTAATAGTAGAGGGTACTAACTGTTTAATCTCAAATAGGTAAACTAGAAAATCAGCTAACTGTTGAACAGTGACTCAGACTGGATCAATATCCCGTCCACTACACCAATCACAAAAGATTGCCCACTTGGCTTCATACACGATCCCTGTAGACTGTCTGACAGACTTTGAGATGTGCGAGGTTGCTCCTTCAGAAAAGCCTTTCTGACGGAGTCCCTCCCTGAGAGTAGCCAAGCGTGAAGATGAAGAGACTCTGGCCTTGGGTGTACCACTTTTCCCTTGAACTGAGACAGAAGATCTCGTCTGAAAGGAAGTTTCAGAGGCCTGGCACAAGACAGAAGCAGAAGTTCTGGAAACCATGCTTGTCTTGGCCAGGCTGGTGCAATAAGAATGATCTTGCAATCGGATTGCTTGATCTTGAAGAAGAAAGCGGAACGGAGGAAAGGCGTAGGCGAACATTCCGTCCCAAGAGAGAGACATGGCGTCTACTGCGAAGGACAGAGGGTCTGGAACTGGTGATACAAAGGTTTCCAGTTTGTGATTCAGACTGGTAGCAAAGAGATCTACATGAGGACGATCCCACCGCAGAACAACTGAGTCGAACACTACTTGCCGTAGTTCCCATTCTGTGTTGACTGGATTGTGGAAGCGAGACAGACAATCTGCCAGTACATTGAAGGTCCCTGGAATATGCCTGACTACCAGATGAATGTGCGATAGAAGACAAAGAAGAAGAATTTCTTCTGCAAGTAGGCCACTACTGTTGTATTGTCCGTCGCTAGCACTACTGCTTTCGAAACTAGAAGAGTCTTGAAATGTTGTAATGCTAATAGGACAGCTCTCATCTCTAGCAAATTGATGTGTTCTTGTTGCTGAACAAGAGACCACACTCCCGACACAGACTTTCCCTCTTAAAAAGCTCCCCATCCTTGAAGACTGGAATCTGTATACAGAGTTAGAGAAGGAACTGGGTGAAGCAAAGCTACACCTGTCAAAACATTTCCCCTGCGAGTCCACCAATCTAGGTGAGGCAGTAAGACAGGAAGAATAGGTACTAGAGCCTCCCAAACTTGAGAAGCGGAGTCCCAATGTTCCTGAAGAAAGAACTGGAGAGGTCGAATGTGAAGGCGACCTAGAGGAACCACATCGGCTAGAGAATTCAGAAAGCCCAGTAGTTGAGAGAATTGTCGAGCCGTGACTGAAGGACTGTTGCTGAAAATAAGAATTGTCTGGCAAAGTGACTGAAATTTTTCCTCTGGGGGAAAAATCAGACCTAAATCTGTCCTGTAATGTTCCCCCAAAAACAGGAAGTCTCGGGAAGGAAGTATCTGAGACTTTTTCCAAGAAATAAGGAAGCCTAGGTCCAGAAGAAGTCTGATAAACAGGCAAGTATGACGGGAAAGAATTTCTGAACCGAATTCCTTCAGAAGAGAATCGTCCAGATAAGAATGAGCTTGAATCGACAGAGTATGCAGGTGAGCTATAACCGTCTGAAAAACCCGAGTAAAAACCTGTGGTGCAACCGCCAGGCCAAACGGGACCGCCAGAAATCGGTAAACCTTGTTGTTCCAGACAAATCGGAGAAATTTCCTGGAAGCCAAAGAAATTGGGATATGGAAATCAGCATCCGAAAGGTCCAGTTTGGTGGTCAACATACCTGGAAGAATACAAGCTCTGATAGATCTGTTGGTCTCCATTTTGAAATGGTGAACCGAAAGGTAACTGTTCAGAATAGAGAGATCTATCACAGGTCTCATTCCCCCAGTTTTCTTGGGAACCAAGAAGAGACGAGAATAAAACCCTGGTGTCGACTGAGTCAGAGGAATTTCCTCTATTACTCTTTTCAGTAATAGAGATTGAACTTCTTCTGACAGAAGACGGAACTTCTCCTTGTCTGAGGTCTGAGACATAGGAATCGGACTGTCAACATAACATACTCTCTCTCTTCTTTCACCATCTTTCACCAACTCTCATTCAAATCGATATACTTATTTACAAGATTCTTATTTCCACTTTTACAACTATTATTCAATTTACATTCATTCAACATAACATACTCTCTCCCTTCTTTCACCAACTCTCATTCAAATCGATATACTTATTTACAAGACTCTTATTTCCACTTTTACAACTATTATTCAATTTACATTCAGTCAACATAACATACTCTCTCTCTTCTTTCACCATCTTTCACCAACTCTCATTCAAATCGATATACTTATTTACAAGACTCTTTATTTCCACTTTTACAACTATTATTCAATTTACATTCATTCAACATAACATACTCTCTCTCTCTCTTCTTTCACCAAACTCTCATTCAAATCGTTGTTTGTTGATTTATAAAGACCCGATATCATCTTTAAGAAGTGTGAGGTTGTAATATCACCATCCATGTATTTGTCCCATGCTGTTTGAATTTTCTTTTCCAGGATTGTGTATTTTCTCTGGATATCACGCTCCAGGTCGTAAGCACGTACATTGTAATCTACTACATCTGCCTCTTGCTGAAGATCAGGAACAAGGATGTAGAAGGGTACACCCCCGTATTTTGCTGCATTATTCAGACGGTTGTGCCACCCTGAAAAAATAAGAGACATTATTGAAAGTGAAATTGAATATTAAGATATTCATTTATATTTGAATCAACAGTAGCACATGTTTTATAATTATGTTGTAGTTGGAATCGTTAATTTCAATTAAGCATTTCAAACAATATACGTAATAATTGCTTGAAAATAACTTAATTAATTTCCATATTTTTTCTTTAAATTAATATTTTTCTATATCATTACTTCTCTATTTTAAATTAAAATATCCATTATGTTTATTAAAATACTTTTTAATAATCAGGGCGAACGGACCCAGGGCGAATGTGTAGTTAGGGCGAACGGACCCGATACCGTCCCATAGCAAGGGTGATTATAGAACAAAAGAATTAAAACTTCAAAAATGGTGTTTCTTTATGTCTTAAAGGTTTAATCATTACAGTACACATTAAATAATAATATGCTTAAAGATTTATATATTTTTTATGGAAAATATTTCCTTTTACTCAGAAATGTGTGTCTTATGAATTTCTATCTTTACCGTCACGAAAATTTAACATTGCAGAACGTCTAATATACACGTGACTCTGAGATCGTAGTCACGTTGGTGCTTTCCTTTTTACTTCATCGATGTAAAGAAACGGTATCGTGGATCGACTGTCAGCAGGATTCAAAGAAACAAACCAGTATCTCCATTAAAATGCATTATAGTACCTTTATTCAACGTCTTTACCAAACATAATAGAAGTTCCTCTGTTCACCTGCTACAACATTCTAAACGTCATGTAGAAATAAAACGTTGTTCCCGATAGCAATGCACATATTTCATCTTTAGAAATATTTTCTGTAATACACAGAATCAATACCGAAATGCGGAATTGCCTCTACCGTAACTGTCTTTACCGTCACAATTTCATATTACAATCGTGACGGTAAGTAAGTAAGTAAGTAAGTAAATTTTATTTAGAGTCGGTATATATATACATAGACAACCACATACTTTTAATCCTTTTACTTAGCATCAGGACTGACTGAGTACGGATAAAGGTGTTATATTCAACCTCGTGCAATACGGTTGTTTCGAATCATTTCCATTCCGTCAAAATTTTGTTATTTTAGTCCGCCAGATCACGTGATTTCGATGGAATGTAAAGCACTGGACTTCCGGTGTCAATGTACACAACAAAAACTCCAATCAATATGTGCCGTTTTAACGTTCGATCCTCAACTTAAAAAAATCTTAACATTTTCTATAAAAGACATACATGTATATCAAATAAATTATTTTATTTGTATCAAAGACTTCAATGCAGAGACAATTACTTCTTTAAAATTAAATTTGTTTTCTTTCTTTATTTGCTGTGTCAGCGTCATGAAAGGAAAACGATCTGCCTTTATATATTTCTGATATCAGACAGATGGTGGGGTACCGAACACCAGTATTTATTCAGCCGTTTCCTTGACGTCTCCATATTACAATTACTTATAATCTACCGCATCTACGACTATGATATGCTGACCGTTGTCACAGTAATAGCGTAAACACCGGAAGTCGTCTGTCGTACCTTTCAGACGTCAAGACACGAAAAAGACGAATTGGACAAGAATATTCAGCGAACGTAGCTTGTTTTATTTTGAAGTCATTGAAACGGATACAGCCACTTCCGGTCCGGTTTAAATTGATTTAGAAAATTTAAAAAAAGGTGCTTTAAAAATCAATTGTTAGTAATTTGGAGTTGAACATATTTTTATAATCTGCATTGGAACAATTATCTGTATTTTAAAGGCTTACTTTACATTTGAGAGGAGATGATCATGATGGCATTGTTACACATGGCCGGTCTAGAGAATTCCGAATGCATATGGAAAATCCAGCGCAAACCGGAAGTGGTTGTATCCGTTTCAATGAATTAAAAATAAAACAAGCTACGTTCGCTGAATATTCTTGTCCGATTCGTCTGAGGGGGGCCCGGTAGGTATATTTAAATGTGGCAGTCGTAAAGAGAAATATCTCGGGAGTGTAACGATATAATTGGGTCAGCGAAAGGTTCACAAATAAGCGAAAAATATTGAGGCGAAGTGGGGAAGGGGAAAAGGGCAGATGTTTACCTTGAAGTAAGGAAGAGGAGGGGGCATATATTTTTTGAATGAAACAAGTGCCTGTGGCAAAGACAAATATTTCCACCCCACGGGAATAAAAGACGTAGAAAAAAATTCTTTTTGATAAAACAGCTTGCCAGACATTTAATTCTGTCTCAAGAATGATTAATTAAGCGAACTGTAGCAAATGAAACGTTTCTGGCAAATTTTCCTTTCATATAGACAAAACTCGGTATTTTGAAAAGTTGTCAGAGAATGACCAAAATATTGTTCACTTTGCGTCAGAAACACCGAAAGATTCATAAACCAATCAATTTATACTACAGGTATTCATTTTTATTCTTGATACGTCATATTTCGTGGGTCATTTCAAGCAACGAAATATTTCACTGTAGGTGTGGAACCTAGGTATGAATGATCAGTATATCTGTTTCAGTAGCGTATGCGTTAGCAGCAAAGTCGTGATACTGGGCACAAGCCCTAACAAAACGTAGGAGTTGTGAAATGTAATCTCCATACACTGGCGCTGCTGGAATATTGATACTGATGAATGGAGAGCTGACTATTGGAAAAGTGAAGCCATCACATTTGTCGTAGTTTTGTTTTTCATCTTCCCCCATTCTGCATTTCAAGATGAAGACCAAGGTAGGAAGCAGACTTTTGGGTGTCCGTAGTATTCTCTAATTCAAGCTCCTTTTGCAAATTTTCGATTTATTTTTCCATATACAAATGTACAACTTTTCTGATACAAGAGATAAAAGTCTATGTTTGACGATAAAATGACTAATAATAAAAAGGGGGAAAAGGTATGCTTGCCACATTGGAAATCGTTGTTGGGCTATCCTCAGAAATCAATGGGATTAAAATAATAGAATAGTAGATGCCTAACCTTGTATGCCATAGAAGGTTGTGTGGACGTTTGGTAGTTATCTAGGTGGATGAAGACGGGTAGTAATCTTTCTACATATATAGGCGACATAAAAATCAGTACCCTTGACCATCGATCTTCATTCGAAAAATTCCGAGAAATTCCTCCCAGTGTTTATTGAATATTCAATTAACAATTTATTGTCAAGGATGATTTTGCCCTACGGATGATAACCTTTTAATCTCATAATCCATTGATTTAACATTTATATGTGATTTGTCCATTTAAGAACTCTTGCTTCAAGCAACATTGACAGAACTTTGACATGTTCATCCGTTGCATTTTTAATTGGACAGTTCGTTGTATTATTTCCACACTATTAAGGAGGAATCCATCGAGAATTTGTCACTATTATATAAACTGTATGAACTGAGTTATGAAAAGAATGGTATGCACGTCTCTAGAAATGTTCGCAGAAAATTAATACCGTCGTTCCTAGACAGAGGATCCATTCCAGTTTTTTTTAACCCTCTAATGCCCAACCCCCCATCAACATTCAGAAAAATTATGTTATTGAATAAAAGTAAGTATTTGGGATATGTCTAATACAAATCAGTGTTTGTTTTAGGTTTTTCACTCGTTTTTCGGAAAATATGAATTGTAGCATATCTGCTACATCGGGAATGAGGATGTGATGTATCAAATGTGCTACATAACTAATTATTTAGGAATACTGTTTAAAACAAAGCTAATTTATTTCAGCAACAAAATACATAACAGGAAACATGCAAAAATGAAAAATAAAATATGTTAAAATTCACAAATGCATACTAAATATCTGAATTGGTGCAGTTGGATTTCTAAACTGATGCTTGTCTATTGACCAGTACTTTGTAAAATTTTATTTACTGGTTTGTATTATTGAAACTTATTTCATCTAAGTGTTATTTGACGGGTACATACGTACAGTTCACATAAATATTGAATTAAAAGCAGAAAGCAATAAAGTCATTTCTGTCCTTGCTCAAACACAAGTGCATATGGCATCGAAAGCATTTTGAGAAGGAACTGCTTACCTTTCCGGAGCACCTGAGTTCATCCCGGTTTTTAGTGGGGTTCGTGTTACTCGTTCTTTAGTTTTATATGTATGTTTTGTAGGTCATTGTTTGTCCTTTCGTACTTTTCTTTTGGCCATTGCGTTGTCTGTTCTTCTTCGATATACAGATTCTGATTACCCCTTTGGTATCTTCAAACTCCTCTTACATATGAAAATCCATCGCAACCAAATAATTAACATCTCTGTCTTTTCTCATCCCATATCGGATGGTGGTTTGTTCCATCTTTTCTAACTATATCTACAGGCCTTTTCATGGGCTTGACAGGTGGCGAAGAAACCAGGGTTCTGTCAATTTACACTTTTATTTCCACTAATCCATCTGCTATTTCACTTGCAAAAGCACATAACTTCATTGGCTTTATCTGAAGCCATGCACAGTGCCATTTGTAATATGCAGGTTTTTTTTTATTGTGTGTATTTTTGATTAAGCATTTGGATGAAATAACAAATGGGAAGTTTGGGCGCCATTGAAACCGGTTTAACTCTATACTACCACTTCACTTTTGTGAGAAGTGCCTGTACCACGTCAGATTGTCTCCACTTTATGTGTATACCTTTATGTCTGATGTGTTTGGTGGGTGGGTAGATTCGTAGTGGTTATGGTGTCAGTGTGCTTGGATTGTCTGGTGTTTAATGTGGAGTAATTACTGTTATCTGCCTTTTTTTAATTTCTATTTCCTAAATTATTTCCCTTTGATATTTTCGGAATTACCAATGTAGCATATTTGATATATTCTACTTTAATTATCAATTCCTTGAATTCAGAAACAAATTCATCTGTTATTTTATGATTAAATTTAATATTTTATGAAAACATTATTTAAAAAACCATATTCTGAATCTGTTATTATCTGTATGATCATATAATTTTATTTTCCCATCAGTGATATTTTTACCACTCATATTTTATGGAGGTTGACATTTTCGAGAGAAAAGGAGATAACCACAAAATGTTATGATGACTATATTTCTATATCTAATAATAACTTTGCAATGTAGCAGACATTCAACACTGGGAAAAAACACAAAACAAACATTTATTTTACTGTTGGTACCCCGAAGAAGTTCATGTAGCAAATATGCTACGCGGGGCACTAGAGGGTTAAAGCAAAAAACACTGCAACTACACATTTATTATTTCAATATTCACCAGGGTCCGGATGGCTCAATGAGTTAGGTAGTTGGATTATCTAACAACTCATACAAGCCTATCACCAATACGTCGTGGGTTCGCGCCTGTCTTTGTAAATTACAAAAAAAGGTGCACTCGACTCGCATCCGCAAGTGATAAAGTTTACCAGTTGCTTGCCCATGGTCGGTAGTTCTCTCCGGGTACTCCGGCTTCTTCCACCACTAAAACTGGTCGCCATGATTTTGCTGAAAGTGGCGTTAAACACCAAAAATCAATCAATCAATATTCACCAATTGGTCAGATAGAAAGGGGAAGTAACTTTTGATCTCAAATGTGCATTATATGGATATGAGAAAACTACTAGAATCATATCCATCATCGTCAACGTTAATTACTTTACTGGGAAAGTCAGGCCATTTTTAAGTTGTTTGTCTTTAGTATTGCTTTTTTTTTAATAGTAATCAAGGACATCGTACAGATAAGATTGGTTATTGTCTCGTTCAAATTCATCCGGACCATTTTTACAATGGTAAATATTTTGTCGATTTTAACATGTGAACAGTATTACGAACGAAAGGGTAAATTGTGATGGCCAACAATTCCACCAAAATCTACAAAACAATCACCTCACACATCAAATCACTGAATGAAAAAGACCACGATGTCCTGGCTTAGAACGGGCATAGAATGTGGTGAGGTTAAACCGGTTTAATGGGCCTCCTCCCCATTTGTATGATAATTGGATCTCCAACTGTAATGCAGATATAATCAAACGATCAGAAAAACCTGCACGGATTCACTTCCATTCAATCAGACCACACACTATCAGAAAATGAATGACACATAAACATGGACATTGCAATACAGGGTCAGTGAACGCACGTATCTTACTACTAGCTGGGAAGGTAGAATCTGTAACATAAAAGAGTTTTTAAAGATTTTGTATCCTTTCAATCGTGGCAATAATGTTTTTTATATCTTTGTATTTATTTTTAATGTGTGATAATAAAAAATAAACGTATAATGTATGTGGTTAGGTGTTAGGGTTATGATGTTTAACGCCACTTTCAACAATATTTCAGTTATATTGTGGCGGTCAGATTTATTGGTGAAGAAAACCGGAGAAAACCACCGACCTGCTGCAAGTTCCTGACAAACTTTATCACACAAAGTTGTATCGAGTACACCTCGCAATACGCGGCGTATGTGGTAGAATGAGTGGTTGTTGTTTAACGCCAACTCAGCAATTGGTTTTAGCTATATCTTGGCGAGAACAAGTTAATTTTCAATGAGATGATGATGAGGTCTGCTTTGTACTAACCCAACACGTTTGGTTGGATTTTTATAGTGCTAGCTCACTGAATCGACAGTTCGGTAATATGTATGTCGCCCCACTCGGACACATTATCCGAATTCCGATCCAACCAGTCTTTGCTCTTTCTCCTTAATGCTGCGTGCTTAGCGAAGAAGCACCAAATAACATGTGTAGCAGTTGATGTTCTATTGAATTTGTGTGGCAAAAATTAGGATGTGTTGTTGGAATTATCTGTTAAAAATTATCACATGTAGTAGATGGTGTATTGTTGGAATAACGTGGTAAACATTAACATTTATTTGGTTTCGGTTTTACCTGTACGATTTAAACAAATTGCAAAGAGGTCGATGTCCCAGTCCGTGTTTAATTCTATAGATCTATATTTATGTCTCAGTGATATACAATTTCCAATTAAATAAGACAAACAAATCAGCTGGGAAAACTTATTTTTCACTTTTCTCGGTTGAAAAAAAAAAGATTCATAATCATCTGGGGACAGTTTTACGACGATGTCTTAGGACTAAGACATGTCTTAACACATATCTATCTTTGTCCTAAGTCTGTTTATCAAACCTGTCCTAAGTTATGCCACCTCTTAAAATTTGTCATCAAGTTAGCACGACAAAAGAGGTTGTTTTAAGATGGTCTTATGATAACGTCATGTGTTAAGAAATCGTTACATATCCAGACTTTGCTCTTATATTCCTTACTGCTGCATGCTTGATGGAGAAGCAGCAAATACCAATAGCCTCTGGGTTGACCCGACTGGGAAAGAAACTCATTTTCAACCGAGCACGCAAATCACTACATCGAGGCGATAGACAACAATGCAGTAGCCTAGCCTAGTCTATAAAGTGTATTAAATGACTAAGCAAATCTGCTTTCTTGATTGGTCATACATCGCCCTTTTTGATCAAACATTATGATCACTGCGAAGTCTTGCACGAATTACAGAAAACTACAAACAGGAAAATAATATAAATTGGACTACGTGGCCAGCAGTCTCCGAACTAAAATGTGTGTGAAAATGTTTGGCTTCGCATAAAGAGGGCACTACAACCAATCGTTGGAAACATCAATACTCAAAACGAACTTATTGCCTAAATTCGGCGTGTGTGGGAAAGTCTCCCCGTAAACTATATTCAGGGACTTGATCAAACCATTCCAACACGGATACGTGAAATCATTAGGATGAAGGGTTACCTGACAAAATATTAAGGTAGGATATTGTTTTAAACATTTTTATTGAACGTTTGTTCTCAATTTAAAATTTTGCAGCTATGACGTTACGCCGTCAATATCACGAATACTTATGTCCATTGAGTGTAGACAGTTACTAATTGAATTAGTGTATCATAGCTGTCAAGTACCCATATATAGATCGGAGAAATCCTGGTGTCGTTAGCATTAAATCGAATGTTTTGATTGGATGGTGTATTCTATGAACCAATCGCAACTCCTTTTACATTATATCATCGAGATCAAGTCATTTAATAAAAACAATTGTTGACTTTTGATATCGGTTAACACGATATTTATCAACCAAAGAAGTGATAATCACCCCAGACGTTGGCCTCTGTAATTATCACTTCTTCTGGGTTGATAAATCATCGTGTCAACCTTATCAAAAGTCGTTAATTATATAATATCAACCTATGAAATATCGATGAAAACTGAACAGTTCATAATACCTGTTTCTGTAAGAAAACAAATATATGGAATGGAATATGATTCTATATGTATTAAAATCTTTTTCCAAACGATCGTATTTTACAAAGATCTGGAACACTCCATATTTACTAAAGCCAAAATAGAAAGGGAGTACGAAATAGTGTTATTTGTTTACAACTTATGATCTAAGAACCCTTCAGACTTGTTTTGATGTAGAAATTTGAGTAACCTGTAGTATTCACAGTCCGGCCAAGACTACGAAAATACAATACATGTACATGTACTTCAATATTAAATTACTGTTGTAACGATCTGTTGTGCCAGAAACTGCATCTTAAATTTTCTAAGTATATTCTTTATTCATAGAAAGAGTTCTTACTGTGCAGTATTGTCAGCGCTAGGTAGATTCTCTTTACATTTTGACATTATTAAATCACTAAGCAAATAACAACTGAGTTTCCAAATACTAATAGATGCACTAAAGTTGTGAGTTCGAATCCCGCTCATTGCGAGGTGTACTCGATACAACATTAAAGAAAAAGTTTGTCATTGATTCGGGGCAGGTCGGTGGTTTTCTCCGGGTACTCCGGTTTCCTCCACCAATAAAACTGACCTCCATGATATAACTGAAATATTAATGAAAGTCCGTTAAACACCCAAACCCTAATCCTAAAAGATGCATATAAATGTAGTATGGATTTTCATAATAATAACAAAAATGTTTGGTATTTATTTGTAGCAAAGTTGTTAAAATTGTTTAAAATAAAACAGGAATTTAATAATCGCAGCATTGGAAATTTCAAAAAGAGCCACAAAAAGGTTATGTATGAGAATCATGTAACAAATTGGTACATGTATTTAAAGCCAACAAATTATGAGAAAGGAAAGTTAATACCCTATGTTTTGGATTTGAAAACTATTTGGCTGTTGTTAGAAATACTGACCATAGGAAATCTTTGTGCTATTTAAGAAATTAAGAATAGAAATGGGGCCGTCGTTGCCGTGATTGTGTGGTAGTTGGATTTACAACTACCTATGCAATCAGTGCATATCACTACTGAGGATGTGAGTTCGAATCTCGATCAGGGCGAGGTATGCAGCATTATGTGATAAAGTTTGTCTGTGACTAAAGTTGTGAATTCGAATCCCGCTCATTGCGAGGTGTACTCGATACAACATTAAAGAAAAAGTTTGTCATTGACTCGCGGCAGATCGGTGGTTTTCTCCGGATTCTCCAGTTTCCTCTACCAATAAAACTGACTGCCACGATATAACTGAAATATTTTTGAAAGTGGCGCTAAACACCATAAAAAAAATAGAAGTTGGCCGTTTTTTTCTCAAAAATTCCTGATAATATGTACTAATTGCACATCTGGTGATATAGAAGATGAAATACATCTTTGTTATTAGTATACCAAAAATATAATCTAAGAGAGAGCACTTAATGTATCCGAGTGGATCAGCATGTCCTGTTATGTCAGTGAGCTAGCATTATAAAATCTTACTAAACGTGTTGATTTCTCTGGTTGGTTTAATACATAGTCAATCTGAATAAAATAAGACCCCTGACTTGCTCGGTCCCCTTTACTGATATGTCGCTCCCACGCCACGACATATTGGTACTACATTGTAGTAAACGGGAAGTGGAAGCTCTGATGGTAATTCCAGTACAAAGCAGACAACACCTCGCCAAACAATAAAACGTGTTTCGTCGTGATTATAGCTGTAAAATGCATTCATTTGGGTGTTAAACAACAATCACTCCTTCACACACGCAATAATACTTCCGACTTATCGTAGCTACCATGTATTGGCAGAGACAAATATTGCTGTTTACCAAAGAGAACACGTGTGTTCATGCTTGCAGTACCGCGACTTCCTCCCCGTTGGAAAACCGCAAAGATATAATTCAAGTTGAACTATGTACTTGAATAACCACTCGAGCCCTTTAACAGGTAAAAACTGTATTATTCATAAATACTGCAGAGCACGGATTATTAAGTTTACGCCGAGTGATTTTTCGTTAGATTACCGTACAAAAAAGCAATTTCTCCCGTAATTCATTGGCGACAGATATTGTAATTCATGGCTTATATTTTACTTAAAATATGTCTGATAATATATCGCACGTTTAGCTTATAATTTTCTAGTTCTTATGTAAATATACGTTTATTGACTTTTTAATGTTGTCCGTAGGTGCTACAAAAATCTAAATCTATTTACTTGAAGATCAAGAAACGTCCAATCAGACGGCGCGTAATTTTGATGGACAAGCGATCTTAACGATATTGGCGATCTGACCAGGGATAAGCTTACTATAAGACAGAGTGCATCTTACAAACATGTATACGATGGATTTGTATTTATTCACGTGCAAAGATGATTAGAAACTGCCAATGGAGTTTACTTAGCTCATATCACACAGGAGTGTTATTTTCTAAATGGAAAAGATGAACAAACATGGTTTATGTATTTATTGTTCTTTGTGTTTTGTTGCAGTCTACATTAGAGGAAGGGACTATAGATTGTGACAAGACTAGCCAGGTATTACATGTGATAATCAGATTTATTTATTTACTCTCTCTCAATTTTATTATATAGTTGGTTGGTTTATGGTGTTTAACACCACTTTCGGTTATATGGTTATACTCTTTGTTTCTAATAAATTGGATTTGTGAAATACCAAATATTTTTTTATTTGTCAATTATGATGCCTTTACAAGCAATGAAATCAGATTGAATTTCATACAACAATTAACAAATGATTACATTAATTAATTGATAATAATAAAAAAATGCATTGTATTGTGACATGCCTACATAATTTTGAGATTTGTATGGCTATCAATAATATTTTTCAAGTTGATACTTACTTAGCATGTCTCCAATAATATAACATTAAATAGATTTGTAAAGTATGTCATTATTAAATTCTTGTCCATTTAATTTACAAAATAAAAGAAAACATATTATCATTTTCTTAACACCTAGTTCATGATTGTAAGGTGTAAATATAGTTTCTACATTCATTGTATACATTTACACTTCTTGTTGAACCAGATATATGGTATGATAATGGACAAGGCATGATCAGGAGGTTAATGAGTTCAGTTAACATAATTATAGATTGTATTGTGTGTCTGTAATTTACCATTAAACAAGTTAAATGTTCTGAATGTTTAAAATAGCAACATGCTAAATGAAAATACTAAATAGTTGTCAAATAAATCTTTGAAATGCCAAATTGTATTTGAAAAATATGTTAATATATCATGGGTATATTTAAAAAATGTTTTATTAACTACATAAATATTAAACTGAAAAGATAAAAAATGTTTTTATTATGGTAAAATTGTATATCTCAAAATATTTTTATCAACAAAATAGAGAAGTAAGGTTTTGGACTGTTTACCATTTTCTTATTTCTTAATTTTTGTACATGAATCAAAACAAGCAAAATATCACTGTATCATTAGTTTTATGATAAAGAGATATATGTCTGTTTTTTTATACTATATATTTATCAGTATCATTTAACAATGAACATAGTTTATATCATTGTACTAGATTAAATATGTCAATGTAAGGCTACTATTTTAAAACACTAGAAAAATATTACAACCCAGTGATTTAGAAAAAATAATATTTGCAAATGTTTCCTTTTCTCTAGAGAAGATTGATATTGTTTTTAAAGGTGGGTGGTTTTCGATGGATCACTTTCCTCAGCCTATAAAACTAACTGCCAACATAATCATCTTAGAGGGCTCAAAATTAGATGTTTTGATGGTATGGTTCTGTGTAGAGATATATCCATAACAATAATACTAATAGCCCCAATGACTGCCACCACATTACAGGAAATATTGTTGAAAGTGGTGTTAAACACCAATAAATCAACAATCCGGAACCTTATTGTTTATAAATATCAAAATGTGCATGTCATTTCACAATGTTGGTAATGATAAAGGATTACCTCTTCAAATGATATTATTTGTGACAAAATTTAACCTCTCAATTCTATCGTAAAAACATTACAATTTTTTGTATATATTGATAACATGGTGACAGAAATATTTCTTGCTAATCACCATAATTTAGAGTCTGTTTATCAAAATTTGTAGGTCAAAACATGTATTGATATCCCTCTAAGGTGTTTAATATGAAGATTTAAATTTAATAACCATGTTTTTCATAATAAATGACCCCTTTGTCAGATTTTCCCCTCCATAAAAGTTTTCAAGACAAGTTAATTTATATATTTTTATCTAAGTTAGTATATATCAGGTATATGGTAGTCCTATCTTTTAACTAGATCTCAATATGAAGAAACATTAGAAGTGTGTGTAAATTTTTTTCTATTAAAGTCACTGTGAAAAAAGCATGTAATTTATCCCTTTACCTTCATTATAGTGTATTTAATTTGCATGATAGCATATTAGCATTGTTGGATTAATGGCGAATTTGATCAGTTAATAGAAATTTAAACCTGAGATTTAATTTTCACATTTCAATCAAATTAATTATTTTAGAAGTTTGTAATGGAATCTGATATTTTTATGACAAACCCCATTTTTGTGGTTTCTTTGTCCACCCTTTCTATGGAAGGTGTTATAATGTGTAGTTACAGATGGAGAAGTTGTTTCCCTTAAATAAAAATGGGAGCAGACAACTTCTCCATCTGTAACTGCACAGTGCAAATTTAAAGGTTGTTAACAGCCATTTAGCACACTTTGTAATTTTATAGAAAGTATAAGATTTGTAAGTTCTATTTTATTCTCTTAGCAGTCCTCACAATGAGCACTGGCCCTTCATCCCAAAACCAGTAAAATTTTGTTCGGACCAGTAAATTTTCTAGTTTTTATTTAGAACTATATAAAAATAAATTCAAGAATTTGATTTGGACCAGTAAATTCAAATTTCCATTTCGAGGGCTGTCTTAGTAGTAAATTGTACACTACTACTTTTTAATTAACTTTAGAGTTCTATGAGAGTTCATATATTTGTCATTTTGAGTAAGTTTTGGAACAAGAAGCCACTAGTATAAAACACACAACAAGTTATAAATTTTACTCTTTAAGTCATTCCAAAACTGTAAAAAAAAAATGACTCTAACAGATTTATTATATATTTTTGTAAGAATGAGATTACCTCATCTTAATTAGGTGCCTTAATGCAATTAACAGATACCTAAATTCTTTGATCTTCAAAAATATGGTACTTAAAAATATGGAAGATGATATATAGTGTTTATAAGAGTGATCTGCTGTAATAATTAGTGTTATATCAATGAACCCTTTGATGTCTAACAGAATTCAAGGAGTGATTTTAGTGGGAAATTTAAACCATATTAATCATAGCATATCCATGTTACAATGTTTTTATTTGTAACATTGTGTAGGTTTGATAATTTGATTTAATAAAACATGTTCATTGATCATTGATTGTGATTACAAGGCAATCCTTAAAAATGACTGGTTTGTAGTACTGTATATTTACATACAATTTTTGGTTTATTTATGGGTTTATGGTGTTTAATGCCACTTTCAACAATATTTCAGTTATATCGTTGCAGAATTTTTGAAGTGGATAGGTAGATTTTTTATTTTCTTTCTTTTAAATCTCTAAATGAAAAAGCTTACTTTAATGAATAACAAATTTGTTAAAGATAGTAAAAAAATAATTTTTTTTTGAATTTGTCACAATCGTAAAAAAAAGTGCATTGAAATTCCTGACATTAGTAAAAAATACTTTGGAATTTCTGACATTAGTAAAAAAAAAATACTTTGGAATTCCTGACATTAGTAAAAATACTTTGGTATTCCTGACATTAGTAAATAATACTTTGGAATTCCTGACATTAGTAAAAAATATTTTGCAATTGCTGGCATTAGTAAAAAATATTTTTGAATTCCTGAAATTTGTAAAAATTCCTGACAATAAAAAAAAATACTTTAGAATTCCTGATAATTTATGGCACTTGCTTAGGATTTCAGGATTTTCAATGGAAGATATTAGCATGTTTGTTGATATAATGATAAATGCTACTCTCCTGGTACTATATACCTTGTGTTATTCATTAAGTTATCAATAGAACAGAGAGTAACAAATTAAGTATAATATATAATTGGGCAAAAGGAATTTGATAATGGTAAGCATATGAAAAACATAGAAAATCAGTAAATCAAGTTGTGGAGCTAAAAAATAAATTTTAAGATTGAATTGAAATGTATTGTACAATTCAAGTAAAAACATTGAAAACATATATCATCTCATGTTATGAGTCATAAATGTATCCACGAAATTCATATTTTCGTTGTGTTCAGGGTTCAGAATTTGTGAATTTCGATACTGTTTTTTCATTATCCATTTCTCTGAATATTTTTTTTTTTTTTTCATCATGATAATTTTTGCATATGATAAGGAATTGAACTTCATTATCAGCATTATCAGTAGCAATTTAACATTATCATACATTTTTTTTCAGTCAGGTATTCCAAAGAATTCTTTCCTGTGGAAGGTAAAAAGGGACCCACCAGCTTATTTCTTTGGAACAATACATGTACCATATACCAGAGTATGGAACTACATTCCAGAAAACACAAAAATGGCATTTGATCAGGCAGACAATATCATATTTGAATTGGAATTAACAGATCCCTACACAATATCTGCATTAGCTAATTGTCAGTTGCTTCCTCAAGGAGAGAATTTAGCCAATATTTTACCACAGGAAATCTATACAAGATTAAAACAACATTTGGAGTATGTTAAAGTCATGTTACCAGTGTGGATGACAGCCGATCAGAAAGGTCGTGGACTGTATGCAGATTATTTGTTTAATGCAATCGCGGGTAACTGGGAGAGAAAACGACCAGTGTGGGTGATGCTAATGGTCAATTCATTGACAGAACATGATATTAAATCAAGAGGAATTCCAGTTTTAGATTTATATTTAGCTCAAGTCGCAGAGCAGGAGAATAAAGTGACGGGTGCTGTAGAACGGGTAGAAGAACAATGTGTTCCATTAAATGAACTCAATTTTTCACAGGTAAATTAAAATTTAAGGAAGATATATTAAACTTAATGAAGTAAATAATATAGTAAGTATATAAATTATGACTGTGAATCCTAGCTGTCTAAACCGAACTCTGAATAAACAGAATCCTGTATAAACTGAACTTTAAATAAAGTCACAATGAAGGAAATCTTCGTTAATATAACCTGTGTAAACTGAACACCTGTTTATTCTGAACACAAAACTTGGTTCCAAGGAGTTTTGGATTAGACAGGGTTTCATTGTATATATTCAATTCTTTATTAATAAAGATAACTAATAATAATACATTAGTGTTCTCCATTACAAATCATGTGTGATAGTTTACAAAACAACATTTAAAAGTTACATGCAATATATAATAATACAGTTGTACACATATTTTAAGAAGTATTTCTTATTTCTAATGTGTCCCTAATGAATTTATATAAATAATTACATTCAATAATATTTTTTGGATTTAAAAGTTTAGACAGTAAAAAATAAGTATTATGTGAATCTTTTAGATCTAAACCATAAGACTGGAAAAAACTTTTCCTTATATCTTTATATTTATGGCATGATATCAAAAAATGTTTTTCTGTCTCTACTTCAGTACAGAATTTGCAGATGTAGCTTAGTATTTTAGTTGCATTTAGATTTATTCTTTTTCTAAAAATCCAAACAATGAAAAAGGTACAATGTATAAAGACATTATTTTTGTGACTGATTTATCATATTCAGTTTTACCTATATAGATTTGTGGATACATCACAAAATTATGAAAAATGATGATAAAATGAGGAAGGTTACTATAATAGTGGACAAATAGGACCACAGGTATAGTGAAGGGAGAGCTTTACTCCATTGTACACATAGCTGTTATAATGGATGTTACAGACATGTAGAGGACCACCAACAAATTACAAAGCTGTATAGTAGTCACTGCTTAGAAAACTGGAAAAAAAGCTTTTAATTAAAAATCAATTAGCTACATCTAAATAAAGAACACTTTTGTATGAGTGAAATGATACACTAATGTTTGTACCAAATGAGTGGTGCACTGGATAAACTTAGTTTTGTATGAAAGGGATACTTCCTACCATTGATTAAATTGTATTGTCAGAAATTTGATTGATGACTTGAGAAGTTAAAGTCAGCTGTTTGAATCTGTGTGATTAATGTGTCCTAATAGAGGAGGTGACAGAATTTTCATTTTCATCAATTTTCAATATCAGACCATCCATACAGTTATTTTGATTTGCTTTAATCAGACCAACCTATACCTAAATACCCCCAGCCAAAATATTGAAAGGAATACCAAAGATTATTTTCACTATTGGGCTATAAGTTTGATAAAGGATGTATGGTGGGTGGCATCAACTTTTTCTTTTTGGACATCATATTAAGTTTTTGTCATTTGATTGACTTGAAAGTTGAAAACTAGTTTCAGATAGATAAAATACAGGTCAAGTTCAATTTTGAGATATCCAATATTCATATTTTCTGAGTTATGTCCCTTAGTTATATACCGGTTAAAAAAAATTATGTTTTTTTTTTGTTACTGAGCATTAACTCAAGTTATATATATTAGATAGACTTTAAATTATAGCTTTAGATTGATAAAATACAGGCAAAGTTTGACATATCAGACATTTGTTATTCCGAGTTATACCCCTAAATAATATTAATAATGCTAGTTTTATAGGTTTCTGAGCTTTCAATTCGATTGACTAGCTATAGACAGACACAGTACAGGTCAAGTTTACAAAATTGACACAAAAGAAAATTCAATAAAAAAAATTCTTGGGGGCGAGTGGGGATGGAGGGTAATGTTGCCAGAAAGACTTAAACAATTGGGAACTGGGGGAGTGATTACATCTACTTCAACTTGACAGTAATAGTAACTTTGTTTGTGCATCCTTGATACCAATTAAATTGTTTGCATCAAAGTCATGCATACCTTTTTTTTCTGACATTTGAAAGAAACTGGTCTATCTACCTACCAGCTTAAACAAATGTGTACCAGTTTACAACAACCCTATGTTTTATTAAGGATGACTTCATCATGAGTTTTGATATTTCATCCAAAATTTGGATTGTACCATTGATTGTAGCATCACATTAGTTATATTCTTGAGTTTACATTTAATGTTATGCAATGCAGTCTTTGCGCTAACCCACTCGCCCGAAGTCTGGGACAAGTAAAACTGGACTCGGACAAGTGAAAATTATGAAAGAATTTGTTTGAATAAATAGAAAAATTTTCTAAATTTGGCTTTTGGGCATGTAGGTGAAAAAAATGAAGGCAAAGACTGGTAATGCATGTCAAATCAAGAACGTTATAGTTGCCGGTAGTTGTTTGACATATCCATATACATTTGTATTACTAAACTCTTCTAAGACAGAAGAAGGTCATACATGTTTTGAATTATATGTCTTGTATACTGTCACCACATCTTTATATGATATAATTTCCTGCCATTTTGTTTGTACAGGACCTACTGTTGATCCCTTATATTTGATTTTTCTATTTGTTCATGTTGTTTGATTTAGTCAAAATACATGTGGATTAAATTATCCTTTTCATGAGCCTACAGAAGGATAATCCTTATGTACATATTTTATTGTACAAGTTGATAGCAAAAGTGAACTACTTTATATCTCTTTAATGAAGTCGTATAACTTACAAAAAAGGAAAACAAAACTACATTTAGATCGAAATATTTTGTCAGTTGATTTGATTTTCTCAATTTTTTAAAATATTTTTGATCAAATCAAATATAAATGTAAATAAAAGTATACATGTATCAATTTTCATTTTTCCAAAAAATATTATTGGGATGTTTACCTAAAAAAAATTAGTCAGGAAGGCAAACTTTTAAAAGCAAAATATTAATATATTAAAGAATTTTTTTTGTGTTTATCTTTAAAGCTAATGCCTAAAAGGGACTGCAAAATAAAAAACCCCCAACAACTATAGGCTCAATATGATCTTTTCATGATAATATTGATTTGATGTGAAGTTCAATATTATTTTTCTCTTGAAACTGAAAGGGAGATAACTGTCAAAATTCACTTTATATACCATTCATGTTTACAAATTATGAAGTGAAAACGAGTACATAAATATCTCAGTTTGTTTTAATCATAAGGATAACAATGTAAAACCATAGCACAGGAAGTATATTAAAAATCAAAATACAGAATTTGAGATTCAAATTCAGTAACTAATGTGAGTTTCATTCGTGGTGAGATGTACTCTATACAACATTATGTGATAAAGTTTGTCAGTGACTTGCGGCAGGTCAGTGGTTTTCTCAAGGTCCTCCAGTTTACTCCAACAATAAAACTAACTGCAACGATACAACTGAAATATTGTTGAAAGTGGCGTTAAACACTATAACCATACAAACCTATCAAATCCAGCATTCTAGTTAAACATAAATGTACAAGTTGTATCACTATCAATATAGAAATGATGTACCTTAAAAAATATTTCTCATTGTATAACTTTTATTTTATTTTTTACTGTGATGAAACATTAAAGAAAAACAAGTAGATGCTCAGACCAAGAAAAAGATATTTTTATCCATCTTTTTAAAGAAAACTGAAAAGTTTTGTTATCAGATCTATATCTTCAGCTCTCAGTACATAAATCATATAAATTAATTGATAATTTACTGTAATTTATGCCTTCACAGAAGACATTAATTGACTTGTATTTGGCAGAAGTTGGAGTCAGGCAGGTTAATTAATCTATTTAAAATGTCACGCCCAATAAAATGTAATAAGTGTTGTAGATAAGGAAGGGGCAATAACTCTTCCTATTAGGCAAATTAAACATAAATTCATATGAAGTTTTAATGACTTTAAATAATTTTAGTTTATCTGAATGATTTGATGTGACAACCTAAATACTAGTTAGTTTCCCATAATTACTGCTATATACCTTTGTCAATATACATACTCCCAGATATGTTTACCAGATTGGTCAGGTAATAGGAACTTATTTTTCAACTTTGCCAACTCGCACCTTTGATACGCTACAGCACCAATGGCTTAGCTTTATGTCCAGTGCCCTAGACCACTCGGCCACATCGAATAGAATAAGAATAAGAATAAGAATATTTATTATTCCAATCAATGGGCCCACAATAGGGACAAACAAATTGCATACATTGATTATTGTCATTGGAGGCAATTACCGTATATAAATACAATGTTTCTTGTCGGGTTCAGAGCCTTAAAAAAAATAATATAATAATAATATAAACAGAAAGAGAAAAAATATTTCAGTATCATAAACCCTGTTTCAGTTTTCTTGTCTCAAGGCACTCTATTATACATTTTCCAAAAATATTGATTATTGAAAGATCTTCATTGGTAAATAAATAATAGAATTTTAATTTATCTGACATATTATTGAAATTAGAACATAATTCTGAAATTTTCTGATAACAAATCTTTCTACTATTATTATATATGGGGCAATCGATTAAAAAATGATATTCATCCTCAATTTTTTGTGTTTTGCACAGTTTACATAATCGTTCTTCGGTTTCAAGTTTTTATATCTACCAATTTCAATCATAAGAGGATGTGCACTAATTCTGATTTTACAAATTGCCTGTCTTACTTTGAAATCATTAAGAAATGTATATTTTTGTCTAATAAAATGTTCCTTGAATGTAAAATATGTACGGAGTTTTCCCTTTTTGTCTTCATTTATACATTTTTTTAAATTATACCAATGACTAAGAAACTATCACATAATTTTTTTTTCACATTGTTACATAGACATTAACATTTGATATATTCATCTTATTTAATATTAGTAATATACTAGAATACCATGTATTTGTTTGACATGAATTCAATTCCTTATTTCAAACAAAAGCATCATAACGTAAACCTTCTGATAAATTATTAAGCCTGTGAAAATACTTCAACATTGACAGAATTACTGAGAAATAAATAGGGTATCGTTCCAATTCTGACATAACTGCAATGTAACTTGCTTTTCGATTAACACCAAGAATATATTTCATAAATCTACTGTGTGACTTTTCAGTTATTCCAGATGCATATATTTTTTCCAAAATATAATCACTCGTTTTCTTACAACTAGCCGAGTTTGTATCAAACATCCCCCAAATTTCACTCCCATAAAGTAAAATGGGTTTGATGGTATGATCATAAAGGTGTAAGTATGTTGAAACACTTGGGTTTGCAGAAAATATACATTTTTGCAGCTTAAAACAGGCTTTCAATGATTTCTGATATAAAATATCTTTACATTGTTTAAAGTTACCATTACATGATAATGTAGTTTCAATAGCTGAAGTGTTACCTTGTCTCCTATATATATATTTATAGGAATATATGTAGTGATTTATTGAGAGTAAAAGAGGTAATTCATTCCATTATCAGCATATGTCTAAAATAAAAATATATCCCTAGAACACCTTTTCAGAATCTTAAATATTATCTGGCAGTTTACTGCTAACATTTTATTCACTAAAGGGTAAAATATCATGATGTGTCAGAAGAAATTTTTTGAAAAAAAGATGCTTCATACTATTGCTATAAATATCCAGCTGTTTATTATTTATCATTGTCTAAGACATGCAGGCATATATCCATCTCTAAAAACTCGAGATTTAACTTAGATTAACATTTTACAACAGACATAGCATGGTGTAAAATACACATGTGCAGGCCTTTATCATTGACATGCTCATGTTCTTTAAAATATCAAGAGGATACCTGTCAGAATTCAAGATTGCATAAAGTTATATTTAATTGTGGAAAAGGGGGTAGGGTGGGGTGGAGGGAGGTAATAATGAAGGTTTATTTGACTTTGCATATCTTAGCGCAACCACAGGTTTCAGACATAAAGCTTTTTTCCTCGGGAAGGTAATTGTCAGTATGAGTAACCTCATGGCTGACCAAACTCTTATGCTCTCTACTCATCAGTGGCAAGCTACGGAATGTGATCAGCTGTAGATTACCGATGATCCTTGAAGGTTAATAGCATCATTTGTTTGCTAGCTATGTCTGATTTTGTCTTAAACTATTTTATTTTTCCTCTAGATTTAGCTTGGCTAATTGTCACAATTGGAATGTCTATAGAATATATAAAAGCATCCACATATTTCTAGATAATAATAAAATTGATTATCAGAGTTATTGCAATTCTTTCATACATCTGGAAATACTCTACTAGCAGTACATAGTAATTATATGAAGACCCTTTATTAATTTCTTCATTCTATTAAAATGTTGTTCTTGAGATTAATAACTTTTTTGCAATAACACTCCTATTTTACCTGAAGTACACAACTGTAATTGTAATATAATTATATCCAAATAAGGGCTGCTATCATATTAAAGCTACCATCTCCTCTGCAATAACTTTCTTTATTAGTACAAATGATGTTTCTGAGGGCCTCTCGTTTCGTCCTGATTTGGCAAAAAACACGGCCACAAGTCACCATTGGAAATTTCTCTTGTATCTGATTGGCTGAATTTTTTTTTTAAATCATCCCCAGATATATGTATGACAAATCCAAATGATTTTCATCTTAATGCAAATACCAACCATATGCAAGGTCTTCTACAAAAATTTCTCATTTTGTTTTGATCCTGCAATAAAACATGGCTGACATGACAGTTTTTGTTTCTGATTGGCTGAAACTTTAAAAAAAAAAATTCTGAAACCCACAGGTCCAAATGAATTGTTACATAAAATAACATATGTATTGATATCCTCTATAAAGATTTCTCATTTAATCTTGTTCCAGTAAAAAAAATAGTAGTACTGGGCAATTCTGGTCTCTGAAGCTACAAACTTGCTTGAACCCAAACAATGCATTAATTAATGACCAGGTGATCCTGATCTAGTCATATTTTTAAGAGATATGGGAATTAAGATTGAAACTATCATTTTAGGGTACTTGTTTTAATTCATTGAGAAAATTATGAAAAATCTCTTTTCTCAATTCTTTTATTCCAAATTATTATACACATTCATCTTTGAAAATTCCTTGATATATACCCATTACATACATAGTGTGGTGGTACAAGACTTTGTATCAGGTTGAGCCTGTTGTGTGAATGAACCAGTATCACTACGAGTCGCTATCATGACGAGTTGTGATGTGGTTAGTTCACGCAACAGGCAAGACCTGATATAAAGTCTTGTACCAACACACTATGTATGTAATAAGTTTATCTAACATTTCAAGTCCTTTCAATAAAAACGAATTTTAAGCAAATAACAAGAGTTGAATTAAAATTTGTACAATACTCTCAGGGAGACTACATTTTGTGCATGACGTCACGTTATTTTTTCCGTTGTGTTTTGTCTCACATTCCAATGATATGACGTCATGTCAAAGTAGTTCGGCAGAGAACGTCTCGTGCAACGTCATGCTATTTCTTTTATCACCACAGTGTGGTGATACAACACCTTGTATCAGACAGGCTACTTTCTTTAATTTCAAAGGAAAACATACATAATGTTAGATAAATTCCTTTATTGAAGTCAAGGAAGAAAATATGGTTAATTTTTGATGATTTTACGATAATGAATGCTGACACTAATTTGACATCAAATAATGAAAAATTCAATATAAATTATGCTTCAAAGCAAACAGAATAAAATTCTGCCAGAAATGTCAAAACTCTAATTTAGCCTACTATCCTGGAGTATATTAGCTTCTTCAGTAGCTCTAACTGAGGGATGATGTTTGTAAAAAGATAAGTTGGTATGATAACCATGTGTTTGATCAATGTAGGTGTTGACACATCCAGTACTTCCTCTATAGATAAAAATGTCAGACAATAGATACAGCTGTGTTCCTATTAATTATAACCATGCAGGTTCATAATTTGTAATAATTATTTCTAGGTGTGATAGCATCATTTTGGAATGTTCTCTGCCTGATTTAGATAATTTTTTTATCTCTTCATCTTTGTTATTCTTAAAAACAATTAGATTGTACTTTATTTCAGGTAAAAGTAGAAGAATTTGTACACTAAAATAACTTTTTCTATCATTATAATTAGTGTTGTTTTCTTTGTCATTACCGATACTTATTTCATACTTGTATAAATAGATTCTCCCTCTGCTACCAGTGGATTAATATACATGTACTTCTTCACTCAAAATAGTTAAATTTTCAAATTTTAAAGCTAGAGCTGTAGTTAAAATTAAAAAAAAATTATTATAGGGAGTGGAGAAATGTGGTAAACCACTGGTAGCAGAATCTGTTTCTCTAATGACCAAAACCACAAAAATGATTTGAAGTTGTTAATTACAGTGGTAAATGTCAAAAGGAAAATTGATGTGGTGATTAAGATATGAATACATGTACCAGCATGTATTTTGACTTAGAAAGGAGGATACCTAGATAGATGACTGGACTCCTTATATTGTATTATTAGAATTTGTCATGTTTTGTCAGATTGTCATGCTAACTTTGTTAATTTAAAGTGATAGCCGTGAGTTATGATATATTCTCATTACTGAAGATCTCATGATGACAGATAAACATCTTAATTTTGAATTTTTACTGAAGATTTTAATGGAATTTCTCTCATGTTCACTTATACCCACAATCTTATGCTCGTCACTAAAGATTTCATGATGACTGAGAAACTGTTTTTATTTTTTTATTTTTACTGAAGATTTTGATGGAATTTCTCTCGTGTCCACTTATACCCACAATCTTTCTGTAAACTTTAAATTTGAAATGAAAACATTTTCTTATAACTGTTTTTTTGTTATATACAATCAATATTTATTTAACAATTTCCGTTTTTTTTCTTTATATCTAATTGTGGTCTTATGAGTTATTAGCTAGTCTTTAATGTGATTTTAACATTACAATTCTCTGTAAAAACTTAAATGGTAACAAAGGAAAATCTCTTAAGAAAATAAAAAATAAAAACCAATGTATTTATTAAGATTAACAGGTTTTTCAACAAAAAAAAAGGAAAAGGGAAAAAAGAGATTAATTAAATTGTTAAAAATTCAGAAGGAGTTGGTACAGTAATTTTCTCAAGTAGGAAAACTGCTTGTTTTTGACAAGTTTATTGTGGAAATGAAATAAATGTTATGTTAACATGAAGTCAAATTAGTTTTTGTTATTATTAAGTTTTAGGTATCGTTTACCATTTCTAATACATCTCAATAGAGATAAAAATAATTGTTTTGTCTAAGGGGTATATTAAGAATTTCACTTGAATCACTAGTATCAATCTGTATTTTCTTTTCTGCCACAACTAAATAGGTTAAGTTTGGTTTACTGTAAATTTACAAAGAATCTTTCATTGTAGTCACATATTGTGACTGTTCCGTAATTTTTTCTGATATCTACACCTCAGTGTGTTGTGTAACACACAAAGATATGTTGTGTAACAGTATTATTATCTGATTCTGTGTCTTTGTTGATGTGGTTGTAATAATTTGAGTGTCATTTTATGAGTTATTTCCTTTTTTTTATCTTCTGATCCAGACATAGTAGGCCTCTAACATTGTTGAGGCACATTGTCAGTCTTCTTATATTGTAATATATTTTATTATTACTTTAGAAACTAAAGAAAACAAAATTCTTTGTTAGAACAGTTACTAGCGGTGGAATCGTAGCTCTTCATGCTCTTTAAAAAAAAAAAATTAAGAAGACAGTAATAGCTAGATCAGATAATAGGGTTAATTCACAATTTGTGTATTACCTACTGCAATATTTGAGGACACTGTCATGTGTGCAAGACCTACTTTACAAAAACTACTGGAAACATAAAGTTATAATAAGTTTATTATCTTATATCAAACATATTCAGTTTAAGTAAAAATTCCAATGGTATCAGACCTCTACTTGTATATTATTGGTAGATTAAATTATAATTGCAAACTATAAAAAATAATGACTGTCTGAGTCATTTGGATTACTGGTCTAATATATATGCCATATCTTTTGAAATTGAAGAAGGATATATCAAAAAGAGTCTTGAGAAATCAATTAGGTGTGTACCCCAGTGTTTGAGGAATGATTTCCGTACTTCTTTGAAGTGTTAATGCTACAATATTATATTAGTACTGTTAGAAAGGAGGCATGGCTCAATACCTGCAGATTTCATCAACGGAATTGTAAAAAAAAATGATAATCAGTAAGAATGCTTGTGTAACTTGATTTAACAATATCTAAGGATTGCAATTTGAGATAAGATCAAAGTTGTGTTATTTAACTTGGAGGTGTTATTAGTTTGGGGTTTATGTCATCTAAATGACATTTTGTCTCTACTTCAAAGACTGCATTAATATTCAGAGATTTTGAAATACTTACTGAAACATTTTTTTTGTATAAAATCGGGATTTTAAAAAAACTTTGATTTTAATCACTTGAATATATATTTCTTACTGGCTCTAAGGTTGTGCACTTTACCCAAATCTTTGAAATTTACAAATAAAACTACTTTTTTGTAGCTTGGAGGTATAAAGTTGTGTATGCATTAATGTAATGTTAATGAATGTATACAGTATTTGTTTTCACTTCGTTGACAATATAGTATGACATTTTGATGAAAAAACATGTTCTTTTTGTCTTTAGATAGATGAATATAAATATATACTATACATGCATGAAATGCAAGATAAGTCATGTGAAATTATATCAAGTTACTAGCTGGGAAACTAGCTCTTAACAGTTAAAAAAAAGAAGACTGTTCAGAGCTACAGTTCTGCAGCTAATGAAGTTACCTGGGTAGGTAGGAGACGAAAATAAGGTGATTTTTTTTAAGAACAAAACAAGTGAGAGAGAGTAGAACATGATTGATGGTAACTAAACTTTAAAAATAAAAATACACAAAACCATGTATTTCCTAATTTAAATATGAAAATCCACTTTTGCAATAAAAACCTTGATTTCTAAATTTAGGGTGCACGACACATTTCTGAAATAACCTCATCCTCATTACGCCCATAGATTGGAAAGCTAAATAATTTAAAAGATTGAGTGCAAAGAAACCAAAGGGTTTAACCAGGATGGCCAAAATCGGTTAAGGTTATGGTAGGACCTATGCCTGTGGGAGGTAAATCGGTTAAGGTTATGGTAGGACCTATGCCTGAGGGAGGTAAATCGGTTAAGGTTATGGTAGGACCTATGCCTGTGGGAGGTAAATCGGTTAAGGTTATGGTAGGACCTATGCCTGTGGGAGGTAAATCGGTTAAGGTTATGGTAGGACCTATGCCTGAGGGAGGTAAATCGGTTAAGGTTATGGTAGGACCTATGCCTGTGGGAGGTAAATCGGTTAAGGTTATGGTTGGACCTATGCCTGAGGGAGGTAAATCGGTTAAGGTTATGGTAGGACCTATGCCTGTGGGAGGTAAATCAGTTAAGGCTATGGTAGAACCTATGCCTTTGGGAGGTAAATCAGACAAGGTTATGGTAGAACCTATGCCTGTGGGAGGTAAATCGGTTAAGGTTATGGTAGAACCTATGCCTGTGGGAGGTAAATCGGTTAAGGTTATGGTAGAACTTATGCCTGTGGGAGGTAAATCGGTTAAGGTTATGGTAGAACCTATGCCTGTGGGAGGTAAATCGGTTAAGGTTATGGTAGAACCTATGCCTGTGGGAGGTAAATGCAACTAGACAAAATAAAGATAATGGACGTACTTTTATTGAGATAATAGATATATGTATATATTGTAGTTTTCTTAGACTAATCTACCAACCACCTGGCCAGATACTGGAGAGGATTTATATAGGCTATTGCCTGCTATCCAATCCATTTAATTTATTCATGAATAAAATATGTTTAAAATGAAATACTGTAATAGAAAAAAAACCCAGTGAATCATAAAAAAAACAACAACAAAAAACCCATCAAATAAAGACACTAATCATTCTGGCCATTATCCCTGTTTTATTTTTTTAGACACTTAATTTATAGAATTTGTTCACATCATGATATAGGGATATAGTTGAATTACAGCTCAAGTTGGCCTTAAACACCAGTTAATCAACTCCTGTTTCCTCCATCAATAAAACTGACCGCCACAATATAACTGAAATATTGTTGAAAGAGGCATTAAATACCATAACCCCCCCCCTTCCCCCAATTAATCAATCTTATATTTTTTTATTCTGGATTCACTTATGTTACAATGAAACATTTTGAAAAAAATAGCATTTTTGCTAATTTTCGTTGTACAGAAAGCATGCTCTATCATCTTGAAAGACTGCCAGTAACTTTATTTACATTATAATCAAAATGTTATAAAAATCTATGTGTTATCATTTAATTGATAAGCATTCCTTTAATGTTTGAAGGTGGGGGATTACATTAATATTTAATATATTGTATAATAAACTAGAAGGTTACTATAATTTGATACTGAAAATGATCTTCCACAGTTAGTGATATTAGAATTGACAGATTCTACTCCCAGATCAATATTAGAAGAAAAATATGCCTGTTTCATGTAACAGAAAAAGGCCACCAATGAAACAGCTAATCAGTGCCAGAAAATTGCTTGCAGATTCTTTATAACCTTATTTTAATTCATTATTTATTGTTCTGCTATATTATATGAAGATTAAAGAAAAAAAATGTATTACCTGATTACGAAAATGGGAATCTTACCCCATACAAAGGTTTAAAGAGAGTAGGGTCATTTTCTTGTTTTTGTAATGCTTTTCCTTCTTGTCTCGTTTGTTTATCACAAACCTGTAAAAGTTTTTATGGTAGTAAAATATTGAAATCGGGACACATAAATTTTATGGTAGTAAGTAAGTTTGGTGATAAAACTATATGTCAGGGAACACTGCATAACACACATTGTTGTATCTATGCTGAAAGGATCTTCAACATACTGGTTCAAAACATATTTGACCTCAGAAACTACAGAATTTATTAATTTGTTCAATGTCTAACCAAGTAAGGTAGATAACTCTTGTAATTGTACTTTTTCAAATATTCAATGCATAAGGTTACATATGATGAATATTAAAGCAAATGAAAATAGCAGATTATAGATTCATGTAAACAAAGGATTTATTAGAAAAGAGTGGGAGATCTCCCTCTCACAAAAGTTAGCACAGAGGTAGGGGACATTAAATTTAATATTTTATTTCTTATCAGGAGCATTAAAGTCTTAAAACACATTTCAAATTATTATAAATTATTTGGATGCATAATATAAGGGATTTCACAATAAAAATATTTCAAAGTTGCATTATGTTGCATGTTTTTCTATGTAAAATAATATTGATATGTATAGCTAATACTGATTTATGCTGTGACTGAAATGAAAAAAAAAAAACATTTAAAAAAATAGGATAAAAATTGGAGAAAACATGCATTTCTCCATTCCTTAGCAAATCAACCTTCAACAAAATTGGTATCCAACATAGGAGATAAAGAATGAATGAAACCATGATGAAAACCTCCCTTAAAGCGGAAAAGGTTGACACCGTATCAACAGAATAAAACATAGTGCCAAGTGTGGAGCAGGAACTCTATACCCTTACGATGCACCTGACTTCACCCTTGTTTGGAGCAGCAACTCTATACCCTTATGGTGAACCTGACTTCACCCTTGTTTGGAGCAGGAACTCTATACCCTTACGGTGCACCTGACTTCACCCTTGTTTAGAACAGGAACTATATGCCCTTATGGTGCACCTGACTTCACCCTTGTTTGGAGCAGGAACTCTATTCTCTTATGGTGAACCTGACTTCACCCTTGTTTGGAGCAGGAACTCTATTCCCTTATGGTGCACCTGACTTCACCCTTGTTTGGAGCAGGAACTCTATACCCTTATGGTGAACCTGACTTCACCCTTGTTTGGAGCAGGAACTCTATTCCCTTATGGTGAACCTGACTTCACCCTTGTTTGGAGCAGGAACTCTATTCCCTTATGGTGAACCTGACTTCACCCTTGTTTGGAGCAGGAACTCTATAACCTTACGGTGCACATGACTTCACCCTTATTTGGAACAGGAACTATATGCCCTTACGGTGCACCTGACTTCACCCTTGTTTGGAACAGGAACTCTATGCCCTTACGGTTCACCTGACTTCACCCTTGTTTGGAGCAGGAACTCTATTCCCTTATGGTGAACCTGACTTCACCCTTGTTTGGAGCGGCAACTCTATACCCTTATGGTGAACCTGACTTCACCCTTGTTTAGAACAGGAACTATATGCCCTTATGGTGCACCTGACTTCACCCTTGTTTGGAGCAGGAACTCTATTCCCTTATGGTGAACCTGACTTCACCCTTGTTTGGAGCAGCAACTCTATGCCCTTATGGTGAATCTGACTTCACCTTTGTTTGGAATAGGAACTCTATGCCCTTACGGTGCACCTGACTTCACCGTTGTTTGGAGCAGGAACTCTATTCCCTTATGGTGCACCTGACTTCACCCTTGTTTGGAGCAGCAACTCTATACCCTTATGGTGAACCTGACTTCACCCTTGTTTGGATCAGGAACTCTATTCCCTTACGGTGCACATGACTTCACCCTTATTTGGAGCAGGAACTCTATGTCCTTATGGTGAACCTGACTTCACCCTTGTTTGGAGCAGGAACTCTATACCCTTACGGTGCACCTGACTTCACCCTTGTTTAGAACAGGAACTATATGCCCTTACGGTGCACCCGACTTCACTGTTGTTTGGAGCAGGAACTCTATACCCTTACGGTGCACCTGACTTCACCCTTGTTTAGAACAGGAACTATATGCCCGTATGGTGCACCTGACTTCACCCTTGTTTGGAGCAGGAACTCTATTCCCTTATGGTGAACCTGACTTCGCCCTTGTTTGGAGCAGGAACTCTATTCCCTTACGGTGCACCTGACTTCACCCTTTTTTAGAGCAGGAACTCTATTCCCTTACGGTGCACCTGACTTCACCCTTGTTTAGAACAGGAACTATATGCCCTTACGGTGCATCTGACTTCACTGTTGTTTGGAGCAGGAACTCTATGCCCTTACAGTGCACCTGACTTCACCCTTGTTTAGAACAGGAACTATATGCCTGTATGGTGCACCTGACTTCACCCTTGTTTGGAGCAGGAACTCTATTCCCTTATGGTGAACCTGACTTCGCCCTTGTTTGGAGCAGGAACTCTATTCCCTTACAGTGCACCTGACTTCACCCTTGTTTGGAGCAGGAACTCTATTCCCTTACGGTGCACATGACTTCACCCTTATTTGGAACAGGAACTCTATACCCTTACGGTGCACCTGACTTCACCCTTGTTTGGAGCAGGAACTCTATTCCCTTACGGTGCACCTGACTTCACCCTTGTTTGGAGCAGGAACTCTATTCCCTTACGGTACACCTGACTTCACCCTTGTTTGGAGCAGGAACTCTATCCCCTTACGGTGCACCTGACTTCACCCTTTTTTGGAGCAGGAACTCTATGTCCTTACGGTGCACCTGACTTCACCCTTGTCTTGAGCAGGAACTCTATTCCCTTACGGTGCACATGACTTCACCCTTGTTTGGAGCAGGAACTCTATTCCCTTACGGTGCACCTGACTTCACCCTTTTTTAGAGCAGGAACTCTATTCCCTTACGGTGCACCTTACTTCACCCTTGTTTGGAGCAGGAACTCTATTCCCTTACGGTGCACCTGACTTCACCCTTGTTTGGAGCAGGAACTCTATGCCCTTACGGTGCACCTGACTTCACCCTTGTTTGGAGCAGGAACTCTATTCCCTTACGGTGCACCTGACTTCACCCTTGTTTTAGAGTGGGTTTCATGTTGCTCAATCTTAGTGTTTTCTGTGTATTATTATGTTGACCATTGTCTTTTTGTCTGTTTTCTTTTGACCATTGTATTGTCTGTTTTCTTTTGACCATTGCATTGTCTGTTTTCTTTTGACCATTGTATTGTCTGTTTGTCTTTGACCATTGTATTGTCTGGTTGTCTTTGACCATTGTATTGTCTGGTTGTCTTTTGACCATTGTATTGTCTGGTTGTCTTTTGACCATTGTATTGTCTGTTTGTCTTTGACCATTGTATTGTCTGGTTGTCTTTGACCATTGTATTGTCTGGTTGTCTTTGACCATTGTATTGTCTGGTTGTCTTTTGACCATTGTATTGTCTGGTTGTCTTTTGACCATTGTATTGTCTGTTTGTCTTTGACCATTGTATTGTCTGTTTGTCTTTGACCATTGTATTGTCTGGTTGTCTTTTGACCATTGTATTGTCTGGTTGTCTTTGACCATTGTATTGTCTGGTTGTCTTTTGACCATTGTATTGTCTGTTTGTCTTTGACCATTGTATTGTCTGGTTGTCTTTGACCATTGTATTGTCTGGTTGTCTTTGACCATTGTATTGTCTGGTTGTCTTTGACCATTGTATTGTCTGGTTGTCTTTTGACCATTGTATTGTCTGTTTGTCTTTGACCATTGTATTGTCTGGTTGTCTTTGACCATTGTATTGTCTGGTTGTCTTTGACCATTGTATTGTCTGGTTGTCTTTGACCATTGTATTGTCTGGTTGTCTTTGACCATTGTATTGTCTGGTTGTCTTTGACCATTGTATTGTCTGGTTGTCTTTGACCATTGTATTGTCTGGTTGTCTTTTGACCATTGTATTGTCTGGTTGTCTTTTGACCATTGTATTGTCTGGTTGTCTTTTGACCATTGTATTGTCTGGTTGTCTTTGACCATTGTATTGTCTGGTTGTCTTTGACCATTGTATTGTCTGGTTGTCTTTTGACCATTGTATTGTCTGGTTGTCTTTTGACCATTGTATTGTCTGGTTGTCTTTGACCATTGTATTGTCTGGTTGTCTTTGACCATTGTATTGTCTGGTTGTCTTTGACCATTGTATTGTCTGGTTGTCTTTGACCATTGTATTGTCTGGTTGTCTTTTGACCATTGTATTGTCTGTTTGTCTTTGACCATTGTATTGTCTGGTTGTCTTTGACCATTGTATTGTCTGGTTGTCTTTTGACCATTGTATTGTCTGGTTGTCTTTGACCATTGTATTGTCTGGTTGTCTTTTGACCATTGTATTGTCTGGTTGTCTTTTGACCATTGTATTGTCTGGTTGTCTTTGACCATTGTATTGTCTGGTTGTCTTTGACCATTGTATTGTCTGGTTGTCTTTGACCATTGTATTGTCTGGTTGTCTTTGACCATTGTATTGTCTGGTTGTCTTTTGACCATTGTATTGTCTGGTTGTCTTTTGACCATTGTATTGTCTGGTTGTCTTTTGACCATTGTATTGTCTGGTTGTCTTTTGACCATTGTATTGTCTGGTTGTCTTTTGACCATTGTATTGTCTGGTTGTCTTTTGACCATTGTATTGTCTGGTTGTCTTTTGACCATTGTATTGTCTGGTTGTCTTTTGACCATTGTATTGTCTGGTTGTCTTTTGACCATTGTATTGTCTGGTTGTCTTTGACCATTGTATTGTCTGGTTGTCTTTGACCATTGTATTGTCTGGTTGTCTTTGACCATTGTATTGTCTGGTTGTCTTTGACCATTGTATTGTCTGGTTGTCTTTTGACCATTGTATTGTCTGGTTGTCTTTTGACCATTGTATTGTCTGGTTGTCTTTTGACCATTGTATTGTCTGGTTGTCTTTTGACCATTGTATTGTCTGGTTGTCTTTTGACCATTGTATTGTCTGGTTGTCTTTTGACCATTGTATTGTCTGGTTGTCTTTGACCATTGTATTGTCTGGTTGTCTTTTGACCATTGTATTGTCTGGTTGTCTTTTGACCATTGTATTGTCTGGTTGTCTTTGACCATTGTATTGTCTGGTTGTCTTTTGACCATTGTATTGTCTGGTTGTCTTTGTCACCTCTGACTACCCTTTGGTATCTTCAAACTTGTCTTTGATATGTTTTACATCAGAGTATATCTGAATGTACTTGAAGCACTCCTGTCTGTATCATTTGCAGTTTATTTGGAATTGGGTCAAAACTGTGATATATTGTAAGTGTATTTAGACTATTGTAATGGGGGAAAGCCTTTCAGTCTAATATGTTATTGTAACATGGTATACTACTTATCAATGACTTTACAGATGTTTCTCTATTGTAAACAATAACAAATTAGCTAATTATCAAGTGAATCAGTCACAACCCATACATTGTTAGTACAAGTGGGTTAAATAATAATAATCTTATGATTCCACATATTTGTCATGGCCACATGTTGGTCTGTTTATGTTTGTTAATACATTTTTATACTATGCAATGATAAACAGATTAAATTTTTTTTCTTCAATTTTTATACCCTGTTCAAAATTCTAGCAGTGTTACGAAGTTGGTCTTTTTATGTTTATTTATGCATTTTTATACTATACAATGATAAACAGATTATTTAAATTTGTTTTCAACTTTTTTACCCTGTTCAAAATTCTAGCAGTGTAGCGAACACTTGCTCTGATTTTAACTTGATGCATCAGAGTGCACTAACATTTGGCTGAACCTAGAATTTTTTTGCATCTAAAATCAGACTGACATTTTTGAATCATTGATATCAACTTCAAAAGAGATTTTTCACATCCTACAAATTACTTCTTTCTAATAAATTCATTGAAAATTAAAGAGATAGTTTCACAAAACGGATAATTGCAGTTTTTGTAAGAATTATATGTTTGATCTGAATAAACATTTGTTGAGGGTGTTTGAAATTGACATGCCAGAGAATTCTCTTGTTACAAACAAAGAGGGCATCGTGTGATATAATGTACCCTTATCTGCTAGAAATCTCTAATTTTCTGTGTAAATTTTAACAGAAATTAAAGGGTGATAACACTAATGATAGGAACAAGGATATCCTTACTCTATCATTAAGTCATGTTAGAACCTTGTATAGAATTCTGGACAGTGACTAATGACCTTATACATACACATAAATTACAGCCATTTAACCTGTGATTTATTAACATTTAAAGTACAAAAATATCCTGACAGGTGAACTAATACTTCATTGACATAGTCAGTAATTTAAGTTAATGTATAAATCCTCTAGTCACCTCCCTTTTAGTTAAAGCAATTTATTTTAGATTCAATTAAGCCTCACTCTATAAATTTTACTTTATTGTCCCAATTTTTAGCTCATCCGTCTGGAGGACTTGTGAGCTACCCATAATGCACCATCTGCTCTCCTTCTGCCATCATCATATTCATTAGATTCCTCTGAAACCACTGGACTATTAAGCATCAAATGGTACCTTTCCAATATTGTATCCAACAGATATGTGCTCCATCCAAAATGGGTGCTTTTACTCAAATAAAAATACAGTAAGACCTGCCCATGTGGTCACCTCTATTAAGCAGTCACCTATATTAAAAAGTCACCTTTTATTTGTCCTGTCATAGAAATTTCAAATGAATTGAACCTCTTTTAAGATGTCACCTGTCTTATAAGGCCACTTTTTCTTTGTCCCTAAGGTGACCTCTTGATACATGTTTGACTGTATATTTAATTTGCCAAAATGTCTACAGTTAAAGATAAAATGAGTTGACATTTAAAATTTACACAGACATGCAAAAAGCATTTGTCACTGTAATTACATTTCTATATATGTCATCTAAGATCACAATTTTTTTTTTAATTTCAACAAAAGCAGAAATATATGTATCTTTATCTTGTAATTTCAGTATAATTTTATAATGTAAGAATGTCAAGAGTTCATGAGTTAAACACAATATTGAATACTGAATGATATTAAAAATAACGTGCTTCAAAAGGTTATTTGAAAATAACTTACGAAAACTACACTAATTTTTGCTTTTGCCGCTACAAAAATCTATTTGAATCAGACAAGAATTGACCTCAGGATAATATTTTGAAAATTTTAAATGAAATATATAGGGAAAAAAATATGTCTCAGTAGATAATGAATTGTTCAACAATATATTCTGTGTGTATGTGTAGAAATTGTAATTTTTAGTATTTGCTAATTGTGCAAATTATGCCAAGTTTGATCCCAAAAGATTAAAATTTTCTCCTTGAAACCAACAATCCTGATGAAATCAAACATGCCTGCAATTGTCCTTGTATGGCACTGTTTCAAAATTGTATCTGTAGCCCCATCCTCCATCCAAGATGGCTGCCATTACTAAAAAAGAATTCTTCAAATGACCAGAAGCCCTTCATTTTAAACTGAAATGAATTGAAATTTTAAATGTACACATGTACAGAATAATGAGTTGTTTCATATATACAGTGGAACCTGAGTTTTCCGACATCCTGTGACTTCCGACAAGAAATTCAGGTCCCAAAATATTTCTTTAACATTCTTTGTTAAAAAACCTTGAGTATTCCGACACCTGTCACATCCGACACTGTTTTACAGTCTCAATGTTATTAATTACACTTAATTAATCCTGTCTTATCCGACCCTTTGATCTGCTCATTAATAAATTACCATCCTTCCATGTGTATCATTAAATATAAACCATTAACAAATTGACAGACTTGCCTCACAAATAAATCTTGATTTTAACTAATTGATTGGCAGGCAATTAGAGGCTGATTAGTAAGGGTTAAAAGTAGGTTTACAAAGAATATACAGTAATAATTAAAATTTTACAGTTACCCGTTTTAACTTTATTTGTAAAGGACATGTCTACAACCATTATCTGATATATTATGAAATTGTTCTAGGCTTGTGTACACAAATAAATCATTATTTGAATTTATTGATTGGCGGGTGATTAAAGACTCATTATTAAGGGTTCAAGTAAGTTTACCAAGAATATAATAATTAAAATTTTACAGATAACTGTTTTCACTTGCTTTGTAAAGGACATGGCTGCAACCAACAATTATCTGATCAGATTATGAAATTGTTCTAAGTATATTAATTTTGTATAAATTAAATATTAAATGTATTTTCATCTACATTGTAATTCCAATTATTTAAACCATCCTACATAATCAAACATACACAATTTCTTCTCTTGTTAAATTTGTGCAAATTTCTGTTAACTAAGAAGAAAACCTGAATTTTCCGACATTCTGTGCAATCTGACACATTTCCCTGGTCCCTTGGTGTGTCGGATTAGACAGGTTCCACTGTACTGGGTAATTGATGTTTTCTGACTAAATTTTTACTACTTCCTTAAAATAATTAAAAAGAAATACAAAATGTATTTCTTATTTTGGTTGTTAGTTGTTATATAGAATATATCTCAAATAATGACAGTTTCTCAAAATAAGCTGTTAATCATGTCTGTGATTACTTGCTCCATGGACGCTTCCTATTCCGAAAAAACAAAATGAGATGTTGCATTATAGACATATTCTTGTTAATATAGAAAAAAATATTTTAATTTAACAATTAAACACTTTCAGATTCTGTGTCTTTTTTGGAATTTTCAGTTTAGAGGTTATTTTATTGCTTGTAATTTGGTACTTTTCAAAGGTTATCTCCCTTTTTTTTTCAGGTTAATTTTTAATGATTTTTGTGTGTAAAAAAGTATTACTAAAAATTTCATTTCAGAATGACATAATTCTCAGTTCAAATAATATTTAAACCATGCATTCTGTTTTGACCTCCAAAGTATTTAAGATATACCAGTGTATCTTTCGACTTCAGCTCAACATTTTAGAGAAATCAACATCATAATAATTTAATAAATCAACAGAAAAAAAAATGATTTAAAATCTGTCTTCATGCCAATCATGGAGAAATTTATATGGAAAATGAAGACTGCAATATAATACAATTGAAACATTAAGTCATTCAAAATAATTAATTTGCTCCCTCTGTATAATGTTATTGTAAAAACTGATACATAAAATATAATTTCAGGTTTAGAAGTTACTATTAATGTATCATCATACACTAAAATTACAGTCTCAACTACTAACTATATCAATTTAAGTCTAACTTGATTTTATTTTGTGTCAAAAGATTATCACCAAGCATCTTTGATTTGTAACTGATATATGTAAATTTATTCATCATTAAATTTTTCGATGAGTTTACAGGTGTCATCTAATAGAAAATTCAATTCCTTTTGAAATGGACAAATAATTTACATACATTTTATGAATCTTAAATGTTAAAATCTATGATGTAGAGCTTGCTTGAAATAGACAGATTTTAGTAGTATACCATACAATATTAAATTCTACAAGAAAAAAATAACAAATACTTGAAAGAAAGGTAATTTTCAGAGGGCAGTTTTAATTTAAAATTTAATTACCGATATTATTTTAAGAGAAGTTGATTAATAGTATAAGGTTAGAAGCAATGAAACAAGAGATGGGAAAATTAAATGAATGCATGGATAGTAACTAGGGGTAACAACCACAAAAAGAGAGGTCATTAAAAATGTATGACCATAACTGGTAATGAAGAAAATACGGAAGAAATGGTTAAACCTTGAAATAAAGGAGCAGGAGACTTAAGAAAAGTTTGAAAAATCATCAAAGAAGATATCAGAAGTGGTGAAATTCAAAGAAGGAACAGACAATACAATGGCCTAAAGAAAAAGGACAAAAACAATGATCCACTTAAACATTATACACTTATGATTGAGCATCACAAACCCCACTAAAACCGAGATTGAACTCAGGTGCCCAGGAAGGGTAAGCAGTTCCTGCTTCACCATTGGCACCCGTCGGGTTACCGTTATCTTAAGATATGTCAACTAGTTTAGAACAATGGAATGGTAAATATTCTAATAAAAATAGTCCCAGAAGAAAAGGGGGAGGGGCATATTGTACTTGTAATGAGGGGAATATTGGGGTACAAGATTGAAAAAGGGAACATGAGTTGATAATTCATTGGAGAATACATGTGGAAACATTGGGAAGGGAGTGGGAATCAGGAAAACTATCAATTGGTGGTAAAAAGCTGACATTTCATAGGGAAGGGTAACAGATAAATGAAGTTAGAGCGCTGGAAAACAAAGACAACCAGGATGATATGGGGATTGGAAATGAGAAAACCTTGGGTATGGATTATGTGAGACTAGGACTGGCAATTGACAATACTGGAAAAGTGAATTACATGAATGGGACAGTGAATTATTGAGACATGGCATATAAATCTAAGTGGTATGGGGAAAATGGGATAGATCAAAGCTTATAATCCAGGAGAGGAAATGGGGAGGACACCTTCAGGTAATAATTCATGAAAATGTGGAAATGGGAGAGAATGAGCACTAAAGATATAAGAAAACTAGACAAGGATAGAAATGAAGTTGAGAATCAAGAAGATGATGAAACAAGACATGGTAAAAGTAAAGAGAGATAAAATGGGAACAACAGACAAAATTCAAGGACCGGGAAAAACATATTCTATTTCATTTTACAACAGTTAAATCTTTCAGGCCAGTTGTCCAAGAGCAAGTACTGGTACATAAGAGATGGATTTTTGAAAAATATGTACTTTTCCTCCATATATATCTACATTAGTGCAATATCATTTAAAAGTATGGAACAGATGCAAAACAAATGTACTTACAGCATTAAAAAGTTTGAGCTATTCTATGAAACCCTAATTTATAAAGTGTCTTCTTTAATATATTTCAGAGACTTAATTAGTGTCAATGGCTAAGCTTTAAACATCTAACTTTTCTATTAGATTATTTTTATCTTGTTATTATTAAAATAGAAAATGTCATTTGTTTAAGAAAACATGATGATATTTAATGATACAACTGATATTTTGTTTAACTCACAATAACACAGAAGATAGATAATTAAGTATGTCAGCAGTAATAAATTTTATGGTGTCAAAATAATTTTCATACTCCTTTTTTTGTTTACCTATGCACAATACTTACATATAGTGGTAATAGATTTAAGCAGGTTTCAAATTTGCAGAAAACTTTTGAATTAAAATTCATTGATGTAAGACAATTAGGAGATAATTTTGATAGCTGAAATATTGCTAAACATCAATCAATCAATCAATCAATCAATCAATCAATCAATCAATCAATCAATCAATCAATCAATCAATCAATCAATCAATCAATCAATCAATCAATCAATCAATCAATCAATCAATCAATCAATCAATCAATCAATCAATCAATCAATCAATCAATCAATCAATCAATCAATCAATCAATCAATCAATCAATCAATCAATCAATCAATCAATCAATCAATCAATCAATCAATCAATCAATCAATCAATCAATCAATCAATCAATCAATCAATCAATCAATCAATCAATCAATCAATCAATCAATCAATCAATCAATCAATCAATCAATCAATCAATCAATCAATCAATCAATCAATCAATCAATCAATCAATCAATCAATCAATCAATCAATCAATCAATCAATCAATCAATCAATCAATCAATCAATCAATCAATCAATCAATCAATCAATCAATCAATCAATTTTGTAAGGAAGCAAGAGATATTCCATTTATAAACCAGCATTGCTCTTAAATTTCCATTCAAAAGGAACATTTTGATTTGTTCACTGATATGTATGAATAAAAAAAAGTATTTTCTTTGTCTGTTGGAAGTCTAATGTTGGCAGACATTTTTGTGTGTGCAGAAACTCGAATGAATCTTGTTGGAAAATCAAATGATTTTGATCAATGTGATTGGTAGGGTACCAACAAAGTATTTTAATTTTGATAAGACAAATTTTGGTCTGGAATATGTCCAGCTATTTATAAATATTGACTTTTATGTTTATATTGCATACTATCAATGTTTATTATTGAATTTTTAAAAAGTTATGACTTTATATAAAAGTATTATATTTACATAATCAGCTGTCAGATTGTCCTTAAGTTGGATTATTACGGAGTCTAGCTGTTCCCACCCACTCCTATCACACGTCTCATTGTGGAATTTGTTGGCAATTAGTAACTAATTCAATATTCCTTTAAAAATTGATCAGGATTAGGAATGTAATACAATATACTATAGGAAGTCAGTATATTGATCCTTTATATAGAATGAGTTAATTAGCCTGAACTGTTAACCACTTATGTTAAGTGGAATGACATGTGTTATAGACTAGTATCATCTCTCAATAAAGTACACCTAATACTTAGGAGTAGTATAATGACAATAGACCTAGAATATTGATCAGTATTTTCTGGGTAGAAAAGTGGAGATTTTTGTTCTCAAGAACTTTATGTTGTAGATGTATGGCGATCATTTTATTAATGTTTTCTGGGTAAAGTGGAGATTTTTGTTCTCAACTATTTTACTTGCAAATGTATGGGGATCATTTTATATTGTTGATGAAGCCAACCACTTGATATTATACTGGTAATATGTATATCTGTTGATTTTAGAAATTTGAGATGGGGATGAAGTTGTCGGGGGGGGGGGGGGGAGGGGGGGGGAGGTTTGGTGGTGTGGTTGATGGACCTATTGATTAAATCGGGACACATTTGATACTAATGCAATAGTCACCCTTTTATAAGGTCTCTCTCACCAAAGGCCACCCATCTTATCAGACCAGGCTACCAAGATCCTACTAAATTACCCCCATAAGAGAGGCCAACCTCTTATAAGGTTACCTTTATTTTATTGCAGAAGGGATGGCCTCATAAAAGGGGGGCTACTGTACCTTCTATAACTCTATGTAGAATTTCTTTGTTAAAAGGCCCTATAGACAAAGACATGACACTTGCTATTATACATCATATAAATGTATATAACTCTCTATGTTTGATCTGACCCATTCAAAGAGTATTCTACATGGTGCTGTAGCCAAAATAGTAATCCCAGACTAGGTTTGGGTAAAATATAATGAATAAATTGTTCAGATTCCTTGGATTCTACCTATATCTTACAAGCTTGCAACTGTAACAATTAATACAACTGTATATAGTAGACCCCCTCTTGTAAGACCATCCCTTCTGCAATGAACAATTCGCCATATAAGAGGGGTGTTCTCTCTTGAGGACAATTTACTGGCAATTTACTATTTTAGTGCATTATAAATGTGGCTTGAAATATGGTGTGAGTGGTTTTATTAGAGGGGGACTATTGTCTTGTCACGCTTACAGTATATATATATATACCAACAGTAGAAGGGCCCGCGTGGCTCAATGAGTTAGGTAGTTGGATTACCTAACAACCTGTCACCAATACGGCATGGGTACGCGCCCGGCTTTGTAAATTACAAAAAAGGGTGCACTCCACTCGCAGCCACAAGTGATAAAGTTTACCAGTTGTTTGCCTATGGTCGGTGGTTCTCTCCGAGTACTCTGACTTCATCCATCACCAAAACTGGTCGCCATTATAGAGCTGAAATATTGCTGAAAGTAGCACTAAACACCAAAATCAAATCAACCAACAGTAGAAATTAGATATGAATAGGTCATTGTGACCTACTTCAATATTATGTAGAAATGCATCATACATGTACACAACATTTTTGATTTTATATTTATTTTATATTTTTCAGGTGCTGTTTGCTTTAAATCAAACTTTATGGAAACATGAACTTTCTAGACGGGTGAAAAGTGAATTTCAGTACACAACAGAAGATTTAATTCATCATTATAATTGTGGAGATCTTAACTCTGTGATATTTAATCATGATTTATCACATGTACCAAATCTAGTCAACAATACCTTACCTCCAAAAGATTTACATACAGCTAAACTTATAGACAATTATTTTAGAATGGAACTTATAGATAAACGTAATCAACGAATGGCTGAGCGATCTATGAGTTTACTCAAAGCTCATCCACAAAAAACTTTCTTTTTTGCTTTTGGTGCAGGTGAGTGTAGGCATAATGTACAATAGAGGAATTATTTCCAAGTAATATTCTGCTATGACTACTCATGTTATTTTTCAGTCCATTTAATTTTTTTTTTATTTTGTGTCATCACGGCATCCTAATTTGTACATTTATAAAATTTGTCCAATTATAGTGACAAGCAATGTTCAACATTTTTTGATTCTACAATGCCTGTGTAACACGGCTGGTAATCGGCGCAAGCAGAACAGTCGGTTCTGCAAAGAAATTCGTGAGGATAACTTCCGGTTTTGGTGGAGGAGAGTTCCCGAAGACGCTTCGCAAGGTATTAACATGTCAAAAATTGAAATTTGCTTTTTTACTGCTCGAATATTGCAAAATCAGAGAATGCTATGCTGTGGCGAATGCTTTCACGATTAGAAACATGTATAGTTTATTGTTGTATATGAAGTGTAACTCTCACAAAATCAATCGTCCCACGAAAAACATGACGAAAATTGTGACACTCTTACATTTCTAAGTTGTTCTTGACAAAGATGCAAGTTAAATTTTCAATATTTTTTCATCATGGGAGTCTAAATGTAATCGGGGATAAATTCCGATTCGTCAGAAGTAAATTGAAGTCTAGATAAATCTACAAACTGTCAATTTTCTCGTTTTCCTGCTTGAGGAGATCGGTTCTGATAGAGCACATTGCGAATGAATGAGGAGATTTGCTAGTTATGTTAATTGTTTTCTGCAAAATTGATAAATTGACACTTTTAAACATAAAACTGATAAATACTCTGTCCACTTTCAGGAGATGCCAGGATTCAAGGGAAAGAGGAAAGGGGACTGACATTGACTCTTTACAAAAAAACATTTCGATATAGATTGCCTGTATCACCGCCAAGGAAACGAACAAAAACAAGTAGCAGTACACCAAATTTAAAATCCCCATCAATCAGGACACCAAGTTTATTAAAAAAAACTCTTTCAATTTCAAAATATTTATATCCTTTCAAACGGGTTTCCACACCTATTCGGCATTGAAGATCCTGTTAAAATGTCACTTTCATTTTTTGGGCCAGACATAAACTGAATGAAGCGACCACCAAATAACTTTCTCCCTAACCAAAAAAATTGGAGAGTTGATGGCGAATATCTCATTTGACGTGATTCATCTTTGTCAAACCATTCTACAATGTCCAAAAACAACTCAAATGCAATGTTATTGAAAGGGAATTTTCCATCTTGTACTAATTTAAAGAATTTCAATAGCTGGTCCGTTTTCCCAACATCAGAAAGTTTGTCAAGAACATCTTGAAAAACTTCAACTACTGAAGCTTCTTCCTTTGGGTCAACTTCTATCTTGCCTATACTTTCATCAAGATCTCATAAAGGAAACATTTTGTAGATCTGCGGTGAAGCTTCCGTAATCTTTAGTAAAAAAGATTCCGCAGAATAGGTGTGGAAACCCGTTTGAAAGGATATAAATATTTTTAAATTGAAAGAGATTTTTTAAATAAACTTGGTGTCCTGATTGATGGGGATTTTAAATTTGGTGTATTGCTACTTGTTTTTGTTCGTTTCCTTGGCGGTGATACAGGCAATCTATATCGAAATGTTTTTTTGTAAAAAGTCAATGTCAGTTCCCCTTTCCTCTTTCCCTTGAATCCTAGCATCTCCTGAAAGTGGACAGAGAATAGTTTATTTTGATTAGAGTATTATCAGTTTTTTGTTTAAAAGTGTCAATTTATCAATTTTGCAGAAAACAATTAACAAAACTAGTAAATCTCCTCATGCATTTGCAATGTGCTCTATCAGAACCGATCTCCTCAAGCAGGAAAACGAGAAAATTGACAGTTTGTAGATTTATCTAGACTTCAATTTACTTCTGACGAATCGGAATTTATCCCGGATTACATTTAGACTCCCATGATGAAAAATATTGAAAATTTAACTTGCATCTTTGTCAAGAACAACTTAGAAATGTAAGAGTGTCACAATTTTCGTCATGTTTTTCGTGGGACGATTGATTTTGCGAGAGTTACACTTCATATACAACAATAAACTATACATGTTTCTAATCGTGAAAGCATTCGCCACAGCATAGCATTCTCTGATTTTGCAATATTCGAGCAGTAAAAAAGCAAATTTCAATTTTTGACATGTACATACCTTGCGAAGCGTCTTCGGGAACTCTCCTCCACCAAAACCGGAAGTTATCCTCACAAATTTCTTTGCAGAACCGACTGTTCTGCTTGTGCCGATTCGATTACCAGCCGTGTGTAAGGCAAAATATATTTTGGTGTGTTTCATGTTGAAAATCAACAATTTCGCCATATGAGAAAATTGATAGTAACTGCCCAGGCACGATTACGGTACAGGCTAAATGGAGCCTCTTGTTGAATTTGTCATTCATGGGAAACAAGTGAAGAAAGACATATTTTTCATGCTAAGGAATATAATTATTATTGATAGAAAATCCCCTTATTGTGTTTTTCCCCTCACAATTTAGATCATATAAGGACATCTGGACACCCACATTTGCTAACAATTTAAAATGTAGCATGCATCTAGTATTAATTCAGATGAAATGAAAATATGGATGTCAAATTGTCATCATCAAATCATAACATGTTTCATGAGATTTTTAATATCAGACATGTCAAATATGGTCTATAGTGCAATTTTTAAATCTTCGTAACTTGCACTCCCAGTTACAGTAATGTAAACTGAATTACATTTTCTCTGCATTTTATTTGCATATTGAATGAATTGTGTGGGCCTTGTACATATTGTCAATGTTATAATGTAACCATAAGAAAAAGGCAAGAATGATGTCCGTTCTTTGATATTTCCTCATAGTTTCAGTGTAAACATGTTTTGCTAAACTCTGAGTGATTAAATTAAATTGTTTTCGTTTATTTAACTTTGTTTTCAGTATTTTGGGTGAATGACTAAAATTTCATCAATCAATTTGACACGTTTCTGATTAAGTCACAGTAAGCTATCATTTTAGATCAATATTTTCGTATGATAAGTCTAAAAGCACACAGACAAAATTTAATGAACCAATATTTTATCATGCTGGTTAAAAATAATTTTCTTCTACTGTCTTATGGTTGTATAAGATATCCAGCCTAAAATAATCTACAAAAACCTAAGTATTTCATCTCTTTCTATTTTCATGTAAAACTGGTTTTCACATTAATCTTACATAATATGGCTACAAATCAATTTTTTGTTCTTCAAAAGCATCATAAATCAAGATAATTTTTCCTCTTGTGGGGCAAAACCAGAGTCAAAATCATACTTCTATGCATTTTTTTGTTTTCGTGCTTCATTAAGACTTGCATATATCTTCTATCATCAATTGCAGGAGCTCCTCAGATGATCTGTATTAATGGATATAACAATTCTATGGGGATATGTATATAATGGGTTTTATACTGTGTTTTGTTGAGATTTTTCGGAAATGGGGCAGAAACTTGATAAAAGTTGTATGGTGATGTGGAAGGTTTTGTCCCATGGTATCAGTTGTCATAGCAACCAAATCCCATGTTTTTTAAGATGTATCATTATTATTACGTTAAAAAATTTACATTTCCGGTCTTAAAAATTACCATAATTGTTAAATATAAATGAGAGCTTTCACAATAAAAGTTTAGTTATGACATTTTTATTGTCATTAAATATTTTATGAAAAATTAAATTGTTAACCTTTCAGTAAACTGTAAATCACTTCAACTTTGTATAACATAAAATTCCGATAAATACAAAAAAATGTACTGCCTTCGTAAACTTTTTGTCATTTTCATATTTAGAAAAATATATAAAAAAGAAAAAAATTCATTTGATCTCTGATATGCATTAAATCTATACGAATGTACCTAAAGAATGTGAACTGTTTTTTCGTTTAATAATACTACTAAATAAAGAAGGGATATTATATGCTCATTAAAAACAAACTGGGGGTTAAACATGCAATATGAGTTTTATTTTGGTTTACTCCAACACTATAATAAATTGTCCAACTACACCTTCATAATTTCAAATTTAATGACTTTAAAATGATACAACTTGATAATAAATCTTGATCCATTAAATATTTAGTGTTTTGTAGATTTCTGCTATATTTATTTGAAATTTAAAAAAAAAACAAAATTACAAAATTGCAGATCTTTATATTACAATGTGTCTTCATTTGGTGTAAAAAACATTGTACTTGTTAGAAATGAAATAAATAATGCAGAAGTTCGTCTCAGAATGTACATTTTTAACATTTTATTATATCATGGTTGTTCAGTATAACAAGAAATTCAATTGGAGTATGACATAAAAAAAAGGTTTTGTTCAAGAATTATTTGATTTATTAATGACAGAGTTGTCTGACCTTAGAACATTGTAATCCAATTTAGTAAGAATCTGATTGTAATTATCTAGGATTGTTATTAGATACTGACGAGACAAGACAAAATTAATTTTATTTCTCAGTCTTATTGTTCAAGGAGTAAGAACAAGAAAAAGTCATTATTTTACGTCTTAGTTCACCTCTTTGCATTCACTTTATACCATTAATGAACATATTCATTCCTGAGATTGCTTCTGATTACAGAAGAAATAGATTTGAAGAAAATCACTTGTAAACTGAATCAAATCGTAAAATAAATGTCTTTTTTAATTGACACCATTGAATTGAAGGACAGAAGGAAATTAGAAGACTCACATCCAATTCTGTTTCATTGTTAAGGATTTTGTTGTTGTTGAGGTCTGTATTATAATGTCTGAAAAAAAATACAGAGACCTTAGTCCTTGTGTATGTTCTGTTGTTCTCCTGGAATCCACCAGACCTCACACTCTCAATTTTCCTTATTCTTTTAACTGTTTGATTGTTGTTTAATGTCAACTGTATTTCAGCAATATTCATAACAAGAGCAAAGTTTGCAAGCAAAACATCTTGGAGAAATTCAGATTGCCATAGGATAAAGGGGTAGGGGCTCTATGTGTTGATTTTTGCCCTTGGAGTCCCTACCCTTTTGGTCTGTTTTATCTATAATGATGTTTTTAGCATCATCTTAGCAGTATTTCAGCTATGTTTATAATTAGAACATGTTTACAAAGAATACATAAAATTTAGATGAAAAGGTTACACTGAGATGAACCCTTATATTTAATAATACATGTAGCTGTCATTAAATAAAGAGAGAATAAGTACGAGAATAAACAAAAATACTTGTGTATAATCCTTGTACAATGTACCGGTATTTCCTTTCTTTTTAGCTTAGGCAATTTATTACAAATGTTATAAAAATGATTCTTCAGATGAATTCATAAACAATATGAATAAAGAACAATCAAGTTTTCACAGAATAATAATTTATTTTAAATGGATATTTGTGTGAAAATTCTGAGGTCTGAAAACTTGGGTTGACATAAAAGTAAGGTCCACTTTATATACATTAAATGGTATGTGTTGTTGAAGTGCCAAGAAATTTAATTTTGATCTTGATATTAAACCATAACAATTATAATTTATTCATATTTAAAAACTTTATGATCTCTCTTGATGGTCACAGCATAATTAGAATGACAGATGTAAACTTCGGTCCAAGCTTTGGTCACCTATTTTCATTAGATTTAATATCATTTCATTTGACTTTGTCATGTTTACATACATTCATTCAACAGTAAAGGACATGGCATACTGAATTAAAAAATCTTATTGTCACATGAAATACCGATGGTCGATTTTTTTTTGCTTGACCAAATGATTTAATTTGTCTATTAAATAGGATTTATGATAAAATTGAAGCAAAAAATTTATTACTGATACATTTGTAAATTACAGTCAAACCTGTATTAAGAAGTCATGACCTTTGGGAGAAAGAAATAGTGGCCTTATAAGACAGGTAACCTCTTGAAATAGGTTCAATTCATATGACATTTCTGTGGCAGGACAAGAAAAGGTGACCTTTAAATACAGGTGACTGCTTAATAGAGGTGACCACATGGGCAGGTTTGACTTAATAGAGGTGACCACATGGGCAGGTTTGACTTAATAGAGGTGACCACATGGGCAGGTTTGACTTAATAGAGGTGACCGCATGGGCAGGTTTGACTTAATAGAGTTGACCACATGTGCAGGTTTGACTTAATAGAGGTGACCACATGGGCAGGTTTGACTTAATAGAGGTGACCGCATGGGCCGGTTTGACTTAATAGAGGTGACCACATGGGCAGGTTTAACTTAATACAGGTGACCACATGGGCAGGTTTGACTTAATAGAGGTGACCACATGGGCAGGTTTGACTTAATGGAGGTGACCACATGGGCAGGTTTGACTTAATGGAGGTGACCACATGGGCAGGTTTGACTTAATAGAGGTGACCACATGGGCAGGTTTGACTTAATAGAGGTGACCACATGGGCAGGTTTGACTGTATTTACTTCATTGTAACTAAAATTATCTTTGCTTTCTAAATGTTTCATGTTTTTGTATTTTTTCCCTAAACTAACTCATAGGGAAAAGCTGTTTGTTTTGGGAGCCATTAGTTAAGTTCAAAATATCAAATAACATTTCATAATGAATAATTTTTATTTGTGGCTTCAAATATTTTTTTTCAAAACAAAATGTATGATTTTTGAGATTTTTAAATTCGTGGATTTCAAATTTATTAGCGTGGCCTTATAAGAGGGCGTCTACTCTATCTTTGAAAACTATATTTCATACTACAGTTTTTATAATGGTAATGTAGCATGAGACATTTTTAAGCCTTGATCTCACACTTTTATTTCAGTGAATTATTTTTAGGTACTTTTTGAATAATTAGATTTATATAAATATATTTTGTTACAAAAATTTCAATTATCCTTCTTTGCTCTTTTATTTAGGTCATTTTATAGGAAATGATACAGTTATAGACCGTATTAAAAGACAAGGCTTTGAAATTGAACATGTCAAACCTAGTGATGATATCCCACAGTAAGTATAGCTGGTAATCATGGGATACAGTTTGTATGAAGAGTTTGAAGATACCAAAGGGGTAATCAAAATCCCTAAATTGAAAGAAGAACAGAAAAGAAAAAGTGCAAAAGGACAAACAACGATTTACAAAACATACACATAAAACTAAAGATCAAGTAACATGAACCCTACTAAAACCCGGGGGTGTATGCTTTGTCCAAATAACTGAGAAAAAATCTTAACATCATACAAATTTATTTTCTGCTAACTAGACATTTTCCTTGGTACCAATTTTACAATGGTGAAAATCGTTCCATAAGCGTACCAAGTCATTTGTTAATGGAGGGAGCCTTTATTTTATACAGATGTAAAGACTATTTGAAACCATCATTTATTCTGTGGCTTGTGGTTGCATGTTTGTTATTTCATAAATAACGAAGCAACTGAATCTACTAAATTATATTTTGTTTTCTTTATTATGTATTTGATGGCTAAATGTATATGGTACCAAAATTGATGTTTAAATAATAAATTAAAGTAAAGCCATAATGTAATTGGTCATTCCTTGGGCCTAGTGAAATTGGTTGTGCATATTATGTATTGGTGTACTATAATTATCAGTATCCATTTCATGGTTCTTTCTTTAACTATTTGTAATCGAAATATATTACATCTCTGATTTCCTGTGTATACCGTGATAATAACCCAGGCTGTGAAAAAAATCTCAGCAAAACTTATGAATTTTACTGGTATAGACAACTGATTACAGTAAAATATTGTGTAACCTACGCCTCCCCTTTGGGAAAACATAGACCTGACAAAGATCATTGACCTTTCATACAAAAGAATATTTGAAACATTTCTTAAAGGTGTGATAAATGGACAAGAATGTTGACCTTAATCAGGTATTGTTTTATAATGTGTGGAACAGCTACAGGTGTGAAAACATATGTAATATAGTTACATCAAACATAGAAAATTGTGGTTTAACCGTTAACCTATAATTAATAGGAAAACAGATAAATGAGACCATTTATTATAGCAAGGCAAAATTACTTTTTTTATGAGAAAGAAGAAAGGAACATTAAGTCCTTTCATTTTATAATAGTCATTTATAAGAATGATAGACAATGTATATCCTATCTGAATTAAAGGTAATGATGGGTGCCACTAATGGAGCAGGTACTACTTACCCTTCTAGAGGACCTGAGTTCACCTCCATATTTTTTGTGGGGTTCGTGTTGATCAAACTTAAGTTTTCTGTGTAGTGTTTTGTGGACCATTCCCCCCCCCCCCCCCTTTAGGCCTCTGTATTGTCTGTCCTTTGATTTACAACTTCTGATTACCCCTTTGGTATATTCATACATTTCTTAATCATGATCCTGGTTTATTAACATCATTCTATAAAGTTCCCGACATATACCAGGTGATGGACCAAGCATGGTGTCACATTTGTTTTTTATCATGTTTATTACATAACTGACGTTTATATGCTTCTCTGAATGGCTCAGTACAATTTTTTAAACAATCAAGTGTCCTAGATCTACCTTTGTTATATGTTAGTTTATGGTATTTAACATTACTTTCAGTAATATTTCAGTTATATCATGGCAGCCATTTTTTATAAACAAAGTCAAGACTTTCTAATGTACTTGGAAGACTTAACACAAATCCACAAGACCTACACAATATTAGGTCAAATCTATATTTCTGTAAGTAAAAACCCATGTTAAATAAAGATTTGTCATTTTTGATTCCTGTCATAGAACATTTTACAAGCATATGTTAAACATCGATTATAATACCACTTTTATTGTTATTCACTTGATTGGTCACTTAAGATTGGAGTATTGACTGTACTTTACATCAATAACATTTATAATATTGTGCAACATAAAACTTAGAATCAACAAACAGCTTGTTTGTAAAACATTTGATATGTCTTTGATCTATTTAATTAGCCAAATCTTACAGTGTAATTAGCAGATAAAGTCATCATTATTTTACTTTTTTCTCTTTGATGTCAAATTGATCAACTAAAACAATGATTGCTGAACAAATGTGATTTGCACTACTAGGTAACATCATAATGTATTTATTTTTATGCCAATTATTTTGTCAGAGAATGCCATTATTTTTGATACAACAACCACAATACAGACAAAGTCTGAGATTTTGTCCAGATACAGATTAAAAATATAAGTGGCCATGTTTTTATACATGTTTTTGTCAAGTTCACTAAATATATTTACTGCAAAATCTAATTAAAACTATCTGTTTGCTGGATCTTTTTATAGCTCACCAAACTCAAAGAATTGTGTAAGCTATTGCCATCAGCTTGTGACCTTCATCTTTAGAATCTTTATAATTATCCTAAACTTTTACATTTCAATCTTCTTTGAAACTATTGAGCCAATTGAAACAAAACTTGGTAGGAATGTTCATTGGATGGTACATACAAACTTTTTGTTTTTTGTTCTTATCAGAAATCCATGATGGCAGAAACAAGAGGTCCCAAAGTTGTGACATTGACCTTTGTTCTACGATCCTCAATTTCAATAGGCTTCCTCCTCTCACCACCTGGCATGTGTGTACCAAGTTTCATTTAGATCCGACATTTCGTACTTAAGATATCGTGCGGAAACAAAACAAGCATCTAATTTTTGTTCTATTTTTAGAAGTTGTGACCTTGACCTTTGTCCTACAAACCTCAATATCGATAAGTTTAAAAAAAAGTATAAAATTTTTGTTCTATTTTTAGATGTTGTGACCTTGACCTTTGTCCTACAAACCTCAATATCGATAAGTTTAAAAAAAAGTATAAAATTTTTGTTCTATTTTTAGATGTTGTGACCTTGACCTTTGTCCTACAAACCTCATTATCAATAGGCTTCCTCATCTCACCATCAGGCATATGTGAACCAAGTTTCATTTAGATCCTACATTTTGTTCTTAAGATATCGTGCGGAAACGAAAACAGTATCAAATTTTTGTTCTATTTTTAGAAGTTGTGACCTTGACCTTTGTCCTACGATCCTCAATATCAATAGGCTTCCTCCTCTTACCACCTGGCATGTGTGTACCAAGTTTCATTTAGATTAGACATTTCATTCTTAAGATATTGTGTGGAAACGATTGTGCTGCCCGGATGCCCAGACGCCCGGACGCCATTCATCATATTATAAGCCGATTTCGACTTCGTCGCAACTCGTCTAAAAACTACCTTTCACTTCAAATCAATGAACGCAAAAGACCATAACCTATGCCTATGAAAATCCAGATCCTAGCTTTCAACAGGCACACAAACGTGGCAGGGTTAAACCGATCAATGGGATCCCAACCCTCTTTCCTTTTTAATTAGACCTTCAACAGTAATGTAAATATAAACAAACAATAAAAAGCCTGTACATATTCGCTTCCACTCAAAAAGAATACACACAAAAATTAACATGGACAGTACAATAGGTTGTATGTCAACCGGTTATTTTTCAACCAATTTTGATGATTTTTATCTTTATGTTCATTTTATAATTCTCTAATGGTGGTTCATGTTTGATAGTAACATGCATTGATAATATAATCTTGAGCTATTACCCTAAGAGAGCCCCTGTGGTTTTAGCTCACTATCCACTAACATCAAATGAGTAACATTCACTCGCATTTTAGAAGCTCTCTTCTCTTTAAAAAAGAAGTTGTATGTTCAATGCCTCAAGATTTTGGATGCTTGTCTCTTATTATTTGTGTACTCATTAAAACATTATGTGATAAAGTTTGTCAGTGACTTGCGACAGGTCGGTGGTTTTCTCCGGATACTCCAGTTTCCTCCACTAATAAAACTGACCGCCACGATATAACTAAAATATCATTGAAAGTGGTGTTGAACACCATAACCCTAACCCCAAACTCTCTTATTAGTTGATTGAACTGTGACTTCTTATGTAACTTGAGATGGAACGTTGATAATTTTAGTGGCTCATCAGATGACACAAATATCTAACAAACATTTAAAATTGATGAGATTGTATTTTACAGTCTGGTATTGGATATCAACAAAATATTCTGTGTTTCATACCCTATTATAACTTTATGCTAATGTTAGACTTAATTTGTCAATATCAAACATAGATGGGGCTATAGTGGTCATGATCGTATGGTAGTTGGGTTTTCATCTACCTGTGCAATCAGTGCCTATCCCCGTTTGAACCCCGTTTATGGTGAGGTGTACTTCATACAACATTATGTGATAAAGTTTGTCAGTGACTTGTGACAGGCCGGTGGTTTTCTCCGGGTACTCCGGTATCCTCCACCAATAAAACTGGCCGCCATGATATACCTGAGATATTGTTGAAAGTGGTGTTAAACACCAAAAACCATAAAACATCAGACATAGATTAATAAAGAAAACATATCACTGAATTCACTCTAAATGCTGCTAATGAATGGTCATTGGATGATCCATACTAATGTGGTGTGCTTTTTAGTCCAGGTTGAATATTCAAAATAGTCTCTACAACAGACCATAGCATACATTGTACCATTGGAAGGTTCATACCAATGTGGTGTTTTTTTAGTTCAGGTTGAATATTCAAGATGGTCTCTACAACAGACCATAGCATACATTTTACCATTGGAAGGTTCATACTAATGTGGTATGTTTTTTAATCCAGGTTCAATATTCATGATGGTCTCTACAACAGACCATAGCATACATTGTACCATTGGAAGGTTCATTCATACTAATGTGGTGCCTTTTTTTTAGTCCAGGTTCAATATTCATGATGGTCTCTACAACAGACCATAGCATACATTGTACCATTGGAAGGTTCATACCAATGTGGTGGCTTTTTTTCAGTCCAGGTTCAATATTCATGATGGTCTCTACAACAGATCATAGTATACATTATACCATTGGAAGGTTCATTCATACTAATGTGGTGCCTTTTTTTTAGTCCAGGTTCAATATTCATGATGGTCTCTACAACAGACCATAGCATACATTGTACCATTGGAAGGTTCATACTAATGTGGTATGTTTTTTAGTCCAGGTTGAATATTCATGATGGTCTCTACAACAGACCATAGCATACATTGTACCATTGGAAGGTTCATTCATACTAATGTGGTGCCTTTTGTTTAGTCCAGGTTCAATATTCATGATGGTCTCTACAACAGACCATAGCATACATTGTACCATTGGAAGGTTCATACTAATGTGGTGGGTTTTTTAGTTCAGGTTGAATATTCAAGATGGTCTCTACAACAGACCATAGCATACCTTGTACCATTGGAAGGTTCATACTAATGTGATGGTTTTTTTAGTTCAGGTTGAATATTCAAGATGGTCTCTACAACAGACCATAGCATACATTGTACCATTGGAAGGTTGATACTAATGTGGTGGGTTTTTAGTTCAGGTTGAATATTCAAGATGGTCTCTACAACAGACCATATCATACATTGTACCATTGGAAGGTTCATACTAATGTGTTGTTTTTGTTAGTCCAGGTTGAATATTCATGATGGTCTCTACAACAGACCATAGTATACATTGTACCATTGGAAGGTTCATTCATACTAATGTGGTGGTTTTTTTTAGTCCAGGTTGAATATTCATGATGGTCTCTACAACAGACCATAGCATACATTGTACCATTGGAAGGTTCATACTAATGTGGTGGTTTTTTTTAGTCCAGGTTGAATATTCAAGATGGTCTCTACAACAGACCATAGCATACATTGTACCATTGGAAGGTTCATACTAATGTGTTGTTTTTGTTAGTCCAGGTTGAATATTCATGATGGTCTCTACAACAGACCATAGTATACATTGTACCATTGGAAGGTTCATTCATACTAATGTGGTGGTTTTTTTTAGTCCAGGTTGAATATTCATGATGGTCTCTACAACAGACCATAGCATACATTGTACCATTGGAAGGTTCATACTAATGTGGTGGTTTTTTTTAGTCCAGGTTGAATATTCAAGATGGTCTCTACAACAGACCATAGCATACATTGTACCATTGGAAGGTTCATACTAATGTGGTGTTTTTTTTAATCCAGGTTAAATATTCATGATGGTCTCTACAACAGACCATATCATACATTGTACCATTGGAAGGTTCATACCAATGTGGTGTTTTTTTTTAGTTCAGGTTGAATATTCAAGATGGTCTCTACAACAGACCATAGCATACATTTTACCATTGGAAGGTTCATACTAATGTGGTATGTTTTTTAGTCCAGGTTGAATATTCATGATGGTCTCTACAACAGACCATAGCATACATTGTACCATTGGAAGGTTCATTCATACTAATGTGGTGCCTTTTTTTAGTCCAGGTTCAATATTCATGATGGTCTCTACAACAGACCATAGCATACATTGTCCCATTGGAAGGTTCATACTAATGTGGTGGCTTTTTTAGTTCAGGTTGAATATTCAAGATGGTCTCTACAACAGACCATAGTATACACTGTACCATTGGAAGGTTGATACTAATATGGTGGCTTTTTTTTAGTCCAGGTTCAATATTCATGATGGTCTCTACAACAGACCATAGCATACATTGTACCATTGGAAGGTTCATTCCTACTAATGTGGTGGCTTTTTTTTTAGTCCAGGTTCAATATTCATGATGGTCTCTACAACAGACCATATCATGCATTTTTCCATTGGAAGGTTCATTCATACTAATGTGGTGGTTTTTTTTTAGTCCAGGTTGAATATTCATGGTGGTCTCTACAACAGACCATAGTATACATTGTACCATTGGAAGGTTCATTCATACTAATGTGGTGGCTTTTTTTTAGTCCAGGTTCAATATTCATGATGGTCTCTACAACAGACCATAGCATACATTGTACCATTGGAAGGTTCATTCATACTAATGTGGTGGCTTTTTTTTAGTCCAGGTTCAATATTCATGATGGTCTTTACAACAGACCATAACATACATTGTACCATTGGAAGGTTCATACTAATGTGGTTTTTTTTTAGTCCAGGTTGAATATTCATGATGGTCTCTACAACAGATCATAGCATACATTGTACCATTGGAAGGTTCATACCAATGTGGTATTTTTTTTAGTTCAGGTTGAATATTCAAGAAGGTCTCTACAACAGACCATAGTATACATTGTACCATTGGAAGGGTCATTCATACTAATGTGGTGGCTTTTTTAGTTCAGGTTGAATATTCATGATGGTCTCTACAACATACCATAGCATACATTGTACCATTGGAAGGTTCATACCAATGTGGTGGGTTTTTTAGTTCATGTTGAATATTCATGATGGTCTCTACAACAGATCATAGCATACATTGTACCATTGGAAGGTTCATTCATACTAATGTGGTGCCTTTTTTTAGTCCAGGTTCAATATTCATGATGGCCTCTACAACAGACCATAACATACATTGTACCATTGGAAGGTTCATTCATACTAATGTGGTGTCTTTTTTTTAGTCCAGGTTCAATATTCATGATGGCCTCTACAACAGACCATAGCATACATTGTACCATTGGAAGGTTCATACCAATGTGGTGTTTTTTTAGTCCAGGTTCAATATTCATGATGGTCTCTACAACAGATCATAGCATACATTGTACCATTGGAAGGTTCATTCATACTAATGTGGTGCCTTTTTTTTAGTTCAGGTTGAATATTCAAGATGGTCTCTACAACAGACCATATCATACATTGTACCATTGGAAGATTCATACCAATGTGGTGGGGTTTTTTTTTAGTCCAGGTTGAATATTCAAGAAGGTCTCTACAACAGACCATAGCATACATTGTACCATTGGAAGGTTCATTCATACTAATGTGGTGGTTTTTTTAGTTCAGGTTGAATAGTCATGATGGTCTCTACAACAGACCATAGCATACATTGTACCATTGGAAGGTTCATACCAATGTGGTGGTTTTTTTAGTCCAGGTTGAATATTCATGATGGTCTCTACAACAGATCATAGCATACATTGTACCATTGGAAGGTTCATTCATACTAATGTGGTGCCTTTTTTTTAGTCCAGGTTCAATATTCATGATGGCCTCTACAACAGACCATAACATACATTGTACCATTGGAAGGTTCATTCATACTAATGTGGTGCCTTTTTTTTAGTCCAGGTTGAATATTCATGATGGCCTCTACAACAGACCATAGCATACATTGTACCATTGGAAGGTTCATACTAATGTGGTGTTTTTTTTAGTTCAGGTTGAATATTCAAGATGGTCTCTACAACAGACCATAGCATACATTGTACCATTGGAAGGTTCATACCAATGTGGTGGGGTTTTTAGTCCAGGTTGAATATTCATGATGGTCTCTACAACAGATCATAGCATACATTGTACCATTGGAAGGTTCATTCATACTAATGTGGTGCCTTTTTTTAGTCCAGGTTCAATATTCATGATGGTCTCTACAACAGACCATAGCATACATTGTCCCATTGGAAGGTTCATACTAATGTGGTGGCTTTTTTAGTTCAGGTTGAATATTCAAGATGGTCTCTACAACAGACCATAGTATACACTGTACCATTGGAAGGTTGATACTAATATGGTGGCTTTTTTTTAGTCCAGGTTCAATATTCATGATGGTCTCTACAACAGACCATAGCATACATTGTACCATTGGAAGGTTCATTCCTACTAATGTGGTGGCTTTTTTTTTAGTCCAGGTTCAATATTCATGATGGTCTCTACAACAGACCATATCATGCATTTTTCCATTGGAAGGTTCATTCATACTAATGTGGTGGTTTTTTTTTAGTCCAGGTTGAATATTCATGGTGGTCTCTACAACAGACCATAGTATACATTGTACCATTGGAAGGTTCATTCATACTAATGTGGTGGCTTTTTTTTAGTCCAGGTTCAATATTCATGATGGTCTCTACAACAGACCATAGCATACATTGTACCATTGGAAGGTTCATTCATACTAATGTGGTGGCTTTTTTTTAGTCCAGGTTCAATATTCATGATGGTCTTTACAACAGACCATAACATACATTGTACCATTGGAAGGTTCATACTAATGTGGTTTTTTTTTAGTCCAGGTTGAATATTCATGATGGTCTCTACAACAGATCATAGCATACATTGTACCATTGGAAGGTTCATACCAATGTGGTATTTTTTTTAGTTCAGGTTGAATATTCAAGAAGGTCTCTACAACAGACCATAGTATACATTGTACCATTGGAAGGGTCATTCATACTAATGTGGTGGCTTTTTTAGTTCAGGTTGAATATTCATGATGGTCTCTACAACATACCATAGCATACATTGTACCATTGGAAGGTTCATACCAATGTGGTGGGTTTTTTAGTTCATGTTGAATATTCATGATGGTCTCTACAACAGATCATAGCATACATTGTACCATTGGAAGGTTCATTCATACTAATGTGGTGCCTTTTTTTAGTCCAGGTTCAATATTCATGATGGCCTCTACAACAGACCATAACATACATTGTACCATTGGAAGGTTCATTCATACTAATGTGGTGTCTTTTTTTTAGTCCAGGTTCAATATTCATGATGGCCTCTACAACAGACCATAGCATACATTGTACCATTGGAAGGTTCATACCAATGTGGTGTTTTTTTAGTCCAGGTTCAATATTCATGATGGTCTCTACAACAGATCATAGCATACATTGTACCATTGGAAGGTTCATTCATACTAATGTGGTGCCTTTTTTTTAGTTCAGGTTGAATATTCAAGATGGTCTCTACAACAGACCATATCATACATTGTACCATTGGAAGATTCATACCAATGTGGTGGGGTTTTTTTTTAGTCCAGGTTGAATATTCAAGAAGGTCTCTACAACAGACCATAGCATACATTGTACCATTGGAAGGTTCATTCATACTAATGTGGTGGTTTTTTTAGTTCAGGTTGAATAGTCATGATGGTCTCTACAACAGACCATAGCATACATTGTACCATTGGAAGGTTCATACCAATGTGGTGGTTTTTTTAGTCCAGGTTGAATATTCATGATGGTCTCTACAACAGATCATAGCATACATTGTACCATTGGAAGGTTCATTCATACTAATGTGGTGCCTTTTTTTTAGTCCAGGTTCAATATTCATGATGGCCTCTACAACAGACCATAACATACATTGTACCATTGGAAGGTTCATTCATACTAATGTGGTGCCTTTTTTTTAGTCCAGGTTGAATATTCATGATGGCCTCTACAACAGACCATAGCATACATTGTACCATTGGAAGGTTCATACTAATGTGGTGTTTTTTTTAGTTCAGGTTGAATATTCAAGATGGTCTCTACAACAGACCATAGCATACATTGTACCATTGGAAGGTTCATACCAATGTGGTGGGGTTTTTAGTCCAGGTTGAATATTCATGATGGTCTCTACAACAGATCATAGCATACATTGTACCATTGGAAGGTTCATACCAATGTGGTGTTTTTTTTAGTCCAGGTTGAATATTCATGATGGTCTCTACAACAGATCATAGCATACATTGTACCATTGGAAGGTTCATACCAATGTGGTGGTTTTTTTTAGTCCAGGTTGAATATTCATGATGGTCTCTACAACAGATCATAGCATACATTGTACCATTGGAAGGTTCATACCAATGTGGTGGGTTTTTTAGTTCAGGTTGAATATTCATGATGGTCTCTACAACAGACCATAGCATACATTGTACCATTGGAGGGTTCATACCAATGTGGTGGGTTTTTTAGTCCAGGTTGAATATTCATGATGGTCTCTACAACAGATCATAGCATACATTGTACCATTGGAAGGTTCATACCAATGTGGTGTTTTTTTTAGTCCAGGTTGAATATTCAAGAAGGTCTCTACAACAGACCATAGTGTACATTGTACCATTGGAAGGGTCATTCATACTAATGTGGTGGCTTTTTTAGTTCAGGTTGAATATTCATGATGGTCTCTACAACAGATCATAGCATACATTGTACCATTGGAAGGTTCATACTAATGTGGTGTTTTTTTTTAGTCCAGGTTGAATATTCAAGAAGGTCTCTACAACAGACCATAGTATACATGGTACCATTGGAAGGGTCATTCATACTAATGTGGTGGCTTTTTTAGTTCAGGTTGAATATTCATGATGGTCTCTACAACAGATCATAGCATACATTGTACCATTGGAAGGTTCATACCAATGTGGTGGGTTTTTTAGTCCAGGTTGAATATTCATGATGGTCTCTACAACAGATCATAACATACATTGTACCATTGGAAGGTTCATACCAATGTGGTGTTTTTTTAGTCCAGGTTGAATATTCAAGGTCTCTACAACAGACCATAGTATACATTGTACCATTGGAAGGGTCATTCATACTAATGTGGTGGCTTTTTTAGTTCAGGTTGAATATTCATGATGGTCTCTACAACAGATCATAGCATACATTGTACCATTGGAAGGTTCATACCAATGTGGTGTTTTTTTTAGTCCAGGTTGAATATTCAAGAAGGTCTCTACAACAGACCATAGTGTACATTGTACCATTGGAAGGTTCATTCATACTAAAGTGGTGGGTTTTTTAGTTCAGGTTGAATATTCATGATGGTCTCTACAACAGACCATAGCATACATTGTACCATTGGAAGGTTCATACCAATGTGGTGGGTTTTTTAGTCCAGGTTGAATATTCATGATGGTCTCTACAACAGATCATAGCATACATTGTACCATTGGAAGGTTCATACCAATGTGGTGTTTTTTTTAGTCCAGGTTGAATATTCAAGGTCTCTACAACAGACCATAGTATACATTGTACCATTGGAAGGGTCATTCATACTAATGTGGTGGCTTTTTTAGTTCAGGTTGAATATTCATGATGGTCTCTACAACAGATCATAGCATACATTGTACCATTGGAAGGTTCATACCAATGTGGTGTTTTTTTTAGTCCAGGTTGAATATTCATGATGGTCTCTACAACAGATCATAGCATACATTGTACCATTGGAAGGTTCATACCAATGTGGTGGTTTTTTTTAGTCCAGGTTGAATATTCAAGAAGGTCTCTACAACAGACCATAGTGTACATTGTACCATTGGAAGGTTCATTCATACTAACGTGGTGGGTTTTTTAGTTCAGGTTGAATATTCATGATGGTCTCTACAACAGACCATAGCATACATTGTACCATTGGAAGGTTCATACCAATGTGGTGTTTTTTTTAGTCCAGGTTGAATATTCATGATGGTCTCTACAACAGATCATAGCATACATTGTACCATTGGAAGGTTCATACCAATGTGGTATTTTTTTTAGTCCAGGTTGAATATTCAAGAAGGTCTCTACAACAGACCATAGTATACATTGTACCATTGGAAGGGTCATTCATACTAATGTGGTGGCTTTTTTAGTTCAGGTTGAATATTCATGATGGTCTCTACAACAGATCATAGCATACATTGTACCATTGGAAGGTTCATACTAATGTGGTGGTTTTTTTTTAGTCCAGGTTGAATATTCATGATGGTCTCTACAAGTTACAACAGACCATAGCATACATTGTACTTTTATCCCAGCAGATAAACATTAAACATAGAATGGCAGCACAAAAATGAAATTCACCGAGGTGTTCTGCATATCATAGCTTTTTTTTTAATTGGGCATCATACATGAGCACTAGGAACCATAGTAGGGTCATTAAAGCTTCCATTTCACTGCAATAGTAGAGTTCTTCCTGTAGGTTAGACAGTTATACATTGGTGTACAAACCTCTGTATCCTGTGATAGTGATTGAAAATATTCTTAGACCCTGCGTCTTGTTTTTAGGGACAACTTGTATGTGTACATAAGCAAAAAAATCTCCCATTTTCGGCCCTGCATTGCCAATAAAGGAGCGACTTTTAGTGTGGAAAGTATGGTACATATTTGTTGGAATGCTACTTACCTAAGATATTGTTTATTGAGTAATGTAAACTCATTGAAAATTTGAATATTTCTTTTATTCAGATTAACAGGGGAGAAAAAAAGAAAAGAAAGAAGAAGAAAATTAAAAGATAAAACAAACACATATGGAGATGTATGGTTCCAAATGGATGAAGAGACAAGGTACAAGTGTAATGTCAGACTTGTTAACATTATTTATATTTGACAAAAACTTCAAAAGTTTCTCGCACTAGGTCAGAATAAGTCATGTAAGCTTTGTTAAAATGATGCTCACAAATGTACAACAATTGTAAAGCACATCATTGGTGTTATTGTTAGAGTGCTTGCCTCAAGTGTAATAGATCATGGGTTTGAGGAACAAATCAAAGACTATGAAACAATTGTTTGTTACTTCTCTGACTTAAACACACAGCATTAAGGAGTAAAGAAAAGGACTGGTTGGCTCAGAATTAGAATAATATTTTCAAGTGAAGATACATGTCTTCACAGACTGTTGTTTCAGTGAGTTACCACTATAAAAATCCAACTAAGCATGTTGGTCTATTACAAAGCGGACATCATCATCATCTCATTAAAATGTAACTTGCTCTTTCCACGATATAGCTAAAAAAGTTGCTTATTTGGCATTGAACAACAATCACTCACTCACTGTACAATTGTATGATTCAATTTTATTACTTTATTCAATTATCATTACCATATGTAATCTAAGTTTCACAGTCACAGTTATCTATCATAATGGTGCACAAAATTTGTCTTGAAAGGAAAGTACATTATACAATGTTGTCTTTGATTATTCAGTATGTCTTAGTTTACTGGTGAATTTGAAAAGCATTTAAAAATTATCTACTGTTTACCAGTAGCACAGGAGCTTGTCTTTAGGACAAACTGTTGTTAAAAAGATCAAAGTGGAGTAGTATATACAAATATCTTACTTCCTACAAACGTCTAGGAATATCATTGGTTTAAAGTGAACATGTGGAAACCGTGTATTGAATATACACGGTCAGTAGTTTTTAATACACGGTTAGTAGTAGAGTTATCTCCCCTTTTTCTTTCAAAACAAAGATGACGTCACATATGGATCACTTCACCTGATCATTTACACACAACACAAAAATTACATATTTATTAGTTTTGATGCAGTTACATCTAAATCCTTCATTCAAAGGTAATCGATAAGATATATTCGTTACACAGTGTGCTAGTGACCTAATACGATGTATATGGGGTCAGTGAATTCAATATAGAATTTAATGACCCCGTATATATCATATTAGGTCACTAACACACTGTGTAACTAATAATGTAGTAGGTTATTTATATTAGAACTATAGTGTCTTGAAGGCAATCCACTGTAGATCTAAATTACTATTTATGTAGTGATAAAAGTATGGGACAAAAACAGTGATTTTTATCTTTACCTACATGTAATTACATCAATCTTTTACAGAGAATGGTTGGAAAAACACAGTGAAAGACAAAGAAGTTATAAAACAAATTTCAACAAACCATTTAATGATCTGTGGATAAGAATGGATGCTAACAGGTAAAGGGAGATAACTCTAATTCCCACAATTGAATGAATATTTAGAAATGAAAAGAAATTTTGATTTATAAAAACTTCAAGAGAAAATATGTTTGGGGGGTGAGTGATTGTTGTTTAATGCCAATTCAGCAATTTTTCAGCTATATCATGGCGAGAACAAGTTAATTTTCAATGAGATGATGATGAGGTCCGCTTTGTTCTAGACCAACACGCTGAGTTGGATTTTTTTGGTGCTAGCTCACTGAAACAACAGTCCGCGGGTAGACATGTCGCTCTACTCGGACACATCATTCTGATTCTGAACCAACCAGTCTTTGCTCTTTCTCCTTAATTCTGCGTGCTTAACGGAGAAGCAACAAATACCAATTTTATAGTCTTTGGTTTGACCCGACCGAGGCTTGAACCCACGATCTACAGTACTCGAGGTGAGCACACTAACCATTACTCCACCGATGCGGTGAAAATATGTTTGGAATTGTATACAGTACAAACGTTTTTCTGTTGAAAGCCAATGTGGCTGAATTTCATATACACTGAAAAGTGTATGTAAAATAATTGACCGTACAGCAATAAAAATATAGATATGTAATTTAGTGCACACAAAACGTCTGTCTGTAATAACCTTCATCAGGTGTAATAACCTTCATCAGGTGTAATAACCTTCATTAGGTACACTCATAGTGAACAGATTTGAAAGCCAAATAATTAAAAAGTCTTTAGGGGAAGCAAACTGAAGGGCCTAAGCAGGAAAGCAAGTCAATTGTCAAAATTTCCAATATATCTGCTAAATTTATGGTAATGCATTTTATCATGTAAGCTATAAGACATTTTGCTATCAAGTGATACAATGATACTTTCCCAAATAAGCTAAAACTTGGATAAATCTTTCACAAAGTATGTGTCTTACATACTCTAAAAAACTTTAATATGTTAATTATGCCATCATAACACTGACTTCTAGATTATTATTCATGTTTTCTGTTGAGCTAGTTTTACTTTATTATGATAATCTATTTGCAGTCCTAACTTGTATTCCAAGCTAGCAGAAAAGTATGGTTATGACAGAACAGAAAAACCTACAGAAAATCCATATTCCAGAGCAAGCAGCTGTTGTGTGCAGTGGTGGACTGAAATGCTCATTATATTTGTGATAATATTCCTTCATCATTCCTGATATATGCTGTCTTTCTATTGTGTCAGAAATATGTGCAATATATGTGTTTTTTCAGTACTGGTATTATGAACTTTGTTTAGATTAAATAGTCAATTTCAACATACATTGTTTAGTTAACAGTCAATTTCAAATATACATTGTCTATTACATGTGTATAGACAACTAATGTCAGAATTCTGTGTATCTGGTCATTGTTACTTGTCTAATTGAGACTATTTTCATGGTTCACATGGAAACGTAAAATATAACCTGTTTATTTAATAATTCAAATTTACACAGTAAAGAATTACGTCAATCACAGGTAGTAACCCTAGAAAATACTGCAAAGCTTTAAGAGGGTGCAAATATTTCTGATATACATTATATAGTGTAAATGGGAAAAAAATCATTGTATATTCCATTCATTTATTAAGTTCAACATAAAGACAATTTATTTTGTCATCCGTCTTCAAACAAAATGATTTCAGTGCAATAACTTTTGTTCTAGTTTACCGATATTTCTGAAATTTCAAATCAACGATCCTTGGAACATAATAAAGATTTCTTTTAATTTAGGGATTCTAGCCATGCCCTTTTGCATACAAGAGACCTTAATTTGCCAAAAAAGGTATTTTCTGTTTTTTTTTATATGGATAGTTTATTTTTCAAACAATTTTGATATATTTTTATGCTAACAGATTGTTTTTGGGTCTTATTGTTTTCAAGATATAAGGAGGGTCAAAATGGGGCCAATGTTCCAAAATTTAGAATTTTTATTTGATATGGCTTTCCTTAAGATTCCTTTGGAAATTTCTTGCTTGTGGTTGTTTTTAAACAGATTTGGCCTAGCAGTTGTTTCAGAGAAAAAAATTGTCAAAGGGAAGCAAAACGGACCAAGATCCTATACTTAAACTTTTTTTTATCTTTAAGTACAATTTGTATACAGGTTTTTCCATTGTTATCCCTAGAAAAAAAACTGTCTAGATTGTTCCGAAAGATTTGTTATAGTGCTGACCTCTCTAATATGTGAGGGGGACAAAAGGGACGAAAGTTTAAAATTATAAAGAATAATTTAAGTTTGATATTAATATGTGTTTTTTCTTCTCTAAATATGAACTTCCTTCCAGTATTTTTCGAAACAGATTCTATCAGGTGATGACTTTTGCTTGACAATAATTGTCTATAGTAAACTTGGTGTAGACAGGAGCCCTTATCAACATGCTGTGGTCGTACCTTGCTATGTCCAGCAGAGCCTTTAATTTGCCATTTAATATACAAAACAGGGATATTTGTTTAATTTGTTTGTTTGTTCAAGGACTTTCATTACCATTCTTTATGTTACTTTTAAAGATTTTTCTCATAATATGAGTACATTTATGCATAATTGAGAAATTCAAAGACATTACAAGATCCAGGTCTGTTATAAAAAAATGTGATAGCATCAACTTTTAGTATAGTTATATCAATTCTCGTTGATATGTGTAAAAATATAGAAATATCTTCAAATACATATAAATTTTGTGCATTGATTGTAAAACAATTTAAATATGAAGCATGGTAAAAAAAACTAGCGTGTATTTTTTGTTACACCTTGTTATCTACTCAACAATAATATAACAGAGTAACTGTAACCATAGTGATAGATAGAAGAAATGAAGAAATGTTGATGCAAGAATGAAGGTGTCATCAACACATTGGCATTACATTTAATTGTTGCATAACTGAAAAATTTCTAGATCGGCAGTTCTTATGAATCAATTGAACATGTTCGTTCTTCCAGACTTATATTTTTATTTGACATCAATGAAAGAATACTCATTTGAATGTAAATAGATTTTACATTATACAGTGTTACTATATTATTATTTTGATAAAGGAAATGGAACAAAGTTTTCCCATTTAATCTAGTGCTAAGTTAACTAAGTCTTAGAGCTTCTTTATTTTGATACAAAGAAACAGATAGTTTTGTTGTTTTTATTTCTCAGCTAGCTCATATTTACATTTAAATTGGTTGTGTTCATTGCAATATTTTTTTGTAATGCATTTTGAAAAAATTGTCATTGACAAAGTATAGTCATAACTTGATTACAGTTTTTTTGTTTATCAAACTAAGGGAGTTAACTCTTGTTCTACCTCAATGTATGTTACACATGATATTTATTTAACATGAGATAATGTTAAATACAATTTGTTTTGATTGAAGTTTTGTTGTTACTTTTATACCAATGGCCTTAGCAATATCATCTTCAGTTTTTATATACCGTACCTATAAATATTAATTTGATATTCCATTGTCCATCTATCTTTGTCTTAGCTATCCAATCAATGTTCTGTTCCTACAACCAATTATTTTAAATTGTTACAAATGATTTAGGAGAACAGTCCATTATTTCCCTTTTGACGGTTTTCACTTTTGAAAGTTTTTACCCTTTGTGAAATATGACCAGTTTAAATCCCACACTTGTTTGTATACTGCCTCAGCAGTGTAATTGTTAGTATGCTTGCCATCGAATGATGGTTTGTCTAGGTTGGTTTATGGTGTATAACACCACTTTCAACAATATTTCAGTTATATCCTGGTGGTAAGTTTTATTGGTGGAAGAAACAGGAGTACCTGGAGAAAACCACCGACCTGTCACAAGTCACTGACAAGCTTTATCTGATAATGTTGTATTGAATACACCTTGCTATGAACGGGATTCGAACTCACAACTTTAGTGATGATAGGCACTGATTGCACAGGTAGTTGTAAAACAAACTACCATACGATCATGAGCATGATTGCCCCTCACCATCGAATGAGGTGGATTGTGAGTTAGGTCTGCTATCATGTCAAACCAAAGGCCAAAACTGATATTTGCTGAATCTCTGCCAAGTATGGGGATATTGATTTTAACAATTTTAACTTTTGACTTTGTTAATTTATATTTTATTTCTGTAGAATTCTCTTTATAGAGTTTTATACTTTGGCTACATTTATCTAACAGATACAAGTTTGTCCAATTCATAACAGAAATATTAGGTGGCTTGGATGAAAAGGTGCCCCGCCACTAGGAGAATTCACCTATACAGCCAGTAGGCAGTTATGTATGTACATTCACTGACTCTTCTCACTTCCATTGTACAGTCCATTGTCTGTTTCCCACCACAAGAGCTGGGGACATAGTTATGGTGGTTATCCGTCGGTATTATAAGAGCTGTCACAATTTCATGTGATATATACCCATTACATACATATTGTGTTGGTACAAGACTTTGTATCAGGTCGTGCCTGTTGTGTGAACGGTATCACTACAAGTAGCTATAGCGATGGTTAGTTCATGAGACGGGCAAGACCCGAAACAAAGTTTTGTACCAGCACAATATTTATATAATAATGTTGTGTTAGCAATGACTATGCCAATATAGTGATCAGGGCTGAAGACATAGTGCACTTGGCGTCCGTCGTCCATCAACTTTTCACATTTTAATCTTCTCCTCTGAAATCCCTTAGCCAAATGAACTGAAACTTGGTAGGAAGCATCTATGGAAGGTCCTCTATAAAGAGTGCTAATTTCGTCCCTATCCATCAACAAACATGGCCACCACAGGCAATTCTTGTTTCTGATTGGCCTATTTTTAAAAATCTTCTTCTCTGAAACCACTGGGCCAAATGAACTGAAACTTGGTAGGAAACATCTATGGAAGGTCCTCTATAAAGATTGCTCAGTTCGTCCCGATCCATTAACAAACATGGCCGCCACAGGCAATTCATGTTTATGATTGTATGCTTTAAAAAAAACTGTTTTTCTGTGGAAAGGGAGATAACTCTAATTTAAATATAGATATTAGTAAAATACAGTTAGCTATGAATTGAATTACAGATAAATATGCCTCTAAAACCCCTCAGCCAAATGAACTGATAATTGGTAGGAAGCATCTATGGAAGGCCCTCATTGCTCATTTCGTTCCAATCCGTTAACAAACATGGCCACCATAGGCGACTTGTTTCTGATTGGCAGATTTAAAAAATTCTTCTCTTCTGTAACCGTTTGGCCAAATGAACCGAAACTTGGTAGGAAGCATCTATGGAAGGTCCTCTATGAAGATTGCTCATTCCGTCCCGATCCATTAACAAACATGGCTGCCACAGGCGATTCTTGTTTCTGATTGGCTGATTTTAAAAATTCTTCTCCTCTAAAACTGTTTGGCAAAATGTACCGAAACTTGGTAGGAAGCATCTATGGAAAGTCCTCTGTTGCGATTGCTTATGTCGTTCTGATCCGTTAACAAACATGGCCGCCACAGGCAATTTTTGTTTTTGATTGGTCGATTTCTAAAAATCTTCTCTGAAACCACATGGCCAAATGAACCGAAACTTGGTAGGATGCATGTATGGAGGTCCTCTATAAAAATTACTCATTTCGTCCCTATCAATTAACAAATATGGCTGGCACAGGCAAGTCTTGTTTCTTATTGGTCAATTTCTAAAACAGCTTTTCCTCTGAAGCCACCTGGCCAAATGATATGAAACTTAGTAAGAAGCATCTATAGAAGATCCTCTATAGAGATTACTCATTTCGTTTTGATCCATTTACAAACATGGCTGCCACTGGCAATTCCTGTTTTAGATTGGTCAATTTCTAAAAATCTTCTATCTGAAACTGCTTTGCCAAAATGAACCGTTATTTGGTGGGAAGCACCTATGGAAGGTTCTGCATTAAATTTCCTCAAAGCAGAATGAAAGGTGAGCGACACAGGCTCAGTGGGCTGAGCCCACTGAGCCTCTAGTTATTATTATGCTGACTGTTATATGTAGACAAAATATATTGAGAACTATTACAATAAAGGAGGTCCTGATATTGGTGACTAATATATTGGATCAGATAGTCTTGAAAGTGTGATAATATTCTTTGTTTCATTTAAGGCTTTAAAAATATAAAGATTTTTGAAGTTTGAAATTTAATTAACAACAATAACAAGTATTAAAAAACGTTTAGACGAATATGATAGATTGACACACCTGTCTTATAAGGTCATATTTTCTTTGTCCCAAAGGTGACCTCTTAATACAGGTTTGACTGTATATGAATGAATGAACATTGAACGGTCGCTTACATTAAAATATCTTTTCCCGCATTCCAGTACTATGTCATTTAATTAAAGTAGTCTGGCAGAGGAATTCTTATGCAACTTCGCATCACTCTTTCATCATGTGGTGATACAACATTTTGCATCAGACAGGTTTTTTCCCCCATTAATTTCAAAGGAAATCTGTTAAAATGTTAGATAAAAGATTTGATTAAAATTTTCGTAGCAGCTTTGGATTGATTCTACATCCTTAAGCTTGAAGATGAGTGCTGTTTGTATATTGTTGTAGGAGTTATGTCCTTTAACATTCTTGATAAAATGTTGGCTGTTGAATTGTTAATGACTTGTGTATACATAAGCCAGGCACTCAGCTTGTAGTTACGTTACTTCATGGGGAGGGGGGTGGGGAAGTGTTTACATTGCTATGACACGTTTGTAACCCACAAGTAGTACAAAATTCTTTTCGGTTTGTTGAAAGTAAAATTGCTAGAAAAAGTCCTAAATGGGTGGCGATATTCTGGAGCAACTGGCAATCAGACTGGAATGCCAGGGACAAATGTTGTCTCTGACTGACTGAACCTTTAAACTATCTTTTTTTTTAGGAATGACTCAAACCAGTGGAAATAAAATTGTCTTTTGCAAGTTCCAGAAGTTGGGTTTAATTTTTTATGTACATGTAAATATAAAACACACTAACAAGTCCATTACACGTAAACCTTGAACATATTCTGATCAAATCCTATCAAGTAGTTATAGCTTAAACTTAGCATGACTGTCATGGGCAAATATAGATTCTGATTGGCTGAAACTATAAAATCTTCTCTGACACTGCAAGTTTAAATGATTTGTTAATTAGTACAAACAAGATGAACTGTGAGCTAATGCTCACTTCTGATACCCCCGCTCTTCGGCAAAACAGGAAGTAGGAATCTGATGGGTCCAAAAACGATATGGGGTACCTATATGAAGCTTGTGACCAAATATCAGATCTCTGCCATCAATAGATGCTGAGAAAAATGTGACGAAAAATGTGCATATATGTTCAATGTGTATAAAAACCAACTAAGTCGACAAACAGGAAGTAGGAATCTGATGAGTCCAAAAACGCTTCCCACAATATGGCATACCTATATGAAGCTTGTGACCAAATATCAGATTCCTGTCATCAATGGTTGCTTAGAAAAATGCGACGAAAAATGAGCATATATGGTCAATGTGTATAAAAATCAACAAAGTCGGCAAACAGGAAGTAGGAAGCTGATGGGTCCAAAAATGCTTCCCACGATATGGGGTACCTATATGAAGCTTGTGACTAAATATCAGATCTCTGCCATCAATAGTTGCTGAAAAAAATGCGACGAAAAATGTGCATATATGTTCAATGTGTATAAAAACCAACTAAGTCGGCAAACAGGAACTAGGAATCTGACGGGTCCAAAAACGCTTCCCACAATATGGCATACCTATATGAAGCTTGTGACCAAATATCAGATTCCTGTCATCAATAATTGCTTAGAAAAATGCGACGAAAAATGAGCATATATGGTCAATGTGTATAAAAATCAACAAAGTTGGCAAACAGGAAGTAGGAATCTGATGGGTCCAAAAATGCTTCTCACAATATGTGGTACCTATATGAAGCTTGTGACCAAATATCAGATCTCTGCCATTAATAGTTGCTGAAAAAAATGCGACGAAAAATGAGCATATATGTTCAATATGTATAAAAATCAACAAAGTCGTCAAACAGGAAGTAGGAATTTGACGAGTCCAAAAAAGCTACCCACAATATGGTATACCTATATGACCCTTGTGACCAAATATCAGATTGCTGTCATCAATAGTTACTGAAAAAAGTGTGACGAAAAATATCTTGGACGGACGGACAGAGGTAAAACAGTAAACCCCCCTCCCCCTTTGGGGAGCGGGGGTATAATAATGTTTGTAAAGTTTTTTTCAGGTGAAGAGTTATTGAAATTTCTCCTGCCTGTTTTAAACTTTGGATAACAAGAGTCGTTGAAATTAGAGATCCTCAGCCCTAATTTTCAGAAAAACTTGAATGGTATATCATAACGATTCATGCCATTTTTGACATAGAACCTGGAGGTTTTTTTTTCTACATGATTGAATCTCCATTTCACAAGGAAAAGTCATGACAAATATAATTAAATTTCCATGTGATGTCTGGCACAATGATGTCAAAGCAACAAATATGCCCATATGTATTTATCAAAACGAGTATAGATTCATCTACACAAGTAATGAGTACTGTTCATCTGTAGGCTAGAAGATGTTGTAATCATAATTGAAGATGCTAATGTGATTGTGAAATGCAGAACAGCAATGAAAACGCTTTTCCTTTACATTAATTTGTGTCTTAAGCTTAGAGAAGAGTTGGGTCTCATGTTTGTTTACATCCATATCCTTTTTTAACTACAGTTTTAATTGAAATAGGAAAAGTTAACAGATGTGACGGATGCAAATAAATGTCAATAGTTGACAAACGCTGAGATAAAAATAAAAGTATGGAGAACACTGAACATCATAACATAATGCTGGGGTGACTATAGACTGTATTGACAGAGAAATAAATAATATGGATCCTGTAAAAGGTTAGGTTATGGGGTTTAACGCCACTTTCAACAATATTTCAGTTTATTAGTGGAGGAAACCGGAGGGCGAGGAGAAACCACTGACCTGCCGCAAGTCACTGACAAACTTTATCACATAATGTTCTATTGTCTGAGCGGTATTCAAACTCACAACCTAAGTGGTGATAGGTACTGATTGTATAGGTAGTTGTAAATCCAACTACCATAGGATCACGACCACAATGGTTCCTCCTGTAAAAGGGGAAAGGTAACAAATCATATATTTTAAATATTTTATTTATTAGAATAATTTTAGCTAGCAATTTTATACAAAACTTTTGAGCACTGTTATCATTTGTAGCCTAAAAAATATTGAAATTAAAAAAACTGAGGCATATTTCAAATTCTGTTCCCCTTATCAATGCTGATTAAACTATCAAAATCTAACTTTATCATTTCAAATAAATCTAGTAAAAAAATAATGTTAGAATACAAAAAAAAACAAACAAAAGAGTTGAATGTTGACCATCTTTGGCATTATTTTGAGGCTTTGTATAAAATTTTAATGAAAATCATGAGATGGCAATTGAAGGCACGGAAAGTTGGAAACTGCAATTCAATTTGAACGTCGTTGTTAATGCCAACATGATTTATCAATGTAGAACGATTAATAAAGTAACCTATATTAAGTGGATCAAGTCATGCTTGTAAACTAAAATATTCAAATACTGTCTATAACTATGGTTTTAAGTATATAAAGGTCATATAAATATTCTACAATGGCAGACAAAATGTGGATCATTTGTTCAAATCAATATCACAGCTACAGAAATGACTGGTGAATTTAAAATAATTGTGGTAGGGGAAAAAAGTATTTTTAAATTTAGGTTTATTACATGTACTTATATTTATCAGCAAATTGAACATTTTCTCTTTGATGAGTGCCGCTGATAAAGTCTGGATCACTGAACTTATCTTGATCCAAATAAAATATTAGGTCAGTTCGTAAGTTGCATGCGCAAGTCTATCGTTCAATCTGATGTAAAACACATTATGACATCACTGATAAAAACAATAATGCCTCGACAGACATTATCACAAATATCCAAGCTCGTCCTACACAAGATAGTTTAACATATACATGGTATATAATATGTACGACTGTGCCTGTAAGATGCCCTCATTGTGATAGATTTATAATAAAGTGTGAGTAGTAACAGGCTAAGCAAAACTATATATATATATATCAAACTAAAAATTGAAAAATTTACTGGTCCAAACAAAGTTTTACTGGTTTTAGGCCAGATAATCGGTTGCCATAGAGATGACTGAAATACAGTCAGGTATTATATAGAAAAACTTATTAATTTCTTATCTATTATCTTGTCTAACATCCTGCAAAGTTTAAAATTCTTGGATAAAATCTGAATTTATCTCCATGTACCCTTTATACATTTTCATAACAATATGCTATTTTCTGGAGAAAAAAAAAACCTGTCCATGAAAACAGTCATATATTCACTGTGTATAAGCATATTACAAAGTTTTAAAGATTTTAAGGGGGTGTATGGTTATTAACGCCACTTTCAACAATATTTCAGTTATATCGTGGCAGTGTTTTATTGATGGAGAAGATTTTAAGGGTCTACGGTCAAAACTGTATGTGTAGTTATCTAGAAAAAATTTACCTTTGTTTTGTTTAACATCAGATGAACATGAGTGAAATGAAATGTAGACTATTCAGCAATAAAGGCACTAAAAAAATGTTCAAATTTTCTTCGAATATGATCAATTAATAAAAATTTCAGGTTGAAAGAAATATTGTAAAAGTTCAATAACAATGCAATAATGTATCTATTGCAAATCTTATTAAAAATGTTAATTTCTTGCACATAACAAGAGACTAATTAATGCCAACAAAATAACAAAAATAACAAGAAAACAATCAGTGAAAAAGAGGTAAATTGGAATATGGCTCAAGAGATGAAAAATTAATTTTATATTACAATTTTAATTGTTTTATATATAAAGTCATAACAGAAGTTTGGTAATAAAGATACACATTAAATAATAAAATTAATACAAAATATAGTACTATTATGTGGTTGGAGTGATGAGCACATAGCAACAGCATAAAACATAACAAACAAAAGCAAACTATTGTGTATTTACATTTTTTTCTGCATTAAAGCTTATCATATAGACTTGTGTACACTTCTTAAACACTAGTTGTGCTATGTTCACATCAAGATTACATGACATACGTGTAATGACTTCCTAACAGAAATCAACAAAATTGTAAACATCTATACTAAATTCCCATTATGACAGTCACTAGGCCATCACATCAAGTGTGTGCATGCCTTGGTCATGTGATTCTTGCAGTGAGGTATAGGGTTAGGGTTATGGTGGTAAATGCCACTTTTAAACAATATTTCAGTTATGTTGGTCGAGGAAACCAGAGTACCCAGAGAAAACCACTGACCTGCCGCAACTCACTGATAAACTTTTATCACATAATATTATATCAAGTACACCTTGCCATGAGCAGGATTCTAACTACCATACGATCACGACCACAACAGTCCTTCAGGGAAGTACATAAAAGGCCCTTATATCACAATCTTAACATTATATAAACTTTACTTTACTGACCTGAACACACTTAAATTATGTCTCTTTTTTTTATTATCTCCCTTGTTGTGATTTCATATTAACTGAAATTGTATATTACGAGAGCACCTTTATTGTGGCCTTCATTTCCAATGTTACCTTAGATGGTAACATATGTCGTTGTTTTTTGTGTTCAATTATTTGAAGAGAGAGGTGATGGTTCATTTTGTAGATAATGGTTGAACATCACTGTTTAAACTTTCTTATCATAATAAAAAAAAGGTTGTGCTCTATGAAAGACAATTATCATTATTTTATATAATTTTAATGAGTTATGAAATGTTTATTTGAAACAGAAAAATGTTTAAATTAATTTGACAGTGTACCAAATATTCTTTATCACATACGTAATATATGTATTGTGATAAAATCATATTTTGAAGATATTTAATATTCATAACATGACACTTTTTTATTATTATAATTTAATAGTTATCTATATCAATCTCATATTTATAAATTACACAATTTTTGTTCTAATTCATTATCACATATCTTCATTAGTGAGTCATTCTTAATTTAATCACCTCCAAAATTATCAATTTACAAATTGAACTCGGTATCTTTTTTATTTTGTATTACAACTGAATAGCGATAATTTTGTTTTTTATATTTACAAAAAGAAATGGATGGAAAATGACTGATGGTTAATACAGTCTAACATTTTGTGGTCCAGAACATTTGTATATGCACATATTACATAGGTTAGTTACGGTTTATGAAACTGCCATTTTTATGTCAAAAATTTAAAATTCACCACTTTGTATACTAGTTCAAACCATGATTTGATGAATTCATTGTAAACATAATAAATAACCTCATTTTTCTTTACAGAAGACTAAAACTTGAATTTATTTAATTTTTTTTTATCATCATGCATGATCTACTCTTTGACAAATATCTGAAACATCAAATGACATTATTCCTGTTATCATTGTGAATGATGCTATACTAATATAACAAGTGACCAAAATCAAAGTGAAAACTGATCAATAACAAACAATATAAAAAAGCTGAAACTTAAAGCACTTCTATGATGCCGATTAACAATGTAAAACTGAAAAATAATGCACTTATATGATGCCGATTACCAATGTAAAACTGAAACATATAGCACTTATATGATACTGATTACAAATGTAAAACTGAAACATAAAGCACTTATATGATACTGATTACCAATGTAAAACTGAAACATAAAGCACTTATATGATACTGATTACCAATGTAAAACTGAAACATAAAGCACTCATATGATGCTGGCTAACAATGAAAACTGAAACATAAAGCACTTATATGATGTTGATTACCAATGCAAAACTGAAACACAAAGTGCTTATATGATGCTAATGATTAAGAATGGAAAACTGTAACATAAAGCACTTACATGATGCTGACTTTTTTCTAAATAGTTTTCCAAAAGTTTACAATAAAAGAGCACTTCCAAAAAACAAAATTACAACATATATTGCACATTTAATAGCATGCATCAAATAAACCATATCTAAGAATTTAAAACATGATTGTGCTTCATTTTTTCAAATTAATATAAAAGTATAAAAGAAACCACAAAGTAAAATATAACAAGAGAAACAAAATAACAAAACATTAGTACAGATAATATACCAATACCCGCTAGCTATGTCTAAAATTCATAAAGCTGTTTTAACAAAAACAATAAGAGTTTTGTCTGAGCCTGCACCATTTGGCCCACAAGGCAAGTCAAATGTTTTGTCTGAGCCTGCACCATTTGGCCCACAAGGCAAGTCAAATACAAAATTAATTGAAATACTTAGATCAATGAACTCTGGCCATACAAAAGGAATTGAACCATCAATGCACACAAGTGAAAGATGTTGGGTTCATGAACTCTAGATATTAAACTGTGATTGACTGGCATTGAAATATTTTACATATACCCTTTTTATTTTCACCAGAAGGGTTATGGATAAAACAAGATACCTTTAACTTTGCATAGCAAATATAACATGTGATAATTAACAGAATAATTCCTACAAAATAGAAGGGATCAGTACCTTATCAATTTGAACTTTCAAGAAGGTGCATAGATATTCTTTTTATACACTGAAGTTATAGTCTCCATGAAGTATACAAAGCCTCCCTAATCAGAAAACGAAGAAACTGACTGGCCTTCAAACTTACCCTTAATATTATGATACAAGTTTATAATTATTAAAAAAGTGGGACATACTTTCTTCACGATCTCTCTGATGATGATTCTTTTCGATGATTTGTACATTTTCCTTTGATTTTTACACGTGCAAAAACATCTATTATCAAGCAATAATTGTGATACGAAAAATTATTGATACAGTACGGTCAGAGACATACCGTGATAAATCACTGTGATAGACATATTGTTGGTGATAGTGACAAGGATTTAATTTTCATCACGGTGATCCTACTGATCGAATGTTTATTGGGAAGCCATAAAACTCAGGTAGGTACATGCTCCACTAATTACAGGTAAATTGAACGGTTCATCAATTGAACATGACGTTTTTCATTTTTATTACAAGCTGTGACTAATATTTAGTATATTAATTCCAATTCAAAGTTAATTTTGAATATATATTTTCTCTTTTCAGGTTTCCGTTAAAGATTATATTTACTTTAAGAAATGTTTCTTGTTTAATAAAGGAAATAAAAATAGTTGAATAGCAATAAATAATAGAAAATTTGTCGTAATGCATGTATTATGATCGATAATGTAAATAACGGTTTTATGTTACCTAAAATAGAACCATGAAGTAACTGACCCAGAGAATCTGGACTGGAAGTACATTATGTACGTGCCAAAATGCATTTGCCAAAAAAATGCAATGTTGTGTACTAGACTCAAATAAGTTAAAATATGATAAATAATTATACCCGTATATCATAACGATAATACCTTTTCCTATTCTTTAATTTAATTTGTTTTTGTTTACCTTTTTCTCTGTTTATTGTAATATTTTTTTTTATTTTACTCATTTTTATTACTTTCTAAATTTTCGGTCTGTATTATGATAAATAACTATTAACATTTTCATATCTTTCATATCATTACCGCCACCATATAACTGAAATATTGTTGAAAAGTGACGTTTAAACACCCATAGCCTCATATAAATCATTGCAATAAAATATTGATTAAGTAACGAAATCGATAATTATTTTCCAGTATATTTAGTATAAAAAGCTTGTTCTCCATGTGAGATGTAATGCAACCGCCATTTTTTACTACAACCTCATGCGCATGCTCGTGTTTGATGGAAAAGCTATATACATGTAGCTATATTTAGATATTTTGTGATAATAATTTTATATTGTAAAACGATCCACCCTGTGATTTTTTTTCAACAAGATACATTTTTTATAGCATATATTTTATTATAAAATACAATATTGAACTGATTTTCACTAACACTTCAATCATTGAATATTGATTTTTTTCGGATGTTGAACATTGTTTCCCCCGAATTGCACCCCCTGTTAGTATACTTTTATTGCTTTATTTAAAAAAAAATAAACACCAAGAACATCGATGATATGAGTCTTCTTATTCAGAAATAAACCTACAGCAAAATAAAGGTATACTGTAAACAAAATCGTCATTTTTATCTAGATTTATCGTCCGAAAAATACGATACTCCTCTACTCAAGGGTATACTATATAAATCCTTGGTCTAGTAGAGGAGTCCATATGCCCATACCCTAAAAAAAACAAAACAAAAAACAATTCATACATTTTAAAAATGCAAAGGAAAGAGAACCAAAAGAAATAAATAGTAGCAACTGAAACAAGTTTTTGCCCTTATTTTTATTACATCCGTTCCGAATCTAAATTAATAGTATGATATACAGTTACAAATAACTGTACAAATATGGATATTCATTTCTAATAATTATGGAAACAGCCCATACCTGAAAAAGAGAGAAGAATTGTATTGAATACATCAGTATTCTAAATTTAGATGTGACAATTTAACTTCCGGTATGAAAATCAATACACGACCAAAAAAAATCAACAAACTGATACAATTTTTATATGGATGAATATATTAAAGAGAAATAAATCCATTAAGAAATATTTTATAAGGCCCAGGGATTTATTTTCATACTTTTCTCTCCTGTACATCTAGGACAAAAGATTGTATCATAAAAATGGTGAAGAGATGGAAATTATTTTTTTTTTAAAAACAATGGGAATAAGTCTATTTATTTACAACTGTCTGCTTTTATTGAATATAAAATTTGTTCTGATTATTAATAAATACTATGTCCATTAAAACAACGTGTACGAAAGATAAAACTTCTAGATAATCACTCAACTGTGACCAGATTTATGACTTCAGTCACATATCCTGTGGATTTAGAAGATGGGGGCAATAAAAGTTAAACCTTTTCACTAATTTTTATGGCCATTTGTGGGTGAATTAAGGTCTATCACAGTGGGAAAATGTCAGTGAAATTCCCACTGAAAGATTAATTTTATGTCCATCACAGTGATTTATCACGATATGTACATACTATTGTTGACGTTTTGCTCCAAATGGACTTCACATCAAATCTCACTGCCTTTGCTGCAATATTTCTCTGAAAAATCCATTCTTGCAATACATGATTGATTGATTTTTGGTGTTTAATGCCACTTTCAGCAATATTTCAACTAAATCATGGCGACCAGTTTTAGTGGTGGAAGAAGCCGGAGTACCCGGAGAGAACCACCGACCATGGGCAAGCAACTGGTAAACTTTATCACTTGCGGCTGTGTGTCGAGTGCACCCTTTTTTGTTATTTACAAAGCCGGGTGCGAACCCACACCGTATTAGTGATAGGCTTGTATGATTTGTTAGGTAATCCAAACTACCTAACTCATTGAGCCACCCGGGCCCTTCTCGCAAAACAAATCAATGATTTTATATGTATTTATTAATAACATTTGACAGTCACAAAAAAATATGTCTTTCACTACAAAAATAAAATATTGATTATATAAAATTAAATTAACACATTTCTGTAATACCATATTAAAAAAAGACAAAAATAATTTTCTAAATCATACTCAAACCAGAAAAACTAAATATACAAGAAGGAAAGAAAAAAAAATGACTTAAATATCAATCTGTTTTCTAAAATGGGTCTTTCGATAAAAATATTTGTAACCCATTTGAGTTTGATAACTTAGGACTTACTTTTTTTTTTTTTTTTTAAATCACAGTTTTATTTTGGTATAGAATGTCATGTGAAATATAACCATTATTCTCCTATATCGTCAATGGTAATTCAACCAATATTTTACAGAAAAAGAACATCAATAGTCTAATTTAAATACAAAATAAACATTACAAATATTTTAAAAAGGTGCAGTCACACAATCTGATTTGCTATCCTATTTTCCATAAGATTTTTCCATTCCACAAAAATCATATTAAGTGAACACAGAAGTCAATTTGAAAGTCTAATCAAAACGTTTCACAATATCGGTTGGTGTCTTATTTCCATTAGACAATCTGATGAAGAATTGTATTGTGAGGACGGTAAGAGAAATAAGAAATCGTGTCAAAATCATATGGAAAGTTGGACTGTGTTGATCACTTGGACATTTAAGTTATCTGTGCCACAGAAGCAGAATTGTTTGGAAATTGGATGGAAAAATGAATCGTGTGACTGTACCTCAACATTTTATTTGTATTTCAGAATTTGTAACCCTTTATATATTATTACACTTTCTGAACAGAGTCTATTATGATGAATAAGAATGTCAGGGTTCGACATTAACGGTTGTCCGATTGCCCGGGGCAAATGAAATGCATCTTCGGGCAAGTGAAAACGGCACCCAACTTGTCCGATCGGGCAAGTGAAAATGATTCTGTGATATGTTCAATTCCTGAAGAGCAAAATGATTAATATTGAATTATTCAGTGTTGGAAGTTGTGGCGAATTTTACCTAAACATCGCGTTGTATATATCGTGTATTTTATGCCATTTTGTTTTATTTTGTTGACTACGGAATTCCCCTTTCTCAAATAAAGATCGTGTTATTTATATTAGCCAATCGTCAATGTCTAATTAGGCGGCGGCGCTGCATCAACATCGTATTTATTTTCGCCGGCCAATGAAAAGCTAGAGTTATTTGCGGTGTTCTAATTAAAAAAATTATCCCTGATGTGTATTGCCTTTACAATCAAAATATTGAAAGTGTGATAGATTACTGGAATAAAAATTCAAACAAACTATACAGTCGTTGTCAGTCTATGATAAGGAACATTAATACTTAAATTTTCTAACAAAAATATTTCAGAAATCCTCATCAATCACCCGTATTTATAAAACTGTCATATTCCTGCAAATTGATAGGTACGTCTACTCAATATCTAAGACTCAGTCCCAGAATTTGGTGCCAATATGGCACAAGTAACCCTCGGGAAATCATAATGTAAAAATAATTAATATGAGGGGTTATTCTAATTATGAATGGTCATTGTAGATTGCATAATTCTGCACTACATGCATATATGGCACTTAAGAATTCAGGATAAGTAGTTTACAGTTTCGGGCAAGTAAAATCAATATGGCACTTGCCCGAATGGACAAGTTGGTCAAAAAGTTAATGTCGAACCCTGAATGTGGTGATACACATGAAGTGTACACTGGGAGGCCCAAATTCACATTATAAGGGGTGAATTACAATGTGATATGCCTAATGATAATATCATATTATTGCAACTTAGTACGTCCATTGCTACGACCATTGGAATGGCCGTTACTAACACCATTTGATACCAAACCATCTTTTTCAGCTTTCTTCTGTTTTAAACTTTGGTTCTTCAAGTATGATTGCAGATAGAAATTTCCAAAGAGAACTAACATCATTATCATATATGTTGTCAGGAAATACACTCCCCAGACAGGGAAGTCACAGTTGGTAAATCCTGTTTGTAGTGTGTGTATTAGTATCACTACAAACTGTGTCTGAAAAAATCAAAATTAAGAAATAATAAAAAAAACATTCTGCTATGGAATACATGCAGAGCATTATTTCTCACCCGTTGGATAAAGTAGTCCGTTAATATAGGTGAAAACTCTTACCCAGGCTCCATTGCTGAAGTAAATTGTCGATTTATCAATATACATCCGTATCTCGACAGTATTTTAAATGTATTTCATAATAAAATATACAGATCATATCCTTAAATGCTACTGCAACAGCAATAAATATAAAAATCTATTTGACCCACATTTAGCATTTTCATGAACTACTTTTCTTAGAATTTGGTCAAAGGGTGGTAATTTTTTATTTACAAAAAATAAACAAACATTGAGATGGTAGAAACAGGTGAGAAAAAAAAGTCAAATACTGTGAAAGGTGCAAGATTGTAAATTCTGAGACACCCTCGGATAAGATATATTATATTGTATCTGATTCGGTAAAATCGAAAGAAAAAACATGAAATGTGTTTTGTTTGTTTCTTTATCTAGAACATGTTTTCATACAGATTATATGTCAAAAGTTATGTATTGGAGTATGGAGAAAAATATATTAATCCCTAATTAAACATTCATGAAAAACATTTTCCCTATGACCAATTTGGTGACATATTCACATTCTACATCTGATTTCTGGTATAACAAAACCATGATGACACATGTAAGAATGATTTTATGTTTTTATCTGTTGATCCATTTGAAACAAATTATTAACGAACCTTTGTGTACACCCATCCATGTACAGAGCGAAGTGTACAATTGCTCAAGATTCTAAAAATGTACTTGAAAATACAAGTTCTGATATATAATTTGATAAACACTAGGATAAAAAAATCATATGCAATCTGCACAGAAACATTGGGACAAAAAAAACTTCTACAACCTGCACAGGAATAAGTTCAAATAATTAGTACATCCATATCTATGAACTACATGTACACAAAAATGTGCATGAAAAAAACGGAATTGGAATCGAAGTATAAAGTAAATGTCATGAGAACTACTGATACTTTTGTCGATTCCAAGACATTTTATTTACCCCTCTCTCCAATGAAAGAAAAGTTTAACAGCTGCACATGTAAATTTGAAGTGAATTAGAAAGGAGCATTTGACTGTATAAACATCCCTTTAGTAAGAATGAAAGATGTTTTGTTTATCAATCCCACTGAATTAAATCATAAAAAAAAAACCAGTGAATGAAGATCATTCAATGTGAATAAAGAAAGTATTTGTATTTGAGAGAAATCTTTTTTTTAGCATAGAGTGAACTGTGCTAATTTGATCACATTTTGAAGATGATCTGTGCCTCAGATAAAATACTAAAGAGGTAAGCCAGAAATATTGAGTTTCTGAAGAATGAACCTAAAGATGGAAAAATGAACAAACCTGGACAGACTGACAAAGGTGTCTTAATATGTCCCTTCCATATTTGTTGTGAGGCATAAAACAACTGTATTTTTCCAGCTTTGTTCAATGCAACCCCTTCAATGAAAGATCTTGTGGGTGCTTATTTTTTTTAGTAATTTCAATTTGTACTCACCAACTGAAATTTTGTTATATATTTTTTCCACCATAATTTTCCTCTCATGGATGGAATAGCTGCCAGTGCATAGTAAGCATACATAACTATATGTACCAAACAGTTCATACTACTGGATAACCATGCTGAAACACATAATCTCATGCATTCAATACTCAGGAAACAACTCTATTTTTGACATAATTGTCCTGTTTTACTATTTTAATTATTGTAAATTGGATAAAGAATAAAAATTCTATATACCTTCCAAATATGTGAAATTTCAGAGTTTGGACTCTTTTTTAATATAAAAAAAAAAAGCTGATAAAGATGATTATTTTGCAAAAAAAAATGTAATTAAATTAGATAAAAAATGAAAAAGTTAAATTTTGGAAATTGGCATAAGAGAAAAAGGAGATCTGTCGACTTGCTACCTGAAGCTCTCAGCACAATCATGATCAATGCACAGAAAAAAATCTGCATCAAAATTGGAGGAAAAATAAAAATTACATATACATTCCATTTTTTGGAAATTAAAAGGCAAACTATTTTTCATTGCCAAAAAATAACCCATAACAATAATCATTTTGCAATAAATTTGCATTAAAATTGGATGAATAATAAGAAAGTTCATATTTTTACATTCACCCCTTATTTGGCACTTTAGGTCAAAAACAGTAATGGTTACATAATAATGTTACCATTTTTCTGAAAGAGATTTTTCGAAGGAATCATTAAAAAAATCTCATCAAAATTAGAAAAAAACAATAAACAGAAACACCAATTTTTGCACCTTTGGGCTCTTGTTTGGAAACAGGATCAACCATAATCCTGTGCTAAGGATCTTTGTGTTAAAAATTCAGAAAGATCTGACAGTTAGAACTAAATTTATCGCACAAAACCCTTATGACTACAGACGGACGATAACGATTACATCGCTATACTACATTGCATAATACAAATGTAAAATATTGGCAGTACTATAACAACATAATTTCAACATGTATGTTTATTTGTCTGTCTGTCTTAACATGCTGTAGATTCCATGTAAAGTTTACAAATGAACTAATTTTATGTGTCTGTCTGTCTTAACATGCTGTAGATTTCATGTAAAGTTTACAAATGAACTAATTTTATGTGTCTGTCTGTCTGTCTTAACATGCTGTAGATTCCATGTAAAGTTTACAAATGAACTAATTTTATGTGTCTGTCTGTCTTAACATGCTGTAGATTCCATGTAAAGTTTACAAATGAACTAATTTTATGTGTCTGTCTGTCTTAACATGCTGTAGATTCCATGTAAAATTTACAAATGAACTAATGTTATGTGTCTGTCTGTCTTAACATGCTGTAGATTCCATGTAAAATTTACAAATGAACTAATGTTATGTGTCTGTCTGTCTTAACATGCTGTAGATTCCATGTAAAGTTTACAAATGAACTAATTTTATGTGTCTGTCTGTCTGTCTTAACATGCTGTAGATTCCATGTAAAGTTTACAAATGAATTAATTTTATGTGTCTGTCTGTCTTAACATGCTGTAGATTCCATGTAAAGTTTACAAATGAACTAATTTTATGCATAGCACAAATGTAGATGAATTTTTATCTCTCCAAAGAGAGATTACATAATCTGCATTACGATAGCAACAAGGGTTCAACATTATTTTTTGAAGTAAAAGGTTCTGGATTTTTCAGTTTTAAATCCTGAAGGTTCGCCTCATTGTAAGATAGGTTTTTTTCCCCAAAAGTTTTATGCAATAATTAACAACACATTGAACAATGAAACATTCATGCTCAAGTTTCAGAATTGTATTTACTGGTATATGTATATGCTCAAGTTTCAGAATTGTATTTACTGGTATATGTATATGCTCAAGTTTCAGAATTGTATTTACCAGTATGTGTATATGCTCAAGTTTCAGAATTGTATTTACTGGTATATGTATATGCTCAAGTTTCAGAATTGTATTTACTGGTATATGTATATGCTCAAGTTTCAGAATTGTATTTACTGGTATATGTATATGCTCAAGTTTCAGAATTGTATTTACTGGTATATGTATATGCTCAAGTTTCAGAATTGTATTTACTGGTATATGTATATGCGGGGAAAATGACATTACTGTAAAAATAAGCTGGGAGCAATTAAAGATCTATATCGGATCTTACTAAATATATTATCAGATCATATCATATTGATGCTAACCCACCTGTCCGAAGCACAGGACAAGTGAAACTGGATTTGGACAAGTGACAATTATGAAAGAATTTGCTTGAATAAATAGAAATGTTTTCTAAATTTGGCTTTCAGGCAAGCAGGTGAAAAAAATTAAGACAAAGATTGCATTATAGTGCCAATTCTGAAGGTACACCCCATGTTATGAACCGCCACGATATAACTGAAATATTGTTGAAAGTGGCATTAAGGACCATAAACCCAAACCTCCATGTTACGATACTTACATTGACCACCTGGTAGATAAGACATTACTATCCACCATACCACAAGTATAGAACTATGATGAAACACATGTAGGAATGTTATTTGGCTTTCTTTCTTTCTGAGTATCATTAAAAATGTATCCATAAATTCTATAATTTTTGATATGAAGTATACATATAATACGTTGACAAGCTGAAATATAAAAAAACTGTCAATAAATATTTACTTTTGCAAAATGTATAGATTTGTCAGGGGAGATAATTCAAGATTTGTCTGTCCAAAATAAATACCATTGGAACATGATATTAAATGATGAATCAAGTTATACTGTCAATAATCAATACAACAAGGAAAGCTATGGAGATGAATGTCATATTATATATGCTAATTTTCTAGCAAATTGTCTTTAAAGGAATATATATGCTACACAAATTAGTTGTTTAGACTTGTATCTTAATTGTGAAACTTTTACGATTATTTTTAAATCAATAGATCTAATCTTGCTAATATGGGATATATTTTCACAGTTTTTAGAATAACAAATGTAATAATATTAACATATATATTTACAGCATAAAGTTTTTATTTTGTTATTTGGTGCAGAGATTAAAATGTAACATATACAATGCACAATACAAAAAAGTATCTTTGAAGCAAATATTAAATTCATCCTCCGTGAGGCCTAGACAGGAAAATTGGTTCAACTATAAAATAATGTTTCCTCACTTCATCATGATCAACATTTCGAGAGGAAGTATCTTAAATTTCCCTAAAGTCAACAAAGATATGTAGAAATTAAGGGGGGATTACAACATACAGGAAATAAAAATAGAATGTAATAACAATATATCTAAAGCATTTGTAAGAGTGATTTTAAAATGTCATTATAAATCTACTATTTGTTATATATAATCTACTTATACAGTTATTAAAACACAGTTTAATTGAATAGTATATAGTCAAGGTACTCGATACAAAAGTATGTGATCAAGTTTGTCAGTGACTTGGAACAGGTCGTTGGTTTTCTCTGGGTACTCCAGTTTCCTCTACCAATAAAACTGGCCGCCATGATATAACTGAAATATTGTTGAAAGTGGCATTAAACACCATAAACCAAACCTATAGAGCCTGTCCTTAAAATGCAGGTTTTAATGTGTTTTTCTTTGAAATATCAGACAATTTGTGCATTCTGGGAAATACTGAAAACTAATATAGCGTAACATGTTAATATAACTAATTAAAAAACAAATGGTATGACACCAATTTACAACTTGGTGCAGGGAAAATTACTCATAATTCATTAGTTTTCTGAAATGGTAAAGTTCTAAACTACTGGCAGTAGAAAGCATTTGTCAAGTCATAGAAGGCAAAATATAAAAGTTACAAAATACTTACTCTCATTTCTTTAGGATCCTTATATGTTTCTGTATGTCTATATTTACAACAAAATGGGTTACTAGTGCTAAAGTATCCTATAAGATATGCACTGTATATTATCTGGAGGAAAAAAAAGAAAAGATTTTAACATGAATGGAGGTGAATGAAAGTTAATAAAAAGAAAATAACCTTTGTAAGTCATGCATAAAATCTAGTGACAATATTTTTTAAATGAGTACCAGAGATCCTTGCAACTCACCTTGATGAGTCCTGGACTTGCACCAGTTTACAAAAGTTCAATTCTTACAATGGTGGGACTCACCAAAATGTTCAGAAATGTCTTCTAGACTCATTATATGAAATTACTACAAGTATCCCTGGAGTACATTTTACTACAAGTATCCCTGGAGTACATTTTACTACAAGTATCCCTGGAGTACATTTTACTACAAGTATCCCTGGAGTACATTTTACTACAAGTATCACTGGAGTACATTTTACTACAAGTATCCCTGGAGTACATTTTACTACAAGTATCCCTGGAGTACATTTTACTACAAGTATCCCTGGAGTACATTTTACTACAAGTATCCCTGGAGTACATTTTACTACAAGTATCCCTGGAGTACATTTTACTACAAGTATCCCTGGAGTACATTTTACTACAAGTATCCCTGGAGTACATTTTACTACAAGTATCCCTGGAGTACATTTTACTTCATAAAATATTACTGATAGTTACAAAACTGTTAAATTTACATATTTTTATTTTACTGTTTTTGTCCTTGATGTTTTTTTTCTATTTCTCTAGTGTCAATCAATGTAGAATCATAGTAGAATGCATGTTTTGGGGCCTCAGTGATAAGTGTTTTGATGGTAATTGAATTCTTAACTGCTTATGAAATCAAGACTTGCCACCATTACTATAGTTTGATTACTGTCTGTGGGGAGGTGTACTCAATACAACATTATATGATTCAATTTGTCAGTGACATCCTTGATATAACTGTAACCATGGCAACTATGCCTATATCATATTTCTTGCTCACATTACAATTTAATGGTAAAGGTGGTCAGCATTTTCCTAAACCCAAACTAAGAATATTTGATTTTGTCATTATTAAAATCACTTACTTCAAAACACATGTATGCTGACAAAACTACTAGGAAAGCATTATATAAGATCATAAATCCATGTAATTTAAATGGCTCTCTGTTCTTCATCAGTTTTGGTCCAATCCGCACAATTGCGACATAAAATAGTATTATAAGCACCACATATATAGGGTTGTCATTCAGAAGAAACAAGTTTCTTGTCCGAGGATCTGTAAAAAAAAATAATCAATAAAAGTACATGTATAATTGTATTAGCATATATGTGTAAAATATAGTTATAATACCACTATTATATTACATTTGTCTTCAAGAAATATATCAAAAAGCTACATTTGAAAATTTGAATAATTATAAAATCAAAGCTATTCATTGAATGAAGATTGTATAGATCGCTCACAGGGTAAAGATTTTTTTTTTATTGAATCGTTGTATTTTGCAGCAAATGTTAACTTTTGATCTCCTTGGACTTGAACCCAAAAGATGCTGGTGCATTCACTGGTACAAAATTGAATATTCAAATCATTGCTCCTTGCAAAATACAATTTCCATTCCTGTGGTCGATTTCACAAAAAGTTGTAAGTCTAAGATCAGTCGTTTTAAAGTGTGAATTTCAACCAATCAAAAGCTTGGAAATCACACTTACGATAACACTTACGATTAATCTTAGACTTACGACTTTTTGTGAAATCGACCCCTGGTTCTTACGACTTTTTATTTTATTTTTGCCTTTGCAGCATATTTTAAATTTTAGACCATAAAGTCTTTGAAATCACAGACCCTGCTCTGGGGTCTAAATTTCTGGAAACATGAATCTACATATCACAATGATTCATGTTTGTTTTGAGTTTTTCTCCATTGTAGTATGTTAATCTGTGGACCTCATGGATTGGAACCCTATAGACCTTTGCTTCATTACAATGTAGTTATAAAAAAAATAAGCTAAAACAATAATATTCAACAATTCCAACAATATCAACCAAAATGTGCATGAGTGAATCTGCATATCACAATAATGATTCATGCAATTAAAATTTTCACAACTGGTTCTCATGTAAAATGATATAGTACCCATTTTCTCTAATGCAGTCTAAGTGAAATGTTAGTCCTCAAGGGCTCTGTCCCCAGGGAACTCTGACTTGTTATATGTATATGATTGAATCTCCACTTCACAAGGATTATTCATGCCAAATACAATAATATTTCCATAGCTGGTTCTTTAATTAGAATTTTGTTTTTAAACTTTTTCCCCCCATCACAGTCTATGTTTATCTTTAGCCCAAATGGCTCAAATTCCAAAGATCTACATGTATGTGTAAAACATTTGACATAAAACTTTAACCAATTGTACATGAAGCATAAAATGTTGGTCACAGTGACCTACTTTGTCAGAAGCTGACACACTCCTTTAGATGCATCAATGTGCCAAGTGACATCACTGTAAGGCGCATAGTGTCTAAATAAAAAAATGTTTAACGTAAACTTTAACAGGTGGATGCGCACTCACACTCACATGCAGAGGATACTCAATAGGTCAAATTCGCAGTGACAAACCAAAGATTCTCTGTCATATTCTGTAACATTTAATATTAAAATCTAGTTCTTACCTTTTGTTTCCTTACTGGATTCATAAAACTGCCAAAGTCTGTCTACCATAGCCATTTCTAGTAACTGTTAATTCAAAATATCTGAAAAAATAAGTAGCATTATAAAATTATTTTATCTATACAATTTTCACTTTTACTTTTCACAAAATAAATTCCTGCTAATACATTTGTATTTTTAATATAGCTACAATTTACATTATGAAAAGAAAGTTCAAACTGTCATGGTCACCTATTCTGGCAATATCAACAAAATGAACAACCACCTCTCTCACCTCTATCTATTGAACACAAACAAAAAGACCATAACATATAAGTAATAATGACCATGGAAATCAAGGTTCAAGGGACATACACAAAAACCAGGTAACTCTACTACAAACATCAGGCACATATATTCAATAGTTACGGGTGGAAGTACATAAATTGAAGAAAGAACTGAATATCACAAATATCTTCATTAATTTTTTTAATGTATTTAAAACAGAGGTTTCATCATAAATTAGTAATAAACTTTCATATATTTCAGAATAGAATCCATGTATCCATGTGCTATAAATGGAAATTTGAACTTCCTCAATCCAAAAACAGAAAATCAAAAAAAATAATTGCATATTCAGCTCCCTTTTTATGGAACAGTTCAACTTCTGTTAATGAATCCAATAAGACTAATATGTTTAAGACAAATATAACAAACTACACCTTTTATTCTTCACACCATATGATCAACGAAGTGTATAATTCATTCTTCTATGTATAAGTATAATAAATAAGTAATTCTATACCACATGTACTTTACTCTTTAGGTCTTATGATCTATCTTTTTTATGTTATTGATGACTTTGTTCAGTTGTATGCACTATTTGTATGACAATATATACTTGTAATGAAAGTACATGTAGTATCATATTCTCTATTGCATGCATTTTTTCAGGTTCTCTTGTTAATTTTCAGTTTTGCATGTAATTATTTTAGTTTTCTTGTTAATTTTCAGTTTTGCATGTAATTATTTTAGTTTTCTTGTTAATTTTCAGTTTTGCATGTAATTATTTCAGTTTTGCATGTATTTATTTTAGTTTTCTTGTTAATTTTCAGTTTTGCATGTAATTATTTTAGTTTTCTTGTTAATTTTCAGTCTTGTATGTATTTATTTTAGTTTTCTTGTTAATTTTCAGTTTTGCATGTAATTATTTTAGTTTTCTTGTTAATTTTCAGTTTTGCATGTAATTATTTTAGTTTTCTTGTTAATTTTCAGTCTTGTATGTATTTATTTTAGTTTTCTTGTTAATTTTCAGTTTTGCATGTAATTATTTTAGTTTTCTTGTTAATTTTCAGTTTTGCATGTAATTATTTTAGTTTTCTTGTTAATTTTCAGTTTTGCATGTAATTATTTCAGTTTTGCATGTATTTATTTTAGTTTTCTTGTTAATTTTCAGTTTTGCATGTAATTATTTTAGTTTTCTTGTTAATTTTCAGTTTTGTATGTAATTATTTTAGTTTTCTTGTTAATTTTCTGTATTCTTTAGGCATATAAATACTAACGGAGTAATATTAAGCAAAATCACAAAATCAAATAGTCATCCCCCAGTGATTGGGAAAGGCAGGGGCCATGGGCCGTTTGATATACAGTTTTGTAATTCTGTGTAGATGCCCCATACAAAAATTAAAAGGCCCATAAAATATTTAGTTTTTTCAAAGACTACACTGAAATGGCCCATTGAATGTTGTGATGATGGGGCCGCAATGGCCCATAATCTTTCCTCTTTCCTGATCACTGGTCTCCTAATGGATTACATAGAGTGCATTATTTTCTATTCTACTACCCACACCAGATTTACTTACCATTTGTTATGGAAAGTCCATAATTTAATATCTACAATGTACACAATGACATACATTGTTTTTTTGTACTACACATCAACTATCATGTTTACTTTCAGTACAGTACTACACACACAATGTACAAATTAAAGTGTGCCTTAGGATATCTTCCTACAAACTAGAGATTTAAATCCGAAGGAACAAAGAGCACCAATGTATTATCGCAGTGTATATTATATATCATTGTGGAAAGTGTATGAATAAATGGTAAACAAGGAACTTGAACTCTTACGCTTACTGCTCACAGTTTCAAATTGTCACGAAATTATATATATATGAAACAATTATCTGGCAATTTCACGCTCATTCAATGCATCAAAAAGTGTCGAGATTTTTTGGGCCGAGATATATCGGGGACAACTTTTTCTTAGGGCCGAATCTAGTCTCATTCAATCGAACTGTCGTTCTTTACGAAATCTCAAAAGTTAACTTCCGCGTAGAAACAAAAATTCTTGTCAGTATGTCAGAAGAGATTTAGTAATTTAAAAATATCAATATAACTAAAACAAGCTAACAAAATGACTTTTATTACACACGGGTTCCGGATTTCAGTGGTATCGGACATACAAGACTTAGGATCACCTTTGCACTTTATGTTAAGAAGA